>JANDEH010000006.1:67920892-69120892 GCA_024610705.1 Tetragnatha versicolor
TTTCCACAACTTTTTTTGAATTTAAAATTCCCACTTTTATTATGTTTTTTATCTGGCAACGACCTTAATGTTTTGGTTTGTTTGGTTTCGGTTTTGTGTACTGCTAAAATATAAACAAAAAAGGTACAATGCATGGTGCAATGTTTAAATTAATTTTGAAACAAACCAATAGAAAATTTTTTAAACTTGCCAGGTATTAATTAATTAGGGTGAATAGTGATTTCAATAATTTTTCCATAAAATGGGAACGGCCACGTTTTGTTTCTTTTCGAATGTCCGTGACCATGACAACGGTTTTGCTTGAAAGAATCAAGAAAAATAACAGTTTTATGTTTTAGAAGGATTTTATTTTTATCCTTGGTCTCATTCGACATTGATCTACATTACCAAGAGTCATCTGGATTTAAATCTAGGTAATTGTAGATAATGGCTATCCAAGATCAGTTTTGTAATTAAAAACATGAGTTGAACCTATTATGTCATCGTGAAGGCTCAATCGATTTGTTCAAAATTCAATTTTACTGGTTTTAATAGTTATTTTTAGGTTTATGTGAAAGAAATCTTTAAAAAATAATTATAAATGGATGTTAAATGCTTTGGTTTCAATTTCTATGTTTTTATATTTCAGGCAAAATGTCTCAAATTGTGGGTGTTTGGGAAGTCACTCTAAGTGGAAAAAAGTATTTAATTGAATTTGAACATGGTACTACATCTGGAAAGAGAATAATAAGAGTTGATGGAAAGGTTCTTAATTTTTCAATTAGTTTCAGGCATCCTATTTTTATAGTTTAATTCTATCAGTATCATATTCATCCTTTTTCTCTCTAGGAAATAGTGAAAAGAGATTGGCTGTTTAAGCTTGTTGGACATGAAAATTTCAAAATTGGAAACAACAATTGTTCAATAGTGATCTATCCAGCTAAAGGTTTATCATTTGAGTATTCTCTTATAGTTAATGGAAAGCAGTATAAAAAATTTAAAGAAAACCAATCAAAGATTTTAAAGACTTGGATTGTAGACATAGATGGGGAGCCTACTAGGATTGTACTAGGTAAGAACAAAACTTCGTTATTTTACATTAAACTTTTAATGTTCTTCCTGATGCATAAAATCTATTGATTTTAAGTACCATTCTATTTTTCTCAATCCAGTTTACATTTTTTGAATTGAAAAGGGTTTCACATTGCTACCAAGTAACAACTTTAAAGAGGTTTACATTAGTAAATTTGTGTAACATTAGTTTTCCAATTGGGACTGAGAAGAGGTTCATTGTAACAGAAGTAATCTAGTCCTTCAAAGTGCTCTTTTAAATTTTGTATTGAGTTTTGTTTCAGTTTCAACATTTTAAGTGTAATGGATTAGATTCCTAATCATTGTGTGGTTTTGTCTTTTAGAGAAAGATACTCTTGATGTTTGGGTCAATGGTGATAAAATGGAAACTGCAGTATGTATAACTATTAAAAAATCTCCTTAGTTTTTCATGCTAGAGATTGATAGTAATGTATTTTAAAACTTTAAAATTAATTTCAATTACATTTATTGCTCCTGATACATTCGTAATTTTTAGACCTTTTTTTTATAATTTCTGATTAGTTAATTTAATAAGCAATAGGTTTCTCATGCCAATCTTTGGGAACATTGTTTAAAAAACTGTTTTTAACTTTTGCGGGCGACCAAAAATTTACTAAATGCGTGTTTCTCCGACTTTTAATCATAAAGGATTGTGTCAATACACAGATGGCTCCTTATTTAAGAGGCGTATAAAAGAGGGGGACGGACACCCCTTTTTTAGATTGTGATTTCATTTAGAGTAAGTTGAAGCAACTGAGAATGGCAAAGCATTATCCCAACAAAAAATACTGTTTCTAGCTAAAATAAAAAAAATAATAATTTAATGAGACCCTCTCAAAAAAAATCCAGCTACAGCACTGGTTAAAGCGTAAACAATTTTATTTGAAAATGCAATCTTATAACACTCTAAAATGAGTTTAAACTTGTTATTTAAAAGGTTGAATTTCTAAGATTTTTCTGGGGGAGGACCCTCAGACCCCCCTTATAGTAAAAAGTTACAAACGGTTTTAAAAAAAATTAGGACAGATGTTAATTAGTTGATTCAAAACCATGTTAAAATTGTTAAAAGAGGGCGAAATAGAAAAACGATTATTTTTGGGGTAGTTATCCAATAGTTTTTTAAAAACATTTTGGGAGGCGCCCCCCCCCCTCAATTTTCAGGAGCTGATGACGACAATGATTTCAACAAGAAATTTAATTTTCTAATTGATTCATAAAGCTATTAAATCTTCTAAAACATGTTGAATTGTGGACAATAACATTATTTCTTATAAATTTACTAATTTTTTTCTATTTTCAGGGTGAATTTGTTGATGAGGGCACAGAAACCCATTTTGCTCTTGGCCATTACAATGCCTATATCAAAGCAATCAGCAGTGGAAATAAAAGGGAGGGCATCATACACTCATTGATCCTAGGGGATTCGGTGGTTCCCGAAAGCAGCGACTAACTTGTGTTCGGTGATTTACCAGATAGCTTATGCCGTCCACCACATTGTGTGATTTATACAGTAGGACTTTCTGGAAGCTGTATGGACAGCAAAACATGAAAACCAGGAAGCATTTAAAATTTTAAATGCGCAGAACAAAATCTTTTTTGTAAAGGTGTTCATTTCAGGGTGTCGCCCAGTGGGAATGGTGAGAAAATACTAATCAGTTGTTAGCTGCAGTAGTATATAGGAATTCTTAATCTAATGTTATTTTACATTTCTGTACAGTTGGTTGAAGAAAACTTATACATGCCTTTTCTTATTTTCTACAATAGTTTGTCATAATTTTTTCTCAATGAATAAGTTTCTAAAAATTGTCAAACTTTAAAACTCACGATTGAAAATAATTTATTTTAAACTACCTATTTCATTGTTGAATAAAAGTAACTGAGCAAAGTTGCATAAATTCAAGGAAAACAATGTGGTTTATTTTGAACAAAAAATTAAATAATAAAAATAAATTTAATATTTACATCTTTCATTAGTACTGATTACAAAACACTGTGGATATTCTGATATGAATGAATCTCACTTATGATGCTCTGCTCAATATTGTTAAATTTTTATGTTGCATTATATTCCCATCAAACATTTTATCTATACATATGTTATTTATTTTAGAGCTTTATAGCCTTTTAATCTAGTCATTTGGAAAATTATATTTGAAGCTAAAGGTTAAAGAACAAGTTGGCCAATTTTCACTGATAATGTTATGCCATGTTTTAACCCTGTTTGAATATTTTCTTATCAAAAGTGATATTTTTAATAGTTTTACATTTCATAAATATGCACTTAAATGATTAGATAAACTTAGATTAGTATTCTTCTATGACTAAGTTGTATAATAAGAAATTATAGGGGCTAATCAATGAAATGATTAACTGAAATTGATTTATCAACCATTATTTTTAGAATCTTCAAGATCACTGAAAATCTTTTGATGTAACAATTAATATGTATATTTAAATATACTGTGCACAATAAGATATGTTAAATATATTAATGGGGAATAAAACTATATTTTTAAAGGTTGTGGTTAGCAATTAATTTAATAATCACGTATTTCACATTACAATTTCAAATCTTATGATTGTAAAGTAATATGTTCAAACAGTATTATATTTGGAATTGTAATTTCCACTAGATATATTTATTAAATGCATTTTATTACACCTACCTGAACATTTCAAGCAAGGTGATTCACTTATTTTAATATATTTTCTCAAGTGAGAGTCCATAAGATGACCAGGGAAAATCTTTCTCACCAAAGTCTAGAGCAGTGGTTCCCAACTCAAACATGTCTGCGGACCACTTCACTTAAATTTGAACCTCTGCGGACCATCCCTTATCCCTAACTATATCTTCAAAATTTTAACTTTTTTTCAGTGTATTCATTCCTCATGGAGGGTCTAAAATGTTGACTTTTTTTCTGAAGTAAGGGAAATCGAGTCTTACAATGTTTCTAAATAGAACTTAGAAAATCAAATAATCTATTAAACTTAAAAGAAAAATTAACATTACATTAATTTTATATCTAATTATTTAAAAATATATCTTTTATAAAAGACATTTAACCATTTTTATCAAGCATTTTTATCTATTAATCCTAGAAGGGTTCACACCTACACAAAAGTTACAGGTTTAAAAAACAACAGTATAATAGAGTTATTTTTCTTCTTATTCATAACCAACAAATAAGGTAATATTATATTATTAGTAGATTTAAATTTGAAAGAAAGTACTTAGCTTGGAATTAAACTGCAGGACAAATGAGATAACCAGGAATTCTGTTGATCACAAAAAAGCAAACTGGACAAGACATGCACTGACTGTGAGTTGCGGCAGAGGAAATTCTATATGACGAGGCGGGCGAAGCTGATGTTCTCCCGAAAGAAACCGCGTCAAAAGTCAATAATTATTTCAAAGGCGCGATTAAAATAGAAAATAATTTATTGGTTCAAAAACTTTCTCATTTTCGGCAATGCATTTTTCTCATATCTTTGAACAAACCTATTTCGCTTGTATCTCAGAAATTTCCTCTTTTCATACCACGATTTCTCGAAGACCCTCTGTCTGACCATAGCATCCCAGTTTGAAGTATCTTTCAACACTCCCACGCTTCGCTTCGTATCAAACCAAGTATAAGTCCGATCATTCTATTCTTATTTGCCCCACCCTGACGCCTCTCAGTTTTAATTAATCAGATGCAGAGATGCCAACCATTCCGGATTTTGCGGAATCATTCCGCATTTTGGCCCGGAATTCCGCAATTACGGATAAAGCTAGAAAATTACGGAAACTACGCTAATTATATTTTAACGACAATGTATTAAATTTTTCTTCTCAATTATCTGTTTTTAGCTTCAATCCTTAAATATTTTTTACTTCGAATTGCGAATAAAAACGATAACGCTAGTCGCTAGTAACTGATGAGATGGGCAATCAATAAGAAGGGGGGATCAATTAGAATTCGGAATATTCTAATCTGCATGGATGATTGATTCATGGGAGAAAAAAAGGCCTTCTGTTCACAAATATTTGCGTTTTCAGGACTTTTCTGAAACTTATCAAAAGATTGGGTCATTTTTTCTACGTGCAGAAAACGCGGCGTAGGGTCGGCAAGCCGCACGCCACGCCTTTTTTTTGCGGGCAGGGGGATGAGTTTTTACGGATGAGCGTTGTCTCAGGTTGGCAACCCTGTCAGATGCAATACTTTTCCACATCATCACATTTCCGTTTCTACTCTGTAATAAACTACTGTTGAATAAAACTGTGCAAAGTAATAGAAATGAACAAATGATTCATAGGAGAGAAAGAGAACATAGCATTTTTTATATATAAGACGTATGATTTTTTTTACTTATGTTTTTGTATCTGTAGTGGAATGTGTGATAAGGAAAGCTATTTTTTTTAATTTCCACACATTTTTTGGATAAGCTATTTAAAAATCTTCTCACGGACCACCTCTGAAGGCCTCACGGACCACTAGTGGTCCGCGGACCACCTGTTGGGAACCACTGGTCTAGAGCTAATGACCCCCAAAAATATTTAGTATTAAATATAATTAAAATGTTAATTATTAGCTTTTGTGTATATTTTAGCACTTATTTTCATTTCCAAAAACTCTTTATAATCTAAACTCAGAGTTGGCTAATTTTATGCATGAGCCTCCCTACAAATGAACTAAATTTGAATATTAAAATAACAACCAAAGAAATATTATTCGATTAAATTAGATCTACCTTTGGTTTTCCTTTTGTTATGGTTGGTTTATACATACAAGCTACTAAATTTCATTTATTTCACGATAGATTTTCTGTTCTAAGCAAAATTAACTAGGTTTAGCCATGCATGGAATTAGCCAGTCTAAACTTTATTGAAAAGTCTTCACACAAAGAAAATAAAACTATTTCAAAACTAAAAAATTGCATGAAGTAACACAAGAGCTTTGTGAGAAAAAAATCAAAATGTTGAAAGGAATTTTTAAGCTTGAAATATAAAAAAATTTAAGCAGCATAGTAGAACACTTATAAACTCCCAACCATCTGAATTGCCCATTATCTTAATTGGTTTCAGAATTTCAGAAAAACATTAAGATAGAAACATACTGTCATAGGAAGTCAAAAAGCCCAAGATCTTCCCCTTATTTATAAAAACCAATATAAGGCTAGGATGACTGCATCATTGTTTATTGAGTAGTACAACGAATTTTCATCCCTGATGTGAAAAAGCACCAAAAATATCTTTGAAAAATAGTGTTTTCTCTCTCATTTTCAATATAAACATACAGTAGTTTATTCAAATAAACCCTTTTTTCGGGAAAAATATCCAATTATCTGAATTTTTGATTATCCCAACGGAGTCCGGTCCCAATTGATCCGGATAATTGGAGTTCTACGTACCTCATTATCAAACTTTGATATCTCAGAAAATATCTCCCCCTTCAAAATAAAGTTGAAGTACAAATAAATTATATACTTGGAGTTACTTTGTTATCTCAAAATCTTTTGATTTCAAGATTATACTAAAAATTAAACACACACACATGAAAGTGATTGAATATAGGCATTTATTATGAAGAGAAATGAGCAGAAAAAAAATGGAATCGACCTATCATTACACGTACAAAAAATTTAACTCTATGGAAATGAAATTTACAAACTAAATCCAAATTTACATACATTGTAAAAAACAATACCTGCAACTATTGAATCTAGTGAGTAATTACAAATGGGAAAGGGGGAGGCTCTTTAGTGTAGTATAGGCCAGTCTAAAAAGGCAGTTAAATTTGAAAATGCAACAATACATATAGAGTCTACCAACAATCAGGTTCGAATGGCTAAAATGTAGAGGCTGCTTTTGAAGCATTGTAATTATGGAAGAACTTTTTGCCGTACTCGTAGGTGCTTATCATGATAGCGCAAGCGGGTGCAACCTTTACCACACGAGGAACTATACCTGAAGGTAAGAGAAAATGGGTTAGCTTTGCAACATTATTATTATATCATATCAACTTTATAACATTATATTGATTTCACAAACCTGCAAAGAGAGCTTTATAACCGCTGGAGTGATACAACCTTTTCAATAGAAAATAAGTCGAGCTAGCTTTTGTTTCTGTAAAAGAAATATACACACATGAAAATATATCTGTTACATTAGTGATATGTGAAGAAAACTTGCATAACTTCCGTTTGATATCCTAGGAAATAATTTTTTTAGATTTTCTCTTAAGGAAAGTTCCTAAAAAGCTAAATGAATACTCTTAATTTGTAATACATATCTCACATCAATCCAAACAAAAAATTACTTCTTTCTTTTAACAGTTTTTGTATCATAACTATGTTTTTTCTTAGATCAATATTTAATGTTCGTTTTTAAAATTGTCTCATAAAAATACAAGTTTTAAATATATTCAGCCAACAAATTAGTTATATTTCTGTTATTTAAAAAAATGAAAATCATAGTTATACAAATCAAGTTTCATTTGGATTAAAACTAAATGTAAAAAATAATTTGAAAACTTACATTTACATAATCAAACTTCAGCATTTGAACAACTTGACTTTGTTTAAAAAAATTATTTTAAAGGAGTAGTTTTTCTGGTGAGTTTTTGTGTAGCACTTTCCACTATACATAATAAAAATATTTTTTGGTTTTGGGTATGCACAACTCGGGTTCACCCATTGTCTAGTCCAGGGGTGGCCAACCCAAATGATCGTGAGGGTCACTTTGGAAAACCACAATACTCTCACGGGCCGCATATAAAATTTTAGGATATTATGTACTCAGAATGACAGTGGATTAAGTTGAGTACACTAGGTATAAATTAGGGAGTCTTTTTAGATCCCTTGCCTAGTTTGACAGTTTCCTAAATAAAATATTCATTTAAATTTACCTTTTCTAAAGGAACTAAACAGGTGCCGTTAAAAACACTAGGAATTACTCTAAACTAAGTTAAGTCCCCGCCCGTGGAGCGAATAGAAATTTATTTTGCGAGGGGCTCAAATTTTCTCTTAAAATCAAAGCTAGATTTTTGCACCGGGAAAGAGTACTCCAAAATCTTCATCAGCCCCCATGCATATTATTCAATAGGTTCAATGCATTATTTAAAATAAATTTTTAGGTATTAAAGATTTGCACCTGGATGAACTTAATATCCAAAAACAGTTGTGAATAATAGAGTCCCTAGAAGTAAAGTGGGGTCTGGGGGCTCTCCCCACAAAAATCTTTGGAAATTAAACTCGAATTAACAGGCTATTAACTCGTTTGGCACACTTAGTCTGAATTTCGGGGGCCTTAACTTAATCTAAAACTTTAACTTTTGACTTAAAAAATTCTCACGGGCCACAAAATTATTTCAATTGGGCCGGCAGCGGGTTGGCCCTTCCTGGTCTAGTCTTTATAAATAAAATAGGCATGCCAAAGTCATGTCATTTACCTCTTTTAATCGGCAAAATGATATGGCAAGTCAATGGATCTTAATGTCCTTACACACAAGTGACCAGACCATTCCATTTACCAAAACCTCTGGTATGAGATTGTAACTAATTCAAATATTTACTACGGATTATAACTTAAAGACATCGGAGATGGGCACTGCCTGATAGGCCACTAGGCCTGGGCAGATTTGATTTTGATTGATAACTTAAAGAAATAGACCATAACAAAATGGCAAAAAGTTGAAAAATATTTTTGAAAACTTACGAGAAAGAGCACTTGCTTCACCGAGTTCAATCTGTCGATGAGTTTTTATCACATCAAATGGAAGAGTAATAATAGCAGCAATCTAAAGTAATAAAAGATGTTGTTAAGGGGTTGATGAAAACAAATTTAATTCACACAAGTATAATCTATAGCTCTATTTGATTCAAAAATATTTGACCAGAAATTTAATAATATGTTGAAAGAAGGTGTGACTTGTAAGTACCGTCAGTAGATAAAGGGTTAAATTGCATAATTCTATTGAATAAGTGGATAAAAGTGTACATTAGGGTGGTTACAAAAAATCAACTTTCGAAATTCTTAGGTCTTACCCCCTAAAATGTGCCAATAGGCTAAAAAATGAGATTGGCCAAGTTTCAGCTCAATCCGATAATATTAACCCGTGCCTCATCGAGGTCAAAGTTCAGAAAAACAGCGATTTTTAACAAAAAATCGCAGTTTTTGCCCCATAAAACTGGAACCGTTTATCCCAGAAACTTGGTGTGAGGTTCAAAGGGAGGACCCTCCCCGTTGGCAACCCGGCGGGTTGCCGGAAAAGAAAAAGAGACCTTTTCGATGTTTGTTTTGTTGTTTTATGATTATTGTTTTTCATGGGAGTTTGGAGCGAGAGGTCGCGTGTGCGACGGGTGGTGTAAATTTTTGTCAGCTTACTTATTAAATGTTACTTTTAATTATCAAGGCTTGGTTTACTTGAACAACGAACCCTAACAGTGGCGCAGACGGACAGGATTAAAGAGTTTTAGCTTCAACGACGATTTCCGATGAAAAACGAAAAAGGTTTCGAAAGGAGTTGGTCCGAGCTATTGAAGACGTTGGATTTGTGGGTATAGTTTTGAATTATAGTGTTGAAATTTAATGATTCTTGATTTTGGTATGGTGAGGGTTTTGGGGAGTGTGTCTCGAATTAATATGGAACTGGATGATGATTAGAGTGATGAGTAGTTTCGTTTTCGGTGAATTAGATATGGTGATTTCGTTTTGGTTCGTTCGAGTTTTTTTTCGGTGAGTGTTGTCATTCTAAAATTAGATCGAGGTCGGTTTTTTTTGTTATCGAGGGAGTTTAATGTTCTTTTGTTGGTTGATTCTTTTTTGAGTGCGTTTTTTTTCGACTGAATTATTCGAGGGTCTGCAGAATGGTGTTTGCTTGGCTACAAGGGAATAGGATAGAGGACGTGAGGAATTTAGCTGAAGAATATGGAGGAAATCCTGGGGTAGAGTTGGGGATCCCAGAGTTGGGAAAAATAATGTTGGAGAGTAGTCTTTTCGATGAGGAAGACGCAAAAGAAATTTTAAGGGTTATCATCGAAGAGAGGGAGGAAAGAGAAGAAATCGAAGAAAGAAGGAGAAAGGAAGATGAAGAAGAGGAAATCGAAGAAAGAAGGTGGCAAGATGAAATCAAGGAAAGAAGGAGAAAAAAGGAAATCGAAGAAAGAAGGTGGCAAGATGAAATCAAGGAAAGAAGGAGAAAAGAAGAAATCGAAGAAAGAAGGTGGCAAGATGAAATCAAGGAAAGAAGGAGAAAAGAAGAAATCGAAGAAAGAAGGTGGCAAGAAGAAAATAAGGAGAGATGGTTGGAATTGGAGAGATTGGAGTGTGAAGTGCAGAAAAGAAAGAAGGAGAGACTGTTGGAATTGGAGAAGTGGAGGATTGCACCACAAGAAGAGGAGCCAGATACCCGGAAGGTCTGGACGGGACGGAAAGATCTTGACAGAATTTCTGTAAATGTGGAAAATTCACGTTTTGAAAAGACAGTAGACGGAGAAGATGAGTTCAGGAAGGACAGGAAAGAGGATGAAGTTTTGGAGCAAGAAGATGGAAAAGAGTTCATAGAGATGACAGATGATGAGGTTCTTACGGAAAAATCTGGAGCAATTTTGAATGAAGTGGAAACAGGTGACGAAGAAACCAAGGCTATCGCTGATGAAGTTCACTCTGAAGAGAAAGAGGCTGAAAAAGAAACCGAAGCTAAAGATGACGATGATATATTAGGCGTTGAATTCATCCAGTGGGATCAGATTGAAATGGAGGTAGAAGAAGAAAATAGAGCTACGGAAGAGAAGGTAGTCGAAGATGAGCGCTTGGAAGAAGAAAGAGAAAACGAAGTTCCTGACGAGAATGAAGTTGACGTGGCAGAAGAGTCTCTGGAGGTAGAGACGGGGAACGAAGTTTCCAGAGAGAAGGAAACTTATGCTGGAGAAGCTGTAAGTGGAAATCAAGGTTCGGAAGGAGAGGACGTGGATGAAGAATCTACGGAAGAAATGGAAGAAACTGAGGACTCTGGATCTGAGGATGATGCTAAAAAGGATGATGTTGGTTCCGAAGTAGGGAAGCCTGCTAAGAAGCGTCGAAGGCGACCTGCGAAGTCTAAAGCTGAAGATACCCCTGCCAAGCGACGAGGCAAAGCTGCTGCTTTCAAGTATGCCGAGGATCCTGGCTCGGAAGAGGAGATGGATGAAGCTCCTAAGAGGAAGGGTCGAGAAGCGGAGAAGAAAGCCCCTGCAACTTCTATGAGACGAGCTTGGCCGTCAGAAGAAACCGACGAAGTACACTGAAGACTGTGGCTCCGAAGTCGAAGAAGGCCAGGCCCCTGAGAAAGAAGACTACGAGCCTGAAATGAAGGCTGACACCAAGGAGAACCCTATGTTAGACTTTCAAACTGAACTGTGGTGTTTTAAAGGTGGAGGTGGAACTCTATCCAACGACTTTGATGATGACAACAACGACGACTTGGAACACGATGATGGACCTTTTTCAGATGAGTGACATTTTTTTTTATTTTTTGGAATTAATTTGTGCTAACTTTTATTTTTTTTGAAGTGATTATTGAGAAGACTGTAATTATCTTATTTCATAAGTTAAGTAATTTTATGAAGTGTTTAACACTAATGATAGTTATGTAAAATGAAATTGAGGGTTATTTAATTTTTGAAGACATTTGAGGATAAATGACTGAATAAGAATAGTTCTTGTTTTCAAAATTGAAAATGTAATGTTTTGTTTTCGGTTAAACCTTTTGATTTTCTCGTGAGTTCAATGTTTTTTTTCTTTTGGTTTGTTGTGGAATTTTGTTTTAGTCCCGTGAATATTAGTTTCTTTTTAATGTTTTTTTCACGAGAGTATTTTCTTTTTATTTGGATCTTTGAAGTTTGTATTTGATTAGTGTTCTTTATTTTTGAGGTTTAAGATTTTGATATTGCATTTTTGTATCTTGATTATAGTACCCGGTATTGTTAAAAAGGCTTCTGTACGTCTGGAATTATTTTTTTTGTCTTGTGATTGTTTTTTTTTGGTTGGTCTCCCCTGCAGGACATGGTCCGGCAGGTAAGAGACCGGAGGGGAGATGTGAGGTTCAAAGGGAGGACCCTCCCCGTTTTGGCAACCCGGCGGGTTGCCGGAATAGGAAAGACTTTTTCGATGTTTGTTTTGTTGTTTTTTTTATTGTTTTTTTTTTCATGGGAGTTTGGAGCGAGAGGTCGCGTGTGCGACGGGTGGTGTAAATTTTTGTCAGCTTACTTATTAAATGTTACTTTTAATTATCAAGGCTTGGTTTACTTGAACAACGAACCCTAACACTTGGTTAGGGTGTCGTTTGATAGGGAATTTCATACACTTTAACACTAAAGTTACGGAATTTATTTTGCTAAAACGGATGGGGTGCTATTTAGCATTTTCATAGTGAAGGTCCATGAAAAAGCGACTTGATTGCTAGAAACCTAGAATATTACAATGTCACAAAAACTTTATCCTCCGGGCTTTTTCTATTACTTTTGGTCCCAATAGAAAGTAAATCAGTTTTTAAACCCCCTAATTGAATTCTAGGGCATAATTTCAAACCCCCCTAGTGTTTGAAAAAAAGGAAAAAAGTATATATTTTTTAAATTTTTAAACAAGCATTTTGAGACTGATAATGTGATAAAGTTGGTCCAAATACATTATTAAGAGCTTAATTAGATAGAATACCGATGGTATAGGGCCTTAACCGTTCCCTATAACCTAAGCAAAAGAAGCGCGACTGCGAGGTTTTGCTAAACAAAGGCATTAATACCCAATAAAGTGATAAACAGAGCTAAATTACAAAATTTTCACAAAAACCTCTAGAGAGATGTCATTTGGTGTTAGAAATGACGGTTGAGATTATGTATGTGGGTAAAATTATAATAATAGCGTCCATCCGACTCTAAATAATAAATAAATACTATTTCTACCAAAGTTAAATGTTTTCAGCCAAAAGTGATCTTTCTTTGAATGATAGGCAAATGAATTTTGTGGTATATTTAAATAAATCAATTTATACATTTTTCTAAGATCCCTTTTGGCTGAAAACATGTAACTTTGGTAGAAATAGTATTTATTTATTATTTAGAGTCGGAAGGACGCTATTATTATAATTTTACCCACATACATAATCTCAACCGTCATTTCTAACACCAAATGACATCTCTCTAGAGGTTTTTGTGAAAATTTTGTAATTTAGCTCTGTTTATCACTTTATTGGGTATTAATGCCTTTGTTTAGCAAAACCTCGCAGTCGCGCTTCTTTCGCTTAGGTTATAGGGGTTATAGGGAACGGTTAAGGCCCTATACCATCGGTATTCTATCTAATTAAGCTCTTAATAATGTATTTGGATCAACTTTATCACATTATCAGTCTCAAAATGCTTGTTTAAAAATTTAAAAAATATATACTTTTTTCCTTTTTTTCAAACACTAGGGGGGTTTGAAATTATGCCCTAGAATTCAATTAGGGGGTTTAAAAACTGATTTACTATCTATTGGGACCAAAAGTAATAGAAAAAGCCCGGAGGATAAAGTTTTTGTGACATTGTAATATTCTAGGTTTCTAGCAATCAAGTCGCTTTTTCACGGACCTTCACTATGAAAATGCTAAATAGCGCCCCATCCGTTTTAGCAAATAAAATTCCGTAACTTTAGTGTTAAAGTGTATGAAATTCCCTATCAAATGACACCCTAACCAGGTTTCTGGGATAAACGGTTCCAGTTTTACGGGGCGAAAACTGCGATTTTTTGTTAAAAATTGCTGTTTTCTGAACTTTGACCTCGATGAGGCAAGGGTTAATATTATCGGATTGAGCTGAAACTTCGCCAATCTCATTTTTTAGCCTATTGGCACATTTTAGGGGGGTAAGACCTAAAAAAAGTTGAAAAAAAATTTTCCCCATGTAACTTGTGACCACCCTAGTGTACATGTACAACAAATAGTAATACCAGAGTTTTTAGGTTGAAAACACTTAGTTTGAAACAGCAGGGGTCTGTCCAGACTTTGTGAAGGGTCCGGTTTTTGTAAAAATTGTGAAAATCTACTCATAATTTTGTGAATTTTAGTTAGTGTTAAAATAGTTCTTTTCAACCAGGAGCCTGTTTTTGTGAAATAAGCTCACAAATTTGCAGTATTGTGAAAAATAGTGTGCATTATAGGGCCAGAATACTTTGTGAAAGGTCCGTTTTCACAATGAAACATTTTGTGAAGGGTCCGAAAACGGACCCAAATTTCTTCTAAACAGACCCCTGAACAGAGGAAAAAACACACATTGAAGAAAATGTTATGCAGACAATAACACAACTACCATACAGCTGTATGCTCAACTGCAGGATTAGAGAGGGCTTTTTCTACTTTAGGTTAGTTATAGTGTTTAAACAGGGTTAGGTTTCTTCCGGAAGAAACTGGAAAAAACCGGAAGAAATGGAAGAAACTGGAAGGAACTAACAAAAAGCTTTACAGAAGCACCCAATTTTTAAATCTGTTAAATGAATAAATCAAACCATAATTTTAAAAACTCTTAAACGTAATTTAATTATAATTATTTAAATTTATTTATAGTAATTAAATTTTAAAAAAAATTATATTTGACTTTTAATTCCGGTTAGTTAAATTAAATTTTAAATCTGTTGTGTTAACTGAATAAATTAAACCACAGTTTAAAAACTCATAAATGTAATTTAATTACAATTAATTAAATTTAATTAGAGTAATTAATTTTCTAAAAATAACATATTTAACTTTTAATTCCAGTTAGTTTTTTATTAGTATTTTAAATCTGTTAACTGAATAAATCAAACCATAATTTAAAGAACTCATAAATATAATTTAATTAAATAATTAGAGTAATTAATTTTTGAAAATTATATATATATATTTAACTTTTAATTCCTCTTAGTTAAATTTAATTTTAAATCTGTTGACTGAATAAATCAAACCATAATTTTAAAAAACTCATAAATGTAATTTAATTATAATTACAGTAATTTGACATTAGTTAAATTTAATTTTAAATGTGTTGACTGAATAAATCAAACCATAATTTTAAAAAACTAATAAATGTAATTTAATTATAATTACAGTAATTTGACGTTAGTTAAATTTAATTTTAAATCTGTTGACTGAATAAATCAAACCATAATTTTAAAAAACTCATAAATGTAATTTAATTATAATTACAGTAACATTTTTGACTGGAAATAACACCAGACAAATATTTGTCAGAAATATTCAAGTTTAATACTTTGTTTTAAATTTTGTGTCGGGTTTATATTGTTTTATTACTATATGGAAGATTGTGTATTCTAGAAAAATTCAGATTATTAAAACATGTCTTTTCTGTTTAACTTTTATACTTTCTTGTAGACAGAAACTCATCCAATACTATGTAATTCTCAGACTTATTCAAAACTACTTTTCTGTTAGGAAGAAATTAATTTAAAATTACTGGAATAATTTAATACATGCATGCAATAGGTATTTATAACAGTTTTGAGTATTTAATTAAATTTTAGACTACAAAGTAAATATTGTTTATTAAAGGGTTTTTTTTCAAATTATTTAATAGCATTTTTTTCATAGTTTGGAAGAAACCTACATTTACTAATTTAATCATTAACTAATAGGTGCATATAATTAATGACATTTTGGAAGTTTTTATGTAAATATAAGAGTGTTTGTGAGACAAATATTTATAAAACCTGAAAATTTAAAGCTAATTCTTTAAAAAAAGTGGTTTCTTCCACATGGAAGAAACCTATTTCTTGCGGACGGTTTTTTCCGTGGTTTTTTCCACTTCGGAAGAAACTGGCCAACCCTGTGTTTAAAGCACTTAAGGATTTCTCGCTAGCATGAGTAGTTGTTATACATTAGGTAATTATTAATTAAACATGAATTATATAATGTATATTAAACTTGTTACAATTCAATAAAGATTCATTTAAATATAGTTATTGTGTGTTGAATTTGACATAGCATAAATTACTTTTTATTGTCTTTCATCCAACCCTGAGTGACACAAGAGTGTTGTCAAAACAGGTGGTAGCTAACGATTCCACTGCTGGCTTAAAACAGATCAATAAGCATTCACAGTCCTTTTTGAAATGAGAATTCAGAGCCTACTTACACTTCCTGCCGTAGCACCAGCAGCAAAACTAAACCAGAATTGAGGTTGCTGTTGGTTGCACTTCTGCTTCAGGTATTCGTAATTGAACCAGTAGATACCTGAAAAAGGTCAAAACCATTACTAATCTTACAAAATAAATGTTTTAAACTTCAGAACCCCCAATCTAATCCCCACAGTTTTAGGTTTCTTAAGTTGTTACCATGACTTTTATGCCTTTTTTACTTAAAATTTTTTGAAATAAACATCTTCAATTTTAGTAACAGGTAATATAGATCATCTGAAATTTTTAAAATTCCAACATTTTCTAAGGACATATTACGTAAGCACTTCTTTTATCTTGCATCTCAATTGTACAATATACATTTTGAAAAATGTTCAAAAGAAATCTTTTTGCATTTTGACAACCAAGGTCTGTATTTCTCACACCTTTGAAGCAAACTTTTTATGTTTAATGTTACTCAGCTATTTGCCAGTCTATATTTGTGTGGTTTTCTGTAGTTTTTATTGTTTTTTCATTACCCAATGTATTAACTTTTATTACGCCTGGACGGGATTTTTTATTTCCCCTTGGCGTGACCATTTTTCTTTTAAATTCTGTTAATAAAGATTATTACTATTTTTATTAGTTAGTCAACTCTTGAAACAACTAGAATGGTTTGAAAAGCATCGTTGTCATGCTTACATGAGAAGGGAACGTCTCGAAGGACTGTTGGACCGAGACCTCTCCACATGGAGATGAGTCCATGACTGGATATTTGAGATTGAATTGCTGTGTTAAGTTCTAAAAGTGGAAAGGGAGAAAAAGTTGAAAAAAGGATTTTATTTATTTTAGTATCAGGATTTAAAAAAATTCACATTTAAATGGGAAATAAAAGCAGTATAACCTTTCAGGAAAAAAAGGCCTAAAGTTACAAAAACAAGGAATGTTTATAAAACCATAAATTAAATGCATAGTCAGATTATTCAAAGACACATAAAAAAGTAAATAACAATTGTACCATCAGCCTGCCATAATAGTCTATATTACTTTTTTTAAATTAACACTAGTTTTCATTAATTACCTAGTTAGTTATTCTTAGCACAAATATTTAATTCTGTCTCACACTTACTTTCTTCATTAAATTAAATGATAACCTTAAAATCAATTTTAAAATACCTCTTTCTTTGCAATTAAACTATTCACTGACAAAGAAAACTTTAAGAAAAGGAATACTAGTCAGCTAAAAATCAAAATTTTACTAAATAATTAAAAATTTCAATTTGGTATGAGTAAATTTAACCATATAACACAAAACCTAATTCTTCTTTTTATTGCATATTTAAAATATATTTCCTTACAAAACTTACCAAGATAACTAAGTTTTTGGGACTGCATTTTTGTTCTTATGAGTTCTAAAGGACTAATTAAAGTTGCAGCCAAAGCTAAAAATAAAATAATGCAATTTAATTAGTAGTAAGACCTTTGCACTGGTAAAACAATCTTATTTAGACAAAGACTTACTTCTAGCTGTTCCACCAGCTAAAACCGGCAACCATAAAGGCTGATGCGTCAGTTGGGCCTTCTTCATTACAAAGTAACGTATTTGGTCGTACATAGTGAAATACACAACAGTTGCTGGCACAGCCATTAATCTGAAAAATACACTTATTCATCACATACTACTAAGGAAAATAGATTAGAAAAAATTAAATGAAAAGAGATTAATCAGGTACTAATGCAGGCTAATTTTGGCGCCGTTTATCGGCACTTTCACAAAAAATGTACTCGCAAAAACAGCACCTTCACAAAATTCTAAAATTAACATTAAATTAGTCTTTAAATTACTACAAAACTGTAGAAATAAGTAATTTAATTGTTTTCATTAATTTTATAGTTCCCATTTAAAATATTTATAAAAAATTCCACATAAATTAAAAAGATCTTTCAATTTTTCACAAAAATTAAAATGCTGAATAAGTTTTTCACAAAAATGGGGGTTAAGTTTTAAAATTCTGGATTAGCCCTGTTAATTTAAAATATCACTCCCAATATATTTGGTGAAAGAGGAAGTACAAAGTTTCAACATTTTTCCGAGAAATGGTGCATTTATAGTATACACATATAGAATTACTTATTAACTCAGTTGATACATTACTTTTAGTCATGGAGGGCCAATCCTTAGTGTGTGTGCCACAGTTAAAACAGTGGCACAAAAAACTTTTGTTGAAACTAGGCGGATTCCCAAAATTTTCCTGATAATTATCAGATTTTCTAAAATTCCCTGATTTTTCCCTGATAATTCCAGGTTTTTTAAGGTTTGGCCACAGGTTTTAAGTCTGTGGCCACCCTGAACTTTGTATTAGAAACACTTAAATGCATCAGGATGTAAGGAGATCAATAAGGCTTACAGAGTTGGCGGTAGTCCACTCCAGAGAGAAGAGATACCTTCCACTTTTGTAATTTTCACAAAAGCATCCTAGAAAACAACATATTGAATATTACTTAAACATGTGTTGAACTATTTTAAAGGTATTGTGTGTGAATCAAGTAACCAAATAACCCAAGGTAATTTTTTTTAGCATTTTCTTCAACTATAAGAACATACACTTTTAACAATACAAAAATCAAGGCAATATCTTATCGCTTTTTTTTGTGCCAAGCAATGCACAAACCAATCCATTAGGTGAGGTTTTGAAAGTTTGTCACAACCCTGCTTGTTGTTTCTTGGTGCTGTTTTGCCACTTTCAAAAGGTTCATCAAAAGTGACTTTCTCTCATAAGCCGACACTATAAAAAACTTAATGATTCGAATGGTTCAGCTTTGCTGTTTAAGTGATGATGTGCACATTAATTTGTAAATTCTGAAATCATTTTTAAACCAAGTATTATGAGACTCACCAGAGTGCCAGTCAAATGTCCAGGAGGCCTGTACCAAGCTGGCGAGCCGCTTCCAGTCGAGTGGAAAGTGCAGCACAGATCTGCGACGAACCCATTGCAGTAGAGAAAGCATCTGTTATTTAGCTTGACCTTTTGTTGAGCTTGGAGGCGAATTTTGACAACGTCCAGAGGTGTAACTGAAGAAAGAGAAAGGACGCTCAGACAGATTGACAAAAAAGCAGTCTGAAAAACTGCGTGAACGACATTTTGTGGAAAAAAACTCCTATTAGTTTCATAGGTTCATGTATCTTTTTAATAAAATTTTTGTTTGATTTTGGGCATATAGATGACAGTAATATGAAATATTCGGTATAATAAAATAAAGTTCCTAGTTCCAAAGGGGGTGCCCCCTAAAAACCTTTTGAGATTTAATCCTAAATAACAGGATTTTACTCATTTTCTTACACTCAGTAATTAATTAGGTTCAATATAGCTTTCCCAGTACATTTTTAGGTAGAATTTGCATCTTAATGAAGTTAATGTAAAAGAGAAGATTTTGAAAATAGAGTTCTAAGTACTTAAAGGGGGGTCTGGGGGTCCTACCACATAAAATTTTTGGAAATTTGATCTTAAAATTCAAAGTTTTAGCTTATTTTGGAACACTGTGTCTGAATATTTTTCGGTATAGTTAACAGTTTCATATAGAAAAACAGTTGAAACTAAACTAAAAACTACTGTAAAGAAATATTTTGAAGAATCTTTTTGAAGTTTTTGGTTTTTTAACATTTCCGAAAATTAATTCTTTAATTAAATTTTTTCTTAATTTAGGATAATAAAATCTGAAATAAGCAGTAAAAATAGCTCATTAAGGTAAATCTCACAACTCTCAAGCGTCACCTCCAACCGTGGACCGGTTTCGTCCTTGTTAGGACTCATCAGCACTGTATAGGATGGTAACGCAAGAGAGAGGAGGGCAAGTACTAGTCTAGCCGACTATAACTGAAAAAGTGGAGACCATTGATTAGTCCTCCACTCATCTGCTGGAATGTGACAATGGCATTCCTAGAACAGATTTAATTCCAGAAGGGCAAGGTAAATGAAAGGAGAATTTCACCATAAAAATTTCACCATGGTGAAATTCTCCTTTCATTTAGCTCATTAAGGTTTCTTAGAAGCTAATAGTACTAGCTTGGGAAAAAATAGTTACATTAAATAAAGTTAAAAAATTGATGACGACACTATATTTGAGAATGCTAAAATCGAAATGTTTCCCCAGGATAAAAAAAGGAAAATGAGACCATTCCTGCATCACGAAGGTGCCAACAGTAGCAAGCAGACTAGATAATCTTACAAGTAAAAGAAACCTCAACACCAGAGTTAGAAAAAACCCAACCCAGGTGGTTTTTTTGGGTTTTTTTTGGTTATTGTTGTTTTTTTTAAGGTTTTATTGGGTTTTTAGTTTTTATCAGTGGCGAATCCAGTAGGGGGGGCTGTGGGGCTGCAGCCCCCCAGGAATAAGACATTCAAGTTTTGGGAATAGCAATAAAGCCAAAAAGAAATTTCACTACGTTGCGGACATTCGGTGGTGTTTCCCAAAGGGTCTCAAAATGAATCGGAACCCTACTTTTGAGGGTAAAAATTCCAAAATTTTTCTTGGGGAAGACCCCCAAACCCCCTCGAAATTTTGGAATATAATAAGTACGGTTTTTCCTTGAAACCATAGGGATTTACAAAGAGTGATCCTCTTTGATGTAACCTAAAGTGTCTCAACATGAGTTAAAATGCCACTTTTAGGGACAAAATTCAAAAAATTTTCTGGAATAGGAACCTCTAAACCCCTAGAAATTTTCCAATTCATAATACAAAACATTTTTTTCCTTGAAAATTCTGCCGCTTACAATGAGTTGTGCTCTTTGGGTGGAATCTGAAAGGCTTCAAAATGAGCTAAAACACTATTTTGAGGGGCAAATTTTAAAAAATTTTCTGGGGGAGGACCCCCCAGACCCCTCTTTTACTTGGATTTAACATTCTTACACAATTTTGAAACTTAGTGCACCAAAATTAAAACCTTACGAAGTCATCTCACCTAAAACTTAGTATTCCTAAGATTAGACCCCAGAAAAGATGTTGAGTAACCCCCTAAACAAAAATCTGGTTACGGCACTGGCAACCCCCATCCCCCTTTCGATTGCTTACATTAATATTTGGACAGCCCACAATAGCAATAAGGTTATTTGTTAAACTCAGCCCCCCCAGACCAAAATCCTGGATTCGCCACTGGTTTTTATTAGTTTTTTGTAGTGTTTATTATGCAGGTAAGGGAACGTACCCATACTACGTGACCCGTTTTTTGCCATTTTTGACCCCCCTCCCCCCCCCCTTGGTGACCATCCGTAGTATATGCCAAGACCCCCCTCCCCCTCTAGTTGTCACGTAGTAAATTCATAAATACGGTTTGCCATCATTTTTTGCAAACAGAAAGTTTAAAAAAATTAATTTTGCTTAATCTGTCTAATTTTAATAATTAATTTGGCTTAATTATTCTTAATTTGGCAAATTTCGATAATTAATTTGGCTTAATTTTGTCGTATTGACTAGAAGAAATTGACTACGTGACGAAACCCTAACCCACCCCCTCCCCCCTGTGACCGAGTGTGGTATTTTGAAGACCCCCCTCCCTCCCCTGAATGGGTCACGTAGTATGGGTACGTTCCCTAAGGTAAGTTAGATTCATATTTATAAGAAATAGCAAACGATTTAAAGTAATTGTAACAAAAATTTATATTAAAAAATAACACTTGGGCGTTAGTTTTATTGCCCTCCATTTATGCCCAATATTATTTTGCAATAATAATAGTTTTTTGATACATTTTTTCTCAAATATTATAGTTTGAGAAATTTGCATCATTAAAAGACTTAATCATGTTGCTTTTAATGAAATTAAAAAAAAAACCACTAAGGGCTGGGTTTTGGTTTGTGGGCGGGTTGAAAACCCTGCTTATCACATACACTGAAGTTATACAGGGTTTCATCTAGTGAGAAAATGGGGGTTAAGGACCCTTTAGAAAATTCCAATCAACAAGAAACCGACTCTTCACAAAAGGATAAAGATCATAAGTGGTTGGAAAATTGTTTTCAAAATGTCTTTCTACCATTTTAGAATTGAATTTGCCAGATTTTGGGCCCCTTTTAAAAGTTATAAACGCTCTGTAGTCGTACCCCTTTGTTTTTACAAAATTTCTGAAACAGGACACTTGCAGGAAAACCTGGATGAACTCCTGCCTTAACCACAAACTCAGAAGTCGATTTCGACATTGATTGATGAAGACAAAACATATTGAACCCTTTATGTTTAGTTTATTATAATATAACAAGTTTGACGACTTAGTTCTAAATTTCCAAGTAAATACGATACGAAGCACCGGAGCGAACGCTCAAGGTTTCCTTGACAAAACAATATCATCTTACCACATCGAGATATTGGATGTGACGTAGGATATCTCGGATTTTTCACCTCTTTGGCAATGTTTTTATTTTATCGCAAAAAGAGCATCGGGAATCTTTTCCGGGAAGGTTTTGCGATGAGTAAAACGTAAAACAATATCCCTCGTAAATTAGAAGGAAAATAAATAGTGGTACGGTAGGCCACTGAGTATTATCACCACCTGTAGCTATTTTCCCCTTCCATGAAAAAGTAAAATTTGGTTAGTATATAAGAACAAAGGCTTTCACGACCGGATGGGTTAGGATAAAAGTTTTCTTCCGGGCAATTAGGCCGTGGTCGAAAGGTAGATGTTAAAAGTCCAAACGTTTCGCGTATAAAACACATTATTATACGCGCCTCCAGAGGGAGGCTATTGAAATATTTAAGCACCCTCACAACATCAATAGAAAAGAGGAGGGTCTCAGGATGAATAGAACGTGGTTTCCTGTATTGGCTGCCTTTGGTCACAGGCCTGAGAGTTCGGATCGGGAGTCGACCTCTGCACCTTTGCCAGCTGTGGTTGGTGGTTCGTTTCCGAAGTCGTCTATCGATGTTAGGATGGACTCGCCTGCTGCAGTTATCGCTGTTGAGTCTGGTGTGGCATCGCATCCAGTTGTTGATGTTCCTACTGTATATAACCTTCGACCACGCAGACGGCAGTAATCTTGATTTTGATTTTCTAAAAATTTTTTAGCCTTTTATTCCCATTGATAATGTCTGCCGAAGTTGCAGACCAAACGTTTGGACTTTTAACATCTACCTTTCGACCACGGCCTAATTGCCCGGAAGAAAACTTTTATCCTTGGTTAGTATAATTTTTAATAAAAATGCTACTCATATACTTCTGTTTAAGTTTGTTTAATGTTTAAAACAAGGTTGGTAAGAATGTGACTCTCAATATTTTCAATCCAGTTGAAGTGCACCTCACCTTATAAATTCGAAATTAATTCCCAATTTGAGCCTCTCCTTCTCATATCTTGGACTGTACTGGTGCCTCCGTGAGGCAGCTGTTGAATTAGGAGGTTTTTAAATTAATTTTGCGACAGTCTCTTGGACTTGGTTAAGTTGATCTAGGGCTGGGAGGTTGAGCTGTTGAGCAACAACATGAATTTCATATTGATGCCATTAATATGCCGTATTGTATGCCACGGTATTGATGCTAGGCCGTGGGGAGCCAAGTGGTTAAGGCATCGTTTTCGGGATCGAAGGGTCCCGGGTTCGATTCCCGACACCGCTAAAGACCCACCGAGTATATGCGGAGTACGTGCTCGTTAAATCTGTGGGTCCGAAAGTCCTGTGGTCCGTCATGGCGCAGTTCACCACGGGTCCAAGTGTCTGGAGACCATTTCCCTCCCTTTCAGACACATGGCAAAATTGTGGAGGTAGTGATAGATAGTGGCAGCATCTATCATCTCATGAGGCAGAAGTCGGACTCCTGCCATTTATGGGTCTCACTTTCTCAGGAGCCGCACCCCCTTTGCCTTGAATTCTTATGGAGCTTGGGTATTCCAAGTGGCACACGACAACAACAATAGCTATGTATAAACTACATTTTTCAGAAAAAAGTATTAATTTTATTTGGTTTTTGTTGATTTTCAATCAGTGATGTCACAATTCTTGACCCCCCCCCTTCGTCACACATTGGTGGATACCCTCCCTCCTCTCCAGGCGCGACATCATATTATGAATGTGGGTCTGGCAAAACTCAACATCTCCACTTTCAGAAATTTTTCAGGAGATCCCAAAAACGTGATACATATCCCATTGGCTTCAATGAAATCACTCATTCCCCCCCCCCCCGCTTTTTTGAGGGGAAATACCCACTTTTGGAAGAAGAGATTTTTACCTCTTGTGTAAACTTGGAACCTCAGTCCAAAACAGTAATAAAACCTTTTCTGGTCGGGGGTGGAGATGTTGAGTTTTGCCAGACCCACCTTCATATACTGGTGGCCCCTTAATTCTTTTTAATCAGTGGTGACGCTTTTGAAAGCGTTTACCAAGGTCCTAAGCTTGACCATTCGATGATTGAAGAGCTTGAAAAACTATCCCAAGTGCTAAACCATTTCCAAACGGTCATCGACATTTCGCCACCTGTATAGTAGTAGTAGGGTTAATTTCCGACCTCGTTTCCGTCGTACCGAAATCTGATTTCGATAAGCCTCGATAACACTTTCGATATAGCAGTTGGGTAACCGGCTAAAAGCTTCACAGGTAAATAAATAACCAGGAAACGCGGGCGATGAGCCAAATCGCGGTCAAGACGTATGGTATATCCACAATAATCAAGAGAGCGGAGTTTATGGATAAGTTATCTTATTAGTACGTCACTAAAAAAGAGTGACGTCTGTTTATTCTTCGGCTTTGAGAATCACGATTGTTTTGGAAGATGGAATATACGAACTTTTTATTGAGGAGTCCTTGAATAAGTGCTTGCAGTGTTTTTGAATTTTCACAATACAGGCCGGAATGTTTCTTCAAGAGGTGTAAGAAGTTTCCAGTGTTGATATTATTTCTTTAGTTGACCTACTGGAAAATTAAGTTTTCCCATTGCATTTACAATTGATAATTTTAGCTTAGGAGGATCCTAAAGCCTTCGTACAATTTTCTATTTTAAACGTAGCTTTAATGTATAATCTTTAATTAGACTCAATAACGGAAGCGATATTATTTCAATATACTACAACAGTTCAAACAAAATTTAATTTAGAAAAGGTACTAAAAAATCTTATCGTTAAGTTTTAAGACTTTCCAACTCGTGGCGTCGAGGAAATAAATAGATAAACGCAGTTTCATTAAGTTTTTTATGGCCCGAAAATCGTAGCATATAAAAGGAGATCAGCGCAATATTACACAAACCTGATGATACTCAAATGCAGAAAAGTGTTAAATAAGAAAATTGGTCAGAACCATTTAAAAATGTCCCCTTCAATTACAATTAAATAGTGCATGAACCTTAACAAATGGCCTTTTAAAAGAACAGTGGTTCCTGATTTTTTTTTTAGAAAAACTTCCACGACGCCCAACTCTAATATGTTTAGGTAAAACTTCTCATGTGTGCATTATTGCACAATATTTTTTAAATCTGTTTCTTTAAATTTAATTCAATAAATGATGGAACGAATTAACTGCCCATTTTCTACTAATTAAATTAGTTCGGTAAATGTACTCAGCAAAATATCAGCAGTGGACTAACTTCTAATCTAAATGAAAGGAATGAAATCTGTTAAAGATTTTAAGGTTATTTATCTTTCACAATAACCAAATCCCACAACAGTTAAATTCTATTTCCGAATACAGACACCCTTCCTTAGAGAAGAAATTATAATTACGTTTTTTACGAAATTCCATAGAAATAAAAATGCGATTTAAGTAGTTTCACCAATAAAATGGGTGTTGTGTGACTAATTTTTAGACTCCCATTGAAATTTTGTTTAAGAGTAGAAAAATTTGAAATAGTTTGTACCGCTACCGCCTTACGAACACTCTGAAACTACTACTCCTGTTGTTGCAACATAACAGATTTTGGTCTTTATTTTAACGTCTAACCAAATGAGAAACCAATCGAGAGGCAGGTTTTTGAACATTATAACTACGAACCAACTGAAAAAAAAATTAGACGTGCAACACCCCTAATTTTCCCAGATCCAATTCCAATGTGTTATATAAAGGAGAAGCGTAAAGACACGTGAATTCTCCTCCTTAAAAATACTCCAACTCTACCACCGACGATTCTTTTAGGAATAAAAAAAACATCCCACGACACGAGGCCTTCATTATCTCTTTTTGCGTCACAGAAAGAAGGGACGAAAAGCCTTCAGGTGAGCACATAAAAATTCAGGTGTACAAGTCAAACGGCCGGAAACAACGAACGAGACACTAGGCACGTAAACACGAATTCACCAGAAACAGGTTTGATAATTCAAGAACATAAATCAGATAATGATTCATGGCAATTCCAGTATTTTTATCTTCTTATTCGATTGAGGTATCCAAGAGCGCATTTTTTTAAAAATTATACACAATGCATATTTATTTTTTAACTTAATTTCAAAGTTTGACTCAATTCGAAACATTTGTTATTAAGGGGACATCCATAAATTACGTGAGGTCAAAAAGGGGGTGAGAGGGGTTTGGAAAAATCTCACCAAGGGGGGAGGGGGGTTGATTAAAATCTCACGTCAACTTTTTAAGTTAGAAATTATACGATTTTCTTTTTTTTAAGTATGAGAAAAGAATACACACAGATAAGATACTGCAAATTATTTTTAAAAAGTTGTAGGTAAATCTCACTTGGGGGGAGGGGGGGGGTCCAGCAAAATCTCACCAAGGGGGGAGGGGGGGTCCAGATTTCGGAAAAAACGCCTCACGTAATTTATGGATGTCCCCTTAACATATTAGGATTCGAAGCGATCGTTGACTTTCACTTTAAAGTAGGGCCGAAACAGATCTGACGTCATTCGATCCGAAACAAGTACAAAGGGATGGTCGATTTTTATTTAAAATATTGAACAAACTATAATTTTTTTTGAAACTTTTCAAGACGATTTTTGAATTTAAAACCATTTCTTTTGCTGGAAAAATGGATTTTTTCTGTAAAAAAATGCGGGTGTTGCCCATTCTCCATGTATGTATAAATTTAATAATCGGATAGACAGGGGACACTGGATTACTACCCAGGTCAAAATTTATGCTGGAATTTCTTTGCTAGACAAGCATAGCATGCTATGTTTAAGCTAGGGAAAATTGCATAAACTAGCATAAATGTTTGCTAGTTCCACCATAATTACCTAGCATGCCATGTCATGTATTGGAACATTTTTTATGCTACCTAGCATAAAAAAACTAGCATGTGTTGCTAGGAAATGATCGTTTTTTCTAGCTTGTGTTGCTAGGTAATATTCGGTATTCTAGCATATGTTGCTGGATAATGACCGCAATTTTAGCATGCGTTGCTATAAAATGACCACTATTCTAGCATGTGTTGCTAGGAAACAAACAATACTCCAGCATGTGTTGCTCGAAAATAATCGATTACATAGCATGCATTGCTATGTAATGTTTGCTAGTTCCAGCATAATCACCTAGCATGCCATGTCATGTATTGGAACATTTTTTTATGCTACCTAGCATTAAAAAACTAGCATGTGCTGCTATGAAAAGCTTGCAATTCTAGCATGCAAAAACTAGCTTGTGCTGCTAGGAATAGCTTGCTATTCTAGTATACAAAATCTAGCTAGTGTTGCTAGAAAAAATATGCTATTCGGTTTCTTATAGCCTATCACATTACTTTTCTAAATTAAGATGTACATAATTTATTTCATAAGAGCAATTTTACCTGTATATGTTCTTATTTTTTTACTATTTTAGCATTTTTATGCAGTTAATTGTATATAATTTAAAACATTTATAATAAATTTATTTTCTTTGGAAACAAAAAAAGAATAGATATTAACATTTTAAAATATTTATTTTAGAGCTTCAAAATTTTTACAAATATCAAGAACAATGTGTTTCTTTCTCAAGCAGGTTCTTTTTATGTTCATCCGATATCTTTTCTTTTGATCTGAAATAGAAATAGAACATGAAGCAACAAAAAAATGACTACCAATGATAAATTAAAATGTACTTGGAAAGGTCCCAACCTAGAGTAACCAACCATAAAAATTAAACTTAAAACATTTTCTCCTCATATACTTCCAATTGCAAATTTTCTTTTTAAGAGGAGAAAAATTAGATGAGACTAGTGTGTTGTTGTTTCTAATGCCACTTGGAATATCCAAGCTAGTGTAAACTCCATGGGGGGTCTCAAAGAAAATGCAGAATATATTTTTATACAGCCCAAGTAGTTTTTATTGTATTAAAATTTCCACAACTTAATTTTTTTATTAGGGGACATCCATAAATTACATGAAGTCAAAAAGGGGGGAGGGGTTTGGAAAAATCTCACCAAGGGGGGAGGGGGGGTCGATTAAAATCTCACGTCAACTTTTGAAGTTAGAAATTATACAATTTTCTTTTTTTTAAGTATGAGAAAGGAATACACACAGATAAGATACTGCAAATTATTTTTTAAAAAGTTGTAGGTAAATCTCACTTGGGGGAGGGGGGTCCAGCAAAATCTCACCAAGGGGAGAGGGGGGGTCCAGATTTTGGAAAAAAAAACACCTCACGTAATTTATGGATGTCCCCTTAAAACACAAGTAATTCAATGACTTTAAAAACCACTTAGATATTTAAAATTGGTGAACTATTGGTGAACTATTGGTGGAACTATTGGTGAACTATAAACTTAGTAAAACGGCTTCGATATTTAGACGGAAAGAGCTACTCATTTACTACAATATAAATTCCAAGTAACGCCTAACAACAAAGACAAGTTATAGCGAACGGAGGGGAAGAGAGATAGTCAAACCTGGCGCGTGAAAGCACAGTTTTGCCGTAGGGGACAAAAATGTCCCCTTGGCGGTTCTAGTATAATCCGCATTTTTTTCCTAAAATTTGCGACCGATCGGGTATTGTTTTCAGTGTTCAGTACATGGCGTAAAATAAGTAAAAGTCACTGAGTTTTAGAGTGATCGGACAAAAATATAGAATCTGCAAAGCTTTTAACTTAACGAGGGGACAAAAAAGGCACCTTGGCGGTTCTAGTGTTAAATTTACAAAAACCATTCCTTGAGAAACCCATAAACACCTTAGAGGAGAGCGGGGATGAATGGGACAAGTTTCACATTTTTGTTAATATTGAAAAAAATTACATTTTTCAATCCTGCAACAAGTTTAAAACCAATAATTGAACTCTTAAATCACAATTGAACTATCTTACATTATAAATGCATGTATTAAATCATTTAGCCATCACTTAAACTCAAAGTTTTTATGAATGCATGTATTTTGTCCCATTCATCCCAGTGGTGGGGATGAATTGTTGAAAGTTGGAAGTAATTGCTCATTAAGACTTCACATATTCACACATTAGTTTGGAACATAAAATGCAATTTTAAACATAGATTTTTGCACCCTATTTTAGTTACTTATTCAGAAATTACTTAAATGAGTTGAGTATAGCAAGCTATTGATGGAAAGTTTTGAAAACAGGAAATAAAGTGATGATGGAACTGTCCCATTAATCCCCATACCCACTTATTTTTAAAAAACCAAATCTAGACAAGGAAAAAAATCCATGGACTTTCTCCTTTTAACTTTTTAAAATTAATTTTAAATAATAAATTAGTTAAGTAACTTTGTTTATAGATGAACTGATAAACAATTAATTCAATGGATTCATAACAGAAAATAAAGTTATATTTATGGGGGTAGGAAGTGTTTATAAAAACCGGTTAAAACCAAAAAAATAAGTTTTTTTAAACCTGTTTTTTTCTGACTCTGCTAATTATTAATATTAGCCACATTAAAAAAACAGAAACACCCTTTAATTTACAAACAATTAGGACAAATATTACTTACTTTTCACTTAATCAATCATCTGTCCTTTAAATTGTGAACCGTCATCTTTATCCTCGTATCCATCTGGGGTTGGCATCGCCTACATCAGCAATCCTGGTGTAGTGGAGGTGGGTCTGCAGGTAAAAGACAAAAGTTAATTCAATGATTTGATTAGAAATCTTATTTAGACAGGGAAACTGTATTGAAAAAATTTATTTCTAGGTAGATTAAAAATTATAAATAAGGGTTTTGTAAATCCTTCCAGGGAGGAATCATAAATTACAGGGCCATCACAAGGAATATTTAAATGTGTTGCTTTGAAAGATTTAAAGGTGTACAAAAGGTGTATTTTTTCAAAATACAGCATGGGTTCAAGTATAAAAATTTAGACATTTTGAAAAATATGCAGTCCTTGCATAACAAAAAAAACCTTCACTATGAAAATAAAATTCCAAATTAAATTATGACATAAATTTCCAAAAACAATTCCTGGAGAAACACAGAAACAACCTATATTTTCAAACACCCCAGACAAATGTTACATACTTTAAACTTTATTCAACATCTGTACTTCTTCAAATTCCTCCAGTTAAAATTCAATTCCTTCTGTATTTAGGCTCCCAACGCAGCTGAGGTGGACCTGCAGGTTGAAGACAAAATTCAATGGTTATGAAATCTGATCAGACTCGGGTACTGAATTGTAAAAAAAATCATCCACATTGGTAGTAAAATGAGTTTTTAAATTCTTACGGGGGAATAGTCAAATTCTTGGAATATCCCTCGCATTATCTCTTACTGGCGACTCGTGATGTGAAACAGTTTAAATGGCAAAAAAAGCTTGTTCCAATTTAGTTAAGAAGATAGCAGTAGCATATTTAAATTAATAAAAATAAATGTAATTGAAAATAAGAATTAAAAAGTAGGAACAATCATAATCTCACAATTAAAGGTCAATTATTATATTTCATAACAGTAATGGTTAAGAAAAATTTGGTATTCTTACAGAATCCCCTCGCAAATCTCGCCAAGCAGATTTTTTGGCGACAGCTCACATATGACCTTCCGAAACAGCTATTCCGTTTGACGCTGGTTGCATCATTATTGGCGGCTTTATTCGCCGAGATTCTGGAAGAGTACCAAAAAATTTTACATGGTCACTCATTTAATGAAAGCATTTTATTTTGCCAACCAAACCCAATAAATTTTGAAAATTCTTATTGAAGTCCAGAGAAAAAATTGGTGCTAAATTACTTTTAAATCATTTTCAGATTCACATTTTTACATATATTGTAATTTAAGTAAATGCACTATCGCATTACCTTATAATCTGGATTTTGAAAATTATTTAAACCCTACGTAAAATTACTTGACAACACCCTCAAGCTATAACACAAAGTTTAATGTGGATGACAATACTTTTATTTTAACCCCCAGGAGGGCTAAAATGGTTTTTACCTATCTGAGCCAGGCGCAGTAAAAAAAATTCCTCTAATTCGCTTTTAAGGGCTTAGCTCCAGCACCGTGTTGAACTGCAAAAACAATATTTCACATATTAATGTTACATAAGGCATACATATATCGTTACCACCACGCCAGAAACACGAATCTGCATTCGAAAATTGGCTCCAACCTAGAGATAGTTGTCAGTCGCCAAGTGAGCAGCAATCAGTCCAAAGTGAGCAGCAATCGGCAACCCAATTGACATGGTTGGCGGCCAATTACATCTTGATGCCACCACGCTTATGATAAGAGTTGCGCGTTTACGATATAAAAAAAAAATCGAAATCATAAAATACTGGTGGTTCAATCCAGAGATTGTCTCATTTACTCATCTTCAATTTGATTGGTGTAAAGAATCACGTCGGCTTTCCAAGAAGAGTTTAATATTTGGTTTGAAGGGTTTGGTTTCGAATCCTTTAGGGAATGATCGCGCTTCAAGTATATTTCTATGAATTTTCAACTTTGTATTTTGTTTGCATTAAGTGAAGGATCGAAAATTTAAGAGTAAGGTGGTATTAACTTTAAAGACCACGACTTTGAATTGTTGGAATCGAGAAATTAACTCTATTCATGGACTAGTCGAAAATACATCAGAAACACCGGCAAGAAGAAAACACACCAAAAGGTAAAATTTTTTTGGCAGGAAAGCAGTGTAGCCAAACAGCGCCAACCCAACCAGCTTCTAGGCTTTCACCTGCATTTCAAAAAAGATTCGTGTTTCTGGCGTGGTGGTAGCGATATATTGTCGCTGTGAAATCATACTGGCATTTATCTGCAAAAATTGAGTTTTTGAGTTGTTAGTGTCAAAAATTTATTTTTTTTCTCTTATATTTTTATGTCAAACTGGCATGTCACTTAGTTGAATAAAACTCCATCAGATCATGTTGGACAGATGTGCATGTAATCAGGAAGAGCCATTTTGTTTATCAGAAGCTACAGATCTATGATCTACTGTGCAATACACCAGTCGCTTCATAACCTTCAAGGTGGAAAGATGTCTATCATCTAAGTAAAACTGAATTATCTCACAATAGCACATTTTTATTATTATCTGAAGTATCACATGCGAAAACTTGAAAGCGCTCTAGCATAATATGCATTTTGCAGATATGCCGATTTGATTTCACAGCAACGATAAATATATGTTAAGGGCAATGTGATAAATCAGGCATTATAAATGATGCCCGATTATGTGAGGTGTTTCGTTCCCCCGACGTGAGATTTACCCTACAACCTTTAAAAATATTTTCTATCTAATTTGTTTGCTTTTGTGATTCACAGCACCTAAAACTTTTTCATTATTAATGATGTGGGGGAAAAGGACATTATTTCGCCTAAAAATCACTACAGTATCTTACCTGTGGGTATTATTCCTTTCTCATACTTAAAAAATCGTTTAATTAGTAACTTTAAATAGTTGACGTGAGATTTTAATCGACCCCCCTCCCCCCTTGGGGAGATTTTTCCAAACCCCTCCTCCCCCTTTTTGACCTCGAGTAATTTATGGATGTCCCCTAATAAGCCATGACTGGCATACACCATAACAGGTATGTTATGTAGCTGTGCTAAATATGTGTTATATTGGAAGTTGAAAAAAAGTAATGGTAACAAAACTGGATATATCACTTTTAAGAGAATGCTTTTTTTTAGTTATTAGTTAGATTAAATGTAATTCAGATTTGCCGTTAATCTTACAGAAAATAAAATAATGTATTACATAAACTTTCCCCAATATGATAAACTGGGCATTGTTAAAAATGCCCGAATTGAGCCAGGAAGGGTGATAAATTCAATGATATTTTCAATTAGTAATGATTATTTTGTTCGAAATACGTGGGCATTATTAAAAATGCCCAGATTTAACACATTTCCCGTAACATAAATGCTGTTTCGAATGGAAGAATACAAGAAACAAATGTATCAAATAAACTTAGATACTTACGGATTAGCCGGCCGCTATGTCCCTATCTCACAACAGCCCGGCTTTCTTGTTAAAAATTTATTAATGGGTCGATTAAGACATGTTTAATACATTTTAATTAAAGATTGATACCATTTAACTTACTAAAAGCCACAGCATGGTGCCATGCCACCGAACATGGCGACGGCGACGAACGTGAAACAAAATAAACAGCAAATCTGGTGTTGCCATTCGCACAAGTCAAATCTAATAAATTCAAAATCCTATGCGTGGCTCAGTTTATAAAATAAAAATTATACTCCACTAAAAATACAAAAATACAATCAAGCTTTAAAAAGGAATCCTGATGAAATTTAAAAAATTTGCAAAAATCTGTGGTTACATGAACATTTTAGTGCGGGGGTGAGATTGTGACATGTGTCTCTTGTTCTTGGTTTACATCCATTTACCCTTACCCAGTTTTATTTTTTTACTTAGCTTCATTAAATACTTCAAATGATGTCATTATTTTTTATTTAATTTATATTAATGATTGCATTTATTTTCTATTTGCAATTTTTTTTACAGCAGGTATTTCACTGTCAAAATAATACTCTTTTGTCGTTTTAAACCTTAATTTAAAATTTTTCTTTGACATATTCTTAAAGAGGACCTTAAAATACACTTCATATCGAATTTTCATGCAATTCGTTAAACATTTAAGGGCTTTTCGGAGTCGTGAAAAAATCGTAGTTTTGAGTAAAAAACACAAGTCCAAAATAGCATAATAATTGGTATTTAATTATAAGTTAGAAATTTTTTGAATTTTTATTATGGTAGTAGAGTAATATGGTAAGCTTTTTCTAGAATTTCGAGTTGCCATGGTCATTTTGGCGTCATCCGGGAATTTTTGAACACAAAAATGATTGACTTGTCTTCACAGGAATCCATTACGTTTTTCGGGCTATGAGAAAAAGGAGGAATGCTTAAAAATATAAATTGACCCCAAGTGTTTTACATCATCGTGTTCACATAATTTAGTAGATTAAGAATATATAAAGTATAAGGGGATTGGTTTTTTATTTCGGGAGTTTTTCCGGTTTTATTGGAAAACTTTAATTGGGCGTCACGCCCTTTATTTTAAAGGTAGGGTTCTGAAATTTTAGTATGTATACCTCCTTAATATTTCCTATTGAATGATGTATTACACTAAGGGGTTAGACCCATATTAAGATATTTTAAAACCGCATGCTCGTTTTTATTTTCACTTTTTAACGCCTTTAACTCCTTTTCTCCAGATGAAACGGAGTCTTTCTAACGTGGTTCAAGGAATTCTTCAAGAATATGGTTATTAATAAGCTCTCTGATAATTATTTTGGGAGAAATCCGTGAAAACTAGTCTTGGATAACCAAAAAATGAATTTTCCAGATTGCGCAAATTTTACACCACCTCTTAGATAATGCTATTATACGAAACACATTTTTGTATGCTTTTAGAAAATATAAACCACTAATCTGGGCTCCAAATATATCCGGCGCTATTCAGCCTCAAAGTCACCACATGTAGGCTTAACGTGCCACGAGGCACCCGTTCTATCAAGGTTTACCTACCATTCAATGCTATGAAAGTAGCTTGAACAGCTAATAAGCATTAAATGCTTGTATACATAGCTTTCCTTGCTATTTTTTAATGTTTAAATAAAGCTGGTTTTTTTTTCGGAAAAAGTGTGGGTTTTTTCTAAATCAAGTGGTTTTCTCCTATATAGTTGGTGGGTTTTTTCAAATATGAGTGAGTTATTTCTATGTTAAATGTGTTCTGTCCAAATAATGTCAGTTTTTCCATTGTTAAGTGGGTTTATTCTTCAGTTGAAACTTTTTATACTTTGAAAAAACCACTAAAATTGTAAAAACATCCCTCATTCATTAAAACCTGGTTTAAATTTTGAAAAAAAATATCCTAAACTTAAAAATCCATTCAATATATTGAAAGAAATCTATTTAAATTTGAAAAAAAAAACCACTGTAATTTAAAAAATCCTCCTTAAATTTTATTATCTAGTTTGAACTTTAAACTTCCTCAATTTTGAAAAAAGAAATTCTATAATTAAAAAACCCACTGAATAATGAAAGAGAGAACCTATTAAACTTTTTTAAAAACTCACTCAAATTGAAAAAACACCATTTAATTTTTGAAACCTAGTTTAAATTTTTTAAGAAACCCTTTATAAAATTTAAAAAATATCCTAAACTTTGAAAAAATCGATTCAATTTTGAAAGAAATCTATTTAACTTAAAAAATCTGAAATCTAAAAAATCCCCCCAGTTTGAACTTTTAACGTCTTAAATTTTGAAAAAAAAACCCATTCAATAATGAAAAGAAAACCCAAAAATTTAAAAATCCAACTTAAATTCTAAAAATATCCTAAGCTTTGAAAAAATCCTTCACAAAATTGAAAGAAATCTATTTAACTTTGAAAAAACACTGAAATTAAAAAAAATTCCTTACTTTTTTAAAAAATTTTAAACTTTGAACTTAAAGTCCTAAATTTTGAAAAAACCCATTCAATAATAAAAAAAATCTTTTAATTATTGAAACCTAGTTAAAATATTGAAAAAAATCCCACTCAACTGCAGTTCTTTGTATGTTATTTCGTGAACTGTTTTTTCTTCAATATTAAAACTGCCAAATCTTGATTTTTTTTCTTAAAACCCATTGGGTCCAACTCAATCGGGTCCAATCCAGCCAACCCTGGTATTTGTACTCAATTTCATATTTACTATTAAGTGCTATTTTTTCGTTTGCTAGCTCAATAGCATCCCATGCTGACAAGCATAAAAAAGCATAAAATAGCATATCAAGGTACCTAGCTCTCTATGCTATGAAGACAGCTTGAACTGCTAAAAAGCATTGGATGCTTGTTACCTAGCATGTCATGCTATTTTTTCGTAAGCTAGCTACATAGCATCCCAAGGTAGCTAGCATAAAAAAGCATAAAATAGCATATCAAGCTACCTAGCTCTATATGCTATGAACACAGCTTGAACTGCTAAAAAGCATTGGATGCTTGTTACCTAGCATGTCATGCTATTTTTTCGTAAGCTAGCTACATAGCATCCCATGGTAGCTAGCATAAAAAAGCATAAAATAGCATATCAAGCTACCTAGCTCCCCATGCTATGAAGACAGCTTGAACTGCTAAAAAGCATTGGATGCTTGTTACCTAGCATGCCATGTTATTTTTTCGTAAGCTAGCTACATAGCATCCCATGGTAGCTAGCATAAAAAAGCATAAAATAGCATATCAAGCTACCTAGCTTCCCATGCTATGAAGACAGCTTGAACTGCTAAAAAGCATTGGATGCTTGTTACCTAGCATGTCATGCTATTTTTGCGTAAGCTAGCTACATAGCATCCCATGCTAGCTAGCATAACCTAGCATACAAATCTAGCATGCATAGCAAAAACTAGCAAAACCTAGCATATTTCTATGCTAGTTCCAGCATAAAATTTTGACCTGGGTAAAGATCGACTTTTCTCGTCGTTTATGTAAGGGTACCTCACATATTAAAAAAAAATATATATATATATAGTAGGGTTATGATTTTTTTCAGATTTAAAAGCCTGTGGTGGCAAATGATGAGTATTGGTCCATAACTCTCGAAAATAACTTTTATTTTTGAAAACTGTGAAAAAAGCTTGCGCGCCTAATAAGATTTTTATATGGCTGAAGCACTAAAAGGCAGTTAATATAATCTTTTTTGAAGCTGATTGATACATAAATCATAGATTTGTCAAAGAGCTTTTCCTATTCCTTTTGGTCCCAAAAGATAGTGTGTGAAGTTTTAGCCCCCTAAGTTGATTCTAGGGTTTGCCTATAGAGCCCCAAATTAAGAAAAAATTGGAAAAAATTAACAATTTTCAAAATTTTTAAAAAAGTATATTTTGATATTTAAATTGACATAAAACTGGTTCAAATGGGTTATTTAGGACATTTAGATGGTTTATATTTATTTAGGGTTATTAACTGTACCTATAGTGTCTATAATTTAAGAGTAAAAGGTACTACTAAGGGACGTTGCGCTCATCAAAGCTTATAATACACTACTGAGGTCGAAAGTAATTAAATTCCAATTTTCTTCTAAAGAACTCCCTCAAATGATGCCATTTGGTGTTACATTGATGTTTTAAAATATAAAGGCCAGTAAAGTAATAGCAATTAGGCCTTACTGAAGTTTTAATGTAAAAAATGATTTTCTTCGAAAATGCTTGTTTCTAGCTGATCAAACACAACTTTATTAAAGTAAAGAAAATTGTTTAATAGTTGTAAATTTTTGTTCGTATTTTGATGAAAGAAGGTTTCAATTAAACTTTCCCCCTAATACGTTAAAAAGAGGTAATTTTTATAATTTCATACGATAAAATTTATTTTTATTTCTGGTATAGGAGAAATTCAAGTCGTTTCCAATCTGTATGGTTTAAAGTTAAAATCTACTTATAAAAATGAAATATATAAGGTTTAAAAAGGTATTTCAAGGTTTTTGATATTAAAAATTACTATAACCCTCTTTTTAAGAAAATTTTGGATTTGATCAGCTAGAAACAAGCATTTTTGCAGAAAAGCACTTTTTGCATTAAGAGTTCAGTGGAAGGCCTAATTACTGTTATTTCACTGGTCTTTATAATTTAAAACATCATTTAACAACAAATGCCATCATTTGAGGGAGTTCCTTTGAAGAAATTCGGATTTAATTCATTTCGTATACCGGTAGTGCATTATAAGCTTTGGGGAGTGCAACGTCCCTAGCACTTATTAATCTTAAATTATAGGGGCTATAGGGTACAGTTAATGCACATAAATATATATAATTCATTTAAATATGTTCTAAAGAACACATTTAAACCAGTTTTATAACAATATAAACATCAAAATATTTTTTTTAAATTCTGAAAATTGCTAGTTTTTTTTCGCTTTTTTTTCAAATTTGGGGCTCTATAGGCACACCCTAGAGTTAACTTATGGGGCTGAAACTTCACACACTATCTTTTGGGACCAAAAGGAATGGGAAAATCCCTGGGTAGCGAAGTTTTTTGTAAAAAAATTTTTTCCCCGAGACACACTAGTGATTCCTATATTAGAAAGTGAAATGAGGTTAGGCGCGCAAGGTTTTTTCTCAATATAAAGAAAATAATGCTATAAAATTAACATATGGGCAAAAGTTCATCGAATGCAACATCAGGCTTTTAAATATTTTTAAAAAAGTCTCAGAATCATAACCCTAATATATAGTGACCTTTTCTAGTTCAATTCTGAGGTCAGAACACAAGCGAGGACATTTTTTAAATAATTCTTATTCATCACAGCCAGAAATTTTGCGGGTGGTGGATAAAACTTTGTTTCCAAACTTTATATATAAGGGCTGCTGATTTTTTTGATTTAAAAAAAAAATAAAAAAAATCGGATTTATTTGATTTAAATAGGACTTTTTTTTATTTAAATCAGATTTATTTTTATTTAAATGAATTACTAGCTCTGAACATCCTGAAACAGGTTAATATTGTAATTTCAATGTGGTATAATAATTTAGAATTACTTACTAACCCAATTTTAATCTATTTATGCATTAATTAAGAGAAATAGTTCATTGCCATCACCAGTGAGATGCCCGTCCTAAAAGGGTGAATGAATACTATAAGTTAAGGGAAGGGTAACTGATATCAAACTAAGGGTCAGTTATGTGAAAAGGGTACTATCAGTTACTAAAATTTTTTCCTTCTTTCTATAACTATTTTTGCCAAATTTTGAAATTAATATTAGGTTTGAAAATTGTGACAATGATTACTAAAAAAACCATTCCTCATTTTGTGTAAAAATTAAAATCAATCTTTTTGGTTTTTTTTAAATTTTTTTTCGGCCATATTTTAAAAATTTGAAAAAAATTAAACTTCCCCCCGGCCGATTTTTAGTATGTTATTATTGAGGTCATTTCTAAGTGAAAACCGTTGAGAAACCTTCTATTGCAATTTGTTTGAGGTTCAACTCTATTTTCAGTGGACTATGTAGTTATTTCTTTAAAATAATTATTAATGATAACGAAGAAAATTAATTAGTTATTGACAGTCATGTGCACACAGAGAATAGAGCTCAATTATCTGTGGTTTTTGTATATGAAAAAATTAGTTTGGAAAACATGACTAAAATTATAAAAACAAGCTTTCAATAAGAATTATCCACATGCTTGTATTTTTAAAGTTGATACCAGTAAAAAAATAAGATTTTAGTTCTTGTTTAGTTTATCACAATTATTGATCCCAAACCCTGCTATTTACCCCTTTTTTAGGCTTACCATACGTCCGGGTTTACCCCGGACAGTCCGGGGTTTTTAAAGCTGTCCGGGGAAATGTCCTGGGTCGAAAAATGTCCGGGGTTTCAAGCATTTAGGATTTCCCAGTCATTTTTAGGTAAAAATCCCAACCAAGCTGTTTAAAATTGAGCTTTTTACATTTTCTAACGTCTGTTTTACTTCAGAAACTTACTTTCTGTTAATTTTGTGATAAAAATTAAGTAAATCAAGCAATTTTTTAAAAAGTAATGTTAAAGGAAAATATAAAATCTGATATTTCTATTTAAGAGTTATATAGTTTGAATAGTTTTTTTTCTTAGTTTTTAATCTTTGGTAGTTTTATATAGCACTTATTAAGAAATTTCAAAACTATGTCCTGGGTTGGACCCGAGAAAATATGGTAACCCTACCCTTTTTGTCGTAAAAATTTTTGTTATTGGTAGTAAAATTTTTTTCTTCAAATTGTAGGCAATTTTACGTAGAGTAACTTTTACCTATCTTTCCCAGTTACATATCTAGTAATTTATAAAAAAAATTGTAAAGCAAATAATTTTGCAAACCCATTTTTAAAGAATATTACAACTAATTTTTTATTTAAATTGTGTTAGTTTTACATTTTTGATTTAAATCCGAATTTCGGACATACATTTTCAAGAAATTTTGAAGAATTTGAGTATTAGTCCATTTTCCACAATTTTGAGGTATTTCTCAATAAAAAACAAAACCTAAATTGCCAGGAAATGTGACGTCCCAGGAAGAAATGGAGTCAGAGGTCATTTGGAATGGAATGGAGCACTCCTAAAACCATAAGGATCAAGTGGTGGAATAACCCAAACAGCTTGTTGTTTTCGTAAGGTTTCTTTTTTTATTGAATAGTTTGTAGGCATCAGATAAATTTTAATGGGTTGAAAAGGTAGAACCAGTCAGATTATTTTTGTTCAACGTTACTTTTTCTACACTTAATCATTTTCAAAATGGTTGCTCTCTGATGCAGATGGTTGTGCTCGATTTCAACCACAGTGCCAACCGTCCCCGCTTATTGGTGCCTTTCTCTCATGCCTAGACATTTTGTCATTTAAAAGTTGCTGGATTATTATCTTTTTTGAGGTAAGCTCTGCACATTTTGTAATTAAAGGTATGGCTTTTCTCAACATAGCAAATTTTAATACTCTTCTTATTTCGCATCACTACATTTTTGTTTGTGGTGGTTGAGAATAAGGCAGTGTAAGAAATGGATAATTGCAGTCCAATTTTGTTTAATCTTAATGTGTTCAGAATGGCCTAAAACCTCCAAAAAATGTTTTCAAAGCCCTAAATTTTAAGTTATTTTCAATTAAAAACAGCCTCTTTTGTGTCTGAGCTGAAACAGCTTGTGACGTGAAATGTGCTTTGTTCCCGCTTGTTGCTATAATCCCGCTTTGAAACAATGAGCACTAGTTTTTTTACAGACTAGTGTATCAATGAAAACAGTGTTTCCCACATCTCCACTGGCACATGTGATGTCACATTGTTAGGAGCTTTCTGTATTAAAATATGTCATAATTACCTTAGAAAAAATTTGTGGGGAAAGACAAGCATATTTTTGGAATCAGGAGAGAATTTTTAATAAATTAAAATTGAATATTTAGAATTTTAAGATTTGCTGCAGTTCTCCATTTGAAAATATTACACTGGTCCTCAAACAAAATGACAGGGTTGCTGTTGCATATCATACGTCCAATGCAAAGTGGCCCAATTTTGTAACAGTGGAACCTCATGGAACGGGGTAAAAGTTTGCTACGCTAGAGTTTATATGAGTTATTTCATTGCTATGGTTTCCTCAAGTACATTTTCTCAATTAGTTTCAAAATATTCTATATTCAATATTCCATTCTATATCAAAAGCAAAGAATGTAAAGAGCAGGACAAACTAATCTAGAAAATGAGGAAGTTGCATGATTTTTTATATTTCTTTTAAATCGATTCTTCTTGCAAAAATAAGCAACTACCCAAAATTTGAGGCCGATCGAGAAATTTTTTGATTGCCAAAAAAATTAACAAAAATCCCCTTCTTAAAAGCGCGCAAAAAGGCCAAGAGTTTGGGATGTGACGTGATAAACATTGTTGGAAAGCAATGGAGTTGATGGTATGATAGTTGGCGTTATCGTTACTTTTTAAACAATAAACGTTTTCAGTCACATGTTTTTTTCTCAACTTTTAAATCAAAATATTTAATTACCTGTACATTTTTTTGAAAAATTGACTAGATATTTCATTTTACCATACAAAAAACCATACGGAACACTTGTTTGTTTTTGAAAACCTGACACATGCAACTTCCTTATTGTATGTTAATTAAATTGCCAGTTTCCATTGAAAGTTCTCACACCTGTTTCTTCCCTCTCTTGCCTCCTCTGTGAGTGAAATTTAACAAACCCTCCTAGCTGTTCGTTGAAATTTTGTTGAGAGATGTTCAGGATCCTTGATGAATGATCTGTATGATAAGGTCAACAGTAAACGAAGTTTGAAGGGCAAGGGTGATGCTTTAATGCAGATAATTAATCAGGTGTATAGCAGGAAAAAATGGGACTAAAACTAGAGAGTGGGATATTTTTTCGCTACTGGTCCGGCGGACCAGTGATTTTCTGACCTTAGTGGTCTGAGCCGTTTTTCAGTGGTCTCGGACCAGTAATCCAGTAGAATTTTGCAGGGTTGTTATGTTTAAAACAAAGCAAAAAAACATTGTTTAAAACACATGTAGTTTTCAGCAAGTTGCTCCTTTTATTTAGGCAACAAACTCCCTATTTTCATGTATGGATCACCCAGAGCCTAAAAAGATGGTGCCAAGTATAAGGCTTGGGTACAAACCACCAAATCACCATGACATAGGAAGTACATTGCTTGATAAAGAGCATGATGCCGTGAAGAAAACTTACAAAAATCATTTAAAAGAACGAACTGTTTGTGGTGTATTTATAAGTATAGATTAATAATCTAATTTCAATTTGAAAAGTCAAATTAAATTTTTTAAAACTCATGGATTTTTTATCATTTCTATGTCGAGGGTAAAAAAACCAAATAAAACGTTTTAAACAAAAAAAACACGTTTAAAACAAATAAAACATATCATTTGTTTTTTTATTAAAAAAACATGTTTTTTTTTCAACCCTGGAATTTCGAGCGTTGGTATAAGGTATATGTGTGTGCTGTACAGGCCGAGACGTAGTTAAGCAGAAAAATTAATAGATTATTTACCCCAACCCAACACAAAAATTCTTTACTAATTGAAATGATGAAATAACAAATTAACCTAATGCGGACCTGGAAAAAGTGCCCGAACTTACAAACCTGGTTCGGGGGAAGCCCCTGCCAGCTCCATGGGAGCAATACATAAGGTTTGGGGAAATTCTATTAGGTTCGGGCGGGGGAAGGTTACAACTTTTTCCAGGTCCGCCTATATGCCCCGATTTTTTGTCCACTGTTTCGTGTGGATGAAATATGCTTTACCTGACATGTAGAGAAAATGATTTTATTTTTCTTAATACAGGGAAATCCTGTTAAACGAAAAATCACATTATTACGAAAGTCCCCAACCATTTTTATTTGAATCATGGAAATACCATTACAACAAAGAAATTTTACTGTTACTACAGAAAGATAATAATTACTTTGGAATAACAGGAAGCATAATACTACTTGGATAATGTAGACGCACACGGAGTGGGTAAATTTTAGGATTTCACAGAAAATCTTTTGAAGCAATATATATTTTTGATAAATAAAGTGATTTCTCCCTATTGTAGCTTAAGAATCAATGTGACAGTCATAATGTCTATCATAATTTAGTGGTCTGAAGACACTTACTTACTTGCAGAAAATTTTGTCGGTAACATAGCTGCCAATCTTCCTGTTTTTGTTGAGCTTTTCTCATGCTTTTATAGTTTAAATGAGCCACAAAATCATCCAATTGTTTTTACATGTAATACATTTTGCATAAAATGTTACATTAAAACAGTTGTATAATTTTACAGCTTATTTTTGACTACATACAGGGTGGCCACAGAAAACTTGTTTCAAAATTCCCTGATAATTCCAGGTTTTCCCTGATATTTTGAGATATTTTTCCCTGATGTACACCGACAAATTTAATTTTTTCGTGTTTGCTGAAATATCTGTTAAAAAGTAGATTTTTCAATGATAATAAGTTACACCATTATCTCAATCTTATCTAATATATTATTAATTTTTAAAAATTTAATTTTAATACAAAATTAAAATGTACTAAGTTATTTTTGATAGCTATTTTAAAATTTTATCACCCCGGTGTTTTAGATTCTTAACCAAATTTTCTCCCTCTAAAATTTATTTTCTGATATAAAAAGGTTTACATCAAAATCAGAACACTGACAAGGATACAGTGCCCCAAAATGTACTGGACAATTTAAAAAATAGAATAGAGATAAAAACAAGTGGCTAGCTGCAAAAGTCTACTTTCAGTCAAGGAGCTTTCTGTAAAAAATTTCATAACTTTCAAAATTAAGATTCTAAACACTTCTTATTTAAAAAATCTAATTTGTCCAATTCCTTTAAAACAGACCCTTTTGACAAAAAAAAAGAATTCAACAAAATAATTCTTCGATTCTAGAAAATATTTTAAATATCAGAGATATTTTAGAAATATGTATTCGGGCTGTTTTATTTCCCTTTAGTTTTCATATTTCTTTAAAATTCTCTGTTAGTCACGAAATTTTGTACAAAAAAACCTACCAGACTGAGAAAAAGTAGGTTGCAGCAAACTGCATGTTGCTATCCTTTCTAATTAATTTTTTTATAAACTTTTGAAATCGTTCAGTAAATTTTTGGACACTCTGTAGTTAAGTTTATTCTTATGATACAGGGGCCGCGCTAACCATTCTCCAAATGCGAGTAAATCGCGAAAATGGCGAGAAAAAAGTAATTTTGACGAAAAGTACTGGCGATACTTTTTTCCGTTTTAGTGAACTTCCAAAAGTAATCGATAAATTTCAGAACTTAACTTTCGTTTATAAAAGTCGCCCGTTTGCGATTACTCGCCAAAAATGGTTTGGCTGTACAGCCGTGAGCATTTGCGGATGCGGTTGGCTTGAAATCGTATTTCCGCGTGCACCGCGCCGCGACCGTGCTACGAGCACCGAAACAACCGTTCGCGGCTTCGCTTACGCCACAATCTACTGAACATAATTACAAAATAATCATAATTTTATGTTATTAAGATTCTCAGGTTCTAATACTCCTTTAATATTTAAATACTCCATTGAAAATTTCAACGATTAAAAAAGATTGCGAAAAAAAATAATTTTGTTTAACGAGCTGCCTCATATTGGAAGGCATGCATATAATTCTGAGGGAGCATTATTATTATTTAAGTACTTGTTGATAATAAAAAAATAATCGATCTTGAGCAAAAAGCTTGCTGTATAGATTATTATCTTAATGATTTAGATTTTTTTACATAATTAATGAGCTGATTGACTTGGATTTAAAAAGTATCTTTTTAACTGATTTTGAGAATCGAAACCTGTCTAGTAGATAAGCGATAAATACAGCGCCATGGCGCTGTATTTATTAGCTGTTTTATGTAATGAAGCTACGTTAATACCGGTTTTACCCGATATCCGATTACGCCGGCGCCAGCCACGGACTGACCGCGAACGCTTTAATTTTTGGATGGAGTAACTTAAAAAAATCATGCAATTAGATTTTACTCAAAAAAATATGGCTAATAGCTAATAAATTTATGATTTGGCTAATTCACTGGCGAATGTTTTAAAAACCTTAGCGCGGCCCCTGTGATAACGCGCGCTATAAGGCCCGGCGTTGCTCGATCACCAATTGTGAGCATTTCCATTTAAGACATAAGCTTCAACCGAATAATTGTTTTGTTGAACCACATAAAATTATCATAAAAAGAAAATTTATTTTCCTGATTATCGGACCGGCAAAAAAAGTAGCCATCTGGGAGAAATGCACCCCAGTCGTACAAAATTCCCGACTTTTGATACTTCATAAAAGAGAACGAAATAACAGAAACTCGAACAAAATTAAAAAACGATAGTGAGCTAAATCTATCGGCCAAAACCTGTTGTCAATTGCCTATTTTGATTACATTTAACTGTGCCTGATTTAGCAATGGTGATGCGGAATGTTGAATGAAAAAAAACGGCATATCCTATGAAAAGGAGGAGGTTGAAAATTAATAGCTTCTTACATTGAAGAAAACGATTCAGCATTTTATACATTTTCACCACTTACATTCCAAAAACCATGATCCTTCAACGGAGAACCAAAGAAAAGATAAACAAAATATAACTTACCGAAAAAGCTAAATCCTTCACCACAGCTGCAGTCAATCATCCGCAAAAAAAACAACCCCAAAGTTTCGGTTTCGATAAACAAAAAGAGAAGTCCCCCCCTTGTGCGTGCGCTCCACGCTCGAATCAAAGGAAAAGGAATGCGCCCGACGCGACGCACGATTGTCGATTATGCTTTTTTGCAGTTTTTTTTACTCATTCTATTAACAAAATTCGGTAGCAGCTTGAGGTTTTTCACGGAATTCCCTGATATTTTAGATTTTTCTAAAATTCCCTGATATTTCCCTGATAATTCCCGGTTTTTTAAAATTCCCTGATAATTCCCGGTATTCCCGGTTTTCCAGTTTTGTGGCCACCCTGTACATACATGTGATTACACAGACAAAAAATTAACGGAAAATACTAAAAAAAATTCGAGGGCACCTAAATTTTTCTTCATTTTAAGAAGACAGGGGTTCATCCAGAATTTTTTTGCCAGGGGCCGTTTTTGGGAATTTTATGAAAAACAGAATTGAATTTTGTGAAAAACGGAATTGAATTTTGTGAAAAATGGAAATGAATTTTGTGAAAAATAATTTTTCATTGTAAAATAAGGTCCTATTTCTGTAAATATATAATTTTTCTTAATAAAATTGCACTTACGGAGTGCGCTTGATTAAAGTCCGTTTTTGGGAACCGGAATTTTTTGAAGGGCCTGTTTTTGAGGATCGGAATTTTGTGAAGGGGCCGTTTTTGAAGGTCGGAATTTTGTGAAGGGTCCGTTTTCGGCATCAATTTCTTTCTAGATGCACCCCTGGAAGAGGAGGTCTATCGGCTTCTATTTCCCGAGATCTAGGTTGGTGGGGTTTTTATGACGTATGACCCAAGACAAGGTCTAGCCAGAGATCTAGGATTCAATATGCTAGGTTCATATTTTTTAGTTTAAATCTTAACTAATTTTTATATTACCTCGATAATTTTTAATTCTTTTTTTTTCGATTTTCCTTAAAATTTAGTACTAGGCCACACAGGCAGTCAGAGTTTTCAGTATGAAACGATTGGAAAATAAGAAAGTAGAATTTCAGTTTTGCAAATCAAATTGTCGGATTTTAATTTTGCTAAGAAATTGGCGGATTTCCGCCAATTGGCGGAAGAATCACATGTATGTGACTAGAAAAGTAGAGTAAACGGTCTATAAAAACCGGAAGATCGGCAGCTAAGCGGCATGATCTTCTTCATCTCTTCGTACAACTGCTTTGTCCTTTCTCGCCAATACCTGGCATTGGCAAGTAAGCACTCCACCAAGAAGTCATCATTGTTCACATTTTAAAATTTATCTTTGTAATTTTGACATGGTCATGGTACCAAACAATCCCCGATGATGGAAGTATCCTTCTTAAGTTGTAGACACAGACAAACCCTAGATTTGAATGCAAATGCCATTTTTAGCATTAATTAAAACCAAGAGTTTACGATTTTGAACAACATAGCGACTAGAAAAACTGGTAACAATATACAAGAGCTGATGACATCTACCTGGTAACCTAACCATGTGTAGTAGTGCGTCTTTCATACAAAACTAATTAGGATTAAAGGAACTTAAAACAAAGATAAAATCTACTTACCGAACACAGAAGTAAGTAGAGCACCAGTACAAGAAGAAATCATTTGTTGAAATGGCGTTATATTTTGTGATTTAACTTTGGAATCTGCCATGGTGATTTAATACGCAAATACTGAATTTCACACGGAATAAACAATGAAATTTATAACAGCAGTAAAGTTCTATCCATAGTTTTTTTAATGATTACTCGATATTAGTAACGGAGGAATAAAAACAACATAATATAAAGATTCGTATTTCAGAGGCATAGTTACACTGATCTCTGTCTGCATCCAACGAATGTCGAAGATGGAAGAAAACAACAAAAAGATGAAGTTCACTAATTCAAGTTTAGTTGTTCTATCCCTACGTCTTCTTGTGAAAATTTCACCTACACCTGAAAATTCCATGATAGGTAGCTGCTAAAAACTGATTTGAGTTTGTTCTTACTATCTAAAATATAAGAATTTTAAATATAATAATTTTAAATATAATAAGTGCACTTTCTTGTTTTGTTTATTTTTCTTCAGATATCTAACGATAAGAAGACGACATTTTTATTTCTTTATTTTCCTAATCATCTGGGCGCTAGAATGAGTTTCCTCCTGCGTAAAAATGAACTACCTGCAGTAGTTTGTTTTTAATAATTTAACTAAATTATGGTAACTTTTGGGATTTGAATCACACTGCTAAGAATCATGGAATCTGAAAACGCTTGTACTATAACTGTGCATATTAATTCATCGGACGTAGATTGCGCTAATGAATGTGTAAAGAATCATGATATTTCAGAAGAATCGGAATCTCGGGAAAAGATTGATGATATGGAAAAGAAACATTTTCAAAGAATTGTGCATGCATTCAAAAGTTATGAGTAAGGATTTTGTCCAATATTTCGATACATGACATTCACCTCTTCTAACAGTGCAGTTTTACTCTTATCATTTCCTCAGTGGGTAGAATTTTCGATAATAACTATATTCTTAGCTTTCAAAAATGCGATTACTCTTTTGCGTCCAAGTTTCTTCTAAAATGTTATATTTTACCATTAAACTTTTTAAAAGTTAGACTGAAAACAATACCTTTTAATACAAAACTTTGGTACAGCTTTAGAAAAGGTCTGCTTTTGGAGCGGTCGCCAAGTCTGAGGTATACAACAAACGAAATCGGAACCTGCTGCTCTTTCCTCGCTGAGGCGACGGCCTTGATTGAATCCTTTTTCGAACATGTCGGAATCGTAGCAAAAACAAATTAATTTCAGGGGGGAAACATGCTGTATTTTGGAAGCTGGATAAGGGGTTTTATATATAACTTCAAAAGTATTCGAGCTAGGCCGCTGAAATTTGATATTTATCATAACTATGATGTATTGCTGTTTACAAAAAATAAAGAAAAAAATAAAAAAAATCCAGACCATTGCCGTAAGCCCAAATGTTCTCCAGCGAGAAGTCGAGGTTTCTTCCGACTCAATCAGTTTCTTCGCTCACACGTGCGAATAAGGAAAGAAAAATAAGAGTGTAGTATTCTCTTCATTTGATAAACACAAAACTTTCGCGTTTCCGGCAATAATTTTTTTTGCTGACAGGTGAAAGGGGGGGGGGTAGAAACTTGAGTCTGAGTATGAGAAAGAAATTGAGAATGATTTATGTATCTTTATATATGGGTTTATTTCTACTTTTTCACTGGGTGTTCACATGCTCCTGTGTTCCTATGGACGAGCCGCCACTGCAACCAGCACCAAACGGAATATCACCGCTTGTAGCCCGTTGCTTGTAAAAAATAACAATGCCATTACATGAAACTTTTTATTTAAAAATTAAGCACTCAAATAAAAAATATTTTAAACTATACTTACCAGCTTTAAAATTTCGTTGAAATATATTTTAAGATTATTAATATGATTTTTAAACAGACTTGTATATAGTGTTTCATTTAGTAACTTGTTATTTACATTATGTTTTTTTGTAACTATGGGCTAAGCAGATCTCTTTTTGAGCAGAAATAAAGCTATTTTAGAAAAATAGCTTTATTTCAGCTTTCTGTTTCGGAAGGCAATGTATGAGCTGTTGCCAAAAAATATGCTTGGCGAGATTTGTGCCGGCTTTCTAGAGAAGTACCGTTATAGTTAATTATAATGGGTTCAGTTGTATTTCCACTTAATTGTTTTGTTATTTCTTAAATTTTTTGTCTTGGAATTTACTGCAACTGCTATGCTTAAAATAATAATGTATTTAATTTTAGGTATCACAGTTTAAAACGATCATTTAGGACTTCTAAATATATCAAAACATTACCCACAGACCAGCAAGAACTTCTAAAAGAATATACTACTCATTTAGGAAAAGTTCAAAGTGCTATTGAACACAACTTTCAAGTCATTCAAGATATTATTAAAGATGTTGAACATATATTTTTGAATGCTGATCTCTCTGAAGACATAGTAAGAATTTAACTATCTTTAAAAAATTGGCAGTTGGGAAAATTGGTAAAAATTTTGGTAGGGTTAGTTGAAATAAACTATTGCTATTTAAATAGTGACTTAATTATTAAATATGTAACATTTTATTCTATATTTTGTATTATAAAATGGTATGGAAATAACAAAAATGTTTAAGAACTTTTCTTTACTGGTATAATAGTTTAGAAAATGATTTGATTAAGTTCGACTTCTTAGCGACAGATTTTCTCGAATCGAAAAAAGGTCATCCCTCAAGAGAGGTTTTACTGTAGAGAAGAGTGGAGATGAGTGGGACAGCTGTAATTTTATTAAAATTAATTGGAATTAATTAAGAAAAGTTACTTCAGAATGGCAGGAAAGGAATGACTTTTTTTAGTTTGTTCAGACATCAAGAATTATCTATTTCCACTCCTTAAAGTAAAACCAATCAAGAGCAAGTAGCACTAATTTTAAAATAACAACATGCCTCAAGAATTAGGAACTAAAGGACTTGTATCAGTTGATGTTGATTTCACTCGACATAATGTTAATAAAGCAGACTGTTTTTCCTCTTAATGCCTTTTAATTTTATTCTTTAGAAAATAGTTGTGCATTGTTCCTTTATAAAGGTTAAACGTTGTGCAATATTAAATATATAACAATGTTAAACTTTGTAAATTTCTTGCCTTTTTTAAATGTCCCAGTCATCCCTGATGAAATAAATAGGAAAAATAAGTAAAAAAAAGATTTTATAAAAAACGCTTTTATTGGAGTGTTCTAAAAGGTCAAAAATAATTTATTCGGTTTGACAAATAATTTATTGGGAAATAGAAAATAACTTTTTGGTAAGTAAAAAATAACTGATTTTCTAATCACTAAAAATAAAAGCGTGGGCGCTAGTAATTTTTATATATTTTTTAATTAAAACTTTTTTATTTATTTTTTTAAATTTGTACAAATTCACCTGACGGTATGGACCCGTATAGGTAAATTCAAGTACAGTAACACTAACATCTATGCCGAACGAGGAATCGAACCCCAGACGTACGGCTTTGCAGTCAGATGCTCTAACCACTAGGCCATTACATCGGTATTTATGTGTAATTTTACATAAAAAATACCTAATAGAGAATTTAAAGTGAATCCATCCCACCCAAACCTCACAAATGAGAAATTTGTAAATTTTACCCCATGGAACATAGAATAAAGAATTTGGAATAAATAGTGAATGAAGAATTACTAGCGCCCACGCTTTTATTTTTAGTGATTAGAAAATCAGTTATTTTTTACTTACCAAAAAGTTATTTTCTATTTCCCAATAAATTATTTGTCAAACCGAATAAATTATTTTTGACCTTTTAGAACACTTCAATAAAAGCGTTTTTTAAAAAATCTTTTTTTTGCTTATTTTATTTTTTACTTTTTAGTCATCGTATTTTTTAAACAAAAACTAAAAAAATATTTATTTCAACCATATTTAATCTTATGTTCAATCTTATAATTTTAGTTTTCTACTATATGATGGGTTCGCGAGCAACAGTTCAGCGCTGGCGACGACGAAAAAAATGGTCCCGCGACTCATTCTGAGCCTATTTCCCAATTTTGTGGGAGGGGTGACACACGAGAAACAACAAAGTTAATTAAAATATATTTAATATTGCTAGGGGTATCCTTATAATTACAGAGCGGAGCGATTAAGCGCGCATCCGCTCTTTCACCGATGAAATCCATCCATATCAAAAATATTCACAAGAAAAAGAAAATGCATTCGATAAAATAATAACCAATCGTAAGCCCAGACAAAAATAAAACTCAGAATTAGTGTATCAAGGAGCAAACAGTATTATCCACTCTTTTCAGTAGTCCATAAATTATAAAAGTTCTCTCTCGCTTCCTCGGGATGGGATAAATTTTCGGCGATTTCTCGCTTTTCTGGCGATTGATTTCTTTCTCGCAGTTATTATCTTAAATCGCTAATTATCTTAATTGGAAGGTAGGAAATCACATTTTGAAGATTAAATATTGTAGTTATATACCTAGTATATTATCTTACAGGTTTTGGGAGCCATTGGCTTCACGGAAGTGTCTCAAATATGAATTAAAAGGATAACTAAAAACACTCGTTAATTACCTAAATTACGGAGGTTTTGACTAGTTGATGATTGAATATTGCATTGTCATCGAGTTTCCACCACGGTGCAAAGTTTCAGAACTTTATATCGTTTGGAAGTGCCTGAAATATTATGTATAAGAATCCAGAAAGAAAAAAAGTGATTAATAGTCTATAATTATCGTAATTACTGGGCAATTCTCGTTTTGACTTTTGAATATGATGAAGTTATGTCTTATAAACAGTTGTGCACGGTTTAGGGAGAATAGCCCCTTGGGAAAGGTCTCAAATTCTGTTTTTTTCTGTTAATTAAAAATACTCGTTAATTAACTTAATCCTTTGGTTGTTTGACTAGATAATGGTTGTATATTGGAGTGTCATGAGGGTTCCACCGATGTGTAAAGTTTCGGGGCCCTGACATATCGGGAAGTGCCCGAAAATCGAGTTTTAAAATTCCACCCGTAAAACGCCGCCAAAAGCAAGTAGAATAAAAGCGTTTAAAAATACATAAAAACCACCCATTCATAAAAACATTTCTTGCAGTTTAAATGATGGCTAATTGATTGAATACACTTATTTATAATGTAACCATTTTGTACTTTTTATAGAATTGAAATATGTAAAACTTTTAAATTGTTATAAATGTCAAAATTGTCCCATTCATACTCCGCTTAGATACTCAGAGATTAAACTGATAACATTATCGGATTGATAACAATAATCGATTTCATATCAAAAAGCCAGCAAACAGTGTAACTAGATTGTTTGCTTTGAAATCAAAATCGTAAATCGCATATTTGAAACAATTTTACACTATGTACTACTTGTCAACTTAAAAAAATTTTTAGGGGAAAATTTATGAGTAATAAATAAGTAAGAGAATTAATAAAAATAAAGTAATTGTTTACTTTGTATTTTTATTTATGTAGAGAAATCTTCTTTTGCGCTCTACTACATCCTTCCACTCCAATATCATTTAAACGACTTAAACTAATCTGAATTCCAGTAAAAGACAAGGAAAAATCGGAATCTCTTAACAGAAACATCTGCAAGGCGCTGATGATTCCTTTAACCATCATGGATTCAAATACTCACTTTAACCGTTTTTTTTCAATGTATGTGAAGTGTAGAGCATCAAATGTTTTCTTTTTTTTACAATCAATACAAAGAACTGGTGCGACTGTGACTCATACTGAGTTAAAAAAATGCACCAGATTCTTTAGGGTTGACCAGATGTTTACTTGTGTAAGAATCGACATTCAAAACAAAACTTGAAAGCACATGTTTTTTAGGGGATATAGACAAATTTTTAAAACACACATTAAGTGGAATGTCGATCATATTAAACAATGTAATTTACATTAAAATTAAAGAGGAATGATTGGGACCTGTTGATTTCGATAACATCGGATTGATATTATTAACCTTGATCACATTAAGCTGTATTAATAGTTCGAAATGTTAAAAATAAACTATTTCAAATATTTTGAGATAATTTGCAAATTAAAATAATGCAAATATATTTTAATCAATGGGTATTCTTTAATAAAGTTTTAAGTAGGAGCTCATTAATCCTATGATCTCAAAAGGTGGTGGTGCAGCCAAACCTGACCAATCTTATTTTGTAAAATTCGAGACATTGATTTTATCTCATTTCCATACCAAGTTTTTATTTTAAGAGTAAAATTAGAGTGGAACAAAATCTGTATTCTCAAGTGGCCGTTTCTGAATTTTTGCAGGAAGAAGTTAACTCTGCAGTGACGTTGTTAGATATAGAAAAAGTCCAGTCCATATTTAAGCAACTGTACAGAGAATGGAGCTCGGAAGGAAAGGAGGAGAGAGACGCCTCTTTTAAACCCATTCTAGACGAAATTTCATTCAGATTTCCCTATAATGCAGAGTAAATAATAATTTAATTAACAATCTTTATCTTTAAATTTTTAGACTATATTAGTTTTAATCAATTTGTAAAGTAATATCTTTAACTACATTATGAATCTACTGCATTAATAATATCTGAATAATAATAATTACTGAAATAATATCTACTGCATTATGATTTTCTGCAATTTTTTTCGTGCAAATAAATTTTTTGAGTCACTAAATTGAAAATGAAGGGATATACATAAATAAAATAATCATCTTTCAAAAATTTAATCTGCTCGAGCTAATTAATTAAATTGATACTTTTGAGTACTGTCAGTACAGCGTATTAACATTCTAAACATCTATTGGGCAATGTTAAATTTTTCTACTGCAAAAATAGAAGAAAAATTTTTTTTTCATCTGCCGTAAAAAGGAATGACTAACAACTGGTTATCCCGAAAAAACGTTAAAAAATTTAACATTGCCCAATAGATGTTTAGAATGTTAATACGCGTCAGTACACAGAGTGCTAAAATATTAAAAAACATGGATTTTTTAATGCAGTTTTAAGTCTTAAAAATAATACACTTTACTTTTAACTTCAACTACTTTTTTGCGGGAACAAAAATAACAATCATGGGAATCCGATCAAAATGGCTGCTGAAAGCACAACTTCAATTCAATCTATTTGCATTTCCTGCTAAAATACTCATCATAGAACCCATGCCGTATTTTATCCTGGAAGAGTAAAACTAAAAGAGTGTTCCTGCAAAGTATTGTCTATATTCTTAAGGATGGTTATTCTATGTAATTTTAAAATTGGTGGGACTTAAAAGCACCATCAGTAGATAAAGGGTTAATTTTTTTTAACACTGTCAAATCTAGATAAGTGGAATCGCTCAGGATGGACTTTTTTCATTACAGGTTTTATCTAGGTATTTTCCATAGATGCCTCTGGGGTCGGTACTAAAATTTCTTTATTCCACTTATACAGGTTTGACTTTATGGTGTAAAATATGGTTTCTTTTGACAGTTATATTTTATTTAAATATGTTAAGTTCCAACATGAGGTTCTTTGTTTATGATCCTCCTGCATGTTGATTTGTTGCTTCTGAATTAAAATATATATATATATATATAAAATATCAGTTTGCACAGCTGCCAATCTTCACAGTTTACCCAGGAGTTTTTCCATCATCATTTTCTAATTTTACAGCCTGAAATAAGTTTTTCACATTTTTCAGGAAAGTTCTCTTATTTTTGTGAAGTTTTTCTTCCTGAAGTTACTTTTTGCTCAATTGAGCTTCAATGAAGTCTGCACATTTACTCCTGATAACTGATCTAAGGTGTGCAATTATGGCAGAATGGTAAATGAAAGAAAAATCAAATCAAATACAAATTGAAGTTATTAATGATATTGAAAATTTTTTCGTAAACATAAATATATTCCCCATTTCAGTTCTTAAAAGACCATTTTTCATGAAATATTAATGCATGCATGTATATTAAAAGCAGCGTTAGAAATTTGGAAAAAAAACCTACTGGTCCTGAACCAAAACGACTGGTGCACCATATTAAAAAGACATATTTCAATTTTTAAAAGTAACTAGCATTTAAAGTGAATATAAATCAGCAATTAGTAAAAACAATTAAACTAAACATCAAACTAACTAAATAAACAAATAGTTTAGAAAATATCGTATTTTAAAAGTACTTTTCTTTATTAAATGTTAATATTGTATTAATCGACATTAAACTTCTAAGTTTCTGATAAAAAAATGCGCCTAGAACTGGAGTATTTTTTTGCCACTTGTCCGGCGGACCAGTGATTTTCTGACCATAGTGGTCAAGGCAGTTTTCAGTGGTCTCGGCTTGGACCAGCAGACCACTGCAGTTTCAAACGCTGATTAAAAGTCTTCCACTTTTTATCCAAAATCTTAAGGTTTTTGAACTAACTCATTGGCAGCTATGCTTTTGTATCTCAACAGCAGTTTTGTAAAAAAATTCGTACTTAAAAATTTTCTGCAATTAAGTTTTAAATATGAGAGTTTCACAAATTTTAAATGTTTGTTTTCACACAAAAACTCTAGGTAGACAGGTATTGATATTATTTTTTCTCTGCAGGAAATCTTCGGAAGTACAAATCCTTGTTCCTGGAGCTGGTTTGGGTAGACTGCCGTTTGACATTGCAAAGAGAGGTTATTCTTGTCAAGGAAATGAGTACAGTTTAATTATGCTTTTTGCATCCAACTTTGTCCTTAATAGGTAAGTTAATCTTTTCAATTCATTTAATTTTTCAGGGCTCAATCCAGTCAAAAATGTGGGCACTTTTGCTGCCCTTTCATAAAATTACTCCTTCTAAAATCTGCCCCTTCACAAAATTCAAATTCATACAAACTACCCTTTCAAATTCAAATTAACTTTAATGATTATTTGCGAGAAAACATTCACAAAAAATATTTCAATTTTTAATTATTTTCTTAGTTTGTGAGTCAGTTTTTACTATTTAACACAGATCTGCCAGCTATCACTGCTTCTATTTTAAAAAAACTTACTTTTTCACAAAAAGGGGCCCCAAAAAATTAAACCTGGATTTACCCCTGTTTTATCTGGAAAAAAGTTACTATTTTAAGTTTTTTTTGTAATGTTAACTTTAATATTTAGTTCGAATTGAGTAGTTTGGAAGCCAAGGGGTACAAGTGGAAAAATTTTAACTCAATCTCAATGTCACTTAGGCCTCCTCTTCCAAACCATTCAATTATGATGCTAAGTTTTTATTCTGGGTTTAAATTAGCTTTGTGATGACACTGAGGCAGACCTACTGATTGATTGTAACTCATTGTAAATTACAATGCAGATATAACCACTTACTATGGTCAGAACTAATCACTTAGGTGAAATATCACTAGACTTAATAACCTCAAGTGAATTAAAATTGATAAGGTTTAAAAATTTGATAAAAGTTGATCATAGAATAGAGGTTTAAATATTTATGCATTTAACTAAAAGCATATTATTTGTCGTAATCAAAATTATGGTTTTCATGTCGCTCAAAAAGTTTTACTGATGCAAGTTTTCAAAAGTTGGCAGGTATGCTGAATCTGGATGATTGAGGTGTGGTTTGTTTTTAAGTTAACACTTAAATTGTCATTTTTTATAGGAATTTGAAAAAATATCTTGTTTCATTAAAAGTTCCTGTTTTATGTATCATTGCAGATGTCCAGGTGCAGACTTGTATAAGATATATCCTTGGGTACATCAGTATCACAACAACTTAAAGTCAAGCGATCAAATCAAACCAATTAGTTTTCCTGATGTAAACACAACTGATTTATCTTCTAATGTGGAATTTTCAATGGCAGCTGGTAGTTTTATGGAAATCTATAATGTTCCAGGTATGGCTGGTATTTTTATTAACGCAGTTGGTCAACATTTATTGTTATGCTTGAGTGTTTTTTATAAAATGTTAAATGTTATGCTATATTGTTGTTATAAATCCTTAACATGATGCCGAGTATCTGACAACTTATAATAAACAAGTATATAAAGTTTATTTATGATTGTAAGTAGATTATACAGGGCGTTTTTCAAAAGTCCATTTCGCGGCTTTTATTTGGAACCAACATGTCCTAGGGTCACAGAAGTAAGGTCCACCCCTAGGTAAGGGACCCTGGAGAAATCATTGAGATGACTTACAGCACCCCTAGCAGCAAAATAAAAAAGTTAATAAAATTAATTTAAAAACTATTGGAGATAGAGCCAAAACCTCAGTAAGAGTATTGTTGCCAAGGTTATGAAGAACTCGCAGAAAAAAATTTCATGAAAATAACTTGAATATTCGCGGAGTTATTAAGGAAGAGTTTGCAAATTTGCAAGTTTTTTTTATTTTTTGATTAAATTTTGCCTTTATTTCAACTAAAAAACACAAAACTACCCAATAACACTGACAAAATTGCAAATTTGCGATCTTTTTCTTTTTTGAGGTCTGAAATAGTGCTATTTTCAAATGCTAATATCTCTGCGAATATTCAAGTTATTTTCATGAAACTTTTTTCTGTGAGTTCTTCATAACGTTGGCAACAATACTCTCCCTGAAGTTTTGCTCTATCTCCTATAGATTTTAAATTAATTTTATTAACTTTCTTATTTTGCCGCTAGGGGCACTGTAAGTCATCTCAATGGAATTTCCACGGTCACTTACCTAGGGGTAGATCTTACTTCCATGACCCTAGGACACATTGATTCCAAATAAAAGCCGCAAAACGGACTTTTGAAATAACCTGTATATAAGTCCAAGAATATAATTATCTGTTTAATATCTTTTGAAGATAAAAGAAATTATAAAGGTTTCACAAGCTGTTATTAATTTTCTTGCTCAAACAGTCTGAAAACTAACTCATTTACCAAGCTTTCCTCCATTGTAAAAAGGTGTGACCAAAAAATTAATGGGATATAAGTAGACATTTTTTTGTTTTTAGATGTTTGGGACTGCATATGCACCTGCTTCTTTTTGGACACTGCCAACAATGTAATTGACTACATTGCAAAAATTTGGAAAATTCTGAAACCAGGAGGATATTGGATCAATTTAGGACCACTTCTTTACCATCATGCTGATGTGCCAAATGAGGACTCTATAGAGCCCAGTTACGAAGAAATTAGATCTATTATATTGAAGTTTGGCTTCACTCTTTTGGTGAGTGATTTTAGGTAGTATTTATTAATTTAGACATGAATTTATGACAATTATAAGATAAGGAATTATATCCCTAACTGTAAATTTTTCTTCAACCATGTCCAGGGAGGGGGGATTTGGGAATGTACCCCCTGAAACTCAGATATTTCCCCTTTTCTAGCATTGAAGATGACTAAATTGTTCTTCTTGTGATTTGATTATTGAAAAGAAGGTACTATATTTATAATGTAAGAAAAAAAAAGGCTAAAATGCTGTTTAAAAAGTTTTTAACAACGGGTCATTTTTATGCCTTTTTTGTATTTTTACTAGTGATGGGCAAAATCGATAATTTTAGGTATCGAATACTTTGGTATCGAATACTTATAGGTATCGAATACTTTGGTATCGAATACTTATAGGTATCGAGTACTTTTAGGTATCGAGTACTTTTTTTCAATGTCGGGAAATGAACCTGAAGGGACAATTTTTTTAGGGCCTATCCATAATCAGACTAATATTCAAAAAACTGAAAGCGATCCATCAAAAAGCCCCGTAGCTACGGGCCTGGAGGTGGATAGAGGCGAAGGATTTGGCGGGGGAAAAACCTAGCCGCGTCAAATTTCTCTCGCGGATGATAACGACTTGGGTTTGAGCGTTGCAAAATGAAAACGGAAACAGGCTGCGTTTGATCTACAGTAGGTATTATAAAGATTACTTCATTGAAAAATTTAAAATGAAATATGTCAATAAAGTATCGATACTTTTGTGGGTATCGAATACACTCGATACCTATAGGTATCGAGTACTTAAGTATTTGGTATCGATACCTGCCCATCACTAATTTTTACTAAGGAGTTTAGTTTCTCTTATGTACTGTTTGTCTTTCTACTGTTTCTGCATTTACAGTATGGCTTAAAAGGTTATGAATTCAGTTTTTTCGTAACTCGAAACTAATGTTTTTGTTGATGTAGCGCTTTTTCTTTTATGGTTTTCCAAAGTAATTTTTTCAAAAGTTCTCTGCTTGAATGCTAAAATACACAATTTGTTATATTAGTTGATTTGTATTTATGAAATTTTTGGCATAAAATAGTGCTAAAAAGATAATTGAATTGCCAGTTTGAAAAAAGGGAATTAGTCCGATAAATGACAAATGGACTTTTGGTGCTTAAAAATAATCTCCAAGCTTTGTTCTACATGTGAGTCCAAAGAGGAGAAAAATAGCTATAGGCAGATATAGCCCCTTGAATTTGCAAAATCGACGTCCATTCATTGTATTTGTAAATTTAATTTGGAATTAAAGTTAATACGTCTTTCTTTTCTTATTCTCTGTGCTGTAAATTTATCCAAAATAAAATTTGCTTTTAATTTAAAAGTGTTTTTAACTTTTTTTTATTCATGGGGGAATGTTGAACTCCATTCATATTTACTTACTTATTTGATACTGCCTTAATGACTCAGTTTCATAACAATTATAAATTTCATTTGCCTTAGTCTTTCATTTTCTCATTTTCGTGTTGTAAAAATAACCAGAAACATAATTTAAATGTCAATTTTAAGATTTTTCTTCAGTTGAAATTTCATAAAGTTGAAAAAGAATGTCAATCAACTTTATTCAACTGCAAAATATTTTTGAATGTACTTATATTCAGGTATAAGATTCTTCCAATTTCTGTCTGATTTTCGGACTTTTTCAAACTAAAAATTTATTTAAATGATACATTGAACCTATGAAACTAATAGAAGTTTTTTCCCACAAAATGTTGTTCACACAGATTTTCAGACTTCTTGCTTTTTTGTCAATCTCATCCCTGTATATTTTTTTCGATGATTTCTCCGTTTTCTATATAGGGTCTTTAATTTTCAGTAAAAATTATGTGGTTATCGAAAACACAATTCCTTTACATATGCACGGGTTCATACGCCTCCTGAAATTCCTGAAAAACTCCTGAAATTTGCTTTATTTTTCTAAGGGCCCTTATAACTCCTGAAAATTATATTTTTTCTCCTGAATTTACCCTCTGACTCCTGAAAAATATCTCTCCTATAGCATATCGAAGTTTTATTACGGATTTAGTTGAAATATAATTGTTTTTTAATCGATAAAATTCCATTGAAATGTGAAATTCTAACCACTTTTGTACTACCTTGCTCTATACTTCATTCTTAACTACTCATTCTACTCGTAACATGCAAAGTTGTGTTCAAGGTTAATAATTACTCACATTACCTCCTGATTTTTTAGTAATTTACTCCTGAAAAACTCCTTAAAGACTCCTGAAATTTACTATGTTAGATAGAGTATGAACCCTGTATGCAGGTTTTTTTTTTCAATTTTCTCAAAACTTGCTTTTTGGACTTATTCCCCTTTTCAAACTGATGATTCAGTTTCGCTTTCTTTAGCTCATTTTATTGTTTTGTTTTTCAGAGAGAAGAATTCAACCTTCCTACTCCATACTCTCAGAATCCCCGATCAATGATATCTTACGAGTATAGAAGCGTCTTCTTTGTATCTCAAAAGCCCGACATTATTAGCTGCATAAAAATGGATTCATCCTGATGTAAATATTGCCTTGCAATTCGTATATGTAATTAGTACGTTAAAAATCTCATAAATTTTTATATTTTAATATTTAGTCTTTTTTTTTGAAGTCTTGTATTGTCAAATTGTGATCTCAACATTTATTGCTATATTTTTCATCAACTTTTTTTCAAGTGAATATAGTATAGTTGTCAGCCTTTCAAATCCAAAAATGACGGAGTTATCTTGTTTAAGAACCAGCAATGTGCATTAAGATTTAGAATTAATGCTTTTTCTTGTCAACCTGTTTTGGTGATGTTTTTTTTTTGCATATTTAATCTGGAATTTTCATTGTTTAAATACATGCATGTATTAACTGCATCTTTTTGCATGTTAAATTTTGTTGCTGCTTCTTAAATGATGACTTAATTGATTTAGGGATCATACACTGCTAACTAAACGAAAATATTTGTCAACAAGAGTTTAAATCAAGAAATGTTTCAAACAGGGGGAAATGTATTGATTATTGCTTTACTTGCTAACTTTTACAGTAGTCTTGACTTTGCAAATTATTTTAAACCTATTTAGAGCCAAGAAGTTGAAATTTAAATCAAGAATTGACCTTTTAATTATTTTTTTTATTTGTAACTAAAACACTAGGGAAGGATGAAAGAGCTTTTTACCTCTTAAAAACAGTCTTCATTTATTCTGCCACTTTATATACTATAGGCCCACTACTATATACCCAATAAAATTTCAAATGTTCATATATATTTACTGAATCATATATTAAAAAAGACAATAATTATTACAGTAATTTGTGTTTATCATTTTAATTTTTCTCAGATATGGGGAAAAAGGGAAAATGAGTCAGTATAGGATATAAATTTTATTCAAGAGTGGAATATTACAGGCAATGTGCAAAAGATGTATCAAAAACACATTATGTACTTTACCACAAAAATGCACAGCAATAGAGAATTTACACGATTCTTACTGTATGAACAGCTTTGTGCTTGCAAATTCCCTAAAAGCGTTATTTTGGTCTTGTACTTAGTCTTAGAGGGACCATATCTAAGTTTCACCATTATATAGATATGAAGGAAATGTGTATTTTTTTATGAATTTAATACCTTTCTCTCTAGCTTCTTTTTCGGCTGAACTTAAGCAACTTAACCGATCACTCGCCAATCAGACCTTCTAGCTTTTCCTTTCTATGGGTATTGATGGAAATTTATTTTATTCATGAATAACTTAGAATTACTGTTAATTTTAATAACTTACCCAAGCAATTTTTTAGCATATGTTATTGTGTAATCTGCTCACATTTCCTAGAGAATATCTTACCACAAAACAATATATTTTTTTTACATTATGAAGTCCTTATAACTTCAAATTTATAAGAACATATAGTAATTTAAAATCACATTTACTTCACTCATAAATAAAACCTATTTTAACGCGCACTCACAAATAAGAAACTGCTTTTTGTACTTCTGTTAGTTTAAGACAGATGGCAAATAATTTCCCAATTTAAGTTAATACTTATAAGCTGGTTGTGTTGAGAAATAACTTTTTCTGGGTTTTATCATTTAACCTGTTTTTTTGGGGGATGTAGAAGTGAGCATTAAATTCTTTGTATTTGTTATAACTGAACACATTTAATGCTATAAACAAAGCGAGATGACAGAATTGATATATTTTATACTGGGATGGTGGGGGTTAGCAAGATTTAGTTTGGAAAATAATACTTATGTCAATTTAACTTCAAAGTTTTGAGTCTTATGAATATTGAACCAGAAATTAAGCTCAGATTTTATGATTTTGCCAATATTTTATTTTTATGAACTGATTTTGATTTTCCTGTTAATTTTTTATGGAAATAATTAATTAATAAACTATTCTTTAATATCTATTTTTGATATGAAATATAATTAGTAAAATTTCACGATGAATTACTGTAATTTCTCCCCCTTTGTTATTTACTACCTCTTCATGTTTAAGTTGCTCATACTTCCTTTCTTCTCAGATATGCTTTACAAAGTGAAATAACCTTATAACAAATTCCCCAGTCTATTGATGGATGATATGCCTAAAATATAATCAAACTCCTGTTCTTCCATTTGAAAAGCACAATATTTAAAAAATAAAGGTATGACCTTTTCTAATTACATAAATAGAATCTTAAGGAAGAATATTCTCATAAGTGACACAACGTGTGCAAATATATCGCCAAAACATACGTGAAACTTTACACAAGCTTGTATATTTTATTGTGTAGCGGTGTAGCCAAGAAATATTGAAATAAATCCCCCCAGAATACAGAAGTTTTTCTTATTTTACCATATAAAATGCAATATCTGGTGATACTTTATGCTAATTACCTTTCTTTAACAGTGCAAATTGTGATTGAAGTTTAATTGGCGATAGTTTTTATATTCCAAAATTCATTAGTGATACAATCTCCTTCTCAGGTATTAAATTTCCATACAAATCCTTTGCCTTTAAATTTTTTTTACAAAACCAGCTAACGAACATACTAGTTATTTCTTCAGATTCAGTGTTCCCGAAAGTAAATATTATTTCCTTTCATCTTTCAAAAGTCTGACTTCTTGGCAATCTTGTATGAAACACATCTAAAGTAGTTTTCAAGACAATTTGAATAGCTTTATGAGAAAAAACTGGTTATTTCTATGGCTAGCGTATACTAGCATTATAATATAAACTTTCTAAAAAATTTTACAGGTAGATTACAATTTAATTTTTCCTTGCGAAACCTACTTTTCTGCCATTGTTTATTCTCATGTAATTAACAAGGGTGCTACTTTTCTGGGGTAGCCCTGGAAATTTTTTTTTCTACAGCATAGTCCCAGAGCTCTAGATTTTTTCAAAAATCTTGAGCTCAACAAGAAAGAGCAAAATTAGGTCCACTTAAAAAAATAGGGCTTTCTGCAACATTAACAACATCTTTTGTGAGGAATCAGTTCTTAGCGTGATTACCTCTGTACACATTCTGAATTCTATCTGGGAGTTTGGATAAAAAGGGCTGTTACTCATAGGCGCCGACTTTTATCAAATATTGGGGGGGCCCATTACTAAACAATAAATACCTAGTTACAGGGCCGTAACTAGACTTTTTTTTTCGGGGTGGGACTTAGGCAAAAAATTTTCTTGGAACTTAATTCGATTTTGTTGGTGACCAAGGTAAGTAGACAGCGGCGGATCATCCAGGATTTGTTTTTTTTGGGGGGGGGCTCATAATTTTCAATATCAAAATCGTCTTCTAATGTTCTAAAAGAGGGGTTGGGGGTCCCCCAGAAAATTTTTGGAAATTAAAGTCTAAAAAGCAGATTTTCAACTCGCTTTGGTACACCTAATCCGGATTTCGGACATACATTTTCAAGAATTTAATTTCCAATTTGGTTGAATTTTTGCATTTTGAGTTTTGACGAACTTTTTTTTAAAAAAGTGGAAAATAATAGAGTTCCAAAAGGAGGTCTGGGGGGTCCTCCCCCAGAAAATTTCTAAAAATTTGACCCTAAACACAGGATTTTAACTCGTTTTGGAGTCGCTTTTCCCTTTTTTCCTCTCCCGAGTTCCCACTGTTAGTACTTATATTCCTATTGGGGGGATTAACGCAACCCGAAGAGGAGCACTCCTTGTAAGGCCCAAAATTTTCAAGGAACAACTGTAATAATAAATTTCAAAATTTAAATGGGGTTGGGCTGTCTCTCGAAGAACAATTTTGAACCTTAAAAGTAGGGGTTTTATTCATTTAAAGACAAATTTTTAAGGAAAAACAGTAAGTAAATTTGCCCTAAAAATAGTGTTTAAATTCATTTTGTAGCTTTCTTCCAGTAGCGGATCTAGGATTTGGTTTTGGGGGGAGCTACGAATTTTCATAATCCAATTGAATCTTGTTAACGATAATACGGAAAAGGTAGTGAATTATCGTACTGAAACCACTAAAAGGGGGGTTTGGGGTTCCTCCCCCAGAGAATTTTTTGAAATTTAAGTCAAAAACTCCACTTTTTCAACTCGTTTTGGTACGCCTCATCCGAATTTCGGATATAGATTTTTTGCGTTTTGACAAACTTAGTAAAATATTAGACGATTTGGGGGAGGGCTTCAGCCCGAAAGCCCCCCCCGTAGATCCGCCACTGCTTTCTTCTCTATATGTTATACAAAAGAAGGATCACACTTGAGAAGTCACCGAAGTTTCAGGAAAAACTGTACATAAAATATTTAAAAATTTGAGTGGGGCTTGGGTGTCCTCCCCCCAGAAATTGTTTTAAATTTTCTCCCTTGAAAGTAGTGTTTTAACTCATTTTGAGACCGATTTTGGAAAGTTTTTCTGGGAACAAATGAACGACGTTCAATACATTGCCTTCTTTCGTTTATGAAAGAAAAAATAGCAAGATTACTTTTTTAATAAAATTATTGGGGGGGGGGCTTAGCCCCCCTTCTTTCAACATTGGGGGGGCCCAAGCCCCCTCAAACCCTATGGAGTCGGCGCCTATGCTGTTACTGTTTAGTTTTCCGGGATTTCGAGTTGAAGTCAGTAGCACCCCTGAATTAAGTACTCCTATATTTACAAATGAATAAATATCTCTGAGCTACAACAATGTAAAATAATGAGAATTATGAAAACAAATAATTTCTACTGTATAATTACCTTAAATAGCGTGAAAGTGTTCCATATAAAGCAGTTATTGCTATACATACAGATATGTGAATTTTGCAATATTTGCTACTAATCTATGGATAACTTCCTGGATAGAACTTGAAAAATCCTTCCTTGCAAGGATTGAGTATTGGAAGCTTTTTCTTATGTATTATATGTATGTTATGGATTATATGATAAAAAATCCAGGCATAATTAATAATGCTTGGTTTATCACTGCCCGTAACATATATTGTGTTTATACAAGAATGAGCATATAGGAATGAGCATAGTAAGGATATTTACAGACTTTCATACAATTTGGTTCTTAGCAGGTATATGTGTAGAGTATAAATATAAAGAATATACCAATCTTAAATTTATAACATTCATATTTAAAAGGGACATTTTTAAAAATATTAATACTCTAGTCTAAAGGGATCCATCTAATGGATCTAAATGTAATCATTTGTAAGTCGTAATATGAACTAATCTAATATATATATTGTGTTTGTTCAAAAATGAGCATATAAGGTAAGGATATTTACAGACTTTCACACAATTTGGTTCTTAGCAGGCATGTGTAGAGTATAAATATGAAGAATATACCAATTTTATAAATGTACTATAACATTTGTATTTTAAAAGGACATTTTTAAAAATATTTAATACTCTAGTCTAAACGCCTCCATGTAATGGATCTAAATGTTATCATTTGTAAGTCGTAATATGAATTACTGAATAAGTATTATTTGAACATTTGAGCCTATAACTTTCTGTTTAATATTTTACTTATACTTAAAACATTTCTTGTTTTTTTCCTTGGGAATTAAGGCAACCTACAAATATATTTATCTCATTTCATACATAACAATACTTTCTACCGCAAGATCAACAGAAATTTCTGTTTCTCAGAAATTTGATCTTTCCAATATTTGTATAATATTAATTGGAATTTGTATAATATATTTCGACAACAATGTTGAAAAACCTTAACAGCAAAAGTGAGGGTTAAACATCAAACCTGTTTCACTCGCTTATCAGTGTCCAACCATAGGCATTTTACAGCCTTTCTTATGTAAGCAGTATAAAATATAACATTTGAGAAGAGCCTGTGTGAAGTGTCCCACTCTCAATGTTTTGTCCACTTAAAGTTATGAAATCAGAAACTTGTATTAAGTAGTACATACCCCTACTTTGGTTTCTGGGTAGCCTAGGGTGCAGTTGGGGTGGTTCTGCGATTGCGAATCTGCTCCAAACAGAAAGGTGTATGCGGCCACTGGGTACTGAACCCCTGACGAAGTTGTCCAGTGGTTGCATGCATTCAAATTTATTTACATGTTTATACTTGTATTAAGTATTAATTACTTATGAAACAGATGGTTTAATTTTCAAAACTATTTCTTTGAATTCTTATTGTTTTTTTTAAATTATTTTTTATAAAATCCTAACGAAAAAATATCCAGGAATAGGTAATATTGTAGATAATTCGGCAAAATTAAATTATTGGATGGGCAAAAATGATATCTGTAAAAAAATTAACCAGAGTTTGATTTTTCTTTTATCTCCCTAAGTATAAAAAAACTAATTTTTTGAATAATTGGATGTGAATTGAGCTGTAATTTACTGCTGTTGACAATTATAGCTCTTGCACAAACCTGAATTAGCTCGGGCATCATAGTTACAAACTGTATTAAAATTATTGTGGAAAAAATGGACCCAAATATTTTTTCATGTATTCGATTTGTAATAGTGAGGAAAAGTTGCCTTTAGCTATCAGTGCCAATTTGTGAAAACAGATAAATACGGTGCAATAGGGAATACATTTTTGTGGAAATTCAAGATTTCGACTATTGGAAATCATTGATGGGGTTATAAAACGCATTTCTTCAAATTTTTACATTTTTTTATCATTAGTTTTTAAAAAAATTAATATTCAAAAATTACCTCTGCTTTTGCCGAATCTTCAACCAATCAATACTTTCAAAGGAAAGGATTTAGCCAATGCCGAACATGCTTTCGTACAAGTGTGTCTTGCCGAAGACAGAAGTAACGTCATGCACCAAACCAAGAAGCCTTGTTGTGCGCATTGTAGTTTTCAATTTGTAAAAATTAACTAATGATCAGATTTCGGGGAAAAAATTTAAAATTATTTTTTGAAGAAGCGCTATCGAAATAAATTAAATTTGAAAAATCGTTGTATATTCCCCATTGGTGGAATCCTTCTTCGACTGTTGGTCTGGTAGCAGTGAATAAGTCCACAGGTGGTCTTAGTTTTAGCAACCTAATATTTGAATACATAATTTCGTGTATACCATCCCCTTTTCTTCAGCAAAAAAAATAAATACGAAAGAAAAAAAACTGAAAGCCCAAGGAGACCAATACTGTTGGTCTCTTCAATTTCTCTCCTCCAGATATCAAAGGGGCGTGTCTCAGACGTTGACGGGGGAGGAGGGGGGCGGGACTTTGGACGTGACGATGCTGGCTGATTCGATGATCACTCTGTGGCCGAGTGGACCGTTCTGCGAGGGCCCAGGAGTCTGCAAACAAAGACGTTGGTATGAACCACAGAGAAAATCCTAACAGAGGGTCCAAAAAAAACAGCGATTCCAAACGGCAGTTTTTCTATTTAGGTACTTAATTTATCTCAGCTCGCAGATTATAATTAATTTCACTAGCAGCCAATCAGAGAAGGCGAAATGCGAAAGTGATTCCTGATTGGATATGGAACTTCTATCAAGCATCATTTTAGTTTCATCGGTGCTGCTCTTTTCCCTCCACTTCCGATTTGAGTGACAGCTTCAGTGGGCGAATGACAGAGACGTAGCAGGAGTGACGTGGAGGCGGTCCGATGTACTTGAAGTTGTCTATGGGAAATCCCATGTTAAAAAAGTTGCCATTAGCGTCTATATGGAGATGAATCCTCTGTTAAGCTCTATACTCTGTGGTCCAAAATGCTATTTTCAAATGCCGTCGTTTGATAGAGGGCAGCACTGCAAATGTTTATGATTGACAGATGGGTAGGCTATACAATTTTGAGATCACAGCTGTGATGGACTGAGCTATAAAACAAACTGGAGTGACGAGTGAGCGTACCGAAACCGCATCAAAGTTTGTGTCAACGCGGAAAAGTTTGTCTTCTCCCCACCCTTTAACTTTAGAACTCCTACCAGATATAGTCATGAAAGTGGGGTCTAGGTATAGTAAAAGGACTATGCCTTACCCGCCCTTCAACGCCCTTTAGTGGAAATTTTAGGAGTTATTTTAAAAACTATTAGAGATTTACTAAATTAGTCAATTACTAAGTTGTAGAGCAGCATCGATTTAGTAGGTAAAAACACCTTAAGCAAAAAATATCTTGAATAAAACCCCTTAAACGCCCTTAAGTTCCACTCACACAATGCTAGTCTATGGAGAAATTGGTTTGTTTTGCCTCCTTTGCTGAACAAAAGGGGCAACTTGTAACCTTCCGCGCCGGCACGTTCGGTCACTTGTTATAGTATCGGAGGTTGTCAAGTTGTCACACCAGTTTGTTTTATAGCTCAGAGCTGAAGCAAGGGCCTTAGCAGCAGATTGTTTTACCTACACAGTTAACAGTTAAAAGAAAATAACTGGTCATGAAATGCTTCTATTGAAGCATTTGCAATCACATGACAACAACAGATACCGCCGCACCTAGCAACGGCCTTAGCAACAGACTGTTTGACCTACAGCAAGGAAGAAAATAAGTGGTCGTGACGTCACCTGAAAACACTCTATAAAGATAAAAATATTTTATTTATGGAAGGGGCTTATATAGAAACAGTTTTGGGTCATCTTCCAGGTGCAAAAATTAAGAAAAATTTAGAAATTTTAAAACTATAAAACACAAGAAAACCAAGACAAAATCACACACAAAATATAATTGGCAAAAGGCTGAATAATATTTAAAATAAAAAAATTGCTTCAAAGTGAGAAATACAGATCCAGGTCGTCGATGTTAATTATACAATCAAAAAGATTTCTTTTGAAAACAGAATAACTATTATTTGTTTGAATTAAATTTGTAGGTAAACTAAATTACAATTTAGATGCAAGATAAAAGAAGTGCTTACGAATTATGTCCTTTAAAAAAATATTGAAATTTCAAAAAAAAATTTCAGATGATCTAGTATTATATTGCCTGGTTCTAAATTTACAAAGAGATTTATTATGAAAAATATAAAGTAGAATGCGATAAAAAGCATTATGCCGTAATGGTAATAACTTAAGAGACCTAAAATTATGGGGATTAGATTGGTGATTCATAAGTTTGAAGCATTTATTATGTATAGAAATTGAAGGTTGAAGATTGGATCTATATTCCCCACCCCAAATAAGCTCCTAAATTTCAGCTCTTAAATTGGTTTTATGCAACAAATGCCGGAATCAAAGGACTATGCTGGTTTTAATGCAATCATGACAGGTTAAGTGTCAATAAGGAAGTTGCATGTGTCAGATTTTCAAAAAAGAACAAGCGTTCCGTATGGTTTTTTGTATGGTAAAATGAAATATCTGATCAGTTTTTCAAAAAAATGTACAGGTAATAAAATATTTTAATTTAAAAGTCGAGAAAAAAACACGTGACTGAAAACGTTTGTTGTTTAAAAAGTAACGATGAGGTCAACAATCATACCATCAACTCCATTGCTTTCCAACAATGTTTATCGTACGATGACGTCACATCTCTTGGCGTTTTCGCGCGCTTTTAAAAAGGGATTTTTGTTAATTTTTTGGCAATCAAAAAAATTTTCGATCGGCCTCAAATATTGGATAGTTGCTTATTTTTGCAAGAAGAATCGATTAAAAAACATAAAAAAATCATGCAACTTCCTCATTTCCCACTGTGGATTATACAACTTCACAAGCCGGCTTATAAAAACCCTTGTTCGTTAGGGACTCCCTATCCCCCCTATGTGATTCTGGGTCGTATAGGTGTGCCCTACCCCCCTAGAGTAATTAAACACTTATCTGAAACACCTTGTATAAGCCATTGGTGATATATCACTCCAGTGTCGATCAGAAAGTAAAATAGCAAAGCCTGTGGTAAAACTTGTGCATTTATTTCCATGACACCGATACAGCCAATTGATGATAGTTTCTATACATTAGGTTGTTTTTCTACATAGTCTACTACATATCAGTTTAGGCTAGAGAGCCTGTATACGAGAGAGAGAGAGAGACGACAACTCGCTTAAAAGCGTCTCTGCGCATCCTTGCGCGCATTTAAAACTGTCCAAATCTCCAATTCTGTCCAAACTGTATCATGCCGCTGATCTCGCTCCCATGCTAATTCAATGGAGGGAAATCTGCGGTGAACAGAAAACGCTGTTGACCAATCAGCGAGCTATACCGGGTTGTCGCATCTCTCGTATACAGGCTCTCTAGTTTAGGCTAGTGGTTTGTAAAGTGGGTGCCGTGACGGGATCTCGGGTGCAACGGGGTTCTCCGGTAAACATGTTGCCAAATATTTAGATAACTAAAAAAAATCCAGTTTATAGAGTCATAAAGATGCAAGAAATCTAACAACTTTTGTAATGTACAATTAATATTTTAACACACACCAAAACTAAGCTACATATTCGGAAATTTCTATTGAAAATAAACAGCAGAAATTTGGAATGAGGAATGAATAATCCCAATAATATAATAATCTTCCAAATATAGGTCCCGACCTTTTTTTCTAATTTCACGATTCTAACTAGACATAGACAAGACTTTATTGTAATGAGCTCGTGCCCGTTTGCACGATTCTAACTAAGTATTGCATCTATTAGCCCACGAAAGGGAAACCCTCCCCGCAAGATACTTTGGGGGAACCTCTAAACCAACACAAAGATCCCCCCAACCGGACCTGGAAAAAGTGCCTGAACCTACGAACCTGGTTCGGGGGAAGTCCCTGCCAGCTCCATAGGAGCAATACATAAGGTTTTGGGAAGTTTCATTAGGTTCGGGGGAAGGTTACAACTTTTTCCAGGACCGCCCCCAACTATACCTTTGTGGGGGATTCAACCCTCTCACCCGGGGACCTCTTTTGGGCCTTAAGATCAGTGATTGTAAAAGTCTAATTTGGCTCTTGGGGTCCGGCCACAGTCACTGAAAATCGTCGCAAGGCCCATTAAGATCCAGAGGAGGGGAGAAAGACGGGGACTCGAAAAGAGATGTAGTATATAAGGCTCAAAACACACTGCGCGGCTTATAGTCGCTACTGCAATCAATCTCCATAATAAAAAGCATGGAGAAAGCCTAGTCCCCTATCTTGACAGGAATGAAGATTCCTGTCAAGATAGGAATGAAGATTCCTGTCAAGATAGGGGGAGTCTCAGGCTGAACTCCATGCTTTTTCCCCTCTTTGATTGATTGCTGTCACGGGTTATGGTCGCTAGGTCTGACTTGCCACTAATTCCTGTAGCAGAGCGGTCGAAGTACTCCTCACTAACAGGCCTGGCAGTGGCCAGTTGTTGATGTCATCTCACCAAAAGTAATCTACTACATTGTCCCCCCCTCGAGTCCCCTTCTTTCTCCCCTCCTCTACTAGATAAAGATCTTAGGGTCAGCGCAAACTTTTATGACATCAGCGACGAGGACAGCTTCCGGCATTCTGGGGAGATGCCAATCTCTGTCTAGGAGGGGAACTCTTTTGTTCGCTAATTGACCTCACCTAACCACACAAAGCGATGGGGGAGATTATTACCTCCCCTCCTCACCCCGAAGGAGTGTTGTCGACCCGGTCATAAAAGTTTGCGCTGACCCTTAGGGTAACGTCAGCCTGGAATCATGGACGGGCGTATCTGGTCGAGCGCATCTTATCGGCTGTAGTTATCTACCCCACTCAATTAGTGGACAAAGGGGTCCCCCAAAAGGGCGACCCCTGCGGAGAGCGAGAGCTGATCCCGCCGATGACCCCTTTGTGGGGTAGATAACTACAGCCGATAAGATGCGCTCGACCAGATACGCCCGTCCATGATTCCAGGCTGACGTTACCCTTAATGGGCCGCGTGATGATTTTCAGTGCCTGTGGCTGAACCCTAAGTTAACGGCAAAACGAGCACAAAGGACCCTAATCCTAGAATGTCAGTTTTAACCGAAATTTCTCTTGGAAAATATGTTTTTTTAAAATAATAATAACCGGGGATAGAACCCAGGAACTTCCACATGCTAAGCAAGCGTGCTACCACTGATGCTCCAGGGGAGAGATTCAGTAGTATTCAGGTGCGGATCCAGCACGGCTCCAAGGGGGGGCAATTTTCCAGACAAGATCCCCTTTTGGTACCATTGGGGGTATGGGGGTCCTCCCCCAGAAAAAAAAATTGAAATTTGAGGTGTAAAAGTAGGGTTTTAACTGATTTTTACAAACGTTTTTGGGGCACTTTTACTTTTTGACCCAAAATGTCAAAATTTTGGAGATTTCCTAAAAATTAAAACTGAAGATCCCATTTTGATACAAATGGAGGGGGTGTGGGGGTCCTCCCCCAGATAATTTTTTTAAAATTAGACCTGTAAAAGTTGGGTTCTTACTTATTTTGAGAACCTTTTTGGGCCTCCAAGGGGGGGGCACTTTCCAGAGTGCCCCCCCTGGATCCGCCTGGTAGTATTAAATTTTATTATATGACATGTTTCTTATTACTGGGTTAAATTTTGACGCAGGCGCTGTGTTGCAAATTGCGAAAACTTACAGCCTGTAAAAATATAGTCTAGTAAACGAGCAGGCGTCTCACCTTTTTATCCAAGTCCTCGTTCATGGCCAGAGGAGACTTCTTGGGTGGCTGGATTTCGAATTTGGGAGGGAACTCAGGATGGATCAGAGCCGACTGCAAGCATTCGTGGCTGCGGGTCTTCGGGTCTGGAAAAGAAAAAAAACGCGCGAATTAGTTCGTCTTTCCCCCTTTTTGTACTTCCTATATGGTGCCCTTCGAACAATAGGAAACCGCAAAGTCACTTGGGGGTCTGTTAATTATCACGACCACCCGGGGTCCCGCTATTGTCGTATAGGGGGTCGTTGTATGTTCTTTCTCCTTTGCCCGATTCCGAGCTTCAAGCTCTGCCCCCTTGTTTGCGGTTTCCCATTGTCCGAAGGGCGGAGAAGTCACAGATCCACTGAACTATTAGGGTGCATCTAAAGATTTTTACTCCGACGATTGTCAAGAGCGAAAGATTTGTGAGGAGGGGAACATCTTTTGTTCGCTAATTGACCTCAGCTAACCACACAAAACGACGAGGCTCCTTCGGGCATTCGGGGGAGATTAAGAGCATTGATAATATCCCCTTCCTTTTGTGTGGTCAGCTGAGGTCAATTAGCGAACAAAAGATGTTCCCCTCCTCATAAATCTTTCGCTCTTGACAATCGTAGGGGTAAAAATCTCTAGATGCACCCTTATAATACCCAAAGAGCACGGTCCCCCTGAGCGCAGGATCAGGCGTATCCCCCCGATCTCTTTGTGTGGTTAGGTAGGGTCAGCTAGTGAACAAAAGAGTGGGGTAGATATCCACTGCCCGATAAGATACGCCTGGTTCTGCGCTCAGGGTGACCGTGGCCTTAGGGCACGTCTATAGTTTTACGATGGGCTGTTTTAAGGCCCCGCTTACTGGGTGGGGTCAATTAGCGAACAAAAGAATTCCCCTCCTCTGCAGTGGCGAATCCAGGATTTTTGTCTGGGGGGGGATGAGTTTCACAAATATCTTAATTGCTATTAGGGGCTGTTCAAATATTATGTAATCAACTGAAGGGGGAGGGAGGTTGCCAGTGTCGTACACTGTAAAAAAAAAACTGTAGAAAAACAGAAATTTTTAATAACAGTGACTTTATGTTTACAGAGATATTCTGTCATGTAACATTCCCACCGCACTTCTATTTATTTTATGTAAAATAACAGCTTTTACCTAGTTGTTTAGCTTATCTGTACTTAAACAGAAACTTACTGCATCGAAAACCAATACAGCTATTGGCAACGTTGTACTGAATCTTCTTTGGTTCAGTGGTAGCGTGCGTGCTTAGCATGCGGTAGGTCGCGGGTTCTATCCCCGGATATCAATTAATTAAAATTAAAATAACTCTACTAAAATAAGTGCATGCGCACAAGCAGAAAATTACTGAGAGGCAATAGAAAAATCTTTGGCTCACTTGACAGAAAGTTTCTTTTTACAGCATTTACCTGTAGGTAACAGCTTTTTTCTGTTTACAGGATTTTTCTACCTACAGATTTTTTCTGGCAACTTTTGCTGCCAGAAATTTTCTGTTTTTTTGCAGGATTATTTTTTACAGTGTAGCTAGATTTTTGTTTAGGTGGGGTTTACTCGACATCTCTCCTGGAACTATCCTTAGGAATACTAAGTTTTAGGTAAAATGGGACTTCGTAAGGTCTTAATTTTGGTGCACTAAATTTCAAAATTGTGTAAAAATTTCAACTCCAATTAAAAGGGGGGTCTGGGGGTCCTCCCCCAGAAAATTTTGAAAATTTCCTCCTCAAAAGGGTGTTTTAGCTCATTTTGAAGCCCTTTAGATTCCACCCAAAGAGCACCAGTCATTGTAAGCAGCAGAATTTTCAAAGAAATAAGTTTATGGTATTATATGAATTGGAAAATTTCTAAGGGGTTCCCGGGTTCCTATTCCAGAAAAATTTTTGAATTTTGCCCCTAAAAGTGGCATTTTAACTCATGTTGAGACACTTTAGGTTACATCAAAGAGGATCATTTTTTATAAATCCCTAAAGTTTCAACAAAAACTGATTTATTAGATTCCAAAATTTCTAGGGGGTTTGGGGGTCTTCCCCAAGAAAATTTAGGAATTTTTACCCTTAAAAGTAGGGTTACGATTCATTTTGAGACCCTTTGGGTAACATACCGAATGTCCGCAATGTGTTGAAATTTCTTTTTTGGCTTTACTGCTATTACCAAAACTTGAATGTCTTATTCCTGAGGGGGCTGCAGCCACACAGCCCCCCCCTCTGGATTCGCCACTGCTCCTCTGAAAGGGATTCTAGGGGAAACCCCCTAACCACACAAATAGATGGGGAAGATTCTTATCTCCCCCTACTACACGAAGTTGGCGGTTCCTCCGATTGTAAAAGTATTAGCGTGCAGCTATAGTTTTATGATACCAACGACCAGTGGCGGATTTCCAAATGTGCCGCCTATAGGCTGAACCAAAATTTGCCGCCTATATACTAAACATCGTACAAAACTAAACAGGGGTGTCATTTCAGTTTTTGGTTGGAGGGTCATATAGATTTTAAGTGGGTTTGGTACACGCCGTGATTTGACTTTTGGTTTCTTATTTTTTTTTGGGGGGGGGGTTGCGGTCTAACTGAACGTCTGAACATGTTCTTAAGGTCCCGAGCATAGAGGGTCCCGAGTGTATTTATACCTGAAGTGTTAGATCACATAAAAGTAATGTTTTACACGAAATATTACAATTTTGCAACGTAAGCTCGTAGCAAAAATGGGGGGTCTGGTGTAACCCCCAGAAAATCTTTGAAAACTTGCTTCTTAAAGAAGTGTTTCAGCTCATTTTGAGACCCTTACACAGGGTCGTAACTAAACTTTTTTCTGAAGGGGGGGGGTTTCAAAAAAATTTACTTGAAACTACGATTTTGTTGGTGACCTAGGTAAGAAGACAGCGGCGGATCCAGGATTTGGTATTGGGGGGGGGCTGAAAATTTTCAATATGAAATTCGTCTTCTAATACCATAGAAGGTGGGTCTGTAGGTCCTCCCCCAGAAAATTTAAGTGTAAAAAGCAGATTTTCAACCCGTTTTGGTACACCTAATCCGGATTTCGGACATACATTTTCAAAAGAATTTAATTTACATTTTGGTAGGATTTTTGCATTTCGACGAACTTTTTACAGAAAAGTGGTAAATAATAGGGTTAAAAATTCCAAAGGGGGTCTGGGGGTCCTCCCCCAGAAAATTTCTAAAAATTTGACCCTAAAAACAGGATTTCAACTCGTTTTAGAGTCGCTTTTCCCTTTTTTTCCCACTTCCCCTACTTCTCACAGTTAGACCTTATTCCTTTTAGGGAGGGGGGCTAAAGTCCCCTAGCCCCCCTGGATCATCTAGTGGGATTTTTCACCATAAAAGTAGGGGTTTTATGCACATTTTAAGGCAAATTTTTAAGGAAAAACAGTAAGTAAAAAATTGATGTCAAAATTTCGGAGGGACGGTTTCAACCACAACCCCCCCCCTTGGATACGGCCTTGCCCTTACAGTTTCTTGAAAACCACAGAATTTTCTGGGGGGAAAGTTTTAAAAAATGTCAAACGGGGGCCAGAGGTCCTTCCCCAGAAAATATTTTAGGAAATTTCCCCCAAATTTGTGTTTATCTACTTTTAAACTCTATGGAGAGGAGAGAGCACCAAAAGGGAAAAGCTTCTTGTAGGCAGCATAATTTTCAAGGGAAAAACACTGTATAACAGATATCAAAATTTGAGAGGGGAGTGTAGGGGTTCTCCCCCAGACATTTTTGAGACCCTTTGGGTAACAAAGAAAAGAGAACAGTTCCTTGTAAACCACAGAATTGCTTTTTTGAAAGGACGTTCTCGTCTGAGCTTATGTTTAGTGTCTCTTTTCTCCTCTCCTTTTTTTATTCAGAAAAAAGTTCTGCCGTCAAAAATTTGCCGCCTACTAAAATTTGCCGCCGTAGGCTATAGCCTAGCTAGCCTATTTAGAAATCCGCTACTGCCAACGACGACGATCCTTCAGGCATTCGCGGGAGATTAGGGGCATTGATAATCTCCCCTATGGCTGCATCTAGAGATCGTTTTCCAGTTGATTGTCAAAGCGAAAGATTTATGAGCAGGGGATCCGTTAATTGACCTCAGCTAACCACACAAAAGGAAGGCGATACTATTATCAATGCTTCTAATCTCCCCCGAATGCCCGAAGGAGCCTGGTCGTTTTGTGTGGTTAGCTTAGGTCAATTAGCGGACAAAAGATGCTCCCCTGCTCATAAATCTTTCGTTTTGACAATCAACGGGAAAACGATCTCTAGATGCAGCCTATATCTTTGTGTGGTTAGTGGGTTTTTTCAGAGGAGGGGAACCTCTTTTGTTCGGTAATTGACCTCACCTAACTACACAAAGAGATGGAGGAGATTATCAATGCCCCTAATCTCCCCCGAATGCTGGGGGCATTTTATGGGGCCGTTTATGGCTTTGCCTTTGTTCGAAGAGTAGAAAACTGGCGATGGCCGTATGTTCCGAGTCGTACTAGAGTAAGGCTAAGCGCGCTCTAGAGACTTTCGTCACGGCGTCTGAGACAAAATTATCACCCTGGCAAGAAGCTAGAGCGCGCACATTAGGCGACTCTTGGCCGATTGCCAAGAATCTCGCCATCATAGAGATGCATTGCTCTCGAGTGACAGTTATGTTCTAGTCGCCGCGACGGAAGTCTCTATACTCTGTTCATTTTGAACTGGCGCTTGAAAATATTTCCTTCCCCCACCACCGATCGGTAACCATCATGGGCGTAGCCAGGGTTCAACTTAGGGGGGGCAAGCAGGGTCGACTTTTTTTATGTTTGTAGAGAACAATTTTAAAGCCCCGTGAGAGAGGGCCGTCAAGTTTCAACGGGGGGTCCTCCCCCAGAAAATTTTTGGAAATTTGCCCCTAAGAACAGGGTTGTAAACTGTTTTTTGGTACACATAAACCCAAATTTGGACATAAATTTTTGGGTAGAATTTTGATTTTAATGAACTTATTATAACAAAAGTGTGAATAATAAAGATTGAAATACTAAAGGGGGGATTGGGGGTCCTCCCCCAAAAAATTTTTTAAAAATTTGACCCTAAAAAAACTGGGTTTTAACTACTAAAAGTAAAGTAAAAGTTAAATATTCGGAACTTAGGGGGGGGCAGCTGCCCCTAAGTTCCGAGCTGCCCCTCCCTGCCCCCCCTTGGCTACGCCCATGGTAACCATAGCAACTATCCACGTCAAAGTGACGAAGAAGGCTTACTATTGGCTGCGTGAAGAGCGTAACTATGGTTACGCTTCTAGCGTGGGGGAAAGCACTATTTCTCAAGCGCCAATTATTCTAAATGAATAGAGTATAGTGCGCGCTTATAGCCTAATGCAAATGGAAGGAAGGTACCTCTGCGCTCTTGGAAGGGCGAGTGGTGTCCCGCGAAGCTGTTGTGCCTGGTGAGCAGGGAGCCCCCCCAGGGTGGGGGCAGGGGCATGTGCTTGGCGCAGACGCTGGACTTCCTTCGCTTGCCCAGCTTGATGTTCAGCAGGCGAGAGGCGGGGTTGTTGAAGATGGACCTCCTCGTCCAGCCACGGGCCCTGCAACGCAAGAGTATATTTCATAAGTGGTATAATACCATAGTGGCGGATTTACAGTTGCGCGTCAAAAGATGCAATAGCAGTGCACTTAAAATCTTTTAAGAGCAAAGTCGAATTTGGTGGTATTAAGCGAGACATATAATACATCTCAATCTCTGTTGTGCTCTCTGATTTAAAACCAGAGTTGAACTCAAAGAGTTGACCCAGAGTTAAAAACGCAAAGAATATGAATAACACTAAAAACAGAGAAGGGATATTCCCTTCCATACATTCTTTTCAGATGTATCGAAATTTCAGACCAGCCTAACAGACAGTCTGTTCCATTTCGTATTTATATACTCATAAATTTCCCTGTTTAAGTGAAGCGTTCGTGAGCAAACTCCAAAAATGAGCTGACGTTATTGGAACCTGTAATGGGGCAAGTTCGTAAGCCAAAAGCTCCTAAGCATGAGGGCGGAAACTAGCTCTCTTTAGCTAAGAATTTTGATGTATGTCTCCAGTTCCATGTTTGAGTATATTTTATGGCCATATTCACCGCGGTAACTTCACCGGCCGTCGGTTAACCGTGATTTCGACCTCTGATTGGTGAAGAACTCGTTTTCCTCCTTTAAGTGCCAATCAGAAGTTTTAAATACCGGTCAAGGCACCGGTGAATACAACCGTTAGAAAACGACTTTTTTAGTCTCCTGCTCTTTCTGTTTTTTTTGCCTCTTTGACATTACTTTTGAAACTTTATGGCAGTAAAGCTTTCTTTTTTTTGGCTTAATTTACCAATTAAGAGATAATTGAGGAATTTGTATGAACAAATAAGGGGCCGTTCAAATATTACGTAAGCACCTAAGGGGGGGAGGGGTTTGCTCTTTGCTTATTTTTCCTGACAAGGGGGGAGGGGGGATATAAGTGATGCTTACGTAAGATACTGCATTTTCGAAAATCTCTTGTTTCTTGCATAAATAATTTCAAAACTCAACCAAAACTAAATTGAATTAGGAAATCTGACCTAAGCACTTTTTTCCGAGGATGGACCCCCAAATATTTAAAAAATTTTAACCCCAAAAAGTAGTGTTTCGACTCATTTTTGAACCCTTAGGGTCACACCCAAAAATGACAGCTTCTTGTATAAGTCACCTAATTTTCAAGGAGAAAAAACCAGTATTACTAAAAGGGATGTCAAAATTTCGGGGTGGGGGGGGTCCGGCAGTTTCTTACGTAATTATGGTGGGGGGTTTTGAGGTTTGCTTATCTTTGCTGACAAGGGGGGAGGGGGTAAAAATGACCAAAAAAGTGCTTACGTAATATTTGAACGGCCCCTAAGTTCCTTTCTTAAGATTTTTATGATAACTTCACTTTGTTTCAAAAACAATAACAATATTTAACTATACTTCACAGCAACGTTTCCTGAACCCAGTACGTCACTACGCGGAAGGAGAAAGTGAGTAAACACAAAGCTTGTTGGATTGATAGGAGGAATTTCGGTACGCGAATTGCGATAAAAAGACACTATATATACATGGGTTTAACGAAATAATCATATTTTAAAATTTAAGTTCTTTGTTTCACTCGAAATTCAGACACCGGGATGGGAACTACTTTGTTTGTTAGTGACGTAGTAGGTTCAACTTATTTTGCTGTCTAGATTAGTAATACTAGTACTACTATGTAATGTATGGATATGGTACTCTATAATTGGAAAGTAAGCACCTATTGAAATTAGCGATTTTGAAAATTACACTGCTATAGTTTATTAAACTTTTAAATATTGTATTAATGTTTTGTGTATGTGATTACCGCCGGAACGGCAAAAAAAATGTAACATGCTTTAAGTTTTCAATATTTGCCGTCTGACCTTCTGGGCCTGCTGCCCTGGTTGGGGGCTTGCTGGTTGGAGGATTTAGATCCTCGGCTGCCACTAAGAGGCTATAAACCCGCTCCGCGGGTTAGCTGGCAGCTGAGGCCTGTCCTGTCCTGTCACTCACCCACTTCATTCGCCCACTGAAGCTGTCATTTCGAGTCATTTGCTCAATCAATCGCATTTAGCTTTTTCTGATTGGCTGCTGAACTGAATAATAATCTGCGAGCTGAATTAAATTAATTACCTTAGGAGGAAAACGGCCGTTTGTCATCTCTGTTAAGCTCTATACTCTGTGGTGTTTACTAACCAATAGCAGAAAAGAAAACGACTAGGACTCACTTGCTGTATAGGTGAAGCGCTACACAGATGCCGATAAACATGACGGCTAGAGCCACTAATACGACGATCATGTGTGCGTCCGCGCCTCTGGGAGCATTCTCACCGCCTCCTGCGAACAAGAAAACACATGCATCTTTTTTTTATTTCGAGACCGGTAAGGCTAAGCGCGCACTAGATACTTTTGTCACGGCGACAGAGACAAAATTATCACCCTGGCTATTGCAAGAAGCTAGAGAGCGCGCACAGGCGACGAGACTCTTGGCAGATTGCCAAGAGTCATCTCCATAGAAATACATTGCTCTCGAGTGACCTAGTGTTTATAGTCGCCGCGTTAGAAGTCTCTAGTGCGCGCTTAGCCTAAAAGGTAAATTTTCACACTCTCGCGAACATCATCTCCATTGTGAAAGATATTTTCATGGGTTTTTTATGATATTGCTCATATTTTCCTAATTGAATTTTTTGTCCTTTCTCCTTTAATTTTTGGTTATTTTGTTTCTTTCTTATTTAGCCGCTAGGAGCGCTATAAGCCATCACCTTAGATTCGGATTCAGCATTCATACTATTAGGTATACCTTATTTCCATGATTTAGAGTTGCGTTGTTTGGAAACTACAGCCGAGAAAGGGACTTTCGAAACATACCATTTTAAGTTCCTTAGAAGTATTAAGAGTTTAAAAGGGTATTTCTGTTTTTATTCCTGTTCTAAATACTAAATAGGCTTTCTTGGATTTCTCTATATGCCACACTCTTAAAAACGACAGTCTCAAAACTGAGTAAAAAAGTAGTCATACTGGCTCCGATCCAAATGTACTCAAATTTGAAAACATGAATATACACTAGCAGAAATAAAAATCCCAACACCAAGAAGGAAAGGAGATATCAAAGTCAAATTTATTTCTATGATTGCACATAGTATTAATGTGAATTGATTAAAAAATCAGCCTTCTTGGATGTTAGGGGGCCGAGAAAATCGGTGAGAAGTGTTGTCTCCATAGGTGTCCATTACCACCGTCACACGTCATGGTATTGAGTGACAGGGGCTCTAAATGACTTTTGAGGGATTGGAGGACCATGTTGCCTCCTCAGGTAGTCCAAATTCATATGGTGCACCAGCGGACGTTGCATACCGGGCTAGGTGATTTCTCCTCTTTCTCCGGACATGTTTTGTGAGTGTTGGTTCTTACGAACGGATTGGCCAGGGTAAAAATGCAACATAGGGGGTTAAGAAGAAAGCTTGGACATTGCATGAAACATGTGTTTGTGAATTTGTCTCTTGCAATTTGTCCCTAGGACAGGTCTGAAGGTAAGGACCAACAACCGGTTAAAAAACCTCAATGAAGCAGCTCTGGTTGATCAAAATACCGGTAGATCATACTGAGGACAAGCGACAGTGGGATGGATGTCGTTTGCAGTACTGCGGATCGTCCGTTGGGTCCGCATAGCTTCTTACATCTTTGTCTATTAACAAGGGGCTGAAAATGGGCATTTCTGTTTCCAATAGTGCACGAAATAAGGAAATGAAAATCCGAATTTCATGATATTGTGTTTATGAGAGAATCCTGATTCGGTTTGGAGCACCACGACGGTTGGGTATGAGTTTGAAGACACAATGGAGAGAGCGCACTCAGCTAGTGATTTTCTAATCTTTCCACGGAGTGTTGATGCAGAGTAACGGAGTGGGGATGCATTGGATTCCATTTCTGCAACTCCTGAGTATGATTCACCAGTACTTTTTCCAACCAGAGTTGCGTCATTGAGATTTTGCAGCCGGTAGACCGTCCTTACCTTCAGACCTGTCCTGGGGACAAATTTCAAGAGAAACATGCACAACCAGATATTGTATGCAATGTCCAAGCTTTCTTCTTAACTCCCTTGTTTGCATTTTTACCCCGTCTTTCCCGTTCTCTAGAACCAACACCCACAAAACAAGTCCGGTCAATGAGGAGAAATCACCTAGCCCGGTATGCAACGTCCATTGGTGCACCATATGAAGTTGGACTACCTGAGGAGGCAACATGAACCTCCAATCCCTCAAAAGTCGTTTAGATCCCCTGTCATTCAATACCATGACGTGTGACGGCGGTAATGGACACCTATGGAGACAACACTCCTCACCGATTTTCTCGGCCCCCTAACATCCAGAAAGGCTGATTTTTTAATCAATTCACATTAATACTATGTGCAATCATAGAAATAAATTTTACTTTGATATCTCCTTTCCTTCTTGGTGTTGGGATTTTTATTTCCGCTAGTGTATATACTCATTTCTGAAAATGTGCATACTCAAAAGTGAAACATCTTGAGCTCAGTTTTTAGTTCAAGCTCAAGATGTTTCATTTTTGAGTATGCACATTTTCACAAATGAGTATATTCATGTTTTCAAATTTGAGTACATTTGGATCGGAGCCAGTTTGAGTACTTTTTACTCAGTTTTGAGACTGTCGTTTTAAGAGTGTAGATACTTCGATTATAAAGTACTAACATTTGACTCCTCATTATTAGTCTTTTGCAGCTACAAATAAAAAAAAGTTGCGCCCTATCATCAAATCACTCTTTGTATACTAGAGAAATCCCACGAGAGCTCTTAGAGCATGTCGTTGAGATCATGGTGTTGCATTCGAGATAAATATCTTCTCCATTCAAGGATAGTGTGTTTGTGTTTGAACGGAACGGGAACCCTTCGTTTGATCCGATTCGAGGACTCCTTGAAATGCTACTTCAGTGCTGAACAGCAGTACGCCTGTAAAACTGGTTTTCTTACACTAACACATTTGATGCAGCAAAACCAAGTTCACGCTGCGCTTCGTATCAAGCACGTAAAAGTGTTTTTCTAGCAATACCTCTATTGCGGTAGAGTTCTCATATTGGCGCGTAACGTCAATAGGAGTTTTTTTGCAGACCTGTGTTACCTAAGGCGGTCTACTACTATTCGGCGCGGCCGTTTGGGCGCGGGGCCGATTCGGCGCTGGCCTTTTCGGCGCCAGAAATAAAATGAAAGTAAATAGAACTTTTCATAATCCTTCTAAAAATTAGAAGAAACAAATTTTTTTTCGTGCCGAAACGGGCCGGCGCCCAAACGGCCTCGCCGAATCGTCCCATTCCGTACCTAAGGACGTGAAACGTAGATACGACTTAAAGAAAGAGATGGTAGAATTTTTTTAAAACTTTTTATTTCGCTGCTTCTACGGGCGCTGTAAGCCATCTCAATGGATTTAGCATAGTCCCTTACCTAGGGATACTCTTTACTTCCAAGACCCTAGGATTCGGTCATTCCAAATGAAAGCCGTGAAACGGAATTTTGAAACACTCTGTGTGCAATATAGTTTGTCAATCTTCGCTGGGCGGTTAGTGCTACCCTAAAACGTGCCTTCCACAATACAAGATTTCGCAATTCTCAACTGCCTCCTATCGAAGATAGACATACACATACGCTGACAGGGGGTTTACACTCGTCGCCCTTACCTGATTTGTCAACAATGCAGGTTGTGCCGTTGATGCTGTCGTTTTTCTGGTAGAATCCCGAATCGCAGACGCAGGAACTGTTTAGACAGGTTGCGTTTTGTTCCACTAGACGGCACTGGCCTTCTTCTTCACAACTTTCGCCAAGCTGTTTGGCTATTAATCACAGAGAAAAGAAATTAGGGAATTGGTACGACCTATGTATATCTTCCATACATAAAAGAAAACTATCAAGTTATGAGTTATTATGAGAATAACACAACGAAACCACATTGTGAGTGGTGAAAAGAGTACCAAATAGGATGAAAATAATAATAAAAACCTCAGTGAAAGTAAAAAATAACTCACTGAAAAAATTTCATGAAAATATCGTGAATATTCGCGGAGATATTAGAATGAGAAAATAGCACTTTTTCAGGCCTCAAAAAAAGAAAAAATTCACAAATTTGGAAGTTTTTTTTATGAAGTTTTGTCTTCAATCAACTAAATAAACACAAAACTACACAATAACACTAAAAAATTTGCAAATTTACGAACTTATTCTTTTTGAGGCCTGAAAAGGTGCTATTTTCTCATGCTAATATCTCCGCGAATATTCAGTATAATTTCATGAAATTTTTTTCTGGTGAGTTCTTCATAACGCGTTGGCAACAATACTCTCACTGAGGTTTTACTATCTTACTACTATTATAATTGTGAATGTTTGTCTGGATGTTTGTTACTCTTTCACGCAAAAACTACTGAATGGATTTTAATGAAATTCTACCATAATGTAGCTTATACATCAGAATAGGACATGGGCTATATTTTATAAAGAGAAAATCAGTCCTTCATTCTTTTTTTCCCGTTTTTCCTGCTTTTTTTCACTTATTTTTCCGTGTTTGAAAACCTGTTTTACCAGTCATACAACGAGTTAAAAATAAAACATTGTTTCAAATGAGACAGATCACTAGACTTTTTCATTTACAAGATCTTTTATTTTAGTTTTAAACACTGGTTTTAAATTCGTTAATTTGTTCACTAGACTTACTAATTTACTAGACTTTTTACTATGGTTTCAAATTTGTTATTTTATAAAGGCACCAAGATATTAAACATTATCAGGAACATCGGGATGGAAAAATTACCGGGTTATAATAAAAATTACCGAGAACACTGGGATAGGAAATTTACCATAAAGACACCCAGAATACCGGAATATAAAAAATTACCGGGAACGCCGGGATTAGAAAAATTACCGTGACCACCGGGATAAGATTACCGGGAACACTGGGATAGGAAAGAGGCGCCTGGGATACCGGGATGATTTGTAACATTGCTAATTTACAAAATTATAAATGTATTTTAAGAAATATTAAAAAAAAAATAAATTTATACACCCCACCCGTGCAAGGCCGGGTATAACAGCTAGTCTTATATATTAAAATAATTGGGTTTTTCTTTCCGCCGGCCGCCAGGCCGAACCCCTCAACCGATTTCGAAAAACTCGGTCACGATCGAAAGCTATCCACCCCTAGATGAGCCCATTTTAGGTCGCGTTCCTCCAAAACCTTCCATTTTAAAATTATGCGTTCTTTTCGTTTTGCCCCCATGTTAAGTCTATGGAGAGGTTCCGTTCCGCCGGCCGCCAGGCCGAACCCCTGGACCGATTTCGACAAACTCGGTCTCTATAGAAAGCTTTCCACCCCTAGATGAGCCCATTTTAGGTCGCATTCCTCCGAAACCTTCCATTTTAAAATTGTACGTTCTTTTCACTTTTCTGTAATGTTAACTCTATGGAGAGGTTCCGTTCCGCCGGCCGCCAGGCCGAACCCCTGAACCGATTTGGACAAACTCGGTCTCTATAGAAAGCTTTTCACCCCTAGATGAGCCCATTTTAGGTCGCATTCCTCCAAAACCTTCCATTTTAAAATTGTACGTTCTTTTCACTTTTCTGTAATGTTAACTCTATGGAGAGGTTCCGTTCCGCCGGCCGCCAGGCCGAACCCCTGAACCGATTTGGACAAACTCTACCTTGACCGAAAGCTTTCCACCCCTAGATGAGCCCATTTTAGGTTGCGTTTCTCCAAAACCTTCCATTTTGAAATTATGCGTTCTTTTTACTTTTCCCTAATGTTAACTCTATGAGGGAGCTTTCCGCCGGCCCTCAGCCCGAACCACTAAACCGATTTGAACATACTCGGTCTTAAACGAAAGGTTTCCACCTCTAGATGAGCCACATTTAGGTGTATTTCCTCCAAAACCTTCCATTTTAAAATTATGCGTTCTTTTCGTTTTTCTGTAATAAGTCAATGGGGAGGTTCCGTTCCGCCGGCCGCCAGGCCGAACCCCTGAACCGATTTGGACAAACTTGGCCTTGATCGAAAGCTTTCCACCCCTAGATTAGCCCATTTTAGGTCGCGTTTCTCCAAAATCTTCCATTTTAAAATTATGCGTTCTTTTCGTTTTGCTGTAATGTTAAGTCAATGGGGAGGTTCCGTTCCGCCGGCCGCCAGGCCGAACCCCTGAACCGATTTGGACAAACTTGAGCTTGATCGAAAGCTTTCCACCCCTAGATGAGCCCATTTTAGGTCGCGTTTCTCCAAAACCTTCCAATTTCAAATTATGCGTTCTTTTCGTTTTGCTGTAATGTTAAGTCAATGGGGAGGTTCCGTTCCGCCGGCCGCCAGGCCGAACCCCTCAACCGATTTGGACAAACTCGGCCTTGATCGAAAGCTTTCGACCCCTAGATAAGCCCATTTTAGGTCGCGTTTCTCCAAAGCATTCCATTTTTTAATTATAAATTTATTTCAATTCGCCCCATTGCTTTTAGTTAATATTTTTACCAACACAGGCAAAACGTCTTTTAAAGAGGGTGAAGTAAATATACTTTGAAGTTAAACTTCAAAGATTTGACGGTTCACTAGATTTATCCCAATGGAATACTAGGCACCTTTAATTCAAAAATTTTACTGCTGCAGATTTGATTGGAGTATTTCTTATAATAATTTAAGAATGGAAGGTTTTGGGAAAATGCCACATAAACTGGGTTATTTAGGGATAGTAAGATTTAATTTAAATACAAGTTTGTACAGATCCGGTTAGGTGGATTTGGCTGACGACCTGTCGAATTTAAATGACAATTATTTCAATGCGATAAATTTGTGACAATGACATGTGAAATCGGAGACAAAACATCTTTCGAGGATTATGAATTAAAACTGCATATTTAATGATAGGGGATGAATAAATACGAACAGATAATTAACGAGCGAATCTCGCTTCTGCGCCAAAGAAGGCTAGCTGTAAAACCCGGCTTTGCCGGGTTGTAACAGCTAGTACTTTTTAAATTAATTTTTTAAACTTTACTATTTCCCCGCTAGGATAGCTGTTAGTCATCTGAATGGATTCTCCAGGGTCACTTACCTAGGGGTAGACCTTACTTCCGTGACCCTACGACACGTTGCGTTGGTTCCAATAAAAGCCGCGAAATGGACTTTTGAAACACCCTGTTTATTATTCCACCTCTGTAATTTTTCGCAACACTCTACAGCACCCTTTTTTTGAACACACTTCTGTATAGCGACACTTTCCCAACACATTCAGTACACTATCAGTATAAAATAAAGTGTTCTAGGCTAACAATAAAAACTAAAGTCGTGTCGGTTCGAGAAGAAAAAAGAAGAAGAAGTGTACTATAGTCTGTTCATTTTGAACTGGCGCTTGAAAATATTTCCTTCCCCCACCAACGATCGGTAACCATAGCAACTATCCTCGTCAAAGTGACGAAGAAGGCTTACCTACTATTGGCTGCGCGAAGAGCGTAACTATAGTTACGCTTCTAGCGTGAGGGAAAGCACTATTTCTCAAGCGCCAATTCTAAATGAATAGAGTAAAAAACAAGTTTGTGGTGTGGAGTGTTACCTGGCAAGCATGCCCCTGTGGAATGGGAGAGCATCGAGGAGGGTTCTCTGCACTTGCACACCTTGAGTTCGAGGTCACAGGTGTGCAAGGCCGTGTCGCTGCAATCGCTGTCCGATCTGCACTTGGAGTCCACCATACCTAGGGTGAGATTCATGAATGAATGAAAGGGCGAGGGAAATTCTTTAGTGAGAACACTTTTTATTTAGTTATTTTTCTAAATTTTTTTTGCTTTTATATTTTTTTCAACATTACTCAGATATTAAATACAGAGGGATTCAACACTCTTAAAACGGCAGTCTCAAAATACTGAGTAAAAAGTACTCAAACTGGCTCCTATCCAAATGTACTCAAATTTGAAAACATGAATATACTCATTTCTGAAAATGTGCATACTCAAAAATGAAACATCTTGAGATTGAACTCAAAAACGAGCTTATGATGTTTCATTTTTGAGTATGTACATTTTCAGAAATGAGTATATTCATGTTTTCAAATTTGAGTACTGGATCCGAGCCAGTTTGAGTACTTTTTACTCAGTTTTTTGAGACTGTCGTTTTAAGAGAGTAGGCGTATACAGGGTGTTTCAAAAGTCCGTTTCGCGGCTTTTATTTGGAACTAACGTCTCCTAGGGTCACGGAAGTAAGGTCTAATGACCCTGGAGCGATGACTCACAGCGCCCCTAGCGGCAAAATAAAAAAGTTAAAATAATTAATTTAAAAACTAAAGGAGATAGATCAAAAACCCCAGAGAGAGTATTGTTGCCAACGATATAAAGAACTCCTGAAAAAGATTTCATGAAAATATCGTGAATATTCACGGATATTAGCATGCGAAAATGACACTTTTTCAGACCTTAAAAAAGAAAAAGTTTGTAAATTTGCAATTAATTTTGTGTTCTTTTAGTTGATTGAAGACAAATTTTAATCAAAAAACTTTCAAATTTACGACCTTTTTCTTTTTTGACGTCTGAAAAAGTGCTATTTTCATATGCTAATATCTCCGCGAATATTCAAGTTATTTTCATGAAACCTTTTTTGTCAGTTCTTCATGACGTTGGCAACAATACTCTCACTGAGGTTTATGCTCCATCTCCTATAGTTCTTAAATTAATTTTTGTAACATTTTTATTTCGCCGCAAGGGGCGCTGTGTTGTTGTTGTTGTCGTGTCCATGATGTGCAATCTAAATCGCACCGAAGCAGTCGAAGACTGCCTCGGCGACCTCTACAGCCTTTTCAGAATGTATCAAGACTTCTGGATCTTCAAGGCCGATCTTGAGTAGTCTGGCCTGAATTGCTGGGCAGCCGAAGATATGCTGAGGAGACAGTTGAGTATTAGGGCAGTTTGGGCAGGGGCTTAGGTAGTTTCTCTGGCCGTCAGTTGATATTTTCATACCCTTTATGTGTTTTGTTCGTAGTCTGATTATTATAGATGATATTGTACGATTACAATTTAGAGCTGGGATGGAGTGTTTGGAATTATTGTTGGTAAGTCTTCGGCTGGCAACAGCATTGGCATCTATGATAGTTGTAAGGTTCGATGTTTGGGGACAAGCTCTGGCTTCCTTGGCAAGCTCATCGGCTTTCTCGTTGCCAATGATATTAACATGAGCTGGTATCCATTGTAATGTGCACGATAACTTGGCTGCGATGACTTTGTTAATGGATTGGATTATTTCATGGCTTATATGGCATTTGCCCTTCTGGATGGCCTGCAGCGCGGATCTTGAATCAGAGAGAATGATAATGCCGCTGGAACTGTGAATGCCCTTAGAGAGGAAAATCTCCAACGCGCTCTTGATGGCAATGAGTTCGCAAGTGTAGTTGGAGGCGATTTTTCCGACTGGAATTTTGTGACTCTCTTGTTCTTCGTTTAGACCCTGCAGGAACACTCCCGCTCCACCTCTATCAAGACTTGAGTCGGAGGATCCGTCTGTGTAGGCGATTACCAAGTTTGGAATTTGGGTGGTTAGTACATTGATGGTATTGTCGCCTTTTTCTTTGACTGCCGAGGTAGGTTCTTTTTTGGTGCAGGGTCGTAGGAGGTTTAGATTTACCATTGTCTGCGGGTGCAGATGTAAAGTGTGTGAAGGTTCCTTTGGAATTTCAAGTGACTCATGCTGGAAGTTGATGTCTTTTCTTATTTCCTGGTCTAGTTGCAGAGTCGAGGATCTTTTAAGCCTAGTTTTTTGGTTCCAAGCTTTGAAAGTTCTGCTGGAAATGTGGTTTTCAGGTAGGCTTCGTATGTTATTTGTGAATTTTATTATAGATAGTTTCCTTCTGCTTTCCAGAGGAGTGAGTCCGCATTCCCTTTCAGCTTTAATATTGTTTGTTGATGAGACAGCTCCGGTAATTATTTTCGAGGCTCTGTACTGGATAGAGTCGATCTTTTCTTTTGCGGTAGGCCTGGCTGGTGCCCAAATGGGGGCAGCATACTCGAGAATGGGCCTGACGATGGAGGTATATGTATTTAGAAGGGTTCTTGGATTTGATCCCCAGGAAGCGCCGCAAAGTCTCTTTAGGATGTTTAGCTTTTTTAGTGCTTTATTTGAGATGTGATGGAGGTGTTGCGAGAATCTCAGCTCTGCATCAAGAGTGAGACCAAGGTACTTTGGGTTAGAAGTTCGATTAATTTCCGAGCCGAAGAGCTTGATGATAGGGTGGAAAGAGCCTCTATTCTTCCTGTCAGTTGAGAATATACAAAAGTTGGTTTTCTCTGGATTGATAGTGAGCTTTAGCTCTTTTGACCATGTTTCTATGCCTTTCATGCAGGCATTTAGAGCTGTTTGGGAAGTTTCCAAGTTTTCATGCGTATGCCACACTGCAATATCATCCGCATAACACGCCACCCTGACGTCTCTACTTAAATGGTGGTCCATCGTGTTCATGTACAGGAGGAAAAGAAGTGGGCTAAGAACGGAGCCCTGGGGAACGCCTGCCTTCGTATGATGAGTGTTTGAGAATGTCCCGTTTACCCTGACTTTAAAGCTTCTCTTTCTTAGGAAATCGTTTATCCAGATCAGGGCGTTTGATGATATGCCTGTAGCATAAATGATGTTGATTAGTTTTTGTCTCCATACTCTGTCAAAAGCAGCGGAAAGATCTAGGAGAACTAAGGTTGTTTTCTTATGTGGCTTTTCCTGAAAACCGTCGATCACGGACTGGCAGAGATAAAACAGCTGGTCAACGGTACTGTGCTTGGCTCTGTATGCGGTTTGGTAACTATGCAAAACCTTGTTCTGTATAATCCATTGCATCAATCTAGAGTGTATGATACGCTCCATGAGCTTGCAGAGGATGCAGGTTAGCGAGATGGGTCGATAATTTTTGCAATTGGCAGCGTCTTTTCCTGGCTTGAGGATGGGAGTTATGACAGAGATCTTCCAGATCTTGGGAAGCCTGCCTGAGCGCCATGAGGTGTTGAAAATGTTCAGCAAGTGTCTTTTTGCATTTTCCCCAAAGTGTATTATCATTTGACCGAAGACGAGATCAGGTCCAGGAGACTTTTTTGGATCAAGACAATTTATCGCGGAATCGAGTTCCGCTACGGTAAAATCTGATGTGAAAAGACCATTTTCAGAGTTCCTCCTGTTACTTTTAATGATTGCTTTATACTTTTTGTAGACTGACTTGTCTTCTGCAGAGAATTTCAGTTTGCTTGAGACTTCGTAGTGCTCTGCCAGCCGGTTTGCTGTTTCTTTGTTTGTTCTAGCATTTGAACCATTGGTAGAGATGACATTTGATTTTAGACTGTCCTTTGTTGTGCTATTGGAGTTGTTAAGGGCCTTGATCAAGTTCCAATACTGGGAAGTTTCTTTTCTCGGGTCAAGCCTTGCACAAAGTTCGCTCCATTTTTCTTGTTTGCTGACAGAGATGGCCTCTTCCACTTTGTGACCTGCCTCAATGAGCTTACGCTTTAACTGCTCACAGTTGTTCTTTTGCAGCTCTTTACAAAGTTGGTCTCTCTCATGAATGAGTTCCTCGATGTTATTATCCTTCCAGAACGGAATCCAATCGTTCCTTCTTTTTCCTCTGGGAATATGGTGCCTCGCTGCTTCATGAATCTGGCTGGTAAAGAGGGAGAGGAGTTCGTCTAGATCGCTATTATTTGTAGATTCAGAGCAAAGGCTCTCCAGTTCCTGGGTAAAACCCAACCAGTTTGCTTTGCGAAAATTCCAAGAGCGCTTTGATTGCTGGTAAGGCTCTTGGCTCACTGAGAAAGTCGTAATAATTGGATAGTGATCGCTGATGGCAGAATCAAGAGCTTTCCAGTGTGTTTTTCCAGCTGATGGGTGACTGATGGCAGTGATATCAAGGGCAGACGCCGTGCCATTTGTTCTAGAAACGTAGGTATTTTCTCCTGTGTTAAGAATGGTTAAATTTAGATCGTCGACAAGGTCTTCGACCTGGTTACCTTTTGAATCAAGCTGTCTACTTCCCCAAGAGGGGCTTTTTGCATTAAGGTCTCCCAGTATAATTTTCGTCTCTGCTCTCGACGAGGCAAGGTCATGCAGCAGGTCAGTATCGATTGGTGAGGAGTCTGGATGATAAGCGTTTACCACGGTGATAGTGTGGTTTGGGAGAAGAATATTGACTGCCTGAGCCTCCGTGCCGCTGTTAGTAGGGTAGGCAGAGGTCACTTCGATGTACTTCATCTCTGGTGTCTTGATGAGGAAAGCAAGTCCTCCTCCACTACCAGTTTGTCTGTCTTTCCTTATGGTAGTGTAACCTTTAATTTTGAGGCACAATTTTGGATTTAGTTTGGTTTCCTGCAGGCATGCTACATGGACATTGTTCGATATCAGAATATCGGTGAGTTCGGCCACTTTTCTCTGAGTGCCGTTAATGTTAAGCTGTAGGAAGTTCACTGTCCTCGTAACTGATTTCTCGACGAGGCCCCGGACTGCAGGTCCTGTCGCGTCGGCTGCCCCGGACGCGGTAGCATTAAGACTAGAGATCGATATTGCACAATTCATGGAAGGGGGGTTGCCAGAGCCTCCGAGGAGGTTGGACTTCTGCCTGTTGGTCCGCGGAAGGTATTTTATTTCCCTTCTACCACCCACTGGAGAACCAGTGGAGGCGTTCCCCTATCCGCCGGCTGGGGACGCGCCCTCTAGGGGTTACAGGCTCCCCCGAGGGAAGGGGCGCTGTAAGTCATCGCAATGGATTCTCCAGGGTCACTTTCCTAGGGGTAGACCTTACTTCTGTGACCCTAGGACACGTTGGTTCCAAATAAAAGCCGCGAAACGGACTTTTGAAACGCCCTGTATAAGGGGAAGGTGACCAAATGTTCTAAAACGAGTTAAAACCTGTTTTAGGGTCAAATTTCTAGAAATTTTCTAGGGAAGGACCCCCAGACCCCCTTCGGTACTTGGAACTTTATTACAATTTTTACAATTGTTTTTACAATTTTGTATAATAAATTCTTCACGAATCCATGGTGAAATCAAGAACACACTGTCTTTTATGTTATAATTCGAGGGTTCAGAATAGAAGTGAACCAAGTCCACTTTAGCTACTTTTGAGGTACAGAGGTTTTAAGTGAAAGCTTCATAACAAAATTACATGTTAACGCAACGGAACTTCCTGCTGCCTAGCGGATATTATCAGAACTAGGACTTGGTTCATTATTGCACTGAAATTTTACATAGTTGGTGCATGTTATAACGTTGCTAACTCAAAAATGACAAAAAGTGGACTCTACTTTTATTCTGAGCCCTCCAATTATCACGACTGATTAGCTGACGGGGATTCCCTGTTCTGACTAATAAGCACATTTTTCACCAACTGATGCTCTAAAAAAAGATGAAAGAAAATGTATATTTTCTAAACTAAAGTTATCGGGTGATTTTTGTGGACTCCCCCTCCTTACAGTGAGATTTTGGCGGAACCTTCCCCTTTTTGACGTAATTTGTGGACGTCCCCTCAGTAAGAAATACCCTCCACCAAAAAACAGCATGCTTCCATTTAATCAGTCTCAAATGCAAGAACATAAAGAATTCCTCATAATTGGATAAATGATTCTGCTCTACCGCAATTCCTTTCAAGAAATTGTATTACATTGCATGGGAGGCAGGCACGGATCCAAACGGGGGCACTCTGGACACGCAGTGGCGGATCTACGGGGGGGGGCTTTCGGGCTGAAGCCCCCCCAAAACGTCTAATATTTAACTAAGTTTGTCAAAACGCAAAAAATCTAAATCCGAAATTCGGATGAGGCGTACCAGAACCAGTGGCGGATCCAGCCTGGACCTAAGGGGGGGGCAACCACATTTTAAGAAGGTTGGAGGTTCTTCCCCAGAAAAATTTATGAAATTTGAGTCTATTATTGAAAAAAGTTGGATGACGTCCCACGGAAAAAGGGGGTCTGGGGGTCCTCCCCCAGAAATTTTTTTTGAAATTTTACCTTAAAAAGCAGTCTTTTGATTCATTTTTGAACATTTAAGATGGGGTCGGGGGATAGCATTTTAACGTCCCATCCTTCCAGAGAGACCCTTGAGATGAGCGATTATCACTGCTCTATTAGATGGCAGTGGCGTAAATATAAATTTATTTTAAATTAAATTAAATAATAATTTAAATTTAATTTTCTTCCCTATCTTTTTTCCTCACTCCAGTGGCATATACAGATTTTCATTTGGAAATAGTCTCCAAATATATCCTCTAAATCAACAAAATTAGTCTATCATGTTTACCAAAAAAACAACAATGGTCAATGGGCAGGGTTAAAAAATGATTAACCGGTCTCGTGGACATTCCCCATTAGGGGCGTATACTATAGAAATTTATTTCAGGAGGGGCCCGAAATTATTCCTGCCATACATACTCAATAGGTTCAATGAAACTTAGTAACACGTTTTAAGTAAATTTGCGTCTTAAGGGTGTACAGAATAAGAGAAGTTGTGCGTAATTTGTTAAGTTAAATGTACCAAAGGGGGACTGGGGGCCCTCCACCAGGAGTTTTTTAGAAAAATTGTCTAAAAACAGGTTTTTAACTTGTTTTGGTACCTAAAGCCCGAATTTCAGGTATGCAATTTTTGTATAGGATTTTCATTTTGAAAAGCAGAATGTAAAGAATTTGTGAAAAATTGAGTTCCAAATACAAAAGGGGGACTTGGGGGTCCTCCCCCAGAAATTTTTGGAAATTTGACAGAGTAAAACATGGTTTTTACTTGTTTTTGTACACCTTGTCCGAATATCGGATGTCCGATTTTCTTCTTTCCTTTTCTTACGGTAATTTTTTAAAAAAGGTACCTGAGCCCAAGGGGGGGGCAAAAGGCCCGTTGCCCCCCCCCTGGATCCGCCACTGACCAGAACGAGATGAAAAAGTGGGGTTTTTGACTTAAATTTCCAAAAATTTTCTGAGAGAAGACCCCAGGCATGAGATTCTTCCGATTTTTGTCGGATTTTCCGACTTTTCCCATTTTTTTGAGAATTTTCAGATTTTTTCCACAAATTTTTCACCGCAAAAAATTTGGACAAGGTGTTAAAAATAAGCTAAAACCTTGAATTTTAGAGTCAAAGTTCCAAAAATCTTCTGGGGGAATACCCCCAAACCCCCTTTTAATACTTGGAACTCTATTTTTCAAATATTTTTTATATTAAGTTCATTAAAATGCAAATTCTACCAAAATATATTGGAAAACACTATTGAAAATGTCGTTCACGCAATTTTTCCGACTTTTTGCTTTCTTGTGAATCTCATCCCTGAGACCCCCAGACCCCCCTTTTATTGTTTTGAGTAAGATAATTCACTACCTTTTCCGTATTACCATTAACAAGAAGATTCATTTGGATTATGAAAATTCTTAGCCCCCTCCCAAAACCAAATCCTGGATCCGCCACTGCTGGACAGTGCCCCTCTTAAACCCAAAAAGATTCTCAAAATGAGTTAAAACCCAACTTCTTCTATAAGTCAAATTTCAAAATTTTGAGTACCACAGGGGGATCTTGCGTGATACTTTTAAGAAAATCCCCAACATTTTGTGTCAAAAGGTAAAGGTGGTGGTCTGAAAAAGTGCCCCCCCCCTTGGAGCCGTGCTGGATCCGCGCCGGGGGGGCTTTAAGAAATTAACATCGATAAATCGCCAGTTTGAAAACGGGAATGAATCCAAGTTTTGAGAAAATCGAAAAATAAAACTGTAGTTTAAGTAAGGGAATTTTTTCGTTATATAACCACTGGTAGGGAGATGGGACTGTTTCTTGGTAGCGTGCGTTGGCAAAAACCCGGGTTTTTTTTTGAAAAACCCAAGTGGGTTGGTTTTTTTCAATAAAACCCTGAAAAAAACCATAAAAAACTGGGTTTTTTTTCAAAATTAAGTGGTTTTCTCCTATAAAGTAAGTTGTTTTTTTTTCAAATTTTAGTGAGTTCTTTCTATGTTAAATGTGCTCTGTCAAAATAATGTCAGTTTTTCCACAGTTAAGTGGGTTTTTCAAAGTTTTTATACTTTGAAAAAACCCACTGAAATTGTAAAAACACCCCTTATTTACTACTGAAACCTAGTTTAAATTTGAAAAAGCCCACTAAAATTTAAAAAATATCCTCTAAACTTTGAAAAAACCCATTCAATATTGAAAGACATCTATTCATGTTTGAAAAAACCCACTGAAATTCAAAAAAATCTTCTTTATTTTTTGTATCTAGTTTGAACTTTAAACGTCCTAAATTTTGAAAAAAAACCCCACTGAATAACGAAAGAACCTATTTAACTAAAAAAAACTCCCTGAAATTGAAAAACACCATAACCTAGTTTAAATTTTGAAAAAACCCACTAAAATTTTAAAAGTATCCTAAACTTTGAAAAAACACATTAAATTTTGAAGGAACTGCCAAAATCTTGATTTTTCTTGAAAAAACCCAAAAATGGGTCCAAAATGTGGGTTTTTTCACATGGTTTTTTTTTGAAAACCCATTAGGTCCAACCCAATAGGGTCCAATCCAGCCAACCCTAGCCTCGTCCCTTCTCCTCTCCAAAGTCCCTAAAGCTAATTACTACTCGAATAAATCGAACATAAATAGCTTTAATGACACTTAAAACAGAACTCATTCTACATCAACACCAACAAATCTCGCCCTCGCGACCTCTTCCTCCCCGTGCCGAGCTCTCTTCTCCCTAGTTCCTCTACCGCTCGCCAGGGGGTAGTCCCAGTGGCGCGCCCTACACGCCTCCCCCCAAGAGGAAAACTAGTCTTCGAAGGAAACAGTTTAAACAGTTCACTTGTGGCGCGCTTTGTAGATGAAGTGGCTGCAAAATTTTGAATGTTGGGAAATCCACCAATAACTACGTAATTATAAAATAAACACGAAGCATAATAACACACGAAAAGATTCCTTGTTATATAATACCGGAACATAATATACGAAATATGATAATCCCCATACAAAAAACAGATGTAGAGGTGGTGGGGAGCCTAGTGGTTAAGGCATCGGCTTCGGGATCGGAGGGTCCCGGGTTCGATTCCCGACACCGCTGAAGACCCACCGAGTATATGCGGAGTGCGTGCTCATTAAATCTGTGGGTCCGAAAGTCCTGTGGTCCGTCATGGCGCAGTTTACCACGGGTCCAGGTGTCTGGAGACTATTTCCCTCCCCTTCAGATACATGGCATAATTGTGGAGGTGGCGATAGATAGTGGCAGCATCTATCATCTCATGAGGCAGAAGTCGGACTCCTGCCGTTTATGGGCCTCACTTTCTCAGGAGCCGCACCCCCTTTGCCTTGAATCCTTGAGGAGCTTGGGTATTCCAAGTGGCACACGACAACAACAACAAAAACAGATGTACAGTACTGGAAAAAAAAATCGACTCAGACCCTATATCTCCGGAACGGCTTGTGATATAAAGACAAATAAGGTATCATTTTTCATGATTTGAAGTATTCTATATACAGAAAGTTTTTCAAGTTCTTAGGGGGTCGTCTTCATATTAAACGAAGTACCAACTTTCGTTTTTCCTATGGGCGACATCAAAGATTAATCCAGATTCTGAAAGAGCACCCTCTAAAACCCCCCAAAACCAGTTTTCATGTCATTTGGTCCCCAAATGAAGCCAGGAGTGGGGGTTGAAGTTCGTTGAATTTACGTTGAAATCTCGTTTTTCATAGATTTTAATCCTTACAACCATTAACCCCACGCACACTGTAGGAAATTTCAATTAGAAAAATTTGCGCCAATCTCATATCGCCAAAGACATAAAACTTATGAAAATTACAGTAACCTTACGGTAACCATAATCTACTAACTGAAATTGACACATTTATTGTTTAAACCTTGATGTTGAACGTAGCCGTGTGGCCTAACGGCTAGTGTGCCTGGTCGCGAATCTTTAAGGCCAAGTTCGAACCGCATAGCTCCCGTGTTCTTGTTTTGCTTTTGGAAGTTTGTGTATGCCTCAAACTTAAACTACCGATAGAGTTAGAATTAATAAGTTCTTATTTTTTACTCTATTAATTTCAGTAAAAGGAAAATTAACCTATTTTTTTGTGCATGTAATATTTTTTATTTGTTTTTAAATTTTGATGATATTTTTAAATAAAAGTTTACAAATTATAAAATAAATCTTTAAATAAATCTTTAAAATACAATTTTTTCAGATGAAAAAATTTTCAAACAATACTTAACACTTACTTTTGAAACAATACTTAATTATTCGACTAAAAATTTCACCTGCATTAAATTTGAAATGTTTTTGAATTACGCGAATAGAGTTTCAAAAAAGAGTATTCGATATAAAGATTCGAATTCATGACAGATTTCATGCAGATATTTGTGGTTTTAAATATAAATCTAAGGTCAAGAAAAGTCGTCGCTTAATAAGGACGGTCTCTTCTTGCATGCATTGTTTATTAAAAGAAATTCAACGTTTTATCTTTGATATTAAATGTTATCAAGACATGAATTAATTTCACCATGACACAAATATCATCGTGTTGCTGAATTTTGGATCATACATCTTTCCCATATGATGCACCCAGGGTTAACAGGTTCTCTTTGCGTCTTTGCCTATAAGGGAAGGTACCCATACTACGTGACCCATTTAGGGGAGGGAGGGGGGTCTTCAAATTACCACGCTCGGTCACAGGGGGGAGGGGGGGCTTAAGGGTTTGTCCCGTAGTCAATTTCTTCTAGTCAATACGACAAAATTAAGCCAAATTAATTATTGAAATTTGCTAACTTAAGACTAATAATGCGAAATTAATTATTAAAATTAGACAAATTACGCAAAATTATTTTTTTCAACTTTCTGTTTGCAAAAAACGATGTCAAACCGTATTAATGGATTACTACGTGAAAACTAGAGGGGCTGGGGGGTCTTGGCATATACTACGGATGGTCACCAAGGGGGGAGGAGGGTAAAAATGGGTCATGTGGTATGGGTACGTTCCCTAACTGGCACATCCAAGGGTTGCACCAGCCGCTTACCCCTACAGTAGTTTTCAGGGGTAAGGCAAACAGCGTATTAAATCTACCCAACCCAGCCAGAGCTCAATGCTTGGAATAAAAGTTGACTTACATAATTAACTAATAATAAATAAAATAGTGGTGACTACAAAATAAAAAAATAACACTACAATAAAAATTTAGCTACCACTTTTTAATTTAATGTTATTTTTTATACGTATAGTCAAAGTCATTCATTTCTTGCATTCAACCTGGAATTGGGAGAACAGTAGATCCATCCGCTATTGTCACCAAATATGGATGATATCGTTGGATCTTACCGGTATCGAATTTGGAAACTAATTTTGAAAACGTTGAACTTGTTTAAGTGGGATAGATGAGGTTAAATAGAAATAGGGACTGAACAGGTTGTGTTTGAAAAATTTAACATTAATTAATATGCTGATTTTTATTGAGGCTCAAGAAAAATCAGCATGCCAATTAACATTCAAATTTAAAAACACAAACAGAAAAAAATATCCAACCCCTAAAATAAAACTCCAATATCCCTTTCCAATCACCCCCCCCATATTTTCGGCAGTAAAAAACGCGTTCCCAACTCCCCTCCCCCCTAAAAAATATTCTCTCTCTCTCTCTCTCTCTCTCTCTCTCTCTCTCACTCACTCACTCACTCACTCACTCATAAAAACTTTACAAAGATGAATAAAATAAACTTTTTGCCTTTGATGTGATGATGCATTTTTAATTTTTTCCTTAAAACCCCAATTGTTTAAAATATCAAGAAGATCCAAATCGTCAATACGATTAAAGTTAATTAATTTTAATTCATCAAGTTTATTAACTTTCAAATTTAATGATTGACTAGTCAACATGTTTCATATTTATATTTTGGTATCTTATTCATCAACAACATAGGTTCAGAAGCTTCAATGTTTATCCTTAAAAATTAATAAACTCTGTATCCAACCTAATGAAACATAACTCGTAATTAATTACTAAAAAAATGACTGCAGAATCATTAAAATCAGTATTTGAAAATTTTTCTACTCCTATATGTATAAGCAATTTTAAACTTTGTAATTGCCTTAACTTTTCAAGATAAGTTAGTTTTCGTAAGTGAAAATTGAAAATTATTAGAAACATCGATTGAATGCTAAAAATACATCAAAAAATCAATCTAACTATCTTTATTTAAGTATTTTTATAGGAATTTTTGAGCCGCAAAAGCCTGATTTATTGTTTCATTAATTAGTTAAATTTCTAGCTCTTATCAACAAAACCTCTTTCATAATTTAGCGTGATTATTTAATATCTTTATTTAAATTTTTATTCCCTCTTTTCCAGAATTAAAACAATGTTAATTTTAAATAACTCTCAATTAATTATTATTATTTGTAAACGATCGGCAATAAAAATTGTATAAATTTGTTTTAAAGGCTTTAGATTTTAAAAAAAGTATTCAACATCTATTCATCTTTGTGTTTGCCTGTATCCCAATAGGTTAACCTTGAACAATGAGACATGCAGAATTGCGGGGCAGAACCTGCAACCTAGTGATCACGAGCTTGTTACTCTACCAAGTGGGCTACCACTTAAGAGTATTCTAATTGGAAGACGAAATTACGCCAAAATATAGATAAATAGCCAAATCTGCTTTAACTTTTGAAGGAATTGTGCCAAAACACCGATAAGTAGCCAAATCTGTTCTAACTTTACTAGAGAATTTTAAACAATTGTCGCCAATCTTTCCTCTTTGAAGTTAAATTACCAAAGTTTTCAAACCCCCTTCCTGGCTTTGTTTGACCCCCAAACAACACGAAACTTGATTTTTGGGGGTTTTAGAGGGTGCTCTTTCAGAATCTGGAAAAATCTTTGATGTCGCCCATAGGAAAAACGAAAGTTGGTGCTTCGTTTAATATGAAGACGACCCCCTAAGAACTTGAAAAATTTTCTGTATATAGAATACTTCAAATCATGAAAAATGATACCTTATTTGTCTTTATATCACAAGCCGTTCCGGAGATATAGGGTCTGAGTCGATTTTTTTTTCCAGTACTGTACAGACTCCTTTGATACAACACTGGACATAGTTAATTAGACAACAGTATATATGGAACTCGAAATAAACGAACAACTAACACCTAGTAAATAGATATATAATATTTAAAATGAAAATACTCAAGCTTGATAGTACCATTTTTTTTTCAGTTATGACAATTACCTTCCCTCTCGAGTCGAGAGAACGTTGATGCACTTATTCATTCCCTTTTTCAACCTTATAAAAATTCAACGGAAGAAAAATCTTAAAAACTACTTAAATTGACATTTAAATTATATTTATGCTTAGTTCACATCAGCACAAAAGTGAGAAATAGAAAGACAGACAAACTCCAAAATATATTATGAAACTGAGTCATTAAGGCAGTATCAATGTAGTAGATGAATATGAATGGAGTCAGACATTCCTTGGATAAAGAAAAAGTTAAAAACACTTTAAAATTAAAAGCAAATTTCATTTTGGCCTAGTTTATTCCTCAAGGAATAAAAACAGAAAGACAAATGAACTGAAAAAATACAATGAATGAACATAGATTTCGCAACTTCAAAGGGTTATATCTCCTTATAGAAGATAGTTATTTTTCTCTTCTTTCCACTCATGAGTAGAGAAAATTTTGGAGATATTTTTGAGCACAAAAAGTCAAATTGTCATTTTTTGGACTTATTCCCTTTTTCAAACTGGCAATTCTAATAATAAGAAACGATATAAGTTCTTTCTACAAAACGATCGGAAATTTAAAATGAATATCAATTTGTAAAAAGGGTTAAAAGTGCCAGTGCGTATTTTTGTCCCAATGGCCATTTAACCTTTTGCTCCGAAATGTCATTCTTCACTTATATATGAGCCATACAAATCATTAATCAACTGAAAAAGGAGGATATTTTTAAATGAAATTTTAAATTTAAAAGGTTGTATTCACTATTTTTTTAATTTAAATGTGTAAACTTAGTGCGATCAGACCTTAAAAGAAGACCCGCTTTTGTCCGCGATATTTTTAAGAGGAACGATCTCAGGGATCTGATTTGATTAAGATCGTTATCGATCTCCTTTATCGCATCATAATGTCAAGTCAAAATTGGAAAATGATAGATCACATCTTTTTCTATGAATAGTTTCTTTTTTTTTCGTGAGGAAATTTTATTTTGGTTATGGTTATGAATTGTTCTACTACCGTAAACTTAGAGCGCGTGTTATGGCATCCTTCCAAAGTGCGCCATAGTATCGCAACCCCCGCCATATTGCGCATCCTAAAAATTCGGCGTTTCAGATATTTACTACGCAATTTATGGGAAAATCGGAGGGCAGTTATAAGTCATGATAAGCGTGAAATTTCTGCAATAATTTTTTTGTTTGAAAAACTGGAATAATTTTTTTAAAATTTCAACTATTTTACAATAAAATGCGATCAATATTATTACCTTGTTTAGTTAGCTCTTTCTGTACAAAAGAATCTTACGGTTTTTTAAACAATATATGCAAAAGAATTTCCTGTTTTTTTATTGAACGGTTTTTGCTGACCGAATTTTTGTATTGACCGGATTTTTCGTTTATCCTTCCAAATGAACTTACCGCCATCAGAAAAACTTGTTGCTTCTCACACACTTCCAGCTAACGACGCAAAAAGTGTTTTTTTAAGTGGTTGCAGTGTAAATCAATTTGAATCTGAGACAAGGTGCAAAACGCAAGAATATCATTGTTTAAAAAATAACTTTACGCACATTTTCACAAACATGAACGAACACACTTAACGAAAGCCTATCATCCACATACACTAAACGGACAATTCCACAAATTATCATTAAAAAAAAGGGGGTGTACTTACGGGGAGATATGTTATGCCCCTCCTGGGGGGACGGGGGACACACCACCGAGCCCCATAGGAACGCGACCGTCGCCAACAACGTTGTAAACACTAGCATGTTCGAAGGGAAGATAAAGATAAAATCTGTTTTTTTTTTCTCAAATTTCAGCGGTACACTTCGTTGGCTCTGCCGGATACCATGCCCGGTCGGGGCAGTGCGAATGATCCCGGGGGGTTGTGAGAGTAGTAGGGTCCGTCGGCAGAAGGGTGCATCCCTGTACGGCGGTCTTCTCTGCAATGACCACTGGTACTGCCGGAATGTCGTTCCCCGGGTGAGCGCTAGGGGGCGCCAGCGGAACCCGACCGAAAAGAGCGGCACGTGTGTAGGTGGAAACGCACTGTGTCCTACTGCGGGGATGGGAAGTCGCGATAAGATCTTGAGGGGCCGCATACGGACTCGTGGCTGGGGTTTTATTTGGGGGGCTAAGAATTTATTAAAGTGAATTGGATCTTCAGATGATAACTACGTAGTTATATTACATGTAATCAGAACTTCAGGCATAGGTTTTTAGGAATTTAATAAATTTTTCGTAGGATTTACATTTTGATGGGGGGGGGGGAACGTAACATAAAAAATATAATAGAGTTCCAAGTATCGAAGGGGGTTCTGGGAGTCCGTAAACTGGTTTTGGTACGTTAAGTCCGAATTTCGGAAGGGGGCGGGCTCCCTCCCACTTTATACACGCCCCTAAATTCTGATAGACACGTACAAATAGGGTAAAACATCAAAAATCAAGTCAAAATGCTGTATTATTCAGAGTAAAGTAATTTTTTAAGGGGGGGCTAAAACCCCCTACCCCCCCTTGGATCCGCAAATTTAGAAAGCGACTATATTTTCGGAACCGTCGTTATAAATCACACTGATCCTGACCCATACTAGGTACCCATTTCGTCTGAACTCCGCCGTAGGACTCAGTGTGTATCCCCCTTTAGGGCCTATTTATTGATCCCTCAAAATACAACCTTCGAGGGAACGGATTGAACTTTCGTTTCGGAAGGGGTGAGCTCCTTTGAGACCCAGAAGAGTAATTGCTTTCTTAAGCCCCTGTTTTCAATTTGGAATGCTGGGGGGGGGGTAAGACGGGCAGGTCACCTGTTTGGATACAGCAGGGTGTCTGATTTGATAGTTTGAATAAACATTAAAACATTTAAATGAAAGGAGTATTTCACCAATTATTGCTGGTTGATTATTGCTGGTACTATTGAGTGGTGGACCAATCAATGGTCACCACTTTTTCAGTTATAGTCGTCTAGACTAGTACTGGCCCTCCGCTCTCTTGCGTTACCTTCCTATACCGTGCTGATGAGTCCTAACAAGGACGAAACCGGTCCACGGTTGGAGGTGACGCTTGAGAGTTGTGAGTTTACACTTATTAAAACATTTACCTGTTAGAATTATGGTTACGGTCCGAAAACTAAGGCAAAAATTTAGATAACTGAATTAAATAATTTACTAATTCTTTTATTTGGAAAAATCCCATCCCTTCAAAATGCATCCTTTAAAATTTAAGATTTTTTTCCCCTAGACGAGTATTAAAGGTTTATGCTGCTAGTAATAATGGCAAAATCGCTTCTAATCTTACGGAAATATGGGTTTGATTTCGGCCATCAGGGGATTTATAAAGGAACTTGAGGAATTTTTTAAAGATATTTTTTAATAAAGGAGGTTTTTGATGTAATCAGTTTTTTGATAATTCTTTCAATGACAACATGGCGGTTTATTTTCGAAACAGAACGAGGAACCCCGTGAATTACGTTGAATCCATCTATTAACATAATTTTAAACTAAATTTTTTTATTGTCAAAAAATCGTGACCTCAGAATTCAAGGACTCCCTGAAATGCTACTTCTGTGCAAAACAGCAGTGCGCCTGTAAAACTGGTTTCCTTACACTATCAGTTTTGATGCAGCAAAACCAAGTTCACGCTTCGCTTCGTCTCAAGAAAATAGCTTTTGTAAAATTGTTTTTTTGCAATACCTCTCTATTGCAACACAGTTGTCATGTTGACGCTACTTGATTATAGTCTGTTCATTTAGGGCTAAACTAAAAAATCGTGACCTCAGGATTCTTAGAGGGAAAACTGTTATTATTCCGATTTTTTTCGTTCTTTATGGATTTTTCATAGGTATACCGACGTTTTGGGGGGGGACGTTTCGGACTAGGTATACTTAAAGCCCTGGATAGCAAAGCTGTCAACTGGAAAGCAAAGTAACGTAGCTTCATCCAGGGCTTTAGGTATACTAATAGGGGTTAAAACACTGTTTAAGGTCAAATTTCAAAATATTTTCTGTAAGAAGACCCCAGGCCTCCATTTTGTACTGGGAACTCTTATCCTTCGCCGTAAAACGTACCGTAAAACGGTGTGGATCGGATCACTTTTGAACTTTGAACTGCTGCCAAAAATCTACTAAGATTTTGGAATGCTTTAAAAAGAATATTTCGAGTCCCAATCAATTATTTTAGAACCCGTTGAAAAAATTCAATTATCTTGAATAATTGATTTAACCCTCTCGGCACCAGAACATCAAAAAAGTGAAAAAACTTTTTTTCTTCTTCTCAATACATCCAAAATGCCCCTATAATTTGTCTGGAAAATTTTTTTCTTGTGTGCACTCCTTCCTAGTTATTTTTATGAGCCTCATATGAGGCCATATGGGCCATATTATTTTTCATTTTAACAGAAAACACTTGGTTTAGAACTTATTAACAGACATGGCCATAATATTAGAAGGTTAAGAAATAAGAAAATATCTACCAACCTATACAAAATGTTCTACAGAAGCTAGTATCTAGCTAGTATTTTCTCTTCACAAGCATCACAGCTTAAAATGTAAACATTGAGGTATAAATCCTCTTGCTACCATTTAGGAACGAATTCAGAAACCATGTAGAAGTCTCATATGTGATCTACATGAATCAGTGAAGTCACTGATGAAAAGAAAATAAATTTGCTTGTTTACATCACACCAAAATTGGGCTCATAAGTAGGAGCCTAATAGGAGGCCCAGGGTGGCGAGGGGGTTAAAGATATTTTTAAGTCCCGTGATCCGATTCACCCTCAATGCGGGGTGAATCGGATAACTGCAAGTTTTTGGCAAAAAAATGCAATATTGATATGCAATTTTTGCAATAGTCTAATAAGGTAAAATGGATACGTTTTACTAAAATTAATGAACTTTTTTTATAAAATACATGCATTATAAGAACGATGTTTTTCCTATACAAAATACTAAATAAATTAGGGAAAGATATCATTGGGGGGAATTATGCTCCCTCGTGGCCCCTTATATATCGAATTGGGACTCTAGGTGCTGATATAACGGAAAACGGACTAGGTAGAAAACCAAGCATTTTTATGAGTGATCCGATTCAACCCACATGGCAGTCGGAATGGACTTGTTTTACTAAAAAATTCAGCAAAAATCGGAATAACAATTTATTTTAAATTTGATTGCATAAAAATCTTCGGAAGAATTGGGAGCACACTGGAGAAACCGAAAATTTAGAAAAGAAAGTTATTTCATTCACGTAATTAGCAAGTTTTGACAGCCAAGTTTTTGTGACCTCTTTTGTATCCAATTCAAAGCCGTGGTGGACCTAAGATGTTATCGTAAAATGATTTTTTATGGCTGAAACAACTTCTAAACAATGTGTCAGAATTTATCCTGATTCTATAACTCTAACACAGCCGGGGCTAGGATGGTTTAAAAAAAACTTTTTTTTTCAAAAGTGATCCGATTCACCCCGTTTTACTATATTAAAAGCTACAAGGAATCTGTGTTAAGTATGTATGGGAGGGGGCTGAGGAATAATTTTGTATCCTCTACCCCGGAGCAGAAATCTTTGGCCCTCAAAATGAGTAAATTTTATTTTACGATATTCGAGTCCCACCCGAAATAAATTTCTATATACAAATACAAATACAAATTAAGTCGACCAACTACAGGCGTAAGCCCAGCAAGGTTGGTCCAGTCTTTTTAACCCACACTACTGGAATCCCAGTATCTGTCAATTTTCCTCTTGAACTCGTTTACCCCACTTGAATTTATAATTGTTTCAGGCATCGCATTCCATCTATCCACTACCCTATTAAAAAATAATGCTTCCTACAATCCGTCTTAAATTTTCCTTTATTCAATTTGAATTTGTGACCCCTTGTTCTATTACCCGTATTGAAATCTAGTCCCTCTGTGTCCCCTTGCTTTACCATTTTAAAAAGTTGAATCAAATCCCCTCTAATCCTTCTTTTCTCTAGAGTGAACATATTTAGCTTCTTTAATCTTCCCTCATAACTTAAACTGGATATACCCTTGACCATTGTAGTAGCCCTATGCTGAACCCTTTCAATTGAATCAATATCTTTTTTTAAGTATGGAGACCAAAACTGAACAGCATACTCTAGATGAGGTCTCACCAAGCCTCTGTATAGTGGTATACGCCACTGATATTGAATGAAATTTTTGTATGCAGTCTCTTCACGTGTAAATTAGTGAAAAAAACCAGTTCAACATTTTCTGCGGCGAATTCTTTTGAAACCCTTATAGAATAAATTGTATCTTTTGAAATATAATTTCTTCGCGGAGTTAAAACTGTGTAGGCTTGTTCATTAATTCACGCTCTTTTCAGTGCACATTGAAAAATATGCTGGTCACGTGACCCGAAAAAACTCATTGCACTGAGAAATATATGAACGCTCTAACTTTTTTCAGTTCACAATAACAGTTCAGTTTACTTTCTGAACGGCCAGTTAACCGCACGGAAGAAACTGCAATAATTTTTGAACGCATAGTTGGAGAACTGAGTGCAGCGCGTTGAACGAGTGCAAGTTTATGAACGAGCCCAGTGGCGCATGAAAACATTGAAGAATTTCGGAAAATATTGTTATCTGGGTCTGGGAGGTCAATCAATGAGGTTTCAGTGCTCTTCCAATCCCCTCTTTACTCAGTTCTAATAATTCTTTTTTTTTACGAACTTCATCAATGTATTTGTTGGTTAAAATTTCTAAAGTAATGGTAGTTCGTGTGGGCCAAATCTCTCTTTAGGTCCCTGAATGACAGTAGGCTATCCACCCCGTTGTTGCAGTTTTTAAAAAATTAATTTAGAACTACTAACTTTGTTGGATAACTTAGAAACTTTTGTAAGATTTTATTTTCACTGAGGTATTACAATGTAGATGAGGTTTTCGGGTTTTGGATGTTTTTCTGAAGTTATTGATTGAGAGATTGGAGAATTTTCAAATTTTGCAAAATGTATTAAAAGTCCGTCTTGAAAGAGAATTCTTAAAATTTTTTGTGGGAGTAACCCCTTTATTATTTTTTACATCTCCACTACTCATACGTACGTGAGATGTTTTTTGCGTAAAATCATAAAAATAAATCTATGAATATTTTTCACTTTTCGTAATTTTTTTATACAGATTGGAAAAAGCAGAGGCCAAAAATTTTATCTCCCAAATAGTGTGGCACTCTTTCCAAAAAGGTTGGTCCACCTCTACTCTACTCTATTTACTACTAAACAGGGTTGGCAAAAACCCGGGTTTTTTCAATAAAACCCTGAAAAAACCCATGTAAAACTGGGTTTTTTGGGAAAAAGTGTGGGTTTTTTCAAAATTAAGTGGTTTTCTCCAAGAAAGTAAGTGGGTTTTTTCAAATTTTAGTGAGTTCTTTCTATGTGAAATGTGTTCTGTCAAAATAATGTCCACAGGTAAGTGGGTTTTTCAAAGTTTTTATACTTTGAAAAAACCCACTGAAATTGTAAAATCACCGCTTATTTTCTGAAACCTGGTTTAAATTTTGAAAAATCCCACTAAAATTTAAAAAATATCCTAAACTTTGAAAACACCCATTCAATATTGAAAGAAATCTATTCAACTTTGAAAAAACCCATTACAATTTTAAAAACATCCTAAACTTTGAAAAAAAAAACACATTAAATTTTGAAGGAATTGCCAAAATCTTGATTTTTCTTGACAAAACCCAAAAATGGGTCCAAAATGTGGGTTTTTTCACATGGGTTTTTTTGAAAAACCCATTGGGTCCAACCCAATTGGGTCCAATCCAGCCAACCCTGCTATTAAAGAGGCATACATTCAGATATTTAGATCCCCATGAGAAGCTAAAAATTTAGTTTTTAAACAACGTTATTAAAAATTTGGGAGAACGTGAACCCCACGGATCAAACCCCCTGCTGGTTACCCCCTCAGCTCAAAAAGCTTCCTACTAGTCTCAGACTCGCTTATTCAGTGGGGGGGGCAATGCAAAACTTATTTGTTACCAAACTATTAATTATTAAAAAAGTATCATATATCCCTCCCCCCTCAAAAAAATCGAAGTGGTTTGTAGGGCTATTCGTGCTGCCATCTATTATTTAAGACAGATTTTAGGCTTTGTATAAGGCATTTGTAATAAAAATAAATCAAAATCAATGGATAAATATTTAACTAATCTTTAATGAAAAATGAAAGAAAAAGTATATTGGAATTAAGAAAGACCTATATAAAACAGAAATTCGAAAGAAGAAAAATTGAAAAAAAAAGATGAAAGTTCGGAACATTGGAAAAGCTAGGAACAGAAAAGGAAAGGGAAAGAGAGAAAAAAAAATGAATATAATTTAAAAGTTCAGTTTATGTGAGGTTATCATGGGATCACCCGCGAGAAGAGAAGTTATGAGATAGAAAAGAAAGATGAAATATAGTTTATAGAGCTCTATGCTTTAGAGAGGAAGGAGAGAAATTAAAAAAAAAGATAATGAGAGATAAATGAAGAAAAAGAAAAACACAAAAAGAAAAGAAACGTAGGATAGTAAAAAAGGAAAAATACCTGGTTACCCCCTCAGCTCAAAAAGCTTCCTACTAGTCTCAGACTCGCTTATTCAGTGGGGGGGGCAATGCAAAACTTATTTGTTACCAAACTATTAATTATTAAAAAAGTATCATATATCCCTCCCCCCTCAAAAAAATCGAAGTGGTTTGTAGGGCTATTCGTGCTGCCATCTATTATTTAAGACAGATTTTAGGCTTTGTATAAGGCATTTGTAATAAAAATAAATCAAAATCAATGGATAAATATTTAACTAATCTTTAATGAAAAATGAAAGAAAAAGTATATTGGAATTAAGAAAGACCTATATAAAACAGAAATTCGAAAGAAGAAAAATTGAAAAAAAAAGATGAAAGTTCGGAACATTGGAAAAGCTAGGAACAGAAAAGGAAAGGGAAAGAGAGAAAAAAAAATGAATATAATTTAAAAGTTCAGTTTATGTGAGGTTATCATGGGATCACCCGCGAGAAGAGAAGTTATGAGATAGAAAAGAAAGATGAAATATAGTTTATAGAGCTCTATGCTTTAGAGAGGAAGGAGAGAAATTAAAAAAAAAGATAATGAGAGATAAATGAAGAAAAAGAAAAACACAAAAAGAAAAGAAACGTAGGATAGTAAAAAAGGAAAAATAAAAAAAAAAAAGAAAAAACAACAAAGACACAAAACCTAAGTTTATTTAAAAACCTGTCATTTTTCAACATATATCCATCATTAAGTCCCTATCAGTGCCTCTAAAAATGTGTATAAAACAGGTCTGCCCTGTCATGGTTTCAACACCTAAACTTCAGAACGAGTTGACTCTTCAAAAGGCCAATTTCGGGTTGTGACCCTTTAAAAACAAACCCCTGCATTGCCAAATGTCACTTTTGTAGTTTTACAACAAATTATACCTTGATTTATTAAAATATAATGAACTTATCCCAGAAAATTTTTGGAAATTCGACCTTCCAATCAATTAGTGTTTTAAACTAATTTTGATACCCTAAAAGCACCGCTTATTGTAAGCAGCAGAATTTTTTCAAGGAAAAATACAGTATGAAGTATAATAAACGACAAAATTTTGAGGTGGGTTTGGGGTTTCTACTCCAGAAAATTTTTCAAAATATAAGTCATATAATTTTCAAGGGTAAAATGTCTTTTTTTGGGGAGGGGGGTGAATCTCAATTAATGTCTCCCCTTGGATGAGGTCCTGGCTTTCAGTGCACAGTTTGGGTGTACTTGTTGAAACACCCTGCATAAGATTAACGACATTAGGGAATACACATTCTTTTTTTAATTCTTAGTTGGAAAGTTTAGGAGACATTTGCTTACTCTAAGATGAGCCTCTTCGTCTCTCTTTTTATTTTCAGGCATGTGATTTTTCCGCTAATTAGCGGAAATCCGCTAATTTTAGAGGTGTTGAGAATCGGAATTCCGCTCAATTGTGTGCGGAATTAATATTTCAAAGCGGGAAAAAATCGGAATATTTGTTTCCTGAGTGGAAAAAGTGTACCAAAACGATTTAAAACCGTTTTTTAGGGTCAAATTTCAAAAAATTTCTGAGATTGAGTTTAGTAAGATAAGAATCCTATCTAAAAAGTATTAAAAAGCTAAATTGAATCTATTGTATGGGATAGGGATTTGAATTTGGGCCCCTCCCAAAATAAATTTCTATACCTCTGTAACTTATCTAGACGCTTCTAAAAAAATTTCAGATAATTTCTTTCTTGAGCAATCACATGCCTGTTATTTTTTTTGCATGGATGATGGATACTGCCACCATCTATCGCCACCTCCACAATTTTGCCCTGTCTCTGAAGCAGGCGCGGCTCCAAGGGGGGGGGCACTTTTCCAGACAAGATTCCCTTGTGGTACCATTGGGGGTATGGGGGTCCTCCCCCAGAAAAAAAAATTTAAATTTGACGTGTAAAAGTAGGGTTTTAACTCATTTTTAGAAACGTTTTGAGTCTAAGGGGGGCACTTTTCAACACCTTTACTTTTTGACCCAAAATGTCAAAATTTTGGGGATTTCCTAAAAATAAACACTGAATACCCCATTTTGATACTAATGAGGGGTATGGGGGTCCTCCCCCAGAAAAAATTTTGAAATTAGACCTATAAAAGTTGGGTTTTTACTCATTTTGAGAACCTTTTGGGTCTCCAAGGGGGGGCATTTTCCAGAGTGCCACCCCCTGGATCCGCCACTGCTCTGAAGGGGAGGGGAAAAGTCTCCAGAAGACCTGGACCCATGGTAAACTGCTGCGACCGACCACAGGACTTTCCTACCCACAGATTTAACGAGCACGTACTCCGCATGTACTCGATGGGATATACGAGGGTTGTTTTTTAATTAACTTCCGTTTTTATCTTGAAAAAAAAGTAGTAGGAATTTCGGAACAATTTTGGTGCTGGTAGTTAGATACATCCTTCAGGTTCAATTTGCCACCTTACTGAATAAAATCGGGCATTTTTTCTATTTTTTATCGATTTTACAAGCGCGCTCCTCGAACTATTTTCCCGCCAACCCATAGAGAATTCGGCTTTTTTTTCTCCCTTCGCTCCGTCCGCGATGACCTGCGCACCCATTGTTTAATGTTAATGCCTGCTCGCGGACGGAGCGAAGGAAGAAAAAAAAGCCGAATTCTCTATGGGTTGGCGGGAAAATTGTTTGAGGAGCGCGCTTGTAAAATCGATAAAAAATAGAAAAAATGTCCCATTTTATTCAATAAGGTGGCAAATTGAACCTGAAGGATGTATCTAACTACCAGCACCAAAATTGTTTCGAAATTCTTACTACTTTTTTCCAAGAGAAAAACGGAAGTTAATTAAAAAACAACCCTCGTAATAAAAAACACTCATTGAAACAAACATATTATTTGCTCGCCATTCGTAAATAACTCCTAATCGAGTCTCACGAGAGTAGGGACGGACGACCCTCATCAACTATTCCAGTGGAGACACGCACGAGCTGTGTGGTTCTCGGAATCTCCCCTCGCGCGAAGGGAACGAACTCTGGACGATCGATTCTTCCGCTCTGTGCCCGTGGAGGGTTTTTGTCCTGCTTTAATTTTTAAATATGCACCGGCAGAACAGGTGGGGTAGAGGTGTTTTTTTGCTTGCCGTCTTCAAAGATGTTACTACTTAGGAGGAGCCATCCATAAATGATTACCCCCTTTTTTCTATATTTATTTGTGACCCCCTCCCTACCCCATATCTCAAAATGTCACACTTCCCTCTTTGTCACATATCACGATCTACTACCAATAATAAGTTTATAATAAAGTTGGCAGGAATCAGACACCAATGTGTTTATTCAAGTTTAAGTGGGACAGTAAAACGATTTCGTTTTAAAAGCCTACAAAATCTGTTAAATTGTTCAATATTATGATCTGGGGTATAGATTCGATGTTCCCTTTTATTTATTAAAGTGATTCATAGATCCAGAATCTCAATCACATGGAAGTAACTTGGTAGTCCAGTAACTTGGTAGTTTTTTCAGGAAAAAAATACAGAAGTTTTTTTCTCGACGGTTTTTTATGTTTTCGAGGGTGCTGAATCCGAATCTGAACTTTGCATACAAAATTTCGAATGGCATTTTGGTGAAAATTCGAAAAAACCCTGAAATTTCACCCCATTTTTTGGTTTTTTGTTTGTAGAACGGAAAGTATGGGTTTCTCATGAAAATGTTAAATACAAAAAATTAAGATAATAAAACAAGCTACAAAATTGTCAATTACAACTTTTTTGTCAGACTAATAGCTCGGCCGCTAGAGCGCGTTGAAAAAAGGCGGCCTGCGGAAAAAATTTGCGCCTGCGGGTAAAAATCCAGAAAATCGAACTTTCATCTAAAAAATAAAGTATTTTTTTAAATAAGGTGCTTTAAAAACTAGTTTTATAATGTTTCACATGAAATAAACCATCTATTTAGTCTATTAATTAGTAGTTAACTGCATTTTCCTCAGCAATTTTCCTTAAGAACGCAGTTTCAATAGAAGACAATAGTGTAATGATAAGTAAGTCGCTTGTTGAAGAAAACATACAGAAGTTTTTTCTCAACGGTTTTATATGTTTTCGAGGGTGCTGAATCCAAATTTGAACTCTACATACAAAATTTCGAATGGCATTTTGGTGAAAACTCGAAAAAACGCTAAAATTTCACCCAATTTGGATTTTTGCTTGTAGAACGGAAAGTATGGGTTTCTCGTGAAAATGTTAAAAGTAAAAAATAAAGATGATAAAACAAGCTATAAAATTGTCATTTAAAATTATTTTGTCCGACTAATAGTTTGGCGACTAGAGCGCGTTGAAAAAAGGGCAAAATTCATCCTGGCGGTGGAAAAATCCAGAAAATAACCCTTATATTCCTAAAAAAAGTCATATTTCGATTTAGATAACAAAGAAAAACTACATTTATAATTTCTTACATGATATAATCCTACTATTTATCTCAAATATTATTTATTCAATGAATGTTCTTTAGGAATTCCCTCCCAAAAACGCAGGTTTTTTAGGCAAAGAAAAATCCAGTTGCTATTTTCTTTTTTGTTCTATAGGCACCAATTCCCAATGAAAACTTTTGTTAAGCATTAAAAGTTAATTTTTTATCTACTACACTCATTGCTTTTTATATTATCCTCTCCTTCTCACAAACTTATAAAATCTATGAATAATTTTTCGTTCTGGAAAACTATAATTTTCTGTTGTAGATTATAAAAACTCCTGGCATGATTATTAGTAATGATACCAAAATTCACAATAACTTCTTGACACGTGCAATTATAATATTTATTTATCAGTTTCTACACCCAGGAACGTGAATCCAATTAATTTGTTTGGGATGAAATTAAGCATAACTTGGTTATAATATAAAATTACATTGGTCACAAAAAATTATCCTAATATATTCTTTAAAGTGATGAACATAATGGTTTTCTCCATTCGGGAATGGGGTTATATCATGTAAGAAATGATAAAAGTAGTTTTTCTTAGTTATCTAAATCAAACTATGACTTTTTTTAGGAATACAGGGTCATTTTCTGGATTTTTCCACCGCAAGGGCGAATTTTGCCCTTTTTTCAACGCGCTCTAGTCGCCAAACTATTAGTCGGACAAAATATTTTTAAATGACAATTTTATAGCTTGTTTTATCATCTTTATTTTTTACTCTTAACATTTTCACGAGAAACCCATAATTTCCGTTCTACAAGCAAAAATCCAAAAAATTGGGTGAAATTTTAGCGTTTTTTCGAGTTTTCACCAAAATGCCATTCGAAATTTTGTATGCAAAGTTCAAATTTAGATTCAGCACCCTCGAAAACATATAAAACTGTTGAGAAAAAAACTTCTGTATGTTTTCTTCAACAAGCGACTTACTTATCATTACACTATTGTCTTCTATTGAAACTGCGTTCTTAAGGAAAATTGCTGAGGAAAATGCAGTTAACTACTAATTAATAGACTAAATAGATGGTTTATTTCATGTGAAACATTATAAAACTAGTTTTTAAAGCACCTTATTTAAAAAAATACTTTATTTTTTAGATGAAAGTTCGATTTTCTGGATTTTTACCCGCAGGCGCAAATTTTGCCCTTTTTTCAACGCGCTCTAGCGGCCGAGCTATTAGTCTGACAAAAAAGTTGTAATTGACAATTTTGTAGCTTGTTTTATTATCTTTATTTTTTGTATTTAACATTTTCATAAGAAAACCATACTTTCTGTTCTACAAACAAAAAACCAAAAAATGGGGTGAAATTTCAGGGTTTTTTCGAATTTTCACCAAAATGCCATTCGAAATTTTGTATGCAAAGTTCAGATTCGGATTCAGCACCCTCGAAAACATATAAAATCGTCGAGAAAAAAACTTCTGTATTTTTTTCCTGAAACACCCTATTTTTGACACCAAGTTACTGGACTATAAAGGGTCACAAGCATGGAAATTTTAAATATATAGCTACCAAAGCGTCCTTAGTCTTGTGAGAATCGTACAAAAACTTTAAAAATATGGTTTTTTATTATGGGTTGATGGATCTAACCTCTAAAGAATGACTTTTCCAATCGCATATAGTGTTTGTATGCGATTAAATAAAAAAAGCAGTCCCAAACAAGCTGCAGATGAGACGGCATGAACAAATTTCCCGCAATTTAAGTGCAGGTCAAGCGACGTCGTTTGACATGTTTCTGCACTAAAGCTGAATTTTAACATGCTGGAAAACTACTTTAAAAAATCACGTTATTTTTATTATTCTTAAACAAAAATGTGCGTTTACCCTTACAGAATCCCATGACACCAATAACTCATTTTTGAAAAGAGTGGCGTTTGACACGTTTCAGAATTAAGCGATTCATTTACGCGAAGTGAACTCTGCGCTATAGATCCCTTGCACGAATGAATATACTCTCTGCACAGCTATAGATTCCTTGCAAAAACGAATCAAAACCTTGTTTAAAAGACTCAAAATTCCAAACTTTTCGTGGACACCTCTTTTTGTACTTGGAACTCTGTATTTAGGAATAAAGTTTAACATATCAAAAGTCAGTCCGTCCCTATAGTCTGAAAATGAGTTTAAATATTTTAAATTTAAAGAGTCAAACTATATTCTTTTCTGGGAGAGCCCCCCAGACCCTTTTATTTGACAGATTAATGATAAGGGGATATCCATAAATTACCTGAGGTGTTTTTTCCAAAATCTGGACCCCCATCCTCCCTTGGTGAGATTTTTCCAAACCCCTCCCCCCTTTTTGACCTCACGTAATTTATGGATGTCCCCTAATACCCTAAAAACTTTTAAAAGTTTTACCTCATTAGGTGGTGTTTCATTCAAAATTTATTCCCATGCGAGACTTAAAAATCTTCCGTTTAATTAAAATATTGAACATAAGTGAAATGTCCGGCTCTTTAGATTGACATTACACATGAAGGACCGGAAGGTTTGTTTAAAAAGCACAAACACCAATAGGTGTAAGCGCAACTAAACAACAGGTAAATCACAGTCAAATTTGAGGAAATCGATGTTTTCATCGTTTAAAATCCAATGCTCCACGATCCAATGCTTGCAATTTTCGAAACACGAGACTTACACAGTTTCAAACAATTCAATTGTCACCACTCAAATTACACGTTTTTTAATTAATGTTTGGAAATTAATAACTTTGTGAAATACTATACTAGACAGCAACTTGAGTTGAACCTACTACGTCATTAACAAAGTAGTTCCCATCGCGGTGTCTGAATTTCGAGTGAAACAAAGAACGTCAATTTTAAAATATGATTATTCCGTTAAACCCATGTATAAAAAGTGTCTTTTTATCACGATTCGCGTATCGAAGTTCCTCCTATCAACGTTGTGTTTACACACTTTCTCCTTCCGCGTAGTGGGTTCAGGAAACGTTGCTGTGAAGTATAAATGAAAAATACCTATATTTTTGGTGTGATGATAGCGCGGGACACAAAGTTACGGCATAGTCACGCCGCACTCCGATTTACGAGAATGTCCTGCAATAACTCAAAAATAAGCACATGATGTCTCATTGTTGAGTATCTGCACATTTTCAGAAATGAGTACTGTCTGTTTTTAAGTTTGAGTAAATTTGATTCGGAGCTAGTTTAACTAAGTATATGTTATATACTCAGATTTTAGTAATTTTACTCACTTTTGAAACCGTCGTTTTAAGAAAAGTGTTTGTTTAAAAAAACAAAAAACACCAAAGGGTGCAAGCAGGACCATATTTAGAAAATTTGTAACTCTAGGGCCCAACATGCAGAAAGGGGCTCCCACGTTACGCGGTACCTTTGTGCTATCACAATTATGTGATAGGAATTTGGTGTTTTGGATTGTGTTAATAAAAGTAGATGTATAAAAGTTTACACGCGTTAAATGTGTGTATAATCACATGTCACGCACTCAAACAGGCTCCGATCCAAATTTACTCAAATTTGAAAACATGCATGTACTCAGTTTTGAAAATGTGCAGATCCTCAAAAATAAAGCATTCTGTACTCATTTTTAATTCGTCCATGATATTCTTATAAAGAGGGTGCAATGTGTTACATTATGACGACCATATAGCCACGTTACTATGACGTGGGAAGTAGACCAGTAAGTTGAGTGCCGCGTCGTGGTGTTACACGATATTGCACCAACTTATACTCTATTCATCTAGAATTGGCGCTTGAGAAATGGTGCTTTCCACCACGCTAGAAGCGTAACCATAGTTACGCTCTTCGCGCAGCCTATAGTAAGCCTTCTTCGTCACTTTGACGATGATAGTTGCTATGGTTACCGATCGGTGGTGGGGGAAGGAAATATTTTCAAGCGCCAGTTCAAAATGAACAGAATATAATGTTTCGATCTATTGCAAATATTTCAATTTTCAACTATATAAACTAAAAATAAGCATAATTTGAGTGGTGACTATTAAATTGTTTGAAGCTGAGTTTGTCCTGGTGTTTCAAAATTGAAAGCATTGGGTCGTCATATTTGAACCAAAAAGTTTCATACCAAAATGAGAACAACATCAGGGCCTGGGTGCAAGCAACTCCCCCCACCCATACCTCGGAACAAAGTATCCAAACAATCGGCGCCAATCCAACCAAACTCCCCCCCCCCCACAATCAATCCCTCTCCCCAAGCGCCCCCTGTCGCCCGCTCGGTGAACGACATTCCGGCAGTGGTCATTGCAGAGCAGACCGCCGTACAGGGCGCAGCAGCAGGAATGTTCCCGGACACCCCCTAGCAGCCGGATTATTCGCACTCCTCCCCCTCGACCGGACATGGAGTCCGGCAGAGTCGCCGACGTGTTACGCTGAAAAGAGGAATTTTTTTTTCTCTTCCCTGGGACTTGTGAGTTTTCCCGGACATGCGTGTGTTAACGACGTTGGCGACGGTCGCGTTACTATGGGGCGCGGTGGTGGGGCCACCGCCCCCCGAGGAGGGGCATCGCATCTTTCCCCGTAAGTATTCGACACCCCCTTTTTTAAGAATATATTTTGTCGAGTTGTTCGTTTAGTTAACGTGTGCGGAGGATATGGTAGTGTAGTGTGTGTTTATGTTTGGGGAAATGTTTTTTTTTAACAATGGGTGTATATTTAGGGGTGGGATCTGGGTCCCTCCCGGGTTTAGGCTGTTATTCAAGTTTTATCGGGTAGGTATATAGGGTCCATAACTCGAGTGAAGACATTAGTCGTGTGATTAGAGTAGGAATGAGGGGCGAAAAGCCTCTTTCGGCTTTTTCTTTTCTCAGGGCAAAGTTGGCACCTAAAGAAATACGAAAATTCTGAAAAAGAATCACAGGTGCTCTCCCCCACCTTAGACAAATTTTCCGCTGTAACGTATCATCAAAAAAAAATTATACAACCTAATAAATAATCCTTGATAAATGCAATTGCATTTATCACATTGCCCTCCTCTCTTCTGTCATTATTAATAATGCCTGGTTTATCACTTTGCCTGTAACATATACACCCACGAGTACTGATCAGCCAACGATAGTAAAAGGGTCACGTGATTTTTACAGACTTTAACGCAGCCGATAGTTGGGTAACCGGTGATAGTTGGGGTCTTGCTTCTATATACAAGCAAATGTCTCTTCCTCTTTCTATCAACTTCCACCTGTCTCCCCTCCGAAATACTAGTTCCAGCGTTGTCAAAATCACGTGACCCTTTTACTATCGTTGGTTTAGCAGTATATTGATTTATATTTATGATTTGTTGCCTTAAGGAGGTCTATATTTCCCCCGTGCCTTACTGTACTATCTTTTTACAGGGGTGTAGCCAAGAGCAAAGGGGACCTTAGACCCAAAATTTAAAAAAAATACCAGTGTCCACTTAAGAGAAGGCTTCTATGCCAATTAAAAAAAAGTATCAAAATCAGTTTTTCGCAAGTTAAAACTCTAAACTTTTCTGCGATAAAACCTTGTTCCCCCAATATTTTTTTTTAAATTATTATTAGTTAAGTTGTGATGTATTAAGATTCTAAGTTCAATTTTTCTCTTCCTAAGTTATTACTTTGTAATCAAACGAATTTTACAATATAAGTACGTATAATTACTGTTGCCACTACCCGGGCACATTCGGACAAACCACTTATCTCAATGTAAAATTCAATTTACAAATCTGGGAAAAAAATGTATTAGTATTACCACCCTTTGCCTGAATTTTCAAAGCAGTGGGCCCATTAGTGTTTGAAAATTGCCTGCTTTGGAAGGAGCAAAGTTAATATTCTTCTCCTTTTATTTGTGGGAAAATTCAATCAATCAAGTTTTTAAAGTAGAAAAATTTTGCCTTGAATTCTATTGTGGCATCAATAAAGTTAACTCCCAAAAAATTGTTTCCTAATTTCAATTACAAGTAACTATTTTTTACTCTTGAAGTTGGAGATGATAAATGGGGCACATTTGAACAGTTCAAAAATCCATTCTAATGATAAAATTATTTATTAACAAAAGAAATCAGAAGTTTAGGTGTTAAAGGAGCAGTAATTGAATCGTCAGTTTGTAAAAGGGAATAAATCCAAAAACCAAGTTTTGAGAAAATCGAAAAAAAAAACCTGTAAAAGTAATGGAATTTTCGTTGTTATAACCACCAAATTTTTACTGGAAATTCAGGATCCTATTAATAAAACAAAGCAATCATCAAAACAAATATGATTACATTAAAAAAATATAGTTGAAAAAAGTTGATGCACTTATCCCTTTTTCTACCTTATAAAAATTCAACGGAAGAAAAATCTTAAGAACTACTTAAAATTTACATTTAAATTATATTTATGCTTTGTTCACAGCACAAAATTGAGAAATAGAAAGACAGACAAACTCCAAAATATATTATGAAAACTAAGTCATTAAGGCAGTATCAATGTAGTGAATATGAATGGAGTCAAACATACCTTGGATAAAGAAAAAGTTAAAACACTTTAAAATTTACAGCAAAATGGCCTACTTTACACCGCAAATAACAAGAAGAGAAAGACAAATTAGCTGAAAAAATACTCAATGAATAAACATAGATTTCGCAACTTCAAGGGGCTTTATCTCCCTATAGATGGTAGTTATTTTTATCCTCTTTCCACTCATGAGTAGAGAAAATTTTGGAGATATTTTTGAGCACAAAAAGTCAATTTGTCATTTTTTTGGACTTTTCCCACTTTTCAAAAAACTGGCGGTTCAATTAAGCTGGGTTGTGCTGGATTGGTGAGATGAATAAGTGTGTGCTAAGATCGCGAAGCAGTCCCGGAGGTTGGTGAGCGATAGCTAGCAGAGGGAAGAACACCTTAGTCTTAAAAAAAATTATTTCCTAAAAGCTGGTAACAGACGGTACATTTTTAGAAGAGTAACCTTTCTTTCCTAATCGAAAATGTAGGTATTAATTTTCGTATACCCTACATTCTTTTACTTTATCAATTTCGGCTCTCAGACATTAAGGTTGCAACATTAGTTTTTTGGATAAAAAAAGTACAACCTACACATACACACATGCTCAAATACACATTTTCAAAATAACGACCTAAAAGTCTTTTTAAAGCGGAAAAACTGTTAAATGGAAAAATCACCTGGAACTTGTTGAAAAAAAAACCGTTTTCTTTCCAACCTATTGCGCATCGCATTTGATGCTCCATCGAACCATCAATCACTTATCTCAAAGTAAAAAGTCCCCATTTAATAAAATCGGCTCTATTGAGTGAAGCGCTTCCAATGATTTGTAGCCGGAGTTGTAATATACAGGGTGTTCGGAAACACCGTGGACAAACTTTGAGGGGGGGTAGAGGGGACCTAGACAAGTTTATTTCTAATAGGAATGGGGGGTCGCATATGCACCATTAAAGAGCTAGAATCCCTAATGTAGTGCGAAGGCGTTACAAAAGGAGGATTTCCTAAGGCCGCCCGTTTTACGAAACAAAACATACTAGAATGAAAAATATTATTGCATGAGGTACAGTAGTATCCATACTACTTCCATCATAAATTTGAACAAAATTGGACCACTTGTTAACCCGTGGGGTGAATTATAGAACGTGCAATATTTGTTCTCTTAGAGTAATGGTATTTTTTAAACCAACTTCCATAAAAAATACCATTAAACTAAACCTCTTTCTAAGGATCTTAAATTTCCAATAATAAATCTTTTGACAGTTTTTACAAGGCGATTGACAACTCACGGGCTAAAATTCTAGAGCTTGTAGAACATATTAGAACACACAAAGACAATCGAGAAGATACCCTGGAAAAAAGAAGGGCTCCGAATCAATCCATTACCTTTAAAATACCTTTGGATGAAATTCTTTAATTTATTAGATAGAATTGTTATTTTAATTCTTAAATTAGATATTTAAAACTGTGTCAAGAAAATCATTTATCAGGATTTAGTGAGGGTAAAAACTTCATAAAATAAGATATTATGTCGCTCACTCCTTTCAAGAACGTCATATTTCAAAAATCAGCGATTTTTAGCTATTATTACTGTTTTCAGAAAGCCCTGTAAACGTAGTATAGTCCTGCAAAATCACCATATCTTTAGGCTGCATTGTAAAATTTTTAATGTTGTTTAATGTTTATTTTTAATGAATTTCAATATAATTTTTTAACTTTCAAATCACTCTCCTGAAAAATAAGGTTTTTTGAGATATGACGATTTTGAAAGGAGTGATGTGTGTAATATTATTAAACTCTCCCGTAACTCGTAATGAAGCATAATATTTAATTGCTTCTGAATTTGCCACATAATAGGAGTTATTTTTTTTAAATCGTAAATACGTCATCTCTCGACTATCTCAGAACAGTTTTTATGTTTAATGTCTTATCCTACATCTGGGGGTCTTTTTTTTATACTTAAGGTCTCTCATGCCTTTTCTAATCTTCGCACTAAAGATAGATTTTCGGTTTACACCAAAGCTGTAAAAGCCTCTTGGTTGATATGTTGGTTAATATTTAATATGGGTTTGGATCGCGTTCATGCCCCAAAGGACCTGTGACGTCGTTATGACGTAAGAACTTTGGAAGTTGATATCTTGAGATTCATTCAGATTTATCACGTTTTTTGTTCATTTTGGAAAATTCATCTACACTGTAAAAAATCTGGGTAAATGTAAAACCAATATTTGGTGCAAAGTTTTTAGTTTCCCGAAACTTTGGTGCAATGCAAATTTACTTACTTTTATGGTTACTTTTAATTAAAAATACTTTGAAATTAAAATAATTTTATGGTGCGATCGGTTGCATCAAAGTTTGGTAAAATGCTCTTAACTGGGACCGTTGTTGAGTTGTCATTGTGTTCGCACTCTCCGCTATTTCGTTTTCGCATGCGTCATTAAGAAAAAACATGTTATAATAAGTTTTTAATTTATTTAATTCCCACTGACGCAGTGGTAGCATGCGGCAGTGATTATTATTTTATTGAAATTTACCAAAAACAGCAAAAAGTACAGCATAATATGGTGCAACCCCTCTCTAATTTTGAGTGTCTTAAAAACATCATTTTATGTACAAACTAGCGCTAAGCGCTAGTCCCGGCTTTGCCCGGGCGCAGGGTTTTATTTTTTTTATAAATATCATCTGGTGCGTCACAGATGGGCTTCGCCAGTCCATTTTTAAAGAAGATTATTCTGGTGTGTTACAGATGGGCTTCGCCAGTCCATTTAAAAAAAATCTTCTGGTGTGTTAGAGATGGGCTTCGCCAGTCCAAATGTGGAAATAGTTAAATAAAGGAGCCACTTTTATGTTTATGTTACAACAATGGATTTTAAACTGCAACAATCGAGAATATGCCTACAACAATTAAAGTTAGATCTTCTCTTATGATATTTACAACAATGGGGGGTTTCCTTGAAGTTAGGCAAAAAATATGGGTTTTTGAGCATAAAATTGACCAAAAAAGTTATTAGGATGCATCGATTTTAAATTATTATATTCTTCAGAAACCTTCCTTGGAGCGAGTAGATCAACGTGGTATAGTTTAATAGTTAATGTAGGTTCGAAAAGTTAAAAACTATAAAGGACATACAGACAGACAGACAGACATACAGACAATGATTTTTATATATATAGATAATAGTACATTAAAAATTGACAATAATATTGAATTTAAAAGAGTTTATATCAAATTTTATTTTTCATTCCCGTCCCCAAAATTAAAATTTATCTCGGAACTGACATAATCAGGTATTAATTTCCTTGGAAAAGATAGAAAATACTGACTATTTTTATAACTTCAAGCAATTTCGTTTCACTACTGATTTTTTCGACCAGTTTACTTTAGTATTCAACTTTTATCAAAGCTTGATCTCTCAAGTAAAACGAGTTAAACTTGGAAATAGCCTTTTCTTGCGCTTCAAATAGCGCTCATAGAGCGAAAATTTCGAAGCTGCAAAAACGGAACGAGCCTCAGCAAATACAACGTCTGAAAGGCAAGCACCCAGAGGCAAGGTACTTAAGGTTATCGGAACACAGCGAAACTGTTTTGGGATAATTTTGGCTGCTTTCACTGTAAAAGGTTCCTTTCACTGTGGATGAATAAAATTCTGGGTTAAGGAAACTGCTGTAGCTTGCTTTGGTTTTTAATGCCCTGAAACAAGGTTGTTGAATCTATTTTTTAAGGATTGCTGGATTTAACTTTTCACTGAAACGCTATTTTTAGAACAAATTTCTGCATAGCAACACTTTTTTTATCAACATTTTCAGAACACCGCCACAACACATTAAAGTATTTTAGCTGACCACACTGTAAAAACTCTTCTTCAAATAACAGAAAGAATAAGGAAGTTGCATGTGTCAGATTTTCAAAAACAAACAAGTGTTCCGTATGGTTTTTTGTATGGTAAAATGAAATATCTAGTCAGTTTTTCAAAAAAGTGTACAGGTAATTAAATATTTTAATTTAAAAGTCGAGAAAAAAACACGTGACTGAAAACGCTTATTGTTTAAAGATGTCAACAATCATACCATCAACTCCATTGCTTTCCAACAATGTTTATCGTATGACGACGTCAACTTACGATGATCCCGAACTCTTGGGTTTTCTCGCGCATTTAAAAAGTGGATTTTTGTTAATTTTTTTGGCCATCGAAAAATTTCCCGATCGGCCTCAATTTTTGGGTAGTTGCTTATTTTTGCCAGAAGAATCGATTAAAAAATAATAAAAAATCATGCAACTTCCTCATTGAAACACTAATAGCTTTCATTCGGTGCGTTGGCTTATTCTTGGAGAATAAAGAACTAAAACTGAATCATCAAGCTTTCGTGTAAATGATGGCGTAATCTTAAAAAAAACAAATTCTAATACGCTTTAAAAATTCAGAGTAGAATGCGCGATTTAAATAATCATTTCAATAACGTTCTTTAACATCCACTTTCTTCCACAATAAAGTCCATTTCACAAGCAACTATATTGAAAAAATTGCCTCATCTTAACGTAATATTTGATTGCTACTTTATACCAAAACAATAACCGCAATAATTAAATTTTTTGATTTGTGTTTCTCAAGGAACTCCAAACAATAGCCAGTTTACCTCCACAAATCTCAGTATCGTATTTTTCGGCATTTGGAAGAACAGAAAGAAAATACTCCCAACACCCATTCCCGAAGCTCCGCACGTCGTTCGACTCCGGAAATCGCTTGGAATTTCGCTTTTAAATTGAATCTCCGAAGAAAAATCCGGTATTCAGTGCTGTCCCTTAACAAAAGGGATCTTCTTACGTTATGGAGTGCATGCTTTAGAAAGGAACTCTGATGCATCGCTGTTCCTGAGTTTGAATTATAGGTTTTTGACCCCCAAAAGAATGGATCTCCCCTTTCTGCGAACACTCACGACTAGAGTTCTGAATATTTCTGAAAGAATCGATTCCGGAATCGAAAACTTTGGAATCGATACAAATGAATTGATTCCACCGGGAATCGAATCTTAGGAATCGTACTTAATTTTCTAATTAATACGGATAATTATTAACAATTTTGTACACTAATTAATTAGTATTTTGATAATTAATTAATATTCAGCTGATTATTAATTAAATCAATAATAAATACTAATTATCTTTGATTTGTGATTGAAATCGCTAAGTTCGATTCTAATTTTTCGATACTAGCTCTAAGGAATCGATTCCAGGTTGGAATCGAATCCAAGAATCGAAAGAATCGAACCTCTGGAATCGATTCCGGAATTTAGATCCCTACTCACGACACACTTAAGAACACTTTTTTGTCATCAAACTAACACTGTGAAAAACGACACTTTTAAATCAGAGTAAATCGATGTTTTCGTTTTTGATATGAAACTTAGTTTCAAATATGGCGACACAATTCTTTCAATTTTAAAATACCAGGAATGCTCCGTTTCAAGCAAAGTCACCACTCAAATTATAATTATTTTATGCCTGAAAATCAATCAGAAAACTGTCTAGACATTTTTAAGTGTTCTAGCTAACACCGCAAACTTAAGTGTTTGTTTCAGGACGACAAAGTGTTCTTAGGTGTGTTGTGCGCGTTTGGTGTATAATATACACCAAACGCGCACAATGTTACGGGAAAAGTGATTAATTGGGCATTATTAATAATGCCCAGAGTGGAGGCAAGAAAACTGATAAATGTCATTGGATTTATAACATTGCCCTCCTTCACTTCGGGCATTATTAATAATGCCCGATTTATCCCATTGCCCGTAACATATATAAGTAGGACAAGTTTTTCTAAGTTTTCTCCAGAACTGATAACCTCATTACTTAACTTTTGAAACGAGATTCTCCCTCAAACATTTTTCTGCAAATGCTGAAAGTTTCATTATCTTCCGTTGAATAGGTTTTTGCGTTGGGAGAGTTCCCAAAGTGTTCAAAAATAAAACTATCTGATACTGCCGTGGCACGACTCTTATTGTAGAGAGAAAGTTCTGAAATCTATATTATTTTTACTGGCTTCAGGGGGTACATTCAATTCTACCTACTGGGGTTTTGCAGCCTGGCATAATCTTCGTCATGTTCCCATTTCAGAACAAGTGCATGTTTCGAGCGTATAACATTGACCAGTATCCTGCTGATTAACTTTACTGCAACGTTGTAAGTCCAAGAAAGGTATGACGTCATTGCATAAAGACTTGATCTGTCAAACCTTACACTCTATTCATTTTGAATTGGCGCTTGAAAATATTTCCTTCCCCACCACCGAATCGGTAACCATAGCAACTATCACCGTCGAAGTGACGAAGAAGACTTACTATTGGCTGCGCGTAGAGCATAACTATGGTTACGCTTCTAGCGAGGGCTATTTCTTAGGCACCTATTCTAAATGAATAGAGTAAAACCCCTAAAACGCACGCTCAATTAGGTTGAATTTACGTAGATTTTACGTCTTCAAAAAGACTGGACCAACCTTGCTGGGGTTACGCCTGTAGTTGATCGACTTAATTTGTATTTGTATTTTTAAAACGCTCCGTCAAAGGCTAAAATGAGAAATTTTTATTTTTATGACTTAAGTAAGTGAATGAAAGTAAAAGTGAAAGTTCATTAAATTGAAAATTTCTCATTTTTACCTCGTGAGGAGCATAAAATCTCCGTAAATTCAATTAATTGAGCGTGCGTTTTAGGGGTTTTATTCAAGATATTTTTCTGATTAAGGTGTCTTTTTCCTACTAAATAGATGCTGCTCTACAACTTGGTCATTGACTTTTTTAACATAGCTTAGATGGTTTTTAAAATAAAAATTTTAACTCCTAAAGTTTCCGCTAGAGGGCGTTAAAAGTTGTCTCATTGGATAGGGCAGGCGTGCCGGACTGGGACTCCCGTCGGAGCCAAAGCGGTGGCAACGCGGTGGCAACAGAGCCAGTCATTCTCTCGGATGGGTTTCCGAGCTTTCCCAACGCTACCGAATCAAACGAGCTGGCGCGCGCGCTTCATTTGAAAAGTGTGCTGTGATTTCCACTCTGAGTTTTAGGATCGTGGCTTCGTAATAGTATTTTTTTATCTATTTGAAAGGCGGTAATTAGCAGTTTCCGTAGCATCTGTTATTTATATAATACATTCGTGGCATTTGTTTACAAAACCGGCGGATTGTTTAGGTCTGATTTTTTCCCGATATCCTTTGCTGTTGATATTAGCAAATCATAAGTATCAAGAGGCAGGCACCAATTAAGAAACTTTTCAAGGGGGTGCGGTTTTTTTTTATTATTTTTTGGAAGTAAAATAAACTCACTTATTCAACTCGTTTTGATACGCTTCAACCTAATTGTAAAGATTTTATGGTAGAATTTTTGCGTTTTGACAATTGAAGTTGTAATAATAGAGATACAAGTGCCAAGGGGGTCTGGGGGTCCTCCCCTCAGAAAGTTTTTAAAAAAATACTATGAAATAACAGGGTTTTAATTTTTACTCATTTTGGTGTATAAAACCTTGTATACAGAAAAAAAGGTTTTTTTTCGGGAGCCGTACCTTGTGTCAGAGCAAAAGGTGGGGCGATGACCCCCTCCGCCCCCCTTAATCCGTCCCTGTCAAGAGGGATAGAGTCACTACTTTTATGTTTTCAGTTGAAAAATATCTAAATTTTGTAAGGATGAAACATTATTAGACGAATACTGAGCGTTAATTTCTATTGTGATCGGTGAAGTTTGTTAACATGTATCGCTTGTCTTGATTTCCCCAATCCGATCTGCCTCTTGTTAAATCACTGAAGTTAGCAGGCAAGTTCCAGCGAGGTTTGATGATTCCTTTGGTTCACTGTTTCATGCTTTTAAGGGGAAAATGGATGATCGTTTGAAAATTCAATTGAAGTTTGACCTGATCACTGTTTTTTTTAACATTTTATGGATCACAAGGATTTAATACAATTTTAGGAAGCTTTTATAGGCCAGCCATAAAATGCTGACTCTACTTTAAAGCTCTCAACAGATAAACTACAGTAAAAACAGTACAAACTACAGCAGATATTGCTAAAAAATCCGAAATTTTAAAGTGGACATTTTGAAATAATAGGAAATTAGAAACTCCAACATTTATTTTACAGTGATTTTAAGTCATAGTTATTTTGACCAGTGGTCAAGCAACATGACATATAATTAGTACAACCTACTTTACCAAGGAATCCCTATAGTTAACTAAGCAGAGGAAAAAAAGCAAAAAGTTGAAAAATACAAAAATTATTAGTGGTCAAAGGGGAATGACCAAAGGTCGGGGCTTCCGAAAAAAAACCATGAAAAAGAGAGAGAAGGTCAGAAAAGCTTTTGGTAGTGAGGAAAAAGGGGATTGATCACTGGTCAAGAGATGTTGACCAGTGGTCAAGACCAAAATGTTATACGTTTCAAGGCGTTTGGTTTGAGACCCAACATGACCTACTTCAGTGCCAAAGCATTGAAGTAGCAAAAAGTTAATCGGATTGACCAAAGGTCATCCGGAACCAAAAACACATGATATAACAATTGGGAATACAAAATATCAATTAGCAACTCCAAAATTAATTTTATAGTGATTTTTAGCCATACATAGTAATATTGACCAGTGGTCAAGCAACATGAAAGCAGCTTTCGAGAACCGACCCTAACCAAAAACACATGTTATAGCAATTGGGAATACAAAATATCAATTAGCAACTCCAAAACTAATTTTATTATTATTTTTAGCCATATACAGAGTAATATTGACCAGGGGTCAACAAACATGAAAGCAGCTGTCGAGAACCAACCCAAACCAAAAATATTAAGCCCGCTCCAATTTCTAACACTATCGGGCAAGCGGCTTATCGGCTATCGCCGTGATCTCGGCAAGAAAGTACAATTCGTTCAACCTACTGAAAGAGCCGACCTCACTCGCGCTAGTTCGGATAACTTCGGATTTGACTCCCGTGGGAGTCCCAAACTTTTGCCAGGGAGTCAGAAAGTATGAAGGAGTCCCAGTTCGGCACCTCTGGGATAGGGCATGATGTTCACTTTACTATACCTAGACCCCACTTTCATGACTATATCTGTAGGGGTTTAAAAGTTAAAGGGGTTGGACCACTTTTCGTGGGGTATATGAAACAAAAAGTTTCACATCAAAATGAAAATATCGATTTGCTCGGACTTGAAATCGCCATTTTCCCCTGTGTTTCTGTATCACAAAACTACAATGAGGGAATCGAAGACAGCTAATTTGGGTTTTTTCAATAAAACCCATATAAAACTGGTTTTTTTTTCGGAAATAGTGTGTTTTATTTCAAAAGTAAGTGGTTTTCTACAGTAAGTGGGTTTTTTCAAATTTTAGTGAGTTCTTTCTATGTTAAATGTGTTCTGTCAAAATAATGTCAGTTTTTCTATAGTTAAATGGGTTTTTTCAGAGTTGAAACTTTTTATACTTTGAAAAAACCAACTGAAATGATAAAAACACCCCTTAATTACTGAAACCTGGTTTAACACGTTCACGCCGGCGCCGATTTCCATGTTTTTCGCTGGGAGGCGGCTCTCGACTTCAGGCTGCGCTTCATCTGGCGGCGCAACCCGATCAACCCGATAAGGCCACCCGTGCGGGCCACCGGTGGACCGCGCCGCCCGATGAGACAGTCTTGTGCGGGCCACCGGTGGACCGCGCCGCCCGATGAGACAGTCTTGTGCGGGCCACCGGTGGACCGCGCCGGCGTGAACGTGTTAATTTTTGAAAAAAAACCCCACTAAAATATAAAAAAATAATCTTAAACTTTGAAAAAACCCATTCAATATTGAAAGAAAACTATTTAACGTTGAAAAAACCCACTGAATTAAAAAAAATCCTTCTTAATTTTTTATATCTTATTTGAATTTTAAACGTCCTAAATAAAAAAAAACATTTAATAATGAAAAAAACCACTGAATAATGAAAGAACCTATTTAACTTTAAATTTTTTTTTGAAAAAACCCACTCAACTGCAGTTCTTCGTATGTTATTTCGTCGTGTTCATATTAAAACTGCCAAAATCTTGATTTTTTTTTGAAAAAAACAAAAATGGGTCCAAAATGTGTGTTTTTTTTAAAAAACCCATTGGGTCCCAACCAGCCAACCCTGCGATTAAAGAACTTTCGCTGTTTATCGGAAAAAGAGAGTCCTCAGAAAGGGGTGGTTGGCGCAAAATTTTGACGCAGCCGGGCAGAGTGCCAGACAACAGCTGCAGTCCCTCCGCTCTCGTGTTTATTTATCTCCGAAAGCCATGCACACACCACACACAAATCTAATCCTTTCTCTACTAATCCGAACTGTATAAAAGAAGTTTTTGAGGTCCGGTTGACATTAAAGTGACGGGCGAACTCACCGCGTCCAGGGGTCGTTCGGTGTCATGGCGTGTGTTCTTTGCCGTGCTTGGAATAATTGTTAAGAGCTTGGGATTTTCTTATCGATGTGGTGGTCTGGAGTGGTTGCATAACGCCTGTTGTTAAGCTCCGTGCAGAGTTTTCGGGAGTAGGTTGGCGGGATATAGTCGCATGGACTGACTGTTAAATTTCCTATTCGGCTGAACCAGAACGATCTTTTCAAGTTCGGTTCATGTTCAAGTTGTTTTTAAGGGGAATTTTTAAGGTTAAACAGTAAAAAAATCAAACTGTGTTTTATTTATTAAATTGCAACCTATTTAATAATAGAATGGAATATTTAATAGAAAAATATAGGCGAATAAACAGTTTTCAAATTTGAATATTTCATTATTCTTGATAATCATTAGTATCTATTGCTTGAAACCCCCAAAATGAAATAGGGTCACTTGGTGTAAGTGGGTCACCTCCCTCAAATTTTATTATGTACTTAATTGTGATTTTTGTTTAATTTATTTTTAAGATTATAGAACTAATTTAAAATAGATTCCCAGAAGGGATTTTTTGAAGAGTTCAAGATGCATTTTTCTAAGAAAGAAGTATTTCCGGCCAAGTTTTCATTATATTTTGATTTTTATTGAACTGCTGTGCAAAGTTTAACTTAAAATACATACTGCAATTTGAATTTTTACAAAATTTTTAATTTAGAAGTGTTTAACGCGGGTCCCACTTACCCCGTAGATTTAGCCTATTGAGGTAAGGGGACCCCTTATAATGATGTAAGTGGTTCTAGATGGTCCCAAATGATATAGGAACTATTACTAAAGACAGGCAGATTTAAGGGGGGTTATAGGGGCAATTTCCCCAACATTTTTCAGAAAACTTCGATTTATAGAAGAAAGACCTTTTACTCACCACTTCAAAGTTTTTAAAAATTTCTAAGTAATTTGATCGACATTTTATATCAGTATTGCGTTTTGATTTAAGTTATGGTGAGTTAAGTGAAATATCTCATCAATAGTGGTCATTCTCATTTAGTGGGTCCGATTTCTTTTTTATCTTACAATGTTTACTAATGTGCCAAAATAAATCTTATCAACCTTATTATGTTTTTTTCAACCTTATCTTATATGTTAAAGTAAAACATATCCCTTTGGCCTTTCAAAACATTCTTTAAAATACTTATTTTGTTTTTCATTCTATTCTTACCATGTCATACTGATTGTAATGTGGGTAGATTTCTCAAACATGGATACAGTTACAATAAAATATTTTATACTGAAATTTTCTGTACTTTATCAAGTAAGACCCACTTACTTCCTTTTAAGTTTTGCTTGCTTTAAATATAAATAGAGAGTGGGTGACCCACTTTGCCCCACTTCTTGGGGATAAGTGGGTCACCCCTCATTTAAAAAAAGGACCAGTTAAGAAAAATGTAAAGCATTATTTTAAAAACTAATAATAAATTTTAGTTTAAGGATAAAGTCTAAAATGAAGTAACTCAATTAGTTCAAATTTAACCCGTTCAAAATTTTTCTGCACTAGGCCTAAAGGGGGTCCCACTTACCGCAAGTGCGCCTATATTAGTTTTCTTACCTTTTTAATACATATAAACGCAATCTTCCAAAAAGTACATGAGTGGGTAAGTTTCCAAGGACAGGATTACTTGATTACGGGAAAACATTTGACACAATTTTTCCCCACTAGGACTTTCCCATACCCAACCCACATCTCCCAACCAATTGGATAACACCGTTTTTCTTACTGTACATTATTTTTTCCTTGAAAATTCTGCCGCTTTCAATGGGCGATGCTTTTTGAGTTAATCTAAAGGGTTTCAAAATGTGAGCTAACACACTATTTCTAGGGACATTGTTCACACAATTTTGAAATTTAGTGCACCACTATAAAAATCCCTTGTGTAAGTCATCTAAAACTAGCCGACCTGCTGGCCTAGTGGTTAGAGTATCTGAATGCGAGTACGTTTGGGGTGCGAATTCCCGTTTGGCATGGATGTTAGTTTCTGTCCTTGTGTGATGAATAAAAAGGGGTTGTGCGAACGAATGGGTGTGTGGCGCGGGTAACAGTACCTCACCTCCGTGGCTCCGGCCCACAGGTGCTCGCTTCTTGACGCTAAGTACGTACTTCTTAGGGCAGTTCAGTGGTCCAGTTGTACCCGCCCATTGGAAATTTAAAAAAAGTCCTCTAAACTAAAACTTAACGTATAAAAGTACTTGTAAGGAGGTACCTCAGAAAAAATATTGAGTCACCCCTCCCCCGAAACAAACATATGGTTAACGGCCCTCTTGTAATAGTTCTTGTAAATTTGTTCAATGGAAATATTGTATTCAGTGTTATTCTTAGGATTTTTTTTGGAGGAGTAAAAATACTCCTTGACTTTTTTAGGAGGCGTGAAATTCATTTATGAGGAGTGAAATACGGAAATAGCGTAAACTAACTGCTTATACAGACAATTTTTTTTACAAAAACGCTCTTTTTTAATGGACAAAATGAAAAAACAATAAGGATGCTATTTTGGTTGTCAATAATAGCATCTGTTAAGTGTTAGTAGAAAATATTAAACATTCTAAACAAAACTATATTTTACATAAAACATTCTAAGTGGAATAGTTCTTAAATGTTACAAATTTGAGTAGAAAAAAATATTATTTTTTGATTTCGGTGGGGCGCCATGAATTTTAAGCAAAACCTTTATTGAAAATTCAAAGCGTGAGAATACGCATGGCAAGTTTTTAAAAGCGTATTACTGATTTTCAATGCGTGAAATACGCTACCAAAGGCGTTATTATCTTACTGTCTCAATATAATACAACCAGTGATAATTATTATCACTGGTTGTATTATATTGAGACAGTAAGATAATAAAAAAAGATCTGTTAAAAATTAACCGTAATTTGTTTGATGCAGTGTAAATCCTTGATGTCATTTGCTTTATCCTGTTCTTTTACGATGCATTTCGCGTGTTCAAAAGGAATGAACGTTGCCGCAACCTAAATTTTTATGTTTAGCTCATTTCCAGGTTTGGCTATCTGTGTTTAAAACAAATAAGAGATCCTTTTGTTTCATACCTCCAGCCGCAAATTAAACATTTTCGCTGATGTTACGAAAGCCGAGCAACCCAGGTGTTCTTGTTCTTGTTCTTCAAGAACAAGAATTATAGGATTATAGGATTTGCAAAGGAATTCCGTTTCTCGTTAATCTTGAGGCCATAAATGAGCTCATGAGAATGAAATGGCTCAAGTACAAAATCATGACAACGGGGATTTTTTTAGTTTCTTTTCACATCCTCTTTTTAGAGTGCGAAGTCGAAATTGAACCATTTACTTCAGAAACTGTATTGGCCCAACTCCCAACCCTCCGATGACCCAGGTTAGCACATAGGAATTGCCCAATATTGTGAAAGCAATATTGGTTAACACTGAAATGACCTCCCTGGAAATATTACTGAATATTGCAAAACAGCACTGGCCAACATTTGTCCCTTAACATTGGCTGAGCAAACTGGCTGGCTAATTCCCTAACCCCAATGTTATGTACCCTCGTAATATGTAACGGCCCGTCGTAACGTGGTATTCTTGCTGATAATACAATGAGAGAAATGACAGTTTCAAATTTAAGTAAATCGATGTTCTCATTTTGGCAAGAAACTTTTTGGATCAAATACGGTGATACAATGCTTTCAATTTTGAAACATTAGACATACTCAGTTTCAAACAATTTAATAGTCACCACTCAAATTATGCTTATTTTTAGTTTATATTTGGAAATTGAAATATTTGCAATATATCGAAAGTAACATTAGGTTGGTGTGATAACGTGTAATACGATGTTGTGACGTCACATCTCTCAACTTCCTGTCTATTTCACACGTCATAGCAACGTCATCAGAGCTGTAACATATTGCACCCTCTTTATAAGAATGTCATGGACGAATTGAATCGCTTAATTCTGAAACGTGTCATACGCCATTTTTTTCAAAAATGAGTTATTGGTGTCATGGGATTCTGTAGGGGTAAACGCACATTTTAAAGTAAGAATTATAAAAATAACGTGATTTTAAAATAGTTTTCCAGCATGTTAAATTTCAGCTTTAGTGCAGAAACATGTCAAACGACGTCGCTTGACTGGTTGCTGCACTTAAACTGCGGGGAGTTTTGTTCATGCCGTCTCATCTGCAGCTTGTTTGGGACTGCTTTTTTTATTTAATCGTATACAAACACTATATGCGATTGGAAAAGTCATTGTTTTGAGGTTAGATCCATCAAGCCATAATAGAAACCATATTTTTAAAGTTTTTGTACGAATCTCAAGACTAAGGACGTTTTGGTAGCTATATATTTAAAATATCTATGCTTGTGGAATGTGGACCTTTATTACATCAATGTGATTGAGATTTTGGATCTATGAATCACTTTATCAAAAGGGGGTTATCAAATCTATACCCCAGATCATAATATGGAACTAATTAACTTATATTGTAGGCTTTTAAAGCCAAATCGTTTTACTGTACACAAAGTTACATCTAAACAACTATCTAATTGACTTCGAAGCTGTTTATATTAACATTTTGAATTGGCTGACTACTTATTTTTGAGTCTAGAGTTGAAATCATCTCTCTATATTAAAAAAAAGTAACAGTGACGGCCGCCGCTGCTGATTTTGAAAATTTTATTTTTGGACATTTTGAACTCTCACTACGCAAAAACTATTTAAAGGAATATTATGAAATTTTGACCATTGGTAGACAAATGCATGATAATCATTTTCGTTCCAAAACCTAATTAATTAGATAATTAGTTCTGGAGGTATTTAATGTCAAATTCGATAATTATTTTTTTCTGCTGCGAGTCGCCTCCAGCAAAATCTTTTTACATCAGAAAAATGATTTTTTGCATACACGTACTCTGAGGCATTAAGTTTTGCACCTCATCGCCCTTTTTTCGAATTAGTTTTTGAGTAATTCAATTTTAAAGTTTCGAAATTTTTGGCAATTTTTCGATTTTTTGTTATAAAAGAAAAACTAATCATGATAATTTAATTTAGAAGATAATTTTTAATATATTTTGCCTGGGTTCAATCTTTAATCAACTACGGAATAACATGTTATGCTTCAGATTACTATAATAATATAAAACCTCTTAACCACTTGCAGAATAAAATCCTATCCCATATTAAAAATAATTCTTTATTAAATCCTATCTTGTCTGTAAGAGAACTCTACATATTTCGGTTACTGCTTTTCATTTTCAATAGTAATTTTTTTTATCAATATAAAACTAGTAACTTTTCTCTTAGAAATATACAAGGAAATTATTTTATACCAAAATCTAACAAAGAAATTTTTCACAAATCACATGTGTTTCTTGGTCCCTTTTTGTTTAATAAATTAAATGAAACCCTTAAAATCACTAATAATAAATCTGAATATAAATCTGGACTACATAATTTCATAGCAGGACACAATGACATAGAAATATTATTTAAGGTAACTAAATAGAGTCATCGCAGCTTTGTTGCCTAGGGAGAGTTTTTGGTATTGGGTACCATGGACGAGCTACGAGCTCTTTTGGTACTTCAAAACTACTATTTTCTTTTTGTATGTATGTGTTCGTTTTTTTTGTCTCTTCAATGTTGTGTGCGTATTATTCCATTGTTTTTTTTTCTCTCTTTTGTGTAATTTTTAATTATATTTTGTTGAAATAAATCCTTGAAATCCTTGATAGAGGTACAATATTTTAGACACATATACAATTATTTTTTATAAAAATATTGGATTTTCGTTTTTTTTTAAAATTTGAATTAGTTTTAGAATTATTGAGATTCAAAGTTTCAATTTTTTTCTTCTCTTTCTGGTCGCTCACTAGGGAAACATCATACTTTTATAAGATAGTCTGATTTCTTTTATTTTCGACGATTCACTAGATATACTCGTGCTGCATATTATAAATTTAATAGTTTCTTAAAGGCTTTTTTCTCTCTAAGGTGGTCGATGATAATGAGTAGACTTGCTGGATATTTTTTTAAAAACATTTCTATTCAATAACTGAAGGAAGAAGAATTGAAGTTAAGAGATGGAATATTTTAGAAACAGTTTTATTTTGACATCTTTAAGAATGATTAACTAGAGAGATAAGTAGTTTAGGTATCAAAGAAGCATTAACTAAGCCGAAGAGCTTGGACTGTTGAGATGAAACAAGCGAGCTCTGCTCGCTAAGATCGCGAAGCAGTTCCGGGGGTTGGTGAGCGACAGCGAGCAGGGGGCAGATCCCCCTAGTTTATAAAAAAAGGTAATTATACATCTACGAACCTAAAGGGAAAAAATAATTCTATAATAGTTTTATGGGTTAGTATTTAATACGGAAATTTTATTTTCAAGTAATATTCCCACTTTCATTACCAAATCATTAAATAAATTAGAGTTAAGCTATGAAAATAATATTTATTGCAGAAACCTGTCAAATGCAAATATTTCAATAGTTTTTTATGAAAAGAATAAAAACATTAAACAATTCTTTTTGCCTGTAAAATACTCTTAAAACGACAGTCTCAAAAATGAGTAAAAATTACTCAAATCTGAGTATATCACGCACTCAAACAGGCTCCGATCCAAATTTACTCAAATTTTTGAAAATGAGCAGATACTCAAAAATAAAACATCATGTACTTATTTTTTAATTTGTCCATAACATTTTTATTAAGAGAGTGTAATGTGATACAGTTATGATGACGTGGGAAGTAGACCAGTAAGTTGAGTGTGACGTCACAACGTTGTGTAACACGTTATCACATCAACTTAATGTTGCATTTGATATATTCCAAATATTTCAATTTTCAAATATTAACTTAAAATAAGCATACTTTGAGTGGTGACTATTAAATTGTTTGAAACTGAGTATGTCTGCTGGTGTTTCAAAATTGAAAGTATTGGGTGGTCATATTTGAGACAAAAAGTTTCATACCAAAATGAGAACATCCATTTACTCAAATTTGCAACTGTCATTTTCTCAGTGTAACCAAATTAGGTCTACTTTAAGAAAAAAAATTACTAAACATCTTCATAAAAATGTAGTGAGCTTCTATACAGTTTTTTTCTCGTTTATTTCAAAACAAGAAAAGTGGCATTTGACATTTTTCATAAATAAGCGATTCAATTAAAAAAGGAGTACATCATGACGCTTTATATTTGAGTACCTGCAAATTTTCAAAAATGAGTACATGCATGTTTTCGAATTTGAGTAATTTTGGATCGGAGCCTGTTTGAATGCGTGACATGCTCATTTTTGAGACTGTCGTTTTAAACATAGAATCAAGAATCACGGTTTGATAATTTTACTAGTTTTTCAAACACAAATAAAAAAATTTATACTATTATGTAAGTGGTGACTTCTGATTTTTTGAAAGTGTATTTCTCATTTATTCTTTTTCGGTCATTTTTTAAATTTAAGTTTATCGAACACTGTAAAACAATGTTACTAAATATCGGTAATTCTTTTCTAATATGAACACAACAATATTACTTCAATGTAAAATTTCAAAATTTTTGACGAATGGCTAAAACAGTGGTTCCCAACCTTTTGTAGCCCATCGCCCCTTTTCTAGAGGATGTGACTAACACCTATCGCCCCCTTTTCATTCTCATTTTACGTGTAATTTTAATTTGAAGTAAAGTGTAAATAAAAAAAGCAATTTTAGGTCCGGGGGTGCTCCCCAAGAAAATTTTTGGAAATAAGACTCCAAAAAACAGGTTTTTAACTAGTTATAGTACACCTCTTCCGAATTTCGGACATATATTTTAGGTAGGATTTTGATTTTGATGACTTAGTAATTAAAGAAGTTATGAAAAATTTAATTCCAAGTACAAATGGGGGGTTTGGGGGTCCTCCCCCAGAAAATTTTTGGAAATTTTACCCTAAGAAACAGGGTTTTAACTTGTTTTGGTACATTAAGTTTGAATACAGTCTGTCATACAATACTATTTTATTTTCCCTCTTTAAATACCCATCGCCCCCCAATCGCCTCTCCCTTATTTATCGCCCCCTTGATAACACAAATCGCCTACCTGGGGGGCGATCGCCCCCAGGTTGGGAACCACTGGGCTAAAACATTCCAGTACCATTTTTTACATCAATATTAACTAATTTATTATAGTTTAGATTGTTATTGAAAATGTTTCTAGTAGTTTAAAATTACGCATTTTTTATAAAATAGAGGCCAACACGGTATTCTTCTGCATTTTAAAAATGTTCGTCAATACTTCTTTGTTATTTGGGTATACTGTGGAGGGCATACTAGGGTGGTCCTAAGTATAATGGTAAAAAAATTTTTTCGGAATTTTTCAAGTCGCACCCCCTAAATTTTTTCCTTATGGGGTAGTAAATAACTGGTAAAAATTTTATCCGAATCGGTTAATATTAACACGTGCCGCAAAAGGGATGTAAATCTTAAAAAACATAAAAATTCTCAAAACTTTGAAAAATTATTAAATTTATTTAAAATATATAATTCAATATATTTCTATACTTTTTTTAACATAAAATGCTGAAACATGAAGGATATTGGCTTTTATAGCCTTTGACAGTTTTTAAAGGTGTTGTATTTTGTCCTCATTATGCGTTAAAATATCGTTATATTCTTCAAAAAGCTTGATTTCCCTTTCTGCAGCATTATTTACAACAGTAAGTTACTGACGACTTTAAACCCTTCCTGATAACCTCCAATAATCTTCACACGTTTTAAAGGATCCCTAGAAATAAATTTTGAAGAAAACTTAAAAACCTTTTTGAAAACAGTTTGGGGTTAATTTTGACACAAAATTGGCTTGATTTTTCTTAGAGTCCTTCCAGTTCTACAAAACTAATTTCCAACCACCCTTACACACGGGTAGATTCTTTCCCTCTAAACTATTTGGAAATTGCTCTGTGGGGACAGACTCATAAAAAAAGGCTAAGGCAACTGTCTCCTCCAAGAAACCATATCCATGACTAATCATTTTTTCTTTGATGCTGCCTTAGATTATATTTTCATTAATTCCTCTGTAGAAAAAAAAGGTCCCTCATGAATTTCAATTCTTGAAATGTGGCTTTGGGATCCATTTGCACATCAAACCAGGCCTTTATGTTATAGCTTAACAATAATACTCATACCTTGTGCTTGTAGTATTGGATTATCCAAATTAACCCTCATTTCTAAATATAATTATCTTTAAGCAATAAATTACTTAAGACATCCACCTAGAATGATGGATAGCACCAGGCTGTTAAAATTTAATCATTTTAGCTTTATAATAATCTAAAAGTGCTATTGTCAACCATAGAAACTTGGTAGTCATCTCTCGATTGGTGTTAGAGCTTTGTTTTAGCCAACTTGTGAATTTCTTCTTTGTCTCTTCCATCAATGGGGTTTCTTACAACCTCATTTTTAATACCTGATTTATACTTTGATTTATAGATAACATCCCAAGATTTTCAAAACGTTTAAATAAAAATGTAGGTCCATGGGATGCAGTAACGCAAGCTCCAAAGGCCGCTTTTAACACTAATTTAAGAACATTAAAATGCATTATATGAGCTTAGGCTTATAAAATTCAGTGTAAATTTCAAATCAAACCTTTAACTATGATGAATAACATTTAAAATCTAATTTTCATTGTTTTGAATATTATATTAAAGTTTTGTTTTATGTCCCAACCTACATTGGAAAATCCTCCAATTTACCTTAAAACCTCCATTGGAATCCACATATAATAATGAATTTCACCCTAAAATATGTGCAATAATCATAGTGTAGGAGGTTTTCAAGTTTATCATAAAATACATGAAGATACCGACTTAGATGTGATCTTATGAGAACGCGGCCCGCACAGCGTCCACTGTTGCGGCGGAAAGTGCGCATCGAGCCGGCATACCTCCCTCAGTGTTACGGAGTCCCGCGCATCTACCGTACTCTAACTTCAATCGCGTTGCGGCACGTGTTAATATTAAAATATTTGAAAAATATTTGGTATACATTCATTTCATACCTTAAGTAAAAAAGTTGGGGGGTGCGACCGAAGAAATTCCGAGTTTGAAAAATTAGGACCACCCTAGGCATACATAGGACTGGCATGAAAAAGTTTCGAGAGAAGCAACTCTGCTTTAATCCTTTTCCAATTGACGTTCCGACCAGCCAGACATGCTCTTCAGTCTGTTATGCCGGCCGGTTGTTACCATGACTGCCGAGACTTTGCACGCGACTGCGTCCGTGCCCGGATTTCGAGTGCAAACCTGTTATGCTCGCTTTTTAGGCTCGATTTACATGCAATGATTCGAGATATGCAACCATGGGAAAATCAGTGGAAAATTTCCTATCGCTTTCCTCATCGATTTAGCCTGTCATTGGTTCTTAGCGCTATGACTAGGTAGTAGTTACGTCATCATTTCTATAGGAAATATGTTTAGAAGTTTAGACCAGTTGCGTTGCATAAACCGCTGCATGTAGACCCGCCCTTACGCATTTGTTTGCTATAGTTCCCTTTTGGTGTGGATATCGTAAATCATTTTTTGAGAAGCTACTTAAGGTCATTGAAAAGTTTTAGTGATGCGAAGGTTTAATAACCTTGACTGTTGTGTTGAGGCAGTGGCTCCTAAAGTGGGTGGATTTGGGTGACAGACCTTAGAGAGGCACTCTGGAAACTGTGGGGGTAGGGCAAGCTGACCTTTATGGCTAAGGAATCCTGATTTTCATGCAAAGTTGGGGCATTGCCCCCTATGACCCCCATAAATCTGCCCATGCCCCAGGCGCGGATCCAAGGGGGCACTCTGGACAGTGCCCCCCCTTGGATCCATAAAGGTTCTCAAAATGACTTAAAACCTTACTTTTACAAGTCAAATTTCAATACTTTTTTGCTGGGGGAGGACTCTCATAAGGGGATCTTGCGTGATACTTTTTGAGATAATACCAACATTTTGTGTCAAATTGTAAAAGTGATTGACCTAAAAAGGTTCTCAAAATGAGTTAAATTTATACTTTTAAGAGTCAAATTTCAAAAAATTTTCTGGGGGAGGACCCCCATACCCCCCAGCAGTACCACGAGGGGACCTTACGTGAACCTTTTTTTTAAATCCCCAACGTTTTGATATTTTGTGTCAAAAGGTAAAAGTATAATGTTCTGGAAAAGTGCCCCCCTTGGAGCCGTGCTTGATCCGCGCCTGGCATGTCCCCAGGGGATGTTCAAGCATTCTAGGGGGGGCGGTGATAAGTTGAAAGAAAATTGAGGGCGTTATTAGAAAAAAACGGGCGTTGACTACTTTTAACCCTTTATGTCCCGACGGGACTTGTTTAGTCCCACTTCCCAATGTTCCAAATTCGTCCAATTTTCGTCATGTAAGGCCAATTTTAGTTTACTTATAGTTGCAGTTACGTAAACTTGACATATTTTGAATGAGGATGAGGAAAATAATTTGGAGCATAAAGGGTTAAACTATTGCTTAAAACTCATTCGAAATCATGTAAAATCAACTTAAGACCAATTTTTAACATGCTAAAATTAAAAAAAAATTCTGTGTGAGGACCCCTGGAGATCGAACGCACATCCAACATTTGTGTCGGCGGTTTTGACGAGGTGTACGCAAATATGTTTTGGGCGTTGTTTGAGTTTTATTTTTTGATCGAAACATTTTTCATCTTATTATATCGGAGTAAAACCGTATCGCTAAAAAGAAATTATAATTTGAAAAAAAAATCAAAACCAATAAATCTCAAAATCCATTTCTTTTATCCCATACCAGGCCCAAATTTTAGGATTTTTTAAAAATCTAACTTATAAACAAGGTTTTGAAGATTATTAAATTCAAACCCTTCTTATACAGGGTGTTTCAAAAGTCCGTTTCGCGACTTTTATTTGGAACCAACGTGCCCTAGGGTCACAAAAGTAAGGTCTACCCCTAGGTAAGTGGCCCTGGAGAATCCATTGAGATGACTTACAGCGCCCCTACCGGCGAAATAAAGAAGTTAAAAAATTAAGTTTTAAAACTAAAGGAGATAGAGCAAAAACGTCAGGGAGAGTATTGTTGACAACATTATGAGGAACTCAAAATAAAAAAGTTTCACGAAAATAACTTGAATATTCGCGGAGATATTAGCATATGAAAATAGCACTTTTCCAGACCTCGAAAAAGAAAAAGTTCGCCAATTTGCAAGTTTTTTCTTTTTTTTTATTAAATTTTGCCTTTATTCAACTAAAAAAAACACAGAACTACACAATACAATTGAAAAAAAAAATGCAAATTTGCGAACTTTTTCTTTTTCGAGGTCTGGAAAAGTGCTATTTTCACATGCTAATATCTCCGCGAATATTCAAGATATTTTCATGAAACTTTTTATTTGAGTTCTTCATAACGTTGGCAACAATACTCTCACTGAGGTTTTTGATCTATCTCCTATAGTTTTTAAATTTTTTAAATAAATTTTTAACTTTTTTATTTTGCCGCTAGGGGTGCTGTAAGTCATCTCAATTGATTCTCCAGGGTCACTTACCTAGGGTTACTTACCTTACTTCCGTGACCCTAGGACACGTTGGTTCCAAATAAAAGCCGCGAAAAGGACTTTTGAAACACCCTGTATAAACTTTGATAAGTAACCTAAAATTTCTCTTATTTAAGTAAATGTCAACGTGATAATCAGACTACCATTTGCAAATGCATTATTTGCAAGTAATGGAGAAACAATTAAGACCCACTTGGCTATGTGCCACTTAAACTGGAAATATCCCACCACATTCAAAATAGAGGAACCCTTACTAAAGAACTGGGGTAATATGGCGATATAACGGTCTGTGATAAGCATTGTAGGAGATTGTTTTAGTGAACTTTTGAGTAGCTCGTTTGCCACTTATTTTCCCCCACAAAATCCTTTTTCTACAAATGATTTTAAAAGTATCGTGTTAAGAGGAAAAAAATCACTATTATTCAGAGCTTTTTTTTTGGTTTTGGGGGAAACTTTGGGATAAAGAAAAAAAGTGTATTGAATAAGTTAATTTATAAATTTATTTCACAAGAAAATTTAAAGAAAGGTTAATTTGAGAGTTTGAATAGATGTACTCATAGTACTACTTTGTTAGATTTTACTCTACTCATAGGGAGATTGTAAAACTAAAACTAAATGTAATGTAATTACACTGTTCAACAAATTTGACCTTCAAAATTTTTTTCCTTGATGAAAATAGTCATTTCTTATAGATTTTGGGTCGCTGAATACGAAAATCCCCATTAAAATTTTCAATTGATTTAGGATTTTCGGGGAACAGCCCCTCCCCCTTTTTACGTTTTTCGACGACTTTAAAACTTTAAACTCGATTTTCAGGATCAAAAAGCATTGTTTTAGTCTTCACATTGCTCTCCAGGTAACAAGAAATGTTCATGTTAATAAAATATGATAAATTTTTAACAAATGGATAGGTTTAAGGGGTAGTTACCCCCTAAAAATACAAAAAAATAGCTAAAAATTATAGAGGTTTCTATACGCTATTTTTTCCTCTTATTTTTTACGCAATTCCCGTTTGAAGAGTCCTAACCCTTCCCCAAGGACCCAAATTTGGTGACAATATGCAGCAATAATTTTTACTAAAAGCGAGGTGTTAGCTTCCCAGAAGCCCTCGCGGAAGAGTTCGGAAGACTTCCAGAATCGCGAAGGCGCTCCCGAGCTCAGGAATTAATATTGATGATTTTGAAAAGATTACAAATGACGTTTTTCTTATATTTTGGGTGTATCCTAAGTAGAAACTCTTCAGTTCTTTAAAAACTGACCGGTTTTTAGGAGTGAGGATTCCATGTTTCAAGATGTTAATAGATGCACGGCTGTGGATAACAATTAGGGGGGATCCCCTTAAAATCTGGGGGTGGTGGAGGAAAATGGGTGTCATATTTGAATTCAGCAGATCATTTTACACAAGAATCAGCTGAAATTCAGTTAATGGCTTCAAATTTTTTTTGTACAGCACAGTTTAACTTTAAGTGCGGCATTAAACCCTTCTGTGGGTGCTTTGGGGGCGCTCTCACCTCAACCGCTTTAGGTATAAATCATTGCTGCATATTGCCATCAAATTTGGGTCCTTGGGGAAGGGTTAGGACCCTTCAAACGTGAATTGCGTATAAAATAAGAGGAAAAAATAGCGTATAAAAACCTCTATAATTTTTAGCTAATTTTTTGCATTTTTAGGGGGGTAACTACCCCTTAAACCTATCCATTTGTTATAAATTTATCATATTTTATTAATTTGAATCTTTCTTGTCCCCTGGGGGGCAATTTGAAGATTAAAGCAATGCTTTTTGACCCTGAAAATCGAGTTTAAAATTATAAAGTCATTAAAAAACGTAAAAAGTGGGAGGGGTTGTTCCCCGAAAATCCTGAGTCAATTGATAATTTTAATGGTGATTTTCGTATTCAGCGACCCAAAATCTATAAGAAATGACTATTTTCATCAAGGAAATTTTTTCAGTGTTGAACAGTGTTATCTATACATATAAAAATGAATGTCTGTCTGTATGTTATAAGGTTTTTTACAGTACATAACAATAATAACCATCTATAATCATCCAATAAATAAATTAAAATTTTATTTTCTATTTATTAGTTATCCTTGAAAACAGTTACTAAATACTAAGAAGCAATATTTAAAAATTTGCATTGTGAAAAATCTGAGGGTGATAGAAAAATTCTGATTGTAGATTTGAAATCAGAGTAAAAAACTACCCTATAAAAGTATCTTGAGCCAAAAACCTTGTATTGGTTGATGGTCTACAGCATAGGTGTCTAAACTATGACCGTTTGAGGGCCTCATTGCACCGAAAAAAAATTTGCTGGGCCGCACATACAGTAATATTTTTTCAACAAATTGAAATAAAAATTTACTCCATGTAGTTTTATCAAAATAAATTAACTTCTTTTTATTATAATTTTTTAAAATTTTAATTAGATATGTATAGGTACATATTTAATTTAAATTTGTTAAAGTTTCGTTTCATTAAGTTTGGATTCCATAAAGAAATAATTCAAATTAATGAGATGGATAAATTTTCTTTTGTTGAACAAGCAAATCGATATAGGGTTCAATAGACTAGGTTGCAATTCTGAATGCATTTTCTAGTTGTTTGTTCACAAATACAGGCACTATACTGCCAAAAGCTGAAGACTTTAATAAAGCATGATGGTGAAAATTAGGATATTTATCGCGGGGTAGGTAATCTTTGTAAGACTCCAGTAAAGAAACATTCGCAAATTTTTCTTTCAGTTGAATGTCGCTTTGCAGTTCAATGCATTTAATTTGAAAGTAATTTATTTACTTTTAGAGAAAATGGGTTAGAAATTGGGTGAAATCTACTTTCAAACTCTTGAATTAAATCACAAATTAATGCAGCATTTACTACTATATTGTGCAATTCACAGGCTTATGTGCAGTCAAAGTACTGAAATGTGTCAAATATTTTAATTTATTTGTGCCCAAAATGTTAACTTTCTTTCAAACGCTGTTATTGTCTGGATTCTGGAACAAATAAATAATAAAATGTTTTTTTTCCCTTGAAGTCTCAAATTTAAACCATTCAAATGCTCTGTTAAGTCTACTAAAAAAGCTGAATCTTAAACCTAATCTTCGCCTTTAAATTAAGTCACAGGTTCCCCTTTTGTTTCCATAAATATTTTTATTTCAGTTCGAATCGATTTATATGAAAAATATTGCAAATATTTATTTTTTTAAAATAAAAATTTAAATATTTTCATAATTTGCGTTTGGGCCGCATTTTAAAGGCTTTTGGGCCGCATGCGGCCCGTGGGCCGCACTTTAGACAAGCCTGGTCTACAGTCTACAGTTCGCACACAAATAGACCTGATAAATTTCCTTAAGCAGCACAAATTCAAGATTTGTCCAATTTTGGTCATGTATGTCCAAATTTTGTTTAGTTTTTGTAGCAGTTACTTAAACTTGACACTGTATGAGCTGTGTTACTAAGGTTTCTCTTGTGTAATATGTGTGAGCATACTTTAATAGCAGTTAATATCAACTGTTGAAATGAATATCTTAAAAAAAACTTTTATTTGAAAAACAATCAAAATATCTATTACCATGAAATCGATTGTGAAGAATGAACAAGTACGCTTGGATAGTCCGATTGTCCGTAAAATATTCAAAGTTGTTTTCACTGCAGCAGAACAACTCTAGTAAAGAAACACATGTACAGGTAAAACCACTGTACAGTTGTTTTTACGGTTGGGGGTATCATGTGTACACAGAGTTTTTACCGACATACGACGATATATACAATTTAAATTTTAAAAGTTGTCTGCGTACAAATAAATAACTGTACAATTTCAAAAAAAACATTGTAGTTTACGGAAACCTAAAACATTTTCAAGGAAACGAATACTCAGCTAACGTGAATAAAATCATAAGGCTAAGCGCTCACTGGAGACTTCCGTCGCTGTGACTGGAGCATAACTGTCACTCAAGATCTATGGATCTCTGTGACAAGATTCTTGGCAATCGGCCAAGACTCTTGTCGCCTAATGCGCGCGCTCTGGTTTCTGGCCATAGCCCGAGTGACAATTACGTTCCAGTCACCGAGACAAAAATCTCCAGATCCTAAGGCAACGATAAGTAACGAACTAAATGTAAAAGTTGAAATTTTTTTTGACAGTTATTAAATGGAAATGTTTAACAAAAAATAGTGGTTTTATTTAATGACTAAACGATTTGTATTACTTTAACTATGAACCACATTGGAACTTACTTCGATAGACCTCCTTAATCAGGGCATATAACTTTTAAAAAATTAACTTTTTTATATTTCTTTTTACTTGAATTGTCAGTAAAATAAAGGAGGAAATCTCCAATTTTTGCTTTACTCATGATTGGAAAAATAACCACCCCTATATTATATATTAGTTATGCACAACCTGCGGCCCGCGGGCCACATGCGGCCCGCGAACAATCAATATGCGGCCCGCGAACTAATTTGGATATTTCAGATAATCCCTAACTTTTGTTACTTTCCTTTTTAACCGAGAAAAAGTGACGATTTATAGCGGAAAAAAGTCGCGAAAATCGCGATTTTTCGAGTTTCGTTTTGCTTGCGAAGTGTTCCGTTCCTCCCGCGATTTTTTGGCGGGCACCAAGTTGAAGTTGGCTTCTTCTTGTATTGTTGGTGCGATGTGAAAAAAACAACTTAACAATGGTTTGAAGTCAGAAGTCAGGTGTTTTGTAATTGCAATGCAGGACAAATTTAAGCCTGGTCAGAGGAGTCTAATAAGTCTAGTGATACCTCTGACATAGTTTTTTATCAATTTTAGTGAGCATTTTCAATAAATTTTTCTTAAGGATTTCCCAAGTTCTAAATTTTTGCAAAAAGATCACTTTGAAACAAGATTCAGTGTATTTTTTTTTAATTCTTATTAGATCATAACCTATTTCAGATATGCTATCAAGGGGGATAGCAGAAGGCTGGGGACCTGTTCCCCCCAAAAAAAATCGAACTTGGTTTCTAAAATAAGTTAAAACCCTGTTTTTTAGGGTCAAATTTCCAAAATTTTTCTGAGGTAGGACCCCCAGACCCCCCTTTACACTTGGAATTCTATAATTACCATTTTTTTATTAATATTAAGTTAATCAAAATGCAAATCTCATCTTAAATATATGTCTAAACTAGTCAATGCTTTGTTTTTTAGAGTTAAATTTACAAAATTTTTCTGGGGGGGACCCCTAGAACCCCTTAATGGTACAAACTTATACATTCACATCTTATATTAAGTTCCTTGAGATGCAAATTCAACCTTATTGTATTATTATTTTTACTGTTACTCTGTTTGCGGCCCTCCGTGTCTCAAATCAACTATGTGAGTGGCCCTCCTCCCAAAAAGGTTGTGCATCCCTATTATATATTAACCACCTCTATTACATATAGCCCCTTGAATCGATATTCAAGTCCATTCAATGTGTTTTTTTATTTAATTTGTCTTAATTGTCTTTCTTTTCGTATTCTTTATGCTGTTAACAAAGCCAAAACAATTGACTTCGTTTTAAATTTTTATTTGTTAGTCCTTTTATTTTGCACTTTTTTGCTGGTAACTGAGCAGAAATATAATTTAATTCCCGATTAAAGTGTTTTTTTAGCTAAATTTCTAAAGTTTGTTAACGGGAATAGGTTTATCCTTTTTTTTCAACTGTAAAATATTATACTTATATTTTTCGATGACTGTTCTCTTTAATTTTCTCAAAACTTGGGCTGTGGACTTATTCCCTTTATTAAACTGACTATTCACCGGTAGTCGTTAGGGCCGTGGGGAGCCTAGTGGTTAAGGCATAAGGATCGCAGGGTCCCGGGTTCGATTCCCGACACCGCTAAAGACCCACCGAGTATATGCGGAGTAAGTGCTCGTTAAATCTGTGGGTCCGAAAGTCTTGTGGTCTGTCATGGCGCAGTTTACCACGGGTCCAGGTGTCTGGAGACTATTTCCCTCCCCTTCAGAGACATGGCAAAATATTGGAGGTGGTGATAGATTGTGGCAGCATCCATCATCTCATGAGGCAGAAGTTGGACTCCTGCCATTTATGGGCCTCACTTTCTCATTAGCCGCACCCCCTTTCCTTATGGAGCCCTATGGAGCTAGGGTATTCTTAGTGGCATACGACAACAACACCGGTAGTCGTTAACTTTTTGGGATCATTAAAGTCAGAAATCACTACCGATCAATATTAAGGTCATAACTTTTGTCCTTTGGGAAAAAATGATTGTTTACCCGGAGGCAAATACAACAATGAACGTGTATTGGTTTTGTGATATAGGAACTGTGCTTGAAATAATTCACTTTTTTTTGCTAGTGCTTGCTCATTTCATTTTCGGTCTTAATATTAGATACATTAGAGCTGTTGTTTTATCGAAAAAGAAAGTAATTTAACATTGATTAATGAAAAAAATCATATTAGATTTTAAATGCTTTGATCTGATTGAAGTATCATTTATTGGCTTTAAGAACCTCCCAAAGTGGTCAATTTTAATTTATTTGTTTTAATGAGGATTTTAAATAAAAAAATTAGGTTAAAAGCTAGAAAATTTATCATTTTTCACTTGGTATTCTCTTTCGTACGTAAAAAAATGAGTGAGAAAAATAATTTAGTCGTTATTTATTTGAATTGTTTTAAGTTGTACAGGGTGATTAAATAAAATTAAAGTTTCTATTTTTATTTGTTGTAAAAAGAGATCCACTGGTCACTTGATATTTTACCTGAGTATTCCTTGCGCAATGGACATTTCTTCGGTGTAAGAAAAAAATAGCACCAAAATTGACCTATAGGGAGTTCTGTTCTCCGAATCTCTTGAAATCGAACTAAAACAGGATAAGGGATGATTATACCGTTCTTGCCTGTTTTCAATTTTCACCCTATATTCGTGTTTAAAAATGCTATGAACAAAGTGTCCGTTTCTTCTTGTACTTCTTTTCCATTCCAGTTATTCTCTGAATACTGCCTATATTTCGTATATTACTTGCTTACCTGAAACTAGATAAAAAGGCACTGAAATGAATCACTTAACACGAATTGAGTTAGATAAATGGATCGCTAACTATTTAGGTGGCTTCCTGAATTTTGGTTACCTTAACTCTTGCTCTAATTCCTTTATTAAGTACAATCCCGGAATGCCTTGGGACAGCGAAAAACTCTTTGTTGATATTGTACAATATTGAACTTGCTTTTCTAATTCAACAAATCCTAAGAATTTTTTCTAACAAGGTATTAGTACTTATATTGAATTTTAATTTTTCAAAAACCTTTCGACGAGTTGTATTCCATAACATTGGAGATTAACTACATAGGCGAAAGTCCTCTATCGCACTGTGACGTCACACAGTTAAACTCGGGAAAACTGGCTGTGGGAAAAAGAGGATCTACTTTCTTAAAAGTACAATAATTACATATTTTTGAAACTAAGTTAACCAACTTCTTAAAACGTTTAATACATTTGAATTTCTATAGTAGAGCGACTTTTTGAAGGATTAATACAAAATTAAATTTTTTTTTCAACTTATTTTAAGTTAGCAATAGTTAAAAATCATATAGAATAATTTGTTTTTGTTGGTTGGAATGGTGTGCAAGTGCATGTGCATAGGTCATGATATTTACTGGTGTTCACAAGTTTGCAAGTAAAGATTTTTCTGCTACACGTTAAGTAAAAATATAACAATGTAAGATGCTTACTGTTTGATTAGTTTTTATGAAACTAGGGGGCTCTGCCCCCTGCTCGCTATCGCTCACCAACCCCCGGAACTGCTTCGCAGTTCTTTTGAGATCGCTTCGCGATCGTTTCACTCGCTTGTTTCATCTGAACAGTCCAGCACAATCCCGGGCTCGCCTGCTTAGTTAATGCTCCTTTAATACTGAAATTACCTATCTCTCTAGCTTCTCTATTATTTAATTCGGATCACTACCTCAAAAATATTAAAATAATATTGGTATTGAAAAGTTTAAAAAAACACCCAGCAAGTCTACTAATTACCGTCAACAATCTTAAAGAAAAAACATGTGATTAAGAAACTTTTAAATTTATATTACGCAAGAGTGTATCTAGTAAACCGTTGAAATTAAAAGAAATCCTACTCATCATAAAACTCGTTTGTTTCCTTAGTGAACGACCAGAAAGAGAAGAAAAAATTGAAACTTTGAATCTTAATAATTCTAAAACTAATTCGAATTTAAACAAAAACGAAACGCTAATTTTCTTATAAAAAATAATTGTATGTGTGTTAAAAAAATCGTAGTACTACTGTGATTAGTTTTTGTTTTATTAATAAAAAACTGAAAAAATGGTCGAAAATTTCAAAACTTTAAAATTTAATTACTCTAAAACTAATTCGAAATTCGAAAAAAGGGTGACGAGGTGCAAAACTTCGTGCCTAAGAGTATGTGTGTGCAAAAATCATATTTCTGCTGTGAATAGATTTTGCTGGGGGCGAACTCGCAGCAGAAAAAATATTTTTCGACTTTGACATTAAATCACTCCAGAAATAATTATCTCAATTATTCACTTTTAAAACGAAAAGGATTTTGATACATTTGTCTACAAATTGTCAAAATTTCATAATATTCCATGGAATAGTTTTTGAGTTCAAAGTGTTCAAAAATAAAATTTTCAAAATCAGCGGCGGCGGTGACGGCGACGGCGGTGACGGTCACTGTTACTTTTTTTAATACAGAGAGAAATATTCAACCGCTATGTAAAAAAATTACCTACATTTTTTATCTTTCTGGATTTTTATCTTTTATTTTGGCTTGGCGTTTAAAAAAAGCTTGTCGATATTTAACGGGACAGATAACGGAATTTAGACAACTTTTTTCCTATTCCACTCTTGAAATAAAAAAGGTTCGAAAGGGATATTGATAATTCGGGATCAACCATAAGAACTTGGGGATAGTTAAACAATTGGTGTCTCATTCAACTTGGCGATATTTAACGGGGCAGTTAACGGAACCATAAAAGACACGGAGAAGAAATTTTAATGGACGCCCATCGCACAATCCCTTCCCTCCACCCCTCTTGGCGTCACGTGTTCTCTCCCATCTGATGTGGCTGGAGCGCTTCCAAGGGCCCCGCTAATGCGTCACGTGACTTTGTGGGGCGGCGCCAGCGAGACAACCACGCTGCTGACCGGCCGAAGTGGTCGCCGCCGCCGGGTCTAGGACAATGGGAAGCGATTAATTGACCGAGGTCCCTTCTGGATGACTTTTGGAGGAAGCCGAATTACCGAAATTGTTTACTTCGTAGGACTAACTTGAACACTCTTAAAACGACATTTTACAATCAGTGTAAAATAATAAAAAAAGAGTAAAAAAATGAAACTATCCTATCTCCCTTTTAAAAGATATTGGGCACTTTGAATGAGTTGCTACAACAGGTTGACAATTTTCATTATGTTCAACATTGTTGGTTGACTTATAAATATTAAAACAATACTAAGAGGATTATTTCTAGTGTTTTTAAAGTGAAAAATTCTGTTTATCCATGTTTATTTCTCTTGGGTCAAATTTGCGAGGAAAATCCTCGCAATTTTTTCCTACTAAATTGTAAATTTCTTAAAATACCATCGATAAGAGTTTAAACCTGGATTACTTTTGTAGGTAAGATCTCAATCTAACACCTACAATTGAAATTTCGGGATTATCTACCCCCTTTCGACCACAATGTTAAAAATACTGAAAATTGCGGGGCTTTGCCCCCACCTACCCTAATTAATGATACTATTTACTAGTGTCCGCAAATTACTCTATATAGTCAACAAAATCGAACTTTTTTTGGCCCAAGAGCAAAAATGGGTGATCCTAACAAAACTTTTTACGCTGAATTCAAATATGTAAACTGTTTTTCTCCATCACCCACAGTTTTTTTGCGACACGTATTTTAATTTTGACAAGTTTCAATATGTATGACAAACAATATGACAAGTTTCAAAGGGGGGTCCTCGCCCAGAAAATTTTAGGAAATTTGACTTTAAGAACAGGGTTTTTAACTGTTTTTTGGTACACGTAAACCCAAATTCAGACATACATTTTTAGGTAGAAGTGTGATTTTAATGAACTTTTTACAAAAAATTGTGAATACTAAAGGTTTAAATAATAAAGGGGGGCCTGGGGTCCCTCCCCCAGAAAATTTTTAAAAATTTTACCCTAAAAAACTGGGTTTTAACTTAAATAAAAGTAAAGTAAATTACTTAGAGCTTAGGGGGGGGGGCAGCTGCCCTTCCCTGCCCCCCTGGCTACTCCCATGCTAGTATTCTAGTATAGTACGTTGCAGTCTAGTATGTATAAAACATAAAATGGTTCTCTTAACAGAAACTCTTAAAATTTCACGGTGATACGAATTTGGGTTACTAGGGCCTTCTCCAGTTTACTGACCCCACCCATTGTAAAAATAGACTGCATATAATTATTTTACTATTAGTTCAAAATACCCGTGAGTTAACTTAACTAGACTGGGCTATTCAAACGAATATTGCTATACGTATTTCTATTTTTGAACTCCTGGATAATTAATACCTAATATGCACAAATTAAATATACAAATTTGGATTAGATTACCCCTTTAGCTTTTATTAACGTTAGAAGTTCATCCAGTAACAATTATACGTACAGCTTTTTGGAGCATTACAGAAATATTAAAATATTTAGAAAGGCTTATTCGAGTTTTAATATTCTAATCCGTTTTCTTTCTTTAAAAAAAATACAAACAAATCATTACGAAACTTAATTGGACTTACTTAAATTATCGTCTTTTTTTAAGTTATTCGTTTTGTTTTTCCAATTACTTCTTTCTTAATTGGTCGGAAAATTACTTCCTACAGATAATCTTTTTATATTAGATTTTGTTTTTGCGTTTTTTCTTGCAAGCTTTTAAACTTAACAAGGCACAAAAGTTTGTAAAAAAAAGTTTTGAGCCAGTCTATTTTCCTGGTTCTCACTTCTTTCTTACTTTTCGGGGGGAAATTTAAATAATAATTAGGGTGTTATTTTTATAAGTAATAAGGGCTAATTTACCTTTTAAATTATAATAAATTGGAGTAAGTAATTGTTATAATTATTTTGAAGGCAATATTATATTTAGTGAAAGTTAATTGAAATACAAAACTAACAAAAAGATTATTATCAAATTATGAATATTAGCAAAGAAAAGTCAAACTCATTTTCAGAGACCCTGTATTCCTATACTGTTGTATTGAAATTACACTACTGAAAAATTCCTTGCTGATGATTAATTTCTTTTTTCATGCATATCTCCTTTATATCCTCATATCCCTTCAAGACAAGCTTCATCCTTAATATCATTCAGAAAGATAAGTAAGAAATAACTCTGTCCATTGGGTGCTAGGCAAAAACAATGCTCACTGTTCCGCCGCACTGACACCATTATATTGGATTATTGTGGTCAACAGTATTATAGGAGAAACACAGTTAAGTAGAGTGAGCATTTCCATCTTGAATGAACTCCGATAAAGAGTGCCCGTCATTAGCAGGGCTTTTGGCGATGAGTTGGCGCATTTTATCGCTTGCTTAGACATTTCACAGGCACACTCTTAAAATGACAGTCTCAAAACTGAATAAAAAAGTACTCAAACTGGCTCCGATCCAAATGTACTCAAATTTGAAAACACGAATATACTCATTTCTAAAAATGTGCATGTTTTTGAGTATGCACATTTTCAGAAATGAGTAGGCATACTCACAGCCTTTCATCCCTCCGGGGTCGATAAAATGAGTACCAAGGTTACTTGGGGAAATCAAGAGGTTGTTAGCATCAAGCTAGTGCGCTCAGCTGACCGTGAAATTTAGTCACACGTTCTGTAACAGCTCTGCTCATGGCCTCGCCCAGTGAGGCTAAGTTATGCTTGAGTTTGAAGGTCCACCGACCTAGGTAGTACTCCCTCAAGTCAGTGGCGTATATAAGGGGGGGGGGCGAAGGGGCCCTGGCCCCCCCCGAAATCCGGACTAGGTGTACCAAAACAAGCTAAAACCCTGTTTTTTAGGCACAAATTTCCAAAAATTTTCTGGGGGAGGACCCCCAAACCCCCCTTTCTGATTGGCATTTTATTATTCCAAATCTTTTGACAATAAGTTCATCAAAATCCCAATCCTACTTAAAAATATGTCCAAAATTAGGACTAGGTGTACCAAAACCGAGTAGAAATACTGTTTTTAGGGTCAAATTTCCAAAAACTTTTTGTGGGAGGACCCCCAGATCCCCTTTCCTACTTGGCACTCTATTATTTTCAACTTGTTTTTATATTAAGTTCACCCAAATTCAAATTCTATGTATAAATATAAATCAAAAATTCGGACTAGGTGTACCAAAACTGGTTGAAAACCAGTTTTTAAAAGTCAAATTTCAAAACTTTTTTGGGGGTGGACCCCCAGACCCCCTTTGGTACTTGCAACAAAATTCTTTTAGATTTAAATTTTAACAAAAAAATACATAGAAAGTTACATTGAACGTAATAAATTTGCTTGGGAGGGGGAGGGGGTGAAAAATAATTTTGGGCCCCTCCCGAAATAAATTTCTATATACGCCACTGCCTCAAGTATCCCCTCCCCTTGATTTAGCGGTTTCCATCCCTCACTCCACCTCTATCTCGTCTCTATGGTCAGCAGTTTCTCCGCTCACATCGGGGATTATCCTTCTTAATATATCGTCTATCCCTCCACTTAGTTTTCCTCTTTTCTCTTGATCATTACTTACTGTGGTTGATCAATGCAATGATGTGCGGGCATTATTTCCAGTATGCTGGAGGGTTTTTGTATTCGTAGTAATGAAAGAAGGTGAGCGATGACGAATGCTTAGGGCTGAATAGACAAAAATAGGCGATGTAGAAGAATGGATGACGTTTGGTTGAGTGGAATATTTGATTAAGGAGCTCGTGTTTTGTCGGTGTTGTCTGAATGTTGTAATAGGAATTCTCATCATATTTTTGCCGATTCAAAAAGGATGAGGATATTAACTCGTGGAATGTATAAATGTTGCGAATCTATAGTATCTTCTACCAAACAACCTAAACTTTTAATCTCAACCGTAAAAGAAATTTTTTTGTATGATCTACTGGTCTGATGTAGGCGCGCTTTATTTTATTAGGTTAGGAATGTTTCCAAGCTGGTTCCATTTTAATTGCAACTCCCCTAGTGTTTATCTAGAAAAGTATTAGAGATTGATAAAAACATATCAGTTAGAAAGTTGTAGATATCTTTTAACCCCCTAACATTGTCGCCCGAGCTCAGCTCGGGCAACTACTACGTGCCGAATTTGTGATGCCCGAGCTGAGCTCAGGCGGGAGAAAAATTAACGTTTCCGTTTTGTGAAGCCCAAACTGTGTTCGTTTCGATGATGATAGCAATTTTTCGTCGTTTAGAGATTGGGAGACATTATGTTTGGATAATCTTTCTCCTAATTGAATAAGATTGTGTGTGTAATACAATACTTTTTATGTGTATGTTAAAATAATTAATACACTTGTGTAATTTCATTTAAGTTTTGATTTTTGTTATAAAAACTATTTTCTAACACTAATAATAATATAAAGAACAAAATTCAACAGTCAAAAAAATTTCCATTTTTGGTCAATTTTTCTGAAATAAATGTCGCTGTTAAGGGGTTAATTAGTAAAGAAAAGTACTTTCATACGAGGGATGGTGTAGAAATAAACGAAGAAGTTGGCTTATATTTCTTACGCCGACTTCTAGTTTTTTTCCATGCCCATTTTCTAATTTTTTTAGTAATTGTAATAAAACTGGAAAAGTAATTAAATGAATATTTTTTCTAGGTTCCCCCAACCCTTCTAAAGACTTTCCCTTACTGTATTTCCTTTAACTCTTTCATGGTATCTCTCTGCAGGTATGGTGGACTCTCCCTCTAAGTGCAGCTCTGACAGCGATTGCAGCGACCCGGCCTTGCACACCTGTGACCTCGAACTCAAGGTGTGCAAGTGCAGAGAACCCTCCTCGATGCTCTCCCATTCCACCGGAGCGTGCTTGCCAGGTAACACTCCACCAATACTTCTTTTAATACTCTTTTTCTTTTTTTTTCTTCTCAAACAAACAACAACACTTTGGTAATGTAAAGTGTTGCGAAGAATTAGAGACGGAAAATATGTTATGGTGTTTCGATCGAAATGCAGGATCACATTCAGATTCTAAACATTATTTTATGAACGTATGTTCACCCAACGTATTTTATAGCACGTTTCTGGACAGTTTTCTAACATATTTCATTCTTAAAACGACAGTCTCAAAACTGAGTAAAAAGTAATTGAGTAAAACTGGCTAATAATGGATCGGAGCCAGTTTGAGTAAAATTTACTCAAACTGACTCCGATCCAAATGTACTCAAATTTGAAAACATGAATATACTCATTTCTGAAAATGTGCATTAGGGTGTCTCAAAAAGTGCGTTTTTTTGGAAAAGTTTGAAAAGTGATCGGGCCGTTAGCTAAAAAGTTTCCTTTTGGTGTTAGAAGGTCAGTTGCAAAATTAAAACTAATTCTGTTCACTCTAACTATTGCCTCAACGAGAGCGAAATCTCTATAATGAGAGGCAAGCAACCTCTACCACTAACGGCCGTATTCACCGGTAACCTGACCGGCGGTCAGGTCAAGAAACCATGGTTACAGCCTCTGATTGGTGGAAGGAAAATATTGAATTATTTTTCGACCAATCGGAGGCTGTAACCATGGTTTCCTGACCTGACCGCCGGTCAGGTTACCGGTGAATACGGCCGTAAAACACTTACGCATCGCAATGACCTTGAAAAACTGTCACTGTTGACCGAATTTTCAACTTAAAACCTCAAACTTAGCAAATAAAAAAGATTTGGATTTCATGGGAATACCCCAAAACCAGAGGTTAGCATTCCAATAATGGCATTAAGATCCAAACGAAACATTGAAAAAGTAATAAAAGCAACTTCTGAAAGAAAACACTTAATTAGACATTTACTGCAATGATAGATAAAATTCTTTTTTCTACGGTATCATATTTTATTCGTATCTTGAATTTAAACATTCCATAACACCAGGGGAAAGTAGGAGTGGGTTGCTTCTCTGCGAAAGTGAGACATTAGGGTGTTTCAAAAGCTATGGGGAATTCTTTTTGTCAAATTTCCCAGATTTCTCAAGTTGTTATTAATACTAAAACATTATTACTTGCAAATTTTCAGGTCTCTAGGACAATTTTTGACCCCCGCGCCCTTTAAAATTAGGTTTCCCATGTTAAATTATAGGGAAAATAATGAAAATATCGTCATTTTTGGTTCTTTTCAATTTTATGAGCCTGAACGCAGTCAATATCGAATTAAATCCCATACATCATCTTTGGGACATCATTGTCTGAAGATCCTATTGGAAAAACATTCAATAGAACTTACTTAGGGACGTTCCATAGGGGTTAAAAGTGCGATTTGACCGAAAAAGAGAATGCTCGCCGGCGCTTGCGGCGGGAGCTGGATGAAGGCCTCTAATAGGGTTTTACTTCCCAAAACTGAGATACAAGACTATCAGATGATGCCAGCTGAAGTAAAATAGGAAAAATATTCAATAAAACCGCCATGTGAGGCCTTCATCCAGCTCCCGCCGCAAGCGCCGGCGAGCATTCTCCTTTTTCGGTCAAAGCGCGCTTTTAACCCCCCATGGAACAACTTAACTTTTAACTTATTTCAAAAATTTGGTTGGATTACTTAAGTTTCATTTTAAAGTCTCCTACTAAATGGTAAAACTTAGATGAATTAAAGTGGTGCCGAGATTTTTTCAACAACTTGGCGGTCACCAATGATGTCGCAGAGCTAGGAGTGGCCCTAACCCAAGAGTATACCTCCCTAGATTGAAAACTGAAGCACAGAGGCAAAATCTCCAACAAACTGTCAATAAATATCAAGCTAAGTTTTCTAAGACAGATAAGACTACTTTAGTTCAAGAATTTTAAAATTATCATGGAGCATAAACTTAGAAAGTGTATATTTTAGTGCAATAAAAAACTGTGACATATTAAAGGCAAGTATTATATGAATTATTATTACATTATCTCAATCCAAACAGTCTAAAAATGGCATAAAAAAGATAAGCAAAAGCAAGTAGTTGCGTAATAGGTCTCGTTATGAAGTAAAGCTAGCGGTGCAGTCTAGACCAGGCTTTTCTCGTAACTTCAACCGCATTGAGGCAATAGTTAGGGTTGTACCACAACTTTAAAAATTTCAGGGAAGTTTATTGGTGCCAAAAGGAAACTTTTTGGGACACGGCCCGATAAGATTTCCAAAGTTCGAAAAAATGAGACACCCTAATGTGCATGTACTCAAAAATGAAACATCTTAGCTCATTTTTGAGTTCAAGCTCAAGATGATTCATTTTTGAGTATGCACATTTTCAGAAATGAGTATATTCATGTTTTCAAATTTGAGTACATTTGGATCGGAGCCAGTTTGAGTACGTTTTACTCATTTTTGAGACTGTCGTTTTAAGAGTGTTCCAACACTCTATCACAACACACTAAAGAAGTTAAGGTGTTCCATAAGAGACCGTTCAAATAGTACGTAAGCACCTAAGCGGGGAGGGGGTTATGTAAGATGTTACCTACGGTGTCGCTGAAATTCCGATCAATGCAAAAACCGGTCAGCAAAATCCGGTAAAAAAATTATAGCTTTACGAATGTAATAAATTTGTTTTTTGTTTACCGGTTTTTTTATTGACCGGAATTTTCGTACATCCTTACCTACACGGGACTTCCAAAAATCTCTTGTTCTTAGAATAAACAATTTCAAAATTCAACCAAATACAAATTTTACAAAAAGTTTTATATTTTTAGTGACTGTTAAAACGTTTTGTCCAAAAAAAGGGGGAGGGAAGTTTTCTTACGTAATTAGGAGGGAGGTTGCGGTTTGCTTATCTTTACTGACAAGGGGGAGGGGGGTCAAAAATGACCAAAAATATGCTTACGATATATTTAAATGGACTCTAACCCTAAACTGCAATATAGTTGCTAACTCCATCTTGTAATGCTGATGAGGAGGAGGTGGTCATAATAAAGTGGCCGTTCAATGTAAACAAACTGGTGAATGGAGGAATGATTTGGAAACCACAATTTTTTGAATAACTCCCGCTAATGAAATTACGCATACGCAAACTTCCCGCAACCTTTCGTATAAATGCACACATTCAAACATACCCCAGCGCTCTCAATCTTCACAACCTCAAAGCAGCGAACTCTCGACGAATATGCGAAAATCGGAAATCCATTTCTAAGTGGTACTTGTGTACTTTACCGGGCTTGCCAATTAACTCGCCTAATTAAGAACGATCTTAAGCGAATTAAGGGCGTAATGAAAGGCGTGGTTTGTTCATTAGGGGAAGCAGCTAATTGGCCGTTCACCTGTCGAGGGAAAGTAATAAGGGCGGATTTACATCTAGTAATTCGAGCTACGCTACCGGGAAAAACGGTCGAAATTCTCCTATCTCTTTCCTCGTCGGTTTTGTAGAATCTTGTCCAGCTATTGGTCCTTAGTGCTATGACGCGGAATGAAGGTTTGACTTCTGGGGGGCACCAGGATTTTAAAACATTTACAGGTAGCCGAAACTGCGGCGTTTTTAAAATATTTAAGGATAATGTACTTTTTTTTGCCATAAAGCTACACATTAAAGCATATAATAAAAGCTTCAAAATTACGATTTTTAAAAATTATCTTCATATGTTTCATTTTATCCAAAGCGTGGTATTCACTCAAGTGTCAGGCGGCTAAAAAAGATTCCTTCTTCAAGAAGATGATGAGGAAAAAATTCTCCCCTCTCGTAGACATTAAAAAAGGTAATCTCACCGTATTGCGGTCATTTTTCCAACAACTGATAACTTCTCAAAGTTTTTTAATATTACATTAGTTAATGTGAGACGAGGGTCATAATGCCCTGGATCTGCTACTGCTATGACGTAGTAGTTATGTCATCATTTGTAGGGAATATGCAGGGAATTTTCGACCTATCGTCATCGCTGAAATAGCTGCTTCTAAAGTCGGCCTAAAGCGTTTACAACTCCAACCAACAAACGGTACAAGAATTTCCAACTCATCCTTTCCATCTCTAAACGCTTTAGGCCGAGTTTACATGCAGCGATTTCAGCGACAGGTCGAAAATTCCCTACATATTCCCTAAAAATGATGGCATTACTACGTCATAGCAGTAGTTAGGGAATTTTCGACCTGTCGTCGTCGCTGAAATCGCTGCTTGTAAACTCGGCCTAAAGCGTTTAACAACTCCAACCAACAAACGGCAAGAGTTTCCACAATTCATCCTTTTCATCTCTAAACGCTTTTAGGCCGAGTTTACAAGCAGCGATTTCAGCGACAGGTCGAAAATTCCCAACATATTCTCCCTACAAATGATGACTTAACTACTACGTCATAGGAGTAGTTAGGGAATTTTTGACCTGTCGTCGTCGCTGAAATCGCTGCTTGTAAACTCGGCCTAAAGCGTTTAACAACTCAAACCAACAAACGGCAAGAATTTCCACAACTCATCCTTTCCATCTCTAAACGCTTTAGGCCGAGTTTACCAGCAGCGATTTCAGCGACAGGTCGAAAATTCCCTACATATTCCCTAAAAATGATGACATAACTACTACGTCATAGCAGTAGTTAGGGAATTTTTGACCTGCCGTCGTCGCTGAAATCGCTGCTTGTAAACTCGGCCTAAAGCGTTTAACAACTCCAACCAACAAACGGCAAGAATTTCCACAACTCATCCTTTCCATCTCTAAACGCTTTAGGCCGAGTTTACCAGCAGCGATTTCAGCGACAGGTCGAAAATTCCCAACATATTCCCTACAAATGATGACATAACTACTATACGTCATAGAAGTAGTTCTGGAATTTTCGACCTGTCGTCGTCGCTGAAATCGCTGTTTGTAAACCCGGCCCAAAGCGTTTAGAGATGGAAAGGATGAGTTGTGGAAATTCTTGCCGTATGTTGGTTGGAGTTGTTAAGAAATAAAATAATTGATATAATATTGTTTCGAATGAAGAGAGAGAGAGATAAGTTATTCAGTAGGAAGTCTTCCTGAATCGTATTTGTGAAAAGGCAATGCAAAGCTATGCATTGTTTTTGTTGTAAAAATGTCGTTTTTAGAACATGTTTTTGGTATGACTTGTTTTTTATAAGCTTAAAATAAAAATACTACACCTCTCCCAGAAGTTCTAAAACATTTATCCGAAACACCCTGAGTTACGTAAGAAAAAGTTTGATGATAAAGGAGTGTAAAAAACCATCCGAAGTTCTTTACCAATACTTTCTATTACCACCATCATGATTAGAAAAGATTCTGAAGCGGCGGTGTCCCTATCTAGCCATGCGGTGAAAAGGTGTCGTTCGCAATAAATCCGATTGAGAAAAAAAATGTCCCACAAAACAGATCATTCATAATCAGTTCAAACGGATGGCTACTAGAGAGAAAGAATCGATTTTTCACCATAGACCTACTAGTACACTCGGGATACTACTCGATTCCTGATTACGTGCCAAGTGGAATGGATGTATCGATTAGAAATGCGCTATTTCAATCGAGTTAAATTATAGGGTAGGAGTTACATCTCATGCGGTTTGGAATAGAAAAATAAAGGTTTTTTTTAGAGGAGTCATGGAAGGAAATGTGAAATAATTTTGGACACATGCTATGTTTTCTTCATTCGGAAACGCAGATTTATTGGACATGTTCTATTTTTAGGGTGTTCAAACATGCATCGTTTCCGTGAGTTGCCTCCAACAAAGGAAATGTTTTTTTTAGATTTCAGGATCAATAAGGGAATTGTGAGGATTGTGCATTTTCGAGTAGGTACTATAAAATTCTCGAACAAATTTAAGAGCACTTATATATATTTCGGTCTTATTACTATATTAATATACCTTAACTATCTCATACACTAATGCAAATATTGACGACCAACTACAGGCGTGAAGCCCAGCAAGGTTGGTCCATTTAACTTGAGCTCTACCGGATTCTCAGTATATTTGTCAATTTTATCCTTAAACTCGTTTACTCCAAAGGAACTAACTACAGTTTTTGGCAACCCATTCCATCTATCCACAACCCTGTTAAAAATAATATGTTATGATTACTATTCTTGCAAAAAAATCTTTAAAATGTAAAAATTAGAAACCGGGAAAAGTAATATATCTTAAAAAAGTAAAAGAAAAAAATTTTGTGAATGGATCTTTAATTTATAAAAAGTAAAGTTTTTAGGAAGTAAAATTAGCCCCTCTTTTAATTACTACTACAAATTTTACGACGTACAAAAATCGCTCAAAAGCTTTGTGTAGAAATATTAGCTTTACTCTATTTTCTTTTGTGATTCAAGTATTTTTTAAGTATGGATAAATGAATTCCTTACCATTTTAAGTTAATTTTCATTCAAACATAACATTTCATAAAGAGATAGAGAAGAAGAAAAGACAAAGAAGAGAAACGACACTTTAAATAATTCCAGTTCTTTCAATTGATGGCGTTAAATTTGGAAATAAACAGCTCTTTCAAAACACATCCAATTACTCACAAGGAAACATTCTCAGGATGAACTCACATAATTGGACGAAAATTTTACAGGGGTTAGTTTATGACTTAAAACACCTTCTGTAAAAAAATTAGCTGCTGAATTACAGTAGAAAAGCTGTAAAAAATTATTGAAAATTGTCATATTTAACGCCAAATGTAACCCTACAAGGCGAGAAACGCAGAGAGAACGCCAAATGCTAGAATGAACTGGCCGCGTTTTCTCTGTTGCCACTTATAAATGAGCGAATGAAAAAAAGTTCATCAAATGCAAAACAGGAATAAAAATTAATTAAAGAAGGAAAATTAAAATAAATAACGCATGAAGCAATACAAAATTATATGCAAATTAAAAAGAATCCAGCATCTATTTAGCATTTAATTTTTAGGAGTTATCTGTTTGCCGCACATTTTTTAAAATGCATTGGAAACTATATATTTTATGGCACTGTCTAAATCCCCGAAAGTAACAACTCAACTCTAACAAATTTCGCTAATACTTTAGCACGGGCCAACTTTCGTGGATTTAGACACTTCGAATCAAATTTCTCATTCCATCCGATTGGAAAGTCGCCAAGTGGTGCTAAATGAATGTGTTTGGCAACTCAGAACCCAAATTTCAAATTTAAATAACTCCTCTCCTATTGAAATTCAGCAGCTAATTTTTTCACAGTAAGTGTTTTGAGTCATCTTCTTATGCCTGTAAAATTTTCGTGCATTTCTGTGAGTTCACCCTAAGAATGTTTCCTTGTCAGCAAACTTTCCCAAAAACGGTGCGTCCACATAAATTTAATATTTATGGAACGAAGATTAGGGGAGCTTTAATTCGTGCGGTAAAAAAAAGCATCTTTCAACTCGCCTTCCATGAAAGTTTAATTTCCCGATTCCGTGCATTTTAATAATGAAAAGGGGGGAAAACACTCTTGTTGTTTTTCGCTAAAAACCCCACTCTAATGATTTTACTTCATCTGAACCACAGAATCGGATTTAGTTACCTAGACGACACGCGTTGCCGTGGTTACGAGAAGGATTGGATGGAGAGGATTAAGTTTCCGTGGAGAGGAAAGGGCTTGTTTATTTGTTGTTGATACCTCTCTAAATGATGAAGGGTAACATTTTATTGTTAAGAAAACTTAGCTTTATCGCTTTCTTTTACGAATTGTTTGAAATTGAGAGCGGTTTTGGCGTTGTTTTTTTATCGTAGATTGAGCTGATTGTCGATTAATTGCACAATGGTAAGCTAAATATCCCCTAAATCAGAGGTTCTTAAGCGTGCAGCTAGAGATTGTTTCCTCGTTGATTGTCAAAACGATTGATTTATGAGCAGGGAACTTCTTTTGTCCCCTAATTGACCTCAGCTAACCACACAAAACGACCAGGCTCCTTCGGGCATTCAAGGGGAGATTAGGAGCATTGATAATATCGCCTTCCTTTTGTGTGGTTAGCTTAGGTCAATTAGCGGACCTCCTTCTCGTAAATCTTTCGTTTTGACAATCAACGAGGAAACGATCTCTAGCTGCACCCGCTGCAGCTAGAGATCGCTTCTTCCTTGATTGTCAAAACGAGATTTATGAGCAGGGGAGCCCCACACAAAAGGAACGCGATATTATCAATGCTCCTAATCTCCCCCGAATGGCCTGGTCGTTTTGTGTGGTTAGCTTAGGTCAATTAACGGACAAAAGACGCTCCCCTTCTCATAAATCTCTCGTTTTGACAATCAACAAGGCAACATCTCTAGCTGACAACATCTCTAGCTGCAGCCTAAGCTTTCGATCACCGCGGCCCCCCTGTAGGGGACATCCATAAATTACGTGAGGTCAAAAAGGGGGGGAGGGGTTTGGAAAAATCTCACCAAGGGGGGAGGGGGGTCGATTAAAATCTCACGTCAATTTTTTAAGTTAGAAATTATACGATTTTCTTTTTTAAGAGAAAGGAATAATACCCACAGATATGATACTGTGGTGATTTTTAGGCGGAATAATGTCCTTTCCACCCTCATCATTACTAATGGAAAAGTTTTAGGTGCTGTGAAGCACAAAATGCAAATGAATAGGATAGAAAATTATTTTTAAAGGTTGTAGGTAAATCTGACCAAGGGGGGAGGGGGGTCCAGATTTTGGAAAAAACATCTCAAGTAATTTATGGATGTCCCCTTATGTAATAGACAAGCATCACGGCCCCCCCAAGATTTTGAAGTATTGGAATCATGTTCGACATTACATTGAAGTTTTAATTAACTGTATTGCATACAAAGTAAATACAAATAATTAAGTTAAAAAATTAAACTAAACAACAAATTTATACACTAAATAAACAATTAAGTATGAAAATATCCTGTTTATTAAGCACTTTTCTTCATTAAATGTTAATAATACACTAATTGGCATAAAACTTCTAATTAGAAAAAAAAACTCGGCTGGAGAATGGGATATTTTTTTTTGCCACTGGTCTGGCGGACCAGTGATTTTCTGACCATAGTGGTCCGAGAAGGGACCACCGCAATTTCGAACGCTGGTCTACTGACCTAATGGTCAAAATACCCCGGATTTTATGTAATAAATTGAATTCCCAAAATAAGACAAACAAACCTAATTATTTACTATTTAGGGCAGGTTTTTTTTAAAAAACTGTGGTCGTCCCCAGCGCCTTCTTAGGGGTCCGCCAGTTACCTTGGGAAAGACTCAAGTTACATTTGAGTGTTCCCCAAAGAGTTTCAAAATGAGATAAAACACTAGTTTAACGGGAAAATTTCAAAAAAAAAAAATTGGGGGGGGGGACCCCCAGCCCCCTTAAAATTTTGATTTCTATCTAAATTTTTTTCCTTTGAAAATGTTGACGTTTTTACAAGGAGCTCTTCTCTTTGGGTGTAACCAAAAATGTCTCAAAATGAGCTAAAACACTACTTTTAGAGCCAAATTTTCAAAAATTTTATGGGGGAAATACCTCAGACCCCCAATGAGGAAGTTGCATGATTTTTTTTTATTTTTTTAATCGATTCCTCTTGCAAAAATAAGCAACTACCCAAAATTTGAGGCCGATCGAGAAATTTTTTGATTGTCAAAAAAATTAACAAAAATCCCCTTTTTAAAAGCGCGCGAAAACGCCAAGAGTTTGGATGTGACGTCATCTTATACTAAACATTGTTGTAAAGCAATGGAGTTGATGGTATGATTGTTGTTGACGTCATCTTATAGTTTAAACAATAAACGTTTTCAGTCACGTGTTTTTTTCTCGACTTTTAAATTAAAATATTTAATTACCTGTACATTTTTTTGAAAAACTGACTAGATATTTCATTTTACCATACAAAAAACCATACGGAACACTTGTTTGTTTTTGAAAATCTGACACATGCAACTTCCTTATTATTGTTTGGAGTAATTGTAGGTCAATTTTTGAATTTTTCGACATTGTAGCACCATTTTATCTTGGAGATCCTCTCTAACTGCATAATATAAATTTTCATAGGAACATTTTCCCCTCAAACACCAATCAAAAATTGGGTTTCATATTATCCAGGTTAAATCGATATATCACTAAATCGCGATGTTAGTTTGGATATAAATCGATTTTAGAAATTCTTATATCGCCCCAATTTCTAACGCTGCATTAGACATATCAATTTATTCGAATGAAAATTATCGACATTTTCTTTGTGATCCGAAATATTTCATAAAATATAGCTAAAATATTTTGTTTGCCTTACTTAAACATAAAATTTCTGTTTTAAAGTAATTATAAATTTGAGTATTTAATATTTTTTTCACAAAAGAAATTTCAAACCACCAGTCTTTTCATTGCTTTATTGCTCTAATAAAGTAACTGATACATTTAATCTTGTATTCATTCCGTAATAGAATACCTTATAGATATGAGCTATATCAAACATTTTTCAACAACCTTCATTTTCTTATTTCAATAAAATGTTATTGTCATCCTTTCCTCAGAAGCTAAAAAAAATTGGTAACATTATTATTTCAATTACAGACGGTGTTAATTATTTGGAAACATACATAAATAACGACACAGAAACATTTTTAAACCAGGTACATAAATAGTCTGCACATCTTTGCTGCTATAAAAAAGTAATTTATTTGTTTGGGATACAAAGAGGATCCTTGAGCTCCTTAATAATTACTAAATAATTATTTCCTACTTTCCTTATTAAGGATGCTTTTTTTAATTCCTTATTTTCTCGTGTGTTTGTGTGTTATGATTTTATTTCTCGTTTATGATCGCTCTGTTAAAAAAATTGGAATGCTTAAAAGTGTTTAATTTTCAACTTGTTATAAGTCTGTGTTGCATCATAATTTTAGAAATTCTCATTGAAAATGTGCCCTGAATTTTTAAATAAATTTAAAGGGAATTATTAACCTGCTATTTTTATGAAAAACAAATTCTATATATTGTCTCACAATAAGCCATTTTTAATACTTAGGAAACTATGAAATATTTTCTTTGCATTAATTTTATTCACAGCTAAATACCTTTTATCACGTGAAACTATCTCTCTTTGGGGAAAAAATGCCATCAAATAGATTATTCCGAATAGCTCAAAGATGCAATTTCAAACACATTTAGTATATTTAACAAAAAAAAGACATCTCTTTGGGTGGTAGGAGGGAAATAAAATACCTCCCGCGGACCAACAGGTAGAAGTCCAACCTCCTCGGAGGCTCTGGCAACTTTTCTCTTTCATGAGTAGTGCATTTGATCGGGTTGCAGACAACAACAACAACAAAAGACATCTCATTAAATTTCCTCTTTCAAAAAAATATTCTACCATCTATTCCGCTTATTAAAACTGGCAACAGTTGTTTCCTTATTCACAAAACAAAATTTCCCGCCTTTTTTGCCTATTTAGTTTCACAAATATAAAACATTCTGAGGAGACGGACCTCGTAAAAAGGGACGACTTAGCTACGAAAAAACGACAAAAGTCTTTTCCGCTCCATTTCCTTTCGTTGCCTTAGCAGCAGCCGAGGGTTCTAAATGGAACTGTCTGTTTCCTGTCCATCGATTCCCTTCTATTTTCTTTCCCCTCTCTTGTTTCGAGGATTCCCCATAAAAAAAGAATAATGTTTAATGCGCTGCAAACGATTCTCTCGTGTCTCGGAGATAATTCGCCATTAGAGTGGAACGTTCGAATGATTCGAACGCACGCACGTGACTTTGGAACGTCCCGTTTCTTCGCCCCCCCCTCCCTCCTTCGAAGAGTGCCTGGCCACACTGGGCTACTCGAGTCGCTCGTGAAGGGTCGTGCCAAACTAGCTGCTTGAAGACACCAAAGCCGTAATAAACTCGTTAAGATGCTTATCAAAAGAGAGGGGAGACTGAGGCTCAACTCCATGCTTTCTCCCCTTTCTTGATAAGCATCTTAACGAGTTTATTACGGCTTTGGTGTCTTCAAGCAGCTTAGTTTGGCGCGACTCTAAGGGTGGTGTCACAATCAAGGAAAGAAGACGCTGAAGTCGTTAAAAAGTCGTTAAGATCCTTATCAAAAGAAGGGAGAAAGCATGGAGTAGAGCCTCAGTCTATTCTCAAGATTATTCCCTGAAATATTCTCAAAGATATATTCTCAACATTATTCCCTTTCCTGATCCAAAAATGAGATGCAGAAATTGAAAATTGATAACTTTTCCAAGTGTTTTTGTATGATTTTCCTGGTTTTAGGCAAAAATAAGCAGTTTTCCCTGACTGTTCCCTGATTTTTTTGTCAAATTAAAATTCCCTGACTTCACCAGGTATTTCTTGACCCGTGGGAACCCTGTGACCAATATGATCCTTTTTTAACCCCACAAAAAGCACCATAATACTTTTTTGGTTTTACTACTTAGTTATTTCCTGTTATTAAAATCTAAGATATCATTATCATTCCGTGAAACTTAACCCTCTGGGCACCAGAACATCAAAAGAGTGAAAAAAAACTTTTTTTCTTCTTCTCAATACATCCAAAATGCCCCTATAATTTGTCTGTAAATTTTTTTTCCTTGTGTGCACTCCTTCCTAGTTATTTTTATGAGCCTCATATGAGGCCTAATTTTTGTAATTTTAACAGAAAATACTTGGTTTAGAACTTATTAAAAGACATGGTCATAATATATGAAGGTTACGAAATAAGAAAATATCTACCAACCTATAAAAAATGTTCTACAGAAGCTAGAGCTAGTATTTTCTCTCCACAAGCATCACAGCTTAAAATGTAAACATTGAGGTATAAATCATCTTGCTGCCATTTAGGAACGAATTCAGAAACCATGTAGAAGTCTCATATGTGATCAACATGAATCAGTGAAGTCACTGATGAAAAGAAAATAAATTTGTGCGTTTACATCATACCACAATTGAGCTCATAAGTAAAAGCCTCATATGAGGCCCAGGGTGGCGAGGGGGTTAAACACTATTACAAGGGGGTTCCATAACGGTGAAAAGGTTGGGAAACCCCTGGTCTAGTGCATCTCCCCTCAACTCCCCTCCGTTGGATAAAGGATCTTAACAACTTTAAGCGATTCTAGTCGCCTAGTGTGGCTAGGCACTTACACACGTTTCGGTTCACAAAGGATGTGCCCAAAGAGATCCGCTTCTTAATGAAATTCATCGGGGGTTGCTCATGAGGAAATTCGTCTTTGAAATCGTAAATCGCCGCTTTGTGATGAGGGAAGTTTCCGAACACAACATCGGAACACTCCCTGGGGGGTTCGATTTGTTTCGAATGAAAATAAACGATCGTATTATTTGTGTTTGTTTGTGAAAGCACTCGTGTATTTTGAGAAATTTCGCCTGGAGCATGATTCTCTTCTCTTTTCGTATGAATTGCAATAGAGTTTGGTGGCTTTTATGATTCCTTTAAAGGAATTTATAGCTAGATTTATTAGATTTTATTGGAACCATGCTAAGATAAAAAGTTGAAGGGGTTTCTGACCTTTTTTTTTCATCATAACTTGCTTTGATTTTTTATAAGTTGTGGTTCTGCTATTGTGTGTCTATCTATAATAATAAAAGAGCTTTACGGTTCATTCATTCATTCATTCACCTATCAACGCACAGCAAAATCTACCGGGGCTAAAGAGTCGAAACTTGGTGTGGTGGAAGACTTTACAGTGTATGCGCGCACTAAGAAGGGATTTTTCGAAATTCTTTTTTTCTGACCCACAGGGGTGCTTGGAGTGTTTTCTACGTTTTCGAGCCTAGCACCGTCCCAAATCAACGAAGATCTTCATAATTTCGCAGGAACGTACCTAGCCACAATATCTAGAAAGGCATTTTTCAAATTTTCGATATTCGAATTTTAAGGGGTCTAAAAATTTCAAAAACCCGATTTTACTGAGCACAAACAAAGTTTTACATTTTCGAAGAAAAACATACTAATAATTTGATATTTCGAAGCAACCTGTTGGTAATATCTTCTCAAGAATATTTAAAAGAAAGAAATTTCTGGATTTTTCGATATTCCATACTGGAGAGGGTGCACGGGGGTTTGAATATTTACTCCCGTTTTTAGTTTTTGCATTCTAGCTCCAACCTTATTAATGCTGTTGAGTTGCTACTATGGTCGCACCCTCACCATTTGTTAATTGCCTGTGCGAAGGACTCTTCTAACCAAATGTAAAAGGTAAAAGGTCAAGAGAATTCTTGGGAAGTTTAGAGTTACAACAAATAAATTAAACAAAGTCCTTTGACTGGGTTGACAGTTAGAAGAATAGCTTGGAGTCGGGATTTATGGATAGGAGGACCCTAAGTGAAGGATCAAAGGGGAAAGGTAAAACCAATAGGGTGAGTTTTCAACTACGCATAAAATTGAGGGCTTCGGGGCAAGAACCGGGTATCTCCACATTGAAATCAAGTTTATTATAAGTTAGATTCGCCAATTTAGCAATACACTGCCAATTAATGCAACCCTAAAATATACTACTTTCTTGCTTGGCTTTTTTATGGCTAACAATAATTTGGCGTAACTCTGATTAATCGCCAATTCTAGCTAGCTGATTACTAAATTTCACAGATTCAGCCCAGTGAAATATTTACACAAGCAGACCAAACGTCCAGATTCGTCCAATTTTAGTCAAGTATACCCAAATTTCGTTTGCATCTAGTAGCAATTACGTAAACTTGACATATTTGGTATGAGCTGTGCTACTAAGCCTACTAGAGATCGACAAAAATCTTGCGGGCATATTAGCTATCGTCGAGACTCACTTAGAACTAACGCCACATTCAATGAGGTATTCTCACGTTTTGAGATTAAATTTTATTAAAATAGTAGATAAAAAACAATGAAGAATGACATTTACATCAAGTATTTTCGTAGCCTAGTTTCTGAGGTTTAAATTTTTGAAATTTCGTTTTTTATTTGGGCGCGAAAACACTTTCGAATCCCAAATCATGCGCTGTGAGGTCACACCCAATAGAAGCCCGTTTTCTGATCACGTGAACACAGAAAACACAATGGTTTTCATGCGCTGTGACGTCACATCCAATAGAAGCCCGTTTTCTGATAACGTGACTTTTCTGGCGTTTTGGCAAAAATAAAATTGAATTTTAATTATTTAAAACACATTTTTGAACTTAAAAATCAGAAATTTGGGAGTTTTAGATCATAATGTATCGAAAAAGTATAAAATCAAGCAAATCCCTCACTCATGCAAATACCTCATTTCAGTTTTTGTAGAAACAACTGGAACAACTTTAATAAGGGGATGGGGGTTTTAGGTTGATGGTTTATTTAAGGTAATCAATAAGGTGTTCTTTAATAACTGTTGCACCGTTCTGTCTAATCTTCATTGAATAACAGGGAAAACCTTTTACGATTTTACAAATTTGGGGGTAGACCTGTTATGCGTTCTAAATTCCTTCTACTTTATAATATTTACTTGAATTATTATTGAATAAGAGGATACTTAACTGGGATAGAAACTACGATTTAAGGTCTTAAAAGCTGATTAATTTGGAAGCAAATTCATTTTATTGTAAAATGGAGGAATGTAATGAAAATTTAGAATGCAATGACACACAGCAGGATAAAGGGAAAAAACGTTATACAGTGAAATTCCGTTATTACGAAAGTCCAGATAGTCCCCAACCGTTTTTATTTGAATTCACGATTGTTCGGTTACAACGAAATTTCCGTTACAACGAAGACATTTTACGGTCCCGTGAAGTTCGCTATAACAGGATTTTACTGTACAATATTAAAATTCAAGGAAGTTGCATTTTTGTAAAAAGATCGAATGTTTCGAAAATGTTAGTTGACAAAAAATAAAGATAATAAACTTTATAAGAAAATTAATTCCTGTTTTTAAATGGAAGAGTTCACAGAAAGGTTTTGGTTCTGACTTCACTCGATGAGGCCATTTAATAAGCTCCGCCCATTGACTGGACTGATTTGTCTGTGAATCAAACCGTGGACTAACGGGAAAATTCAAATTCAAAAGCACAGATGGTTCATTTTACGAGTACAAGGGTTACTATAACTCTTGGCTAGTAATTAAACAGTTTCTAATCTCGTACTTACGCCAATCATTATATAGAAACCCTAAACAAACACCAACGTTGAAGACGTCGCCAAATATTTTCCAAAAGTGAGTTTGAGTCGAAAGTGGAGATACCCGGTTCTTGCACCGAAGCCCTCAATTATACTCTGACCATTGGTAAACTCTGATATCTCAAGGGGGGACAGAGGGATGGTCCCCGAAGCCCAATTATGCAGTTGATGGTATCTAGGTGGGCGTAGAAAATGCAGGGATTGGAGGTTGAAGGAGAATAGAGGAGAAGGTATAAATATGACTGCAGGAGTTTTTGGGACACAGAGACCGAGACAGATACACACGGGAGTTCACGGGTTCCGAGAGTACAAGAAGAGTCCGAGATGATGGTCCTGGTAATTCCTAGCCAAAGATGATCCGTCTAGTTATATCAACGAACGGGGTAAGTGGTAGTCATTGGTCTAGCATCTTCTCTCTCTCTCAAATTATTTGTGTTTATGTTTTATCAAATTTTAAATGTATTACTCTAGAACCTTAATCAATAATAAAAATGTTAAGTTTCACCAAGTGTATTTTATGTCTCACAGGATCATTCTGCTCTCATGTCACTGGGTTAATTTTAGATAATTTACAACGCAATGTTAAGTTGGGATCCCTACTTATAGGAATTAATTAGATTTAACAGTAAGGGCCACCCAACAATGCGATTGGTATGAAATTTTAGCATGTTGTTCCTCACATAATCGGGAAGGTTTTCAAAAAAGAATTTTTAAAATCGAAGCATTCTAACCTGTCTTTTTTGGCTCTTTTCTAAATTCTTATACGTTAGATTAATGTTAAATTGATAACGGTTATTGCTCTTTCCAGGTGACGCAAAACCTCTATTGTTAAAAATTTTTATTTTAAAATATTTTATAACAAGCGACTTTTTTTTTAAATCTCAGAGAAATATTTTTTTAATGATTAAAATAATTATTTTGCGATAACCTATATTCTTTAACTGAAAAGTTTAGCATTTTTTTCCTTTCAATAAAAATTTAAATAACAATATTTCATCTTAAGCATTTTAGATAGTTCATGTCCAATTCGTTTGAAGGCGATTTATTTTAGTGAATGAGTTGTTTATAAATCAACAAAGGGGGGTTCAGGGGGTCTCCCCCTGACCTTTTTTAAATTTCAATTTTAAAAACAGTATATTAACACTAATTCCAAAAGTTTTTTTTTATATTTTGTTTTACATCTTAAGAAAGTGTTAATGTTTTATTTGCTTTGAATTTTATGAAAACAGCGGGATGAAGGGGGAACTAAATATTAAGCCAGTAGAAATTGGTGTTTGTTTTGAAGCGAAGGTGGAAGAATTTGACACAACTAGGCATTACCAATTGTAAAAATATAGTATGGAGTGAACTAAGGATATTTAAGAGAACAAAGATATAGCACCTTGAAATAAGGGGGCTAAGAGGGTCTCCCTCCATTTGAAAATTTCCCTCTTAAAAATGAGGATTTCACACATTAATTCTAAACAGGCAATGTTTTTAAAGTTTTATATCTTAAGGAAATATAGCATCATAGAAGAATCCTAGGGGGAAGGCAGTTGACCCTATTGCCCTTAAATTACGCCCTGGAAAGGAATATAGTGAAGAAACTAATTATTATTTATTTTAACACACAGTTTGAAAATCCTTTTTCACCCGAGCAACGGCGGGTATATCAGCTAGTTTACTATAAGACGCTTGCAAAATTTAACAGATATATTTCAAGTGTACTATTTGTCCTGGTGTATTTATTTGACTTATAAAGAATTTTATGTAAGGAGATTTAAAAGGGCTTTCAAATGCTTAAATGGGTATATTTTGCTATAAATTAAGGATTGTGTTTGCATTCAAATATATTTTATTAGCTTATGTCTTTTATCTCTTATACAATTCAAAATTACTTAAATAAGCTATCATAACTTCTTTTAAATATAAAAAATGTGTAAGAGTAAGCTACTGAAATGCATTTTCCCCGCAGAAATTTTCTCAGAATGTTCATTAATCCAAAAATGATGCATTTATAGTTTCCAGGAATTATTTTATTTGTTTTCTTTAGATAAATATAACTTTCAATATCGTTTCATATTTTTTTGGATATCTAAACTAAAACTGCAAATTGATGCAAAAAAAATATTCAAACACATCTTTAAAGCATCATATACACGGAATAATGACAATATTTCGTCCTTTTACAGGATGAAGGTGCTAAATCACTTTTGAAAAATCTTTTGAAATCAATAGAAGGACGCCAACAAACAAAATCCAAAAGTCCAAAAATCTCGCCAAGCGGAAAGGCGATCAGTGTGTTATACTAGACAGCAACTTAAGTTGAACCTATTACGTCACTAGCAAACAAAGTAGTTCCCCAACGCGGTGTCTGGATTTCGAGTGAAACAAAGAACGTCAATTTTAAAATATGATTATTTCGTTAGACCCATGTTTAAATAGTGTATTTTTAATCACAATTCGCGTACCGAAATTCCTCCTATCAACCCAACAGGCTTTGTGTTTACTCACTTTCTCCTTCCGCGTACTGGGTTCAGGAAACGTTGCTGTGAAGTATAGTGACGTTGCATTTACCAAATTGTTGAGTTAGAAATGACGTAGTTCCTTTCTCCAGTTGGTGAGCGATAGCGAACAGGGGGCAGAGCCCCCTAGTCAAATTAAAAAAGGTTGTATTATACTTTTTACTTTTAGGTTTTAAACTTCTCAAAAACAATTTAAAATAACTAAACATATCACTTATTTTAACAGCTTCTATAAAAGCCACTGAGCAAAGCAAATACTGTTAGTAGATGACATAAAAATTGAAAACTATTTAATTATTAATTACTTTTATTCTTATTAAATAATAATATGAGTAATTAAATAAAGATGTAATTGTTAAAATCTTTTCATCTCATAACCAATCTCTTAATGTTTCAATAAGAAAAAAATAAGTCTAAATAATAATAATTTCTTATTTTCACAAATAAGAAAAAAACAAAGAATCATTATCTTTGAAAGCATTAGGAGATATTACCATGTGCATGATGGAAACAGCTTTGGCCAGAACACAAATCTTCGAAGAATTGTGGTAATATCGTTTGTTATAAAACGTCTCACTGAGGATCGCCTTTTATAGAAACAGAAACTTTTGCGGTAATATGAGTCATAGTTTCCACAGCCAGCAAAGGTTCCCTCTTCATAAAACTCTTCCATTCCTCGGATCGCGAAACTTCATTCAAGTTATTTAGAATGAAGTCTCGGGCTGCCGAAAGGAGCAGGTGGTCTCGGTGTTGGTCCGCAAGCGACAAAACGTTGCACACGCTCGAAACGGAGAGGTTCGCCAATAATAAATCACAGCACTCCCTTTTGAGGGTAGGTACCTGGTACTTGTCGGCCGCGTAATAGAGCTTGAGTGCGCTCTCCCCCTCTGGGTCGTCCTCCACAGACCCGGAATACAGGAATGTCAAGAAGCGGGCGAGTGTGGAGACATCCAGGTCTTCGATGTCCACAGTGCCGGACGCTGCCTCCCTCATGTCGTTCGAGAGCATGCGCTTGAACACTGGAGATCGGGTGCTCAAGATGTTCTTGTGAACTGGAAATGAAACCAACCCACATTTGAGTTGGAGGTCGGAAAAGTCTTGGTCCTGGTAGAGGCACATGAGTTCTTTTGCAAGCGCGCTCACTGAATTTTCAAGTTGATTGGAACCATTATCTTTAGTGGGCTTTGTCATTGTTGAGTCCCCAGTCTGTCTGGATGATTTGTCTTCTGGAACCCTCGTATTCTGAACCATGGCAACTTCTTTGTAACCATATAATACATAGTTGCATATTTCTTTAACGTCACCTCTAAAGATCTTAAAACACAAATTTAAAGAGTTGCCTTCGTCCACAATCTCTTTAAATGTAACTGAATCCGAGATTATCCACGGGCTTTCAAACCGAAACACGCGTTTATTCTCTTCATACCTTATTAAGGCGTCGTTATTGCTTAGCAATCTCATACAGCTTTTAATCAAAACGGCATTTTTAGTTTTTTTGCTTGAATCTAATATAAGCTGGATTCTTTGGTTCTTACGGGCAACTCTAATGTAAAACCCTTCAAATCCTCCAGTATTATAGCAGTAAAAGCTGAAACAAACAGCAGCTGCTTTATCTGATTTTACGCGTTCTTCAATGATATTTTTATCTATGTCAAAGGATATTTTCTGCATATTTATATTTGTACACATGCGTTGTTCGCTGAATTTTCCAAATGAAGGTATGAACTGCAAAGTGAGTTTATCCTCGTCCTCCTTTTTTCTGATGTGGGCGATAACGTCTTCGTATTTTGGTCCCAAAAGAGCGATAACATCCCTTGCTGAACTCACTCGTAGCGTACAAATGATGGATCCATCAGAGACGATGAAAGACAACTCGCCACCCGAAAAATCCTCTTCGTAATTACTGAAGCGTACCACTAGATGTTCGTCGAGACCACTCAAACCTCTTGGATACAGTTCCATGTGGTGACACGATGAAAACATAAAAGGACTCTTAATGCATTTGGGGTGCACATCCTTATTCCAACAGCTAAAGTTCTCGATTGTCCAATTTTGAAAGATTTTTTCTTCCATATCCAACCACAAGATATTGCTACCAAATGGAAAGGAAAAATAGTGTACGTTAAATCGCTAATCACATTCACACCCGACCGAAACTACGTACAGTACGACAGCGGCTGGCAACATAAAGGCTGAAACCAACCGTTTGATCCGAACTACCGCTATCTTCTCTCGAAACACGTGAAAGGGGAAAAATCCCGTCTGATAGTGACGTTAGAACTAGTCTGATATGATCGCATATGAGGCGTTTGCAATCAAAACCAGCTCATTCCATTTTTGGAAATTTTACAGGAGAGAAAAAAACTTCTCACGTCCACAATTCAAAAGTTAAATTTTTTTTGTAAATTTTTAATTGTAGGTATAACCGCCTAGAACTTGAATAGTTTTTCATTTTCATTCCAGGTGCATTACCTTGAGAGTAATTACACTGTAAGGTTGGAATAAGCTGATTTTGATGCAAAAACGCAATTTTCATGCTTTTTTCAGTTTTTTTGTTTAAGTTGTGTGAAATTGTTTTTTTCTAGTTTACCAGTTAATATTTGTGTCTTTACGAGTTTTAAATAAATGACACCCACTTAACTTTTTCAAATGACCTCTAAACTTTCAAAATATGCAAAAAAGTGGATTTCAGAAAAATATGGAATGAGCTGGTTTTGATAGCAAACGCCTCATATTCACAATACCTGCAAGGTTTTTATACTTTGATAACAATGTGCATGCGTTTAGACTTTATTTTTACTGGGTTTTTTTGGAAGTTTTAATAATAATAACAACTGGGTATAGAACCCAGGAACTGCCGCAGGCTTCCTACCACTGCCCCAGTGGGGAAAGTGCAAAAACCTTGCAGGTATTGCGAATATGCGATTCGATATGATCGAGTGATAATAAAAGCGCACACGTGCAGATAACAGTTAAAGAAGAGGGAAGAATTGAAAACGCGTCTCACTGTAGGTGGAAACATGCCAAAACTGATTAGTTGAGTCGGTTGAGTCAAATCAGTCCAGGTTTTCCGTTTTGAAGTGTTTCGAATACTTCTAGGAGGGGTAAGACACTCCTAAACGACTCATCAGAATTACAGGAATAGGGTGATCGGAAATGCACCCCTAACGAGCAAGGGGTTTTTATGTATAAGCGGGCATGGGAAATTCTCTGTGGAAACTGACACGTAACCTTTAAAGGTTGAATTAAAACCACCGATTCAGGTATTTATTCCATAAAACCAATTAAAGAACTGAAATATCAGATCCTAAATTGATTTTTAATTCTGAGTCTCGTCTAGACTAGAGAGCCTGTATACGAGAGAGAGGCGACAACTCGCTTAAAAGCGTCTCTGCGCATCCAGTTCTGTCCAAACTGTTTCATGCCGCTTGTCTCGCGTCCCATGCTAATCCTATGGAGGGAACCGCCTGTGGCGAACAGAAAACCTGTTTACCGATCCGCGCGCTATACTAAGTTGTCGCCTCTCTCTCGTATACAGGCTCTCTACACTGTAAAAAAACTGTAGAAAAACAGAAATTTTCAATAACAGTTATTTTATGTTTACAGAGATATTCTGTCATGTAACATTCCCACCGCACTTCTATTTATTTTATGTAAAATAACAGCTTTTACCTAGTTTTTTAGCTTATCTGTACTTAAACAGAAACTTACTGCATCGAAAACTAATACAGCTATTGGCAACGTTATACTGAATCTTCTTTGGTTCAGTGGTAGCGTGCGTGCTTAGCATGCGGTAGGTCGCTGGTTCTATCCCCGGATATCAATTAATTAAAATTAAAAAAAACTCTACTAAAATAAGTGCATGCGCACAAGCAGAAAATTACTGAGAGGCAACAGAAAAATCTGTAGCCCACTTGACAGAAAGTTCCTTTTTACAGCATTTACCTGTAGGTTACAGCTTTTTTCTGTTTATAGGATTTTTCAACCTACCGATTTTTTCTGGCAACTTTTGCTGCCAGAAATTTTCTGTTTTTTTGCAGGATTATTTTTTACAGTGTAGTCTTGATGTGCCCTACCGCTCCTAGAAGTTATGAAACACCTATCTGAAACACCCTGTAGAGCAGTGTTTCCGAACCTTATTCGGTCCAGACCCACCGAAGCCTTTCTAAACCCCACCAAAGCCTAAAAGATAAAAATAATCTTATCACTCTAATTAATCTGAATCACTAGTATCATATAAAAAATGAAAATTTTTAAGACTTTTGATAAAGATAACATTTTATCCATTCTCGCTATTTACACCAACTTAACAAAATGATAGTTTTATGTATGGAGGATATTTGAGTAATTTCTTTTCTCTGTTATTATAGCCAAACATCTTGGCGAAGGATGCGACGAAGACGGCCAGTGCCGTCTCATGGAACCAAACGCAACCTGCGAAGACAATTCCTGCGTCTGCGATTCGGGATTCTATCAGGCAAACGACAGCAACAACAGCCCAATCTGCACTTTTGACAAATCAGGTAAGACATTACGACGATGGACTGTGCAAACCCCTGCCAGTGGACATATCAGGGTTATTCAGAATTGACTATCAATATTTAGTGGGGAGGTAGAGGGGACCTAGACAAGCATATTTCGCATAAGAATAGGGGGGCGCAACCTCACCGTTAAAGAGCTTGGACCTAATGTAGAGCGAGAGCGTTACAAAAGGATGTTTTGCCAAGGCCCGTGTAACAAAACAAAACATAATGGAATTAAAATTTATTGCATGAGGTACAGCAGTATCCGTACTACTTACACCATAAATTTGATAGAAATTGGACCACTTGCTAAACCGTGAGGCGGGGTTTTAAAACTTGCAATATTAGTCTTTTAGCCAAAGAATGGAGTTCCCTTAGTGTAATGGTATTTAGGAAAATGATGATCGGGGAAGGAATTTTCACTGATCGTATAGAGACCCTTATTCGTTCAAAAAACTGTATGATCATTGAAAATTCCTTCCTCGATCATCATTTTTGTAAATACCATTACACTAAGGGAACTCCATTATTTGGCTAAAAGATAAATATTGCACGTTTTAAAACTCGCCCCCGGTTTAGCAAAGGGTCCAATTTCTATCAAATTTAAGGTGTAAGTAGTACGAATACTGCTTTACTTCACGCGATAAATTTTTTCATTCTATTATGTTTTGTTTCGTTACACGGGCTTTGGTAAAACATCCTTTTTTCAACGCTCTCGCACTACATTTGGTCCTAGCTCTTTAACGGTGCGGCTGCGCCCCCCCCCTATTCCTATTCGAAATATGCTTGTCTAGGTCCCCTCTACCTCCCAAACAAATATTGATGATGAATTCTGAATCACCCTGTATAAACCTGGAATGCAAACTTCCTATAATTTATCATTATGAAAATCGTGCCGTTTTTTGGGAGTGATTTTCCGCTCAAATGAGAACTCTGCCGCAATAGAGGTATTGCAAGAAAAACACTTTTACGTGCTACTTTATTGAGACGAAGAGCAGCGTGAACTTGTGGTTTCGCCGCATCAAATGTGTTAGTGTAAGGAAACGAGTTTTACAGGCGCTGCTGTTATGCGCGGAAGTAGCATTTCAGGAAGTCCTCGAATCGGATCAAACGAAGCGTAGAGATTCCCGTTCTGTGTTCCCCTAATAAACACACTATCTCTGAATGTACAAGAGATTTATCTTGAATGCAACGCCATTATCTAAACGACATGCTGTAAGAGCTCTCGTGGGGATTTCTCTTGTGTACAAAGAGGGATTTGATGATAGAGCTCATTTTTTTCTTGGTAGCTGGAATGAAATGTTAATACGCTATAATCGAAGTAGTATATGGCATCTTGAGAAATGTACGAAAGCCAATTTAATATTTAGAAAGAGTATCAAAATAGAAATACACTTCATTAACCTTTTAAAACTTTTAAGGAACTTAAAATGGGATGCTTCGAAAGTGCGTTTCACGGCTGTAGTTTCCAAACAACGCTACTATATCTCCGAATCTATGGTGATGGATTACAGCGCTCCTAGCGGCTAAATAAGAAAGTTTAAAAAATATTTAAAAATTAAAGGAGATAGAACAAAAACTTCAATAAGGAAAATGTTAGCAATACAAAAAGCACAGAAAAAGTTTCATGAAAATATCTTTTACAATAAAGAGGTTATTCGCTAGTTAAAACTGACCTTTTACCGATTTTGAAAAAAAAAGATGCATGTTGTTTTTTCTTTTCAGCTGGAGGCTCTGAGAATATTCCCAGAGCTGCCGTGGACCAACAAATGATCATCGTAATAGCGGTTTTAGCCTTCATGTTTTTTGGCATTTGTGTAGCTCTTCACCTTTTTAGCAAGTGAGTCTCTTCCGCAGTTTCCTTTCAGCTGTAATACCCTATCTACACATTATTTACATCACTATTAAAAGATTGGTTTTATTTTGAAACACAGTTATTATTAAAAGCTATCATTCTCTTTTGAAACAACCAGGAGTTAAAACAAAAAAAAATTTGGATAAACTTATTTGTTGATACAAATGCCTCAATTATCTCTAAATTTGTATAGTTGTTAGTTGGCCGAAGCAAGAAAGCCTTATCACCTGCTTATTCTATGCGTCACTATGAACACTTAAAATGAGCAAAATCACAACTGATTTATTATTTTTCGATTAGATTAAATCTAACTTTGGTTTTTCCTTTTGTTGAATGCTAGTTGATGCATACAAGCTACTAAATTTCATGTATTTAATGATAATTTTTCTGTACTTTGTAAAATCTGAGTTGTCACTCACCCTACCCTTAATGTAGTGTGTCACAATTCTAATTTTTCCCAAAACAGAAAATCGATCATTAAATAAATTAAACTTAGTAGCTTGTATGCATAAACTAGTCCATAAACAAAAGGAAAAATCAAAGTTAGATTTAACCCTTTATGCCCCGACGGGACTTTTAAGTCCCACTTCCCAATGTTCCAAATTCGTCCAATTTTCGTCATGTAAGGCCAAATTTCGTTTACTTCTAGTTGCAGTTACGTAAACTTGAAATATTTGGGACGAGCTGTGTTACTAGGGTTAATATGAAGCTTATATACTTATAGGAATAACGTATAAAAAATATACAGCACATATTTCTGAAAAACATAATTTGGGACATAAAGGGTTAATTTAATCAAATAAATTAATTCATTTGTGATTTTGTGATTCAAATTTGGCTCATTTGAAGTGTGAGTCACGCATGGAATTACCTTCCCACAAAGTTTTAAAAGTGATGTCAAAGTGGCAAAAAATAACAAACAGAAAGAGCAGGAGACTTGAGTATGTAATGTGAGAATATAGTTTACAAATTTAAAAAATAATTCTAACTACCTAAAAAGAACTTCCTAACTTTTTTCGTTTTCCGTGAAATACTTTTTTCCCCTTTCAAACATGGAACTAAAGACACACATCAAAATTCTCCGCCAAAGAGAACTAGTTATGGCAACTCATAAGGTATTTAACGACTCTGATCACGCTCTATATAGGACTCCGCCATTATGCTTTTGGCTTTGCAGTTATGAACTTGCGCCATTACAGGTTCCAATAACGTCAGCTTATTTTCGGAGTCGACTCACGAACGCTTCACTAAACCCTCCGTCCTAGTATCCCTCGTTTCTCATCAACAAGGGGAAAAAAGTATTGAGTGTATATAAATACAAAGGGACTGTCAGTTAGGCTAATCTTGAAATTTTCGGTATAGATGAAAAGAAGGTATGGAGGGAATATCCTTCACTTTTTTAGTGTAATTCATATTCTTTGCGCGTGTTCAACTCTGGTTTTAAATCAGAGAGCACAACAGACATTGAGATGCATTATGTCTGGCTTAATACCAAATTCGAACTTAAAACTGTCGGCATACCTTAAAGGATTTTAAAGATTTTAAGTGTTTGATGGTTAATATTCAGTTTCCATTTTAAAGTAAGGTTTTCTAAACGAATGATTAACTATTATGGTTTTTCTTCCAAAAAAGTTTGGGTAATTTTTAGCCAATTAAGTGATTAGAAATTTGAGTAATATGTAAAAAAATGGTTGTTTTAGAAAGAATGGTAAGTGTTTTGTTTGAGTGAAAAGTGCTGGTAATTTTTAAGTAATAAAAATGTTTACTAAATATTTTTATGAATGCGTATATTTTTTGTATGCAGTACTAGAAGAATTTAGTAATAATGTAGTTAATCAAATAATTTGACTAGTATTTTTTAAACTCTGAAAATATTCCGTGTGGTTACTTTTCACAGCCATCACACTCTTAAAACGACAGTTTCAAAACTGAGTAAAAATTACTCAAACTGGCTCCGAATCAAATTTGAAAACATGAATGTACTCATTTCTAAAAATGTGTAGATACTCAAAAATGAAACTTCTTGAGTAAGTGCATGGCATTCTCATGAATCGGAGTGCAACGATAGTTACTATTATTATAAAACTACTTAGCACATCATACACTGTTAGGGGACATCCATAAATTACGTGAGGTGTTTTTTCCAAAATCTGAACCCCCCTCCCCCCTTGGTGAGATTAAGTGAGATTTTGCTGGACCCCCTCCCCCCCCCCCCACGTGATATTTACCTACAACCTTTAAAAATAATTTTCTATCCTATTCGTTTGCATTTTACTTTTAAAAAAAGAAAATCATATAGTTTCTAACTTAAAAAGTTGACGTGAGGTTTTAATCGACCCCTTCCCCCCTTGGTGAGATTCGGTGAGATTTTTCCAAACCCCTCCCCCCTTTTTGACCTCACGTAATTTATGGATGTCCCCTTAAACAAAATTTCAACCTTTCACCACAAACATGGTTCAAATTAGTTGCAACCGAAATGTCGCGAAAAGTTGAACCACATTTTCGGTGTTTTCAAACACCAAAAACTTATTTTTGGTGCTTTTTATCAAGTTTCGGTGCTTTCTTGCACCGAAAATATGGTTCAAATTTTCTCTACATTTCGGTTGCAACTAATTTGAACCACGTTTGTGGTGAAACTGACCAACCTTTTATTACTAAACTGGTGAAAGGTTGAACTCTTTTTCTTAACAGTGTAGTGACTATCGTCGCACTCCGATTCATGAGAATACCACACTCTTAAAACGATTGTATCAAAATTGAGTAAAAAGTACTCAAAAAGGCTCCGATCCAATAAGTACACAAATTTGAATACATGAATATACTCATTTCTAAAAATGTGCATCTCAAAAATGAAACATCTTGAGCTTGAACTCAAAGATGAGCTCGTAATGTTTCATTTTTGAGTATGCACATTTCAGAATGAGTATATTCATGTATTCAAATTTGAGTACTTATTGGATCGGAGCCTTTTTGAGTACTTTTTAGTCAATTTTGATACAATCGTTTTAAGAGTGCATGCACTAACTCAAGAAGTTTCATTTTTGAGTATCTGCACATTTTCAGAAATGAGTATATATTCATGATTTCAAATTCGAGTAAATTTGATTCGGAGCCAGTTTGAGTAACTTTAACTCAGTTTTCAAACTGTCGTTTTAAGAGTGCAACGTCTGTGATAACCAGCAGCTAAGGAATTAGCTTCTCACCGACTGAGGAATCCTTCCTTAACCTATGATGTATCACCGACACTGATACGGGGAGGTTCTAACTCTATGGTGTTGTTTCAGGGCCCGTTTCAGGAACAGGAGGACCATCTTCAACTCTCCTCACCCCCGCCTGATGCACATCAAGCTGGGCAAGCGGAAGAAGTCCAGTATCCGCACCCAGCACCTGCCCCCTCCCCCGGGCCACCTCGGCCCCAGGCACCACAGCTTCTCTGGACAGGGACACCACTCGCCCTTCCCAGAGCACAGAGGTAGATGCACCACTTGGGAGTTATAAACAGGACGACCCCCTTTAGCTTTTGACTCCTACACTGTAAAAAATAATCCTGTAAAAAACAGAAAATTTCTGGCAGCAAAAGTTGCCAGAAAAGTTTTGTAAGCAGAAAAATCCTGTAAACAGAAAAAAGACGTTTGTCTCAGGAGCGTAACGAGCCGTGCTAAATGTATTTTTGATGTTTTTGGAAAATACAATAAAATAATAACTGGGGATTGAACCCAGGAACTGCCGCATGCTATGCAGGCACGCTACCACTGCTCCAGCGGGACTCTTCAGTAACTTTAAAACTTATTAAAATATCTTCTTTCTTTTTGACGCATGCGCATATAGCACGGCTCGTTACGCTCCTGAGACATATATGAAAAACGCTGTAACCTACAGGTAAATGCTGTAAAAAGAAGCTTTCGGTCAAGTGAGCTACATATTTTTTTTGTTGCCCCACAGTAATTTTCTGCTTGTGCGCATGCGTGTCGACTTATTTCAGCTGGGTTTTTTTGTATTTTAATTAAATCAATAACCGGGGATAGAACCCACGACCTACCGCATGCTAAGCACGCACGCTACCGCTGCTCCAACTAGGATTCAGTAAAAGTAGAAATTATCCGAAGATGTTCTTTCTTTCTCCATGAACTGAAACTTTCTGTTTAAGTACAGATAAGCTAAAAAACTAGAAAAAAGCTGTTTTTACATAAAATAAATAGAAGTGCGGTGGGAATGTTACATGACATCCCTGTAAACATGAAGTCCTTTTTATTGAAACTTTCTGTTTTTCTACAGTTTTTTTTTACAGTGTAGTAGAGATACAGTCATAAAAGAAGTGTGTCTAGTGATAGTAAAGTGAGTGACCATCCCCTATCCCAGTGGTTCTAAACCTTTTTAAAGCTACCGCCCCCCTAATGTGCGTAAAATTTTTCAACTCCCACCCCCGCTCCGCTAAGAAAATTCTGTAATTTATGGTTTAGCGAAGGGTGATTACTGAATGTTAAAATTAATTCTAAGTGTATTATTAGTGAACTTAGGCACTGAATTTGTTAAACTCGGGACTTGGCGACGCGCTCTGTAATATGCTTCGAAATAATAAAAACATTATTCCTACCCCATTAATATTCCAACTGAATATATGAGTTTTTATTATGTCTTTGTGTGTGTCTCATCCCCCTACGATTAAAATTGATAATTAGTGGTAAAAATGCGTTTTTAATCGTGTCCTTCAGACAACCTTTCAATAGGCTTTTGCATTCCACTTTCGGAGCTCTTAGGGATCACCTGCGGCCTGGGGGGTTCCCCCCAGAAAATGTGTGATTTTTAGCACGAAAAAAGTGAATTTAGGCGCTTCTTATGGTCCCCCCTCTAGATCCGCTACGAAGTTCGAATGCCAATATACAGGGTGTTTCAAAATTGCGTTGCACGGCTTTTATTCAGAACCAACGTCTCCTAGGGTCATGGAAGTAAGGTCCACCCCTAGGTAAGTGAGCCTGGAGAATCCATTGAGATGACTTACAGCGCCCCTAACGGTAAAATTAAAAAGTTAAAAAATTTAATTTAAAAACTAAAGGAGATAGAGCAAAAACCTCAGTGAGAGTATTGTTGCCTACGTCATGAAGAACTCACTGAAAAAAAATTCATGAAAATATCTTGAATATTCGCCGAGATATTAGCATGTAAAAATTGCCCTTTTTCAGATGTCAAAAAAGAAAAAGTTCGCATATTTGCAAATTTTTTTGATTTTTTGATTAAATTTTGTGTTCACTCAACTAAAAAAACACAAAACTACACAATAACACTGAAAATTTTGCAAATATGTGAACTTATTCTTTTTTGACCCCTGAAAAAGTGCTATTATCACATGCTAATATCTCCGCGAATATTCAAGATATTTTGATCAAATTTTTTTCAGTGAGTTCTTCATGACGTTGGCAACAATACTCTCACTGAGGTATTTGCTCTATCTCCTTTAGTTTTTAAATTATTTTTTTAATTTCGCCGCTAGGGGCGCTGTAAGTCATCTCAATGGATTCTCCAGGCTCACTTACCTAGGGAGCTTCACTTCCTAAGCTCACTTACCTTACTTCCAAGACCCTAGGAGGCGTTGGTTCCGAATAAAAGCCGTGCAACGCAATTTTGAAACACCCTGTATACTCAATGCTCATCGCCCCTTTACCTCCCAAAAAAGCCCCACCGCCCCCCTACTGCCCAAAACAGGCTCACCGCCCCTAAGCATTCTCTCACTGCCCCCGTTGAGAATCACTGCCCTATGCGATGCGACAAATTTATTCAAGGAATTTTTCTGCAGAAGGTGTGTTTTCCTACTAGATCCAGGCTGTGCTCTACAACTTTGTAATAATTGACTAATTTAGCGTACCTCTAAAAGTTTTTTTAAATAAAAATTATAACTCCTGACATTGTGACGCTAGGGGACGTTGAAAATTGTCGCTTCGGATAGGGCATGGTCACTTTACTATACCTAGACACACCCCTTTTATGAGTACATCTGTAGGGGTGCTTAAAGGGGATCAACAGTTATCTTTGAACACCCTGAATAAGCATGGATTGCAAACTTCTTTTGCTTTAATGTTATTAAAATCGTTAACTGCAGTAGTTATAGTCGGTTCATTTAGAACTGGTGCCTGGAACAGGATCAAAAACGCCTAATAACGCTCATCACACAACTTCAGGGACTGATTTTTTTTACAGTATTTTAACTACTTCTGTTTCGGCTGCCTTTTTATTGCACAGAAAAATTTTTCGATGATAATTACAGTAGTAATTGCTTCGAATACATTACGTCTCAAGCGCCAATTCTAAATGAACAGAGTATAAGTGTATCGTTTTCTTTTGCAGTCCCGAAGACCCGCAGCCACGACTGCTTGCGGTCTGCTATGAGCCGGGAGTTCTCCCCCAAATTCGAACACCGGCCGAAGACGGCTCCGCTGGCCGAAAATGAGTCGCTGCCTTCCAACGAGGACTTGGACAAAAAGGTGAGGACACTGATTTCGGGTAAATTTTGTCATTATCACCGATTTTTAAGGCCAAAAAAGCATCCCTGGGCAAGAGGGTAGATTAGATACTACGTACCAAAGAAAGGTTGGGGAGCTCTTGAGAAGTTTGGGGTCTTCCCCCTAACACCCTTGCTTCGAGGGTTTGTTTTTGTAGTCTTATTGATCACGTTTTGGGCCCTGTTGGAATTAAGCCATAAATCAACTAGTTATTCTCGTAGCTAACTTACCTGCGGGCGGGCTAAGCATTGACATCGGGATGACGTTTTACCCGGAAAAACAGAACTTTTACTGGGTTTTGACCGTAGAGTATAGGATCAGAGAATCCATGGTCATATGTAATAATGGAAATAAAAAAACAAAATTGGTGATAGATGCCCTGTGATACCTTGTGATAGATGCCCTGTTGCCGCTGGGATCGCATCTAACTCACTCCTCCCTTGTTCGGATCACAAGAGGCGGAGAAATACAATCCCAACCGTCGAATCCTCTAATACGTCTTCGAGAGAGATGAATGAACAGGGCACATCCAATTACGACTCTGATCTCCGAATGTGTAACGTCCGATTAAATAGCCCGTTTCTCAGTCTCTCAGAGCCAATGAAAGGGTTGGCAATTTAAAAAGAGATCTGATATCTAGACTTCTCATTGGCTCTGAGTTACTGGGGAAAATGCTGGTTATATGACGAAGGTTTATAAGCGGATCCTTGAGTTCATAGAGTACCAGAACAGAGTAAATGGCTATAGGAGCTAATGGAAATCGATGGATTTGGGGCTATTTTTGCGCTGGGTCACTTCACAAGAGGCGTAGAAAAAAGCCTGATTGGGCGAACAAAACTTTTTTATTCCTTCTCCTTCGAAAATAGCAGATATAGTGACAGGTTGAATGAACACGTCACATCCAATCACATGTTTGGTCACCAAAATGTACTGCGTATCTCTCTGTTAATCATTTATAGTGGCGCCCTCCAACCCGTCCAGAATTTTAAAATATCGTTCGTAACATTTGCAGTGCTGCCCTCTACCATAAGACGGGGGATTTGAAGACATCGTTTTGAGTCTTCCTTTGTGGTTTATACTTTGCGGTCTTTGCTTGCAGACTCCCGAGCCCTTGCAGAATGGCCTTCCCAGCCTGCTCAGCGAAGGGGAGTCCCTACAACCCCCTGGCTCGCCCACTGTGATCATCACGGACGCCGACGGAGCGCACACCGTCGTCACGTCCAACGCCCCGCCCCCCGCCTCGGACTCCTCCCCCGTCAACGTCTGAGACGCCCCGCCCACCTTCGGTATCTGGAGGACATTAAACACAGTCAGCCATCTTGGGATTTCATTATGTTTTGGATTTACTTTTTTTGCTGAAGAAAGCGGTTGTTTCAACTATCGCGACTACCTGTAGCCTTAACTCGTTTTCGCAAATCAAATGGTATTTTACTGATTCTATTTATACTGATTATGGAATCCATCTGGTATGAATTCTAAGGTCATGTTATTCGAATCTCGGGTTCTAAAATGTATTGTTGGATATTCCAAAACTTTATCATCACCTGACCTTCATTGTCATGAATAATTAGGAATTGAAAACTAGACTTTACTAGGAATATATTTTATTTAATTTAATAGGTAGGAAAAATTAATAATAACTTTAAATTTATTGCCTAAAACAATTTTGGATGTTTAGTGTGTTTTAAATAAATAAAACATTTCATTCGACTTTTTATTAATAACTATAACAATCCCTCTTGATAACCCAGATACTAAATAATACTATCTGTACTTACATATAAATCAGAAGGTAATTTTAGTAGTGTGAAAATTGACTTGAAAATGGATACATCGACTCTTAATGAACTCTCAATTCAGTAGTAAACAGTTAAACTACATTTTCCATTTAAAAAACCAAAAGAACTCCAGATACCGAATGAAGTATTCCTTGTACAGCTGCGTTCTGAGGCCTGTATCACTCATTTGGCGACCAACCAGACGTTGCTTCTTTAAAGACTTTGCAGTTGCTTTTATATATTGATGGATGCAAATGAGCTCGTAATTGAATCGTAGTCCGCTAATCGCCTTAGCATTACGCAAATGCATTTCACGCTGCAACTCTCTACGGCAGCCCCAAACTCCAAAAAGCTACATTTTTTTAAGGGCTTTTAAATATAGTCTGTGTAAATAAAATAGGCTGCTCGCTACTAGTCAATTACCATCGCATTTCTATTGCGTTGTCATGGTAACGAACCGCCAATTTTTAATTACACGGACTATAATTGAATCGTCAGTTTGAAGAAGGGAATAAGTCCAAAAAATGACAAATTGACTTTTTGTGCTCAAAACAATCTCCAAGCTTTGCCCTACACATGGGTGAAAAGAGGGGGAAAATAACTAACCCCTATAGGGAGATATCGCCCCTTGAAGTTGTGAAATCGATATCCATACAATGAAAATTCCATTTCTTTTTTTTGATTTTCTCAAAACTTGATTTTTGGACTTATTCCCTTCTTCAAATTGACGATTCAATTTCTTCCTTTCGGAACAAATATCTAGGTCTATTGGGGGTCTTGCGGTATAAATTATAAAATCAAATCCATGTTGGGTCCGTCACGAAAAAATCTCTTTATACGCCAATGATGTTAGTTTATCAAAAAAGTTTAAATATCCATATCTATTTATCCCCTACCATACAGACTTAAGTCCATTTACATGGAAGGAAAAAGCACTACACAATAAAAGTCAAAATACAATAAAAAAAGCTCACATAAAAGAACATACAGATAAAATCATACGCGGAAAAGAGCATATAGATAAAAACACACATGGAAATTCCGGAATGAAAGAAAAAATACTTGCCTAAATCACTATCTGTACCAATGGCGAGTCCAGGGGCTATATGTATCCCCGAGAAATAGCTTAGAGTTGACACACTAAAACTTCAAAAACAATTCCATGGGAGGACCTCTTCGCCCCTATTGCTTTTGGACAGCGGTACCCGACCATTTTCTTCAGGGGTTTTATTTACATACATTGTTACTGTATGATAGGGAGGGGGCGATGTAAATTACAATTGAAAATCGGGTTGCCAATATTGAAAGTTTGAGAAGCACTGCTTAACGTTTCATGCGAATCACGAGACGAACCTACTTTATTTCTCAAAGATCCTAAAACACTATAGGGCTATTCCATATGAACAGGGATATGATCAAGAAAAATGAAAAAATAAAATAATAAAATTTTCTAATTATTTTAGGGAATAAATATGCAGTATTGATCTAATTGTGTTTTGCATTGCTTAAATTTTTTGTAAAATTATTTTTATCGGAATGTCAGCATTTAAAGTCAATATTTAGAAATATTTGTTTTAAAGGTTAATTTGTTAATGAAAAATGTTTAGTTTATTTAGAAAATTAAAAATAAATTAATTAGTTTTTACAACTTTTTTGTTAAATATACTCATTAACTTTGTATTAAAAATGAAATAAAGTGTTTAAATCAATTTAATTATATTTATATTCATGAATAACTGAACGCTTATACACATGTAGCGTGAGTTACGAAGTACTGTAGCCTGAGTTACGAACAGCTCTCTATATTTTATTTTATTTCTGATTTTCTTAAGCATTCCCAGTAAAACTGTTTGCTATTTTAGAATAAAAGAAGTATATTCAAACACCTGACAAGCATATAGAATTATTGAAACACTATTTAAGCAGAAAAACAAATTTGAATTTTATACTCATAAATCCATGTCTTTTTCTTGTAGCGTGAGTTACGACTCGATTTTAATTAATATTTAAAAAACTAAAATTCTTAAAAGATTCGCAATACTTATTTTAAATTATTAACATAAATTTCAATATGTATGATTTTTTTAGAAAGAAAATAATAGTTATTTCTATATTTAAAAATTATTTGAAATTGCAATTTTGAAAAAAATGTAGCGTGAGTTACGGTGGAATTGCCCTATAGTAATTAAAAATTAAAGCTATATTTTATCTCAGCAATAGATTGATTTACCTTTTCACCTGGTAAATCAACTTCCGGAGCTCACTGAGCTATAAAACAAACTGGAGTGACTATAATAGTGAGCGTGCTGAAACCGCATCACATCAGGATTTCCATCTTCTTTTAATTTTCCTTATCTGTTAGCCCAGTTGTATACACAGAATGAAACGACCATTCTAAAGTTTGCTCTTGATATTTTAAAAAACAGGCATGGGCGGATTAAAAGATGCGGGGATTGCCCCGATTGCTTTTGGCCCCGATTGCTCGCAGCAATCGGGGCAATTTAACCTTCCGCGCCTGCACGTTTGGTTGCTTGTTATAGTATGGGAGGTTGTCACTCCAGTTTGTTTTATAGCTCAGTGTGTCTGCTCTCCTATTACTAGTTGACACAGCTCATTTAAAATCTTAACCCATTAGCGCCCAGTGATCTTTTTCTAGATCGCTGAATACAGGGTCATAAATACTCCCTTAAATTACCTTAAATTCACCCAACAGTAACGAAACTGCACAGATAGCAAGAGGAAACATCCCTCAATCTTAACACCCTGTTTGTTTTTTGCGTTTGCTTTATTTATTTTGTAATAGGGATGGGCTAAAGTTCGAGTTTTCTACTTTTATCGAAAATAATTTGGGCGTTAATATGGGGTTAAATAAAAGTATATAATATTTCGAATTAGTAATTTGAATTTTCTCATAGCTTTTGTTATTTAATAAATATGAATTTGTAATGTTTTTTGTCTTAAATTTCGTTATAAATTTAAGATGTTTTGAAATGAAATTTATCAGTGAGGCAAGTCGTCATTTTAAGATGGAGAAATGAATGGGAGAAGCAGGCATTCCGGAAGTTGATTTACCAGGTAAAAAAGTTTGTTTTTTTAGGAATTTCGTGAATTAGGAAAACCGTTCAGTTGCGTTTCCTATTCGGCCCATCAGCTAATCTTAAAATTAGTAGGAAAATCTTACTCATTTTAGTTTTTAGTTTATGATTATGATTGCATAATAATTCAAAGAAATGTAGTTTTGAAAATGGAACCATCTGTTTGATAAGTAACACAAATAATTTACTATTTAACTCATATTGTTGATTTAAAACAGGGCGCAACGTAGAGAGTTGGAAACTTCGCACATGCTCTTTTCAAATGCTATTTTTTATACTGCTTACATAAAGTTGTAAAATGCTTATGGTTGGACGCTGATAAATGAGTGATACAGGTTTGATGTTTACCCTCACTTTTGCTGTTAAGTTTTTTCGACATTGTCGTCAAATATTATTCGTTACCAGTATTGGAAAGATCAAATTTCTGATAAACAGAAATTTCTGTTAGCTGGAATTACTGTTGATCTTGCGGGAGAAAGTATTGTTAAGTATGAAATGAGATAAATGTGTGTATTCGTAGGTTGCCTTAATTCCCAAGGAAAAAATAAAAGAAATGTTTTAAGTATCAGTAAAAAATTAAACAGGAAGTTTTAGGCTCGAATATATTCAAATAATATCTATTCAGAACTTCTTATTACGACTTAAAAATCCTAACGTTTAGATTCAGGTTTAGAGTATTTAAGATTTTTAAAAATGTCTTTATGAAATTAGTAAATAATCTGATATTAATAATGTTTCGATTCAAAATACATTATTACAATATGTAATACATCATCCAACGTACATATCAATACAATTACGAAATGTATGGAAACGTTTTTGCTTACTTAAATGTTACCTAATTTGCTTCTGCTCCAAATTTCTAAATTTTAAAAAACTTTATCAAAATTCTGTTATAAAATTGTGTCAACAAAATATTAAATATCTTTAGATTTTATAGCTTGTTAAACATATCAATTAAATATTTGATGATGTAAAAAAATTACTATGTGAAATTAAATAAATCCCATTTCATCCAAACTTATAAAATTTAAAAAAAAATACTAGATTTGAATTTTCATTACTGGAAAACCTTTCTTGTCCATCTTCCTTTCAATCCTTAAAATCTTAGCTTAGCTGATCTTAAATTTTTCTTCCATCTGCAAATTTATAATGCTACGGGATCAGCGGACTACTTAAGATATAATGCGAGCACAATTGCATGAGTTAATCAACCTTCAAATTATATTAATAAAAACTATCCATGTATGCATAATTATCTAATAAATTAAGACTAAATAAGCTTGGCTAAAATATCCACTTATATAATCAAATAAAATACTTCTCATGTTTACGTTTCACTGGACACTGGTTTAGATAAACATTTAACTGTATGTAAATATTCTCACAATTACTTGAATCAAATTAAAAATTCAAAAATATCCAAAGCTTTTCGATTGAGCTAGTTATTTCTTAGTTTTAGAGAGAAAGAATTATTCAGAATTTTTAAAGGAAAAAGTTAAGTGGTTTACGTGTTCTATGAGAATGAAATCATCATCCCTATATGAAAATTGGAATTGAAAGACTCAACAGTTTTGATTCATTGATATTATAATATTAGCTTTTGGATCTCAAGTTTGAAAACGATGATATTTACATAGGTGAGAATCTTTAGATTTCTTAGATTCTTAATGTTCTTGTAAAAGAAAAACGTATTGAACAATACTGAAGTTGAAAGATAGATATTTTATAAAATAACGAAATGAAAAGGCAAGGAATTCATTCTTTAAAACTCATTACTTTAATGCAAAAAATCAATATGTTTTAATTTCACTTTTAGAGTGAATTTTGTACATGCATATAAAATTTGGTAGATAGAAATAAATTTCTTACTTTATCAAAGCCATGTAAATAGGAAGTTGAGATTTCATCCTCTTTTAAAAGTCCTGAAAAAAGTTTGACCTGGAAAGGTGTCATTTCCAATGTTCGCACAATAAATGTTCCAAAAAATGGTATGGCTGTAACAAAGACTTTAAAGAACGCAGAATTTTGATGAATATAGATAGGCGCAACATATAACGCGTTTTCTCTAAATCAAGAAGGGAATAATAAATCCGTATCATCACTTGTTTACAAATAATTAAGGCAATAACCGAAGCAAATCCACCAAAATGTTTCTCGCTTCATAAACAATCAAAAAACTAGATCATAACTAGTTGTTTTCATGAGCTGCCAACTAAACTATGGATTCAAGCTATACATTTACCATAAGCTATTTAGAAAATACAGAAATGTAGTATACATGTGTGATTGAGATTTGTATTCTTTATATTTATACTCTACACATGCCTATGCTAAGAACCAAATTGTAAGTCTGTAAATATCCTTACCTTATATGCTCATTCTTGTATATACATGATATATATATATACATACAAATATATATAAGCTACGTTTTAAGCTTCCAATACTCAATCCTTGCAAGAAAGGATTTTTCAAGTTTTATCCAGGAAGTTATCTGTAGATTAGTTGCAAATATTGCTTAATTCACAAATCTGTACAGTGATAACTGCTTTATAAACCACTTCCATGCTATTTAAGGTACTTTAACAGTAGAACTTATTTTACATAGATAATAGCTTCTTCATTTGTAAATAAGTGGCAGTACATAATTACAGGAGGATAACCATTGACAAAAAAGTAAGTTTTACAAGTAAGAATAAAATTTTATTCTAACTGTAAAATTTGTTAGAAATTTAAGAATATTATAATACAAGTATACATATACATTAGGTAATAAATAGGGGTTTTTTTCGTTAAACCATTCAAAAATTGTCTTTAAAACTACTTAAGATATACTTCATACGAGATTGCCAAGAAGTCATACATTTGAAAGAATAAAGGAAATTATATTTCTTTTGGAAATTTATTTAATAAATATGGGAAAATAACTCTACTAGTATGTTTTAACTGGTTTTGTAAGTCAAATGATTTGTATGGAAATTCAACCGCCTAAGTAGGAAATTGTATTGTTAAGGAATTTCGGGAACATAAAACTATCATCAATTAAAGTTCCATCAAGATTTGCACCGAATAATAAACATCCATTTCATTTGCGTAAACTATCTCTGGATATTGGTATACACGACACACACTTGTTTTGTTAAAATAATTAAATGGTTATTCTCCTCAGGTAAATTAAGTACAATGCTAGTGGCATAGCCAGAAAAGAATTTCCAAGGTAGGGACATGTCTTAATTTCAATAATTGTTTTGATCCTTTTATATGGTATATCAGGAAAACTTCCTAGTTTTAGGGGATTTATTCCAATATCCCTTGGCCACGCCCCTATACAGTAAAATGTACAAACTCGTGTAAAGCGTGCATTTATGTTATGGCGATATTTGCTCACTTTGTATGTTTTGTCACTTACGAGAATATTCTTTTAAAAGATTATATTTATGTAATCAGAGTAGTAGGTCACACCTCGATTCTTTTTATAAATCTATTTATTCCATATTTACACACTATAAATGCTTATTTTTGCACTTCTATGTATCTTTAATCTTGTGTCTATTTCAAGATCACAGAATTAGCTGTGTCTAATACAGACAACAACAAAAAAGCTATAGAAAGCCATTTTGAGCTTTTTTGAACATGCTTGACAAATAGACCTCTAGATAATAATAGCACAAGAACGGTAGATATGGTGCTTTTCATGTGGAAGAACAGGAGTTTGATTATATTTTAGGCATATCATCTGTTGTAGTCGTGTGTAAAAGGGGAGGTAATTATTAAGAAGAAACTTTAGTATAAATATAAAAACGACATCATTTTATTATTATTTTAAAAGAACTGAATTTAAAAGGGTTGCCAAAAATGAAAGAAGTTAAAGTAAAATGAACACTAGTATATTAAAACTAGTTGCAACGCGCGACATCATCCATCAATAGACTGGGGGATTTGTATAGTTAGGTTATTCCACTTTGTTGAGCATCTATAAATGAAGGAAGTCTGAACAACTTACGGCCGTATTCACCGGTAACCTGACCGGCGGTCAGGTCAGGAAACCATGGTTACAGCCTCTGATTGGTGGAAGGAAACTATTGAATTATTTTTCCACCAATCAGAGGCTGTAACCATGGTTTCCTGACCTGACCGCCGGTCAGGTTACCGGTGAATACGGCCGTTAAACTTGTAGAAGTCTGTATAATAATGAAGAGGGGGAGAAATACTGTAGTAATTTATCGTGAAGTTTAACTAATTACATTTCATATCTAAAATTGATATTAAAAGTTATTTTAGTTAGTATAAAAAATAACAGGGAAGGAAATCAGTTTTAAATAAACAATATGTTGGTTAAAGTTATCGAAATTCAAGCTTAATTTTTCGTTTAATATTTATCACAAGTCTTGAAACTTTGAAGTTAAATTGACTTAGAAAAGTATTAGTATTTTCCAAAGTAAAAGTAGCATATCCTAGAATATATAAAATAGACCTGTACCTTTATCTAGCTTTGTTAATATATTATTGTTATACTATATTTGTTTATATATTAGTGTGTGTTCGGTTAAAAAAACATTTGAAGACATTAATGCTCACTTCCATGTTCCCAATAGAAACAGGTTTAATAATAAAACCCAATGAAAGCAAACACAGAAATATTTCTCGACACAACCAGCTTAAAAGTATTAACCTAAATAGGGAATTTATTTGACATCCGTCCCGAACTAACACAGGTACAAAGTTTTTTAACAGTTCCTTAAAACATTTGTCCTTTTTATGAGTGAAGTAAATGTATCTTTTTAATTTACTAGTCGTTCTTATAAATTCCAAATGAGGAAGTTGCATGATTTTTTTTTATTTTTTTAATCGATTCCTCTTGCAAAAATAAGCAACTACCCAAAATTTGAGGCCGATCGAGAAATTTTTTGATTGTCAAAAAAATTAACGAAAATCCCCTTTTTAAAAGCGCGCAAAAACGCCAAGAGTTTGGATGTGACGTCATCTTATACTAAACATTGTTGTAAAGCAATGGAGTTGATGGTATGATTGTTGACGTCATCTTATAGTTTAAACAATAAACGTTTTCAGTCACGTCTTTTTTTTCTCGACTTTTAAATTAAAATATTTAATTACATGTACATTTTTTTTGAAAAACTGACTAGATATTTCATTTTACCATACAAAAAACCATACGGAACACTTGTTTGTTTTTGAAAATCTGACACATGCAACTTCCTTATTGTAAGTTTTTATACTCTATTCATTTGGAATTGGGGCTTGAGAAATAGTGCTTTCCCCCACGCTAGAAGCATAACCATAGTTACGCTCTTCGAGCTGCCAATAGTAAGCCTCTTCGTCACTTTGACGAAGATAGTTGCTATGGTTACCGATCGGTGGTGGGGGAAGGAAATATTTTCAAGCGCCAGTTCAAAATGAACAGAGTATAGGACTTCATATTGCAAAAAAAATTGTTGTTTTGTAGTAAGATATCCTTTTTTAAAAGTGAGTGGACTATACAATAAAATGAGCTAAAAAAATTGCTTGGGTAATTTATTAAAATTAATAGTTATTTAAAGTTATTCATGAATAAAATAAATTTCCATTGGAACCCATAGAAAGGAAAAGCTAGAAGGTCTGATTGGCGAGTGAACGGTTAAGTTGCTTAAGTTCAGCCGAAAAAAGTAGAAGCTAGAGAGAAATGTATTAAATTCATAAAAATACACATTTCCTTCAGATCTATATAATGGTGAAACTTATATATGATCCCTAAGTACAAGACCGAGTTTACGCTTTGAAGGATTTCGCAAGCACAAAGCTGTTCATACTGTAAGAATCGTGTAAATTCTCTATTGCTGTGCATTTTTGTGGTGAAGTACATGATGTGTTTTTGATACATCTTTTGCACATTGCCTGTAATATTTTACTCTTGAATAAAATTTATATCCTATACTGACTCATTTTCCCTTTTTCTCCGAAAAATTAAAATGAAACACAAATTACATCAATGCTCGTGTTGTCTATTTTTAAATTATTTATAAAAATTTGAAATTTTAATGGGCCTCTAATAGTTGAAGAAGCTGAATAATGAAATTAAATTTTAAGGAGTAAAAGAAATTAGAAGCAGATATAAGTTGGTGGATGGAAAATCGAAGGAAAAATGGGAAATGCCTTAACAAATTTAAATTTTATTTTAGAAATTGGTAACATGCGTTTATTATTCCTATGGCTAAAAAAAAGCTAATTATCCTCAAATATTTATAAGTATATATTACTTTCGTTGAATAATATGTTATCTTTGAAACTTGGTGATTTACCTACAGAAATAGAACATGAATCCGTCTGCTACAAGGTATTTTTAAAAATTTTTTCTCTCTCTGATAGTTGAAATGGATTTAATTAAAAATAAATTCTAAATTTCCATTCATAAAAACTACATTTATCGATTGTTTCACTGTATGGTCTAAGTTTTTTTATTAGGCGAAAAATTCTCATGATAATTATTTTATATTCAGTAAAGTATTATAACTTTATTTTACAATTTAATTTCCATAAAGTTTTCTGTAATGGCTTTGAGTCTGTCAAAAAGGGGAATTCATTTAATAGGGGTAAGACTTACGACAATATACTACAAAAACTATAATGAGTTACGCCTTACACCGGGTTAGACCATAGCCATCTAGAGTAGGGTGTATCGAAAAAAAACCTTTTTTCGATTTTGATGACGTAATAGTGCGGAAAAGTTGTCTAAGGTGCCAGAGAGTACCTGTGAATTTTTTCAGAATTTTTGGATAATTTCTTAAGGTGCCACATTGGCCCTGAAGTTCCCCATGTTAATCCAATGGGGCGCGCCGCCAAAAAGGCCGAAAATCGGTTTTTCGCCCCTCATTTCTACCCTAATCACACGACGAATGTCTCGTCTCGAGTTATGGACTCTATATGATCTAGGCTATCCGACAAAACTTGAATAATAGCCTAAATATCTATATTATGTTTTTTTGTATGCTCAAATTTCGTCGAAAATCGCGTATTTCCTCGTTCAAATCAGAGCCCACAATCAACATAATATAGAGATTTAAGTTATTATTCAAGTTTTTTCGGGTATCATACATCATATAGAGTCCATAACTCGAGACGAGACATTCGTCGTGTGATTAGGGTAGAAATGAGGGGCGAAAAACCGATTTTCGGCCTTTTGGGCGGCGCGCCCCATTGGATTAACATGGGGAACTTCAGGGCCAATGTGGCACCTTAAGAAATTATCCAAAAATTCTGAAAAAATTCACAGGTACTCTCTGGCACCTTAGACAACTTTTCCGCACTATTACGTCATCAAAATCGAAAAAAAGTTTTTTTCGATACACCCTTATCTAGAGCGAGGAGGCCGTGACAGAAGAATGATGAGTCATCCCTTCCGACGAAAGCTATCATTGCGTTCCCATAGACGCGTCGATTTTGGAGGGGAAAAATCGCTATAAATCATAAACAAATGATCGGAAAAAGAAAAAAAGACCTGTGTGTGATGTAGGAAACGAATACTAATGATTCTGAGTGAAAATGTTTACATTACCGCCGAAATATTTTGATAGATGGGATTTTAAAAAACCTAGCTCAGAGAACGATCGACTTTCACAAGCTTTATTCGATTAGATTCGCCATAATTTCAGTTAAATTACTTCTTGTATTATAAAATGAACATGTTTGGTTAGATTGTATTCGTTTTTGAGTCATTCAAACCAATATTAACATTCGAAAATTTGCTGTTAAGTTGAGATTCGAAGCTAGCTGAACCGGGCGGTTTATTAAATAAAATATTTCTGTTTTATAATAACAAAAATCCTGTCTTTATTTTAACAACTAATACACCATGTCCTATCTTAATATTTTTAATCCTTACACAGATAAATATTAACCATATTAACCCCCGCCTTGTAACTTTAAATAGGATTTAAATATCAATTGAGTATTCAAAATCAGCCGCTCTCTCTCTTTCTGGTACAATACTATATCTCCCTTGGGGTTTATAACCTTTTCCTTTATACATGAATAATCTAATATTTGAAATGGATAAATGTGATTTCCATTTTCAGTCGATAAAATGTACTTATTTATAAACTTTTAAAAGGTAAAAACATGAAACGCAAATAACTGATCAAATAAGTTATAAGCATAACATTTAATTAAATTATTAATATCTATTAAAAACTGTTTTTTTGGGAGGCAAGATAATATCCCCAAAACTTTTACTTTACAAAAACATATTTGTCTTCCTATGTGTATTAATAAAGCGAATTGAGCTCTCGGTATTTTCCGAAGCCATAACTTTTTCCTTTCTTCATCTTTCGGAAAGGAAAAAACACTCACACTGCTGGCACCTTTTATGAAATTACTCGGCTATGGTTAGACTGGGTTAGGTTAGGAAAACCCTCATTGAAAATGTATAAGACTGGGAAATTGATTTAAATGTTCTGTAGAATTAATCAAGACCGAAAAATATTTCGTTTAGAAAAGATTTCTACTTTTACCCATAGAGGGCAGCATCAAAATGAGGAGCTGGATCTGAGGCTTGATGATAGAGCAAAATTTTTAAAAGTATAGTTAATTCAGATAATTTGATTATCACAGATCCAAAAAAATTTATTGAAAAAACTTAGAAAAAAAACTATTAAGAAATATATTTCATAATTTTATCAAGAAAAAATTCAAAACTTTGTTATCAAAATTAAATATTGCAGCTTAACTGAGCCTGTAACTGTACCTATTCAAAAGAAAAACAAAGATACCTCGCCGTAATCAATAAATTATATATTTTGATTTTCTATTGTTGAATTATATTAATTCCTTTGTCTTCAAATTAATAGTAAAAATGTTTGGAAACATGCCCCCACCACCCAAGTCGGAACCTGGGGTTGTAGGATTCATTAAAAGCTGTTATGCAGACTCCTTCAAATGGTGAGTTATACAAACTGTTTCTCTCACTTGTTTGGTTTGTCGTATCATTTATTGGATTAAAATGTAATATTAAGTCCCTGTTAAAATTAACAATTGTTATATAAGTTTTCATTTTCCCTCTGTTAAAAAAGTATGTATTATTGGTAGTGCATGGTAACCAGAATCTGATATTTCCTCCTAGATGGATCAAATGCAGATCCTCCACTATATCTCCTATCTTACTACAGTCCCTATGTGTAAACACAGCAACATGATTAAGTGTTTTCAGCACAGAGATCTTATTGTACAATTAGATCTATAATAATATTCGGTACTTTCGTATTATACCGTGGACTGTTCGTTCTGTGGCCGTCTAATTCAGCGGCACATCAATAGAAAAGTCAATATCTTTTGATAACGTTTTTGATTAGGCGGTACAGTCGGGATAATACGTAAAAACCAAATATTCTACTTACTATTTTAGGATTATTAATTAGATCTCTATGGTTGTAAGCAGATCCAGAAAAACCTTTCTGCAAATTTTAATTTTTTTCCACAAAATTTTTCTGTTGACATTTTACATAATTTTAGCCTACTGCCCCCTTCTTACAAAATACACTAACTGTTTTCACAATTAGGGGAGACCGGGGAGGGATGGGACACTTTTTACAAGAATATTTTTAAAAATTGAGTTTTCCTTGTATAAATTTGAAACTTTCAAAATAACATCTTGAAACATTTTAACATGTTTAAAAATTATAACCAATGTGATAGCAAATAAAACTTAAGATTTATAAACGAATTAAAGTAAGTAAAACTATCCCACTCCGGGGTGGGATGGGACACTTTTTTACAGTTAAAATTTATGATTAATTTTTAAATATAGGATTAAAAACCGCAAAGATTGAAGTATTTTATACATTTAAAAGATTTATTACAAAAACATAAGTTATTTTACCCTATATTTACTTCGAAAAATCTAACTTATAAGTGAAAAATACAAAATCAGGGACCAATCCAGGATTTTAAACTTAACCCCCATTTTTGTGAAAAATTTACACAGCACTTTAATTTTTGTGAAAAATTATATAAGCTTTTTAATTTATGTAATATTTTTTAAAAACTTTTAATCAGAACTAATAAAAGTTGCATTAATTTACTACTTTTAAGCAAATAAATTTTAGAAAACACAGATTTTTTATTGAAGAAATTACTGTGAAAGCTGCCGATTTTTGGCATCATTATTGTAAAGATGTTGATAATTTTGAAGAATTTTTGTGAAGGTACCGTTTTTGTTTGTACTTTTTTTGTGAAGGTGCCGATAAACGGTATACCAAAATTCGCCTGCATTAGTCCCTGAAAATTAGGGCTCGACCGATGCATCGGCGCCGATTGTTTGAAAAAATAGCCATCGGCATTGACATCGGCGGCCGATGCTAAAATTTGAAAAAATCGGCCCATCGGCCTTAAAAAACATCTAAATGCCGATGTTTGGCCGATGGTTATAAAATTTTTTAAATAAATTTGAATCGATATTTCAATCTTAAAAAATTTAAATAGAATATTTGTATCAGCAGCAGCAGTGAAAAATAGTCTATTAACATCATTCTCAAGTGAAAACCGTTAAAAACTAAATGTTGAAATTTTTACTGGTTTACCCCTTTTTCCTTTTTTTTTTCGTTGGATTTACTGGATAAAATTAGTTTAATGCAATTTTTAGCATCGGCAATCGGCCTCGTTAAGACCCATCGGCCATCGGCTTGCCGATGGAAATTTTCGAACAATCGGCATCGGCCCATCGGCCAAAAAAGTGCCATTGGTCGAGCCCTACTGAAAATAGTTAAAATTCTTTAATCTAAAAAAATTGTTTTCAACTGCAATACTAAACAGTTCCAAAACAAAGGTAACTAAAGAATTGTATGCAATAGCTTGTATTTAGGTATTGAGAGGAATTGGGCATGTCCCATCCCACCCCAAGTCATTGTGTCCCATCTCACCCCGGTAGGGTAGCAACAGTTTGAAAAAAACAGGGACTAATCCAGGATTTTAAACTTAACCCCCATTTTTGTGAAAAACTTACACATCCTTTTAATTTTAATTTTTGTGAAAAATTGCAAAAGCTTTTTCATTATTGTTAATTTTTATAAGTTTTAGCACTAAATTACTTATTGCTACAGTTTTATAGCAATTTAAAGACTAATTCAATTATAAACAATTCGTCTATCATTAAAAAATAATTTTAGAATTTTTGTGAAGGTGCCGATTTGCGAGTACATTTTTTGTGAAGGTACCGTTTCTGTGAGTACATTTTTTGTGAAGGTGCCAATAAACGGTACCTAGATTGGCCTGCATTAGTCCCTGAAAAATAGGTTCTTTCAAAAGAACTGTAGCTTTTAGGCTTAACTTAACTATTTATTCATAAAGAATACATTATTCTGTTTAGAAAACAATAAAACCATTAAGATAGCAACCAAGAATCAGATTGAAAATTCACTTTGAAAAGTGTAATACTTAATTACTTTTGCTATAGTGAAACCATCTTTTTCATTCAGAAACTTGTAGGAGCTTGCAACTAAAATAGTAAACAGCAACAAGTATGAAGCCATGGTGGCTTTACCTAGTGGAACACTCAAAAACTAATTTTATTTTTGATTATAAGATTTATTGAAGGTGTCCCATACCACCTCGTGTCCCATCCCTGCCTGATATCCCCTACTATTTTTAATTTGATTGATTTTTGATCAATTGCAGTTTGAGTAATTTTTCATTCATTTTTCCCTCAAAAATATGGGGAAAATGCAAAATTTTCTGCGGTTGTATATTGTGGGTAAAAATAGTGGATGGAGGACTTAAGATAATACACCTCCTTGATGGGAAATATTTATGGCTTTGTTTTCCAATTATGGGGAAGAAATCAAATGGCATGGTCCTCTTCATTCTGTCCCAATATTGTCAAAATTTTCAGGGACGGACCAAATTCAATTAAAAATATTGATTAATGAGTATACACTCAGTAACAAGTACTTTTAGAGGTTAATATGTAGTTAGGTTAATCACATAAAATCTAGAATAAAAAATTTTATAATAGATTCACAGTAATTTGAACTTGACTAAACATCACCTATTAAAAATATCATTTTCTGTAATTCCGTTACTATGCTTCTAAAAGTGTCTCAAAAAATTAATAATTTTTTAAAAATTATTTCAAATGCATATTTTGTTTTCCGAGACTGTATTTATGCCTTCAGAAATCAGAATAAAAATATTATAACTTGATCAAATTAAAGTAAAAACTTTGAATGAATTTCCTCTGATTTGTAATTCTGTTAACCAAAGAATTGCCCATGAATCATCTTACCATAATTTTAAAATTTCTTTCCAGGGACATCATCAAGAGTTGGTCCATGTTTGCATTTGGAGTATATATCTCTAAAGAAATTTGCGGCATTGATTTCTCTGCTACACCTGCTCCAGTGTAGAAAGTGAGATATAAGTTCTGTTTTTTGGGGTTTTAAAAACATGCATTGAAAAGTATTTTGTCTCTTACATTCTTTATTTTTTCAGGCTGAATATTAATTATGCCACTTTGAAAATGAAGAAATGTAAATAGCATCTTATTGCATTATGCTCAAGCTATGTATCGACAAGAATCGCATCATAAAATAAATGGATTGATTTTTAACCTCCTGATTTCCATGATCCATAAATTGTACTTCATAAATGTTTTAATTAATAAGAAATGTATGGGTAGATCTAGGTTTTATATTTTGGGGCCCATTTCATTATTTTTTGTGAAAAGTGAAATGTTTTTTGTAAAAAAGAAATAATTTTTGTGAAAAAAATTGAAGCAGTGATAGTTAGCAGATAATTGTAATGTTAAAGTAAAATTGACTCACAAACCAAGAAAATCATGAAAAGTTCAAATATATTGTGAATGTTTTCTTGCGAATTATCACTTAAGCTAATTTAAATTTCATGAAAGAGGCGTTTTTATGAATTTATTTTTGTGAAGGCGTAGATTTAAAGAGGGGGAATTTTTGTAAAAAAGGGGCATCAATTTTTGTCTGGATCAACCCCTGAAATGTAAACTTGTCAATTAAGAATGTGTTTCATTTTATATACATTGCTAGAGACGGAACTGTATAGATCTGGTTATGAGGGAATCTACTGAAATCATTATGTGCCATTCATTTTTAATTTTAAAAGGAACTTGAAAACTATACTAACCTTAAAAGGACTATGCAATAAACTAAAGTGGGGAAAATTAATTTAAGAGAGTTATGTGTATGTTTTATTAAGGCAATACTTGTTTTCCTAATGTGTTACTACAAAATTATATACCCTACAATAATATTTTTACTGATTAAGTATTTAATTATCTATTATTAAGCATTTTACTATCCATATGTAATGCGAGTTGTGTGAACAGGAAGACCTTAAAGCTTTCAAATATGTACTCTTCTAATTTTGCATTGCACTCAAATTTCCTTCTTCCGTATCTTAAGCTACAACTCCCTGAATTTTAAAACTGAAAATAAAAATAAATCAATGCATCATATGAGTTAATACAGAGAAATCTTTAGCATCTATGTGAATTCCTAATTTCTCAAACTTAGAACCATCTTGTATTCTTTGTAAAAATATTTCATGAAAGAAAAAAGTTAATTAACTGAAATATTTCAAGGGTTGTAAGTGAACTATTTTTTTTAGTTTCATAGCTCATACAGTCTGCTTTCTTGATTATTATGTCTTATTATTAAATTTATTGTGTTTTTAACCCACAGGTTAAAAATTTAAAACTTTGGTATAATTGAAATAACTAATTACTGTTGAAATTAAAATTGAACTGAATTCTATTTGACGCCATTAATTTAAGCAATTTGTTAATTTACAATTAGTATTATTTTTGAAAATTTTAACAGCTTGATTATGCTTGTATTTTTCTAGCTATTAAGCAGAATTATGTTATCTACAAGTTTATCAGAGCATTAATCCATAGAATGGAATTTCAAATTTTTTTAAACGTTCAATAATATTTCCAATTGCAAAAGAGGGAAAACAGAACCTTCTCCAAGATCCCTAATTAAGTTTAATGGTAGATAATAGTGTTTCACACAGTTTTACTGCAATAAAAATAACGAACTTAGACTCTTCAAGTGAACTTATGTATTTATCTGTATATGAACTGATAGAATCTGCCTTAATAGATGGCAGCACGAACAGCTGTGAGGCCCTTTAACGAATGCGTTGCAATTTTTTCGGGAGGTGGGGAAGAAAAGTACATTGGTTTTAATATTTGATATTTTTTGGAATCTACATAATTAAAGAAGTTATGCAATTTTGTTTTTCATTAAAGAGCGAATTTAATACTAGTGGTATTAAGATTTTTGGTTGCGGGGGAGGTTCCCCTAAATTTTTAATCAAATTTAATAATTTTAAGCTGTTTTTATAAATTGAATATTTAGTAAAATATTAAGGCATTCATCTCCCTGAAATATTTACCAAAAAGGGAGACCTCCAAATATATTTTCAACCAAGCAATTATTGTTGAATAAAAAATTTGAATTATTTTGAAAACTTATTATGTAGTCTTAGCTCACCGAAATTATTTATAGGGGTTGGGGCCCCTATAATTTTTTCCTATTAGTTTTGGAAGTAAATTGAATGATCTAACACTTATCATTATCAAATGCTAACCCAATAATAAAAAAACTTGTGATGACATATCTTGGTCATTCGAAGCCTCCACACTTTGAGGTCATACATCTTCATTTAGTTGGGTGTTTTCCAAAAACAAGACTGGGAGTTGAATGAAAAGAAAGATAATGGGGATGATTAACCAAAAGCTAAGCTCGGTACCATTATTACAGGCGGGTGCACAAATTCCTTTTCTTTATTTGCTCGAAACACACAACTCGGGTCTTTTTTCTCAGGTGCGTCATTTTTCGCTTTTTGTTCATGTGCTTGAAATTTCGAATTAAAAAAAACACCCCGAGGTTGAATAATACTTTATCAAGTAGCGATGCTCCTTTTTTGTAGTATTTTCTTTAAAAAAAAAGTATACTTTTTCTCATTTAAAGTTTATTACTTTTATTTTAGATTGCTGGACATAGGGTATATTTCTTGAAAGTAAATTATTAGTTGTCGAAGGTTTAGGTGGTGCAGGATACAAGGTGTTTTTCAAAAGTCCCTTTCTCGGAACCAACGTGTCCTACGGTGGAAGTGAGGTCTACCCGTAGGTAAGTGACCCTGCAGAATCCATTGGGATGACTTACAGCGCCCCTATCAATTTGACCCCTTAGGTCCCCTTTAATCATTTGGACCCCCTTTTAGGTTGCACCAAAAGAGGACCCCCGCACTTTGTGGAATCACAAGGAATTTTTCAAAATTTCTACAGGGATTTGAGGGTTGACTCATTTGCGAATCTTAACTCATATTAAACACGGAGAGAACCACTCCTTTCAAGTGACATAATTTTCAAAGAAAGAAACTAAAAAAAGTATGTGAACAAATTACAAATTTCTTTTTCAAAGAAGGTTGATCCCCTAACTCAGAGTTTCTCAAACTGTGGGTCGCGACCCACTGGTGGGTCGCCAGTCAATTTTTAGTGGGTCGCGAGAAGATTTTTAATTTTTCTGAATACGAAGTATCTTTTTATAATTTTTACAAACTTGTTATTGACTTTTGAATTACCAAACTATTATTTGAACTTTTGAAATTTATCAAATTGCCCTATAGTAAAAAGAATAAAAATTTGAGGAAAAACTTCACTACTTGGTGTCGAACAGAAAAGGCAAATTAATGTAAATACGTACTATGTGTGTCACTTTAATGTGCCGATAATGCAAATGTAGTCGGTTATTCAAATAAGATTTGAAGAAAATATTCAGTGTTTCTCCCCATGCACACCGGGGAGGAGCAATGTAAATTTTAAGAATTTTCTTAGGAAAAGATGCCACTGCAATTTATTCTATATTACTAAAAAACAAGTTAAAAACCTTGTTTTTAACGGTCAAATTTTAAAATTTTCTCTGGAGGAGGACCCCCAGACCCCCCTTTTTACTAAAGGGGTCATTGTTAGCCCACAATTTAACTATTTCATACGCTCAAACTCAAATATTTACTTTTTTCTAAAAAGTTAATTTCTCTTCTAATACGCCTGCATGTTATCATTTATTGTTGTAACTAAATAGTTGGTGAACACCCCCAGTCAGAGAAGTTAAAATTCTGTGGGGGGTATGAGATAATTATCTCAGTTCATTTAATTATATTTAACTGAAGTCGGTGGGTCGCAATAGATTTTGTTTCTCAAAAATGGGTCGCGATGTTAAAAAGTTTGAGAACCCCTGCCCTAACTTCTTGTTGGATAAGGCTCTGAATTAAGTCTAGGGGAGTTACTGCCAAAACTTGTTAGTGGCCAACGAAAGTGATACTACGTGCTGTGGGCATTGGCGTGTGGTAGCAGTTCATACACTGCATGGAATGTTCACATATTTACATGCAGATGTTGAGAATTCTCGCTTCGCTCCACGGACGCCCATTCGAATTATTAAAGCGGCCTTTTGCAATGTAATGAATGTTTTTTCGGTTGAGAAACTCGAGGAATTCAGAATTAGGTATGCGTTCTCTTATAATTGAACTGAGTCTGTCCGCCTATATGATGCAACTTCTTGAAAGATGTTGAAGATTACAGTGCTGTAGGAAGAATTTTCTTAGTTCCCCCCCTCTTCGTATTATTCGATAAAGACTTTTCTGAAAATTTTCGTTGGGGAAAAAAGCAAAATTTCGGGAAAGGTTTTTATTATACTCTGAAACTAATTGAAGATATTCAAATATCGATACACAGAATTAAAGACGTGTTTGATTTACATGAAGAAATGAAATCGACCCCAAAAAGTAAATATTAAGCATTTTACAAGTAGTTTTTAAAAAAAATAGAAATTTGGAATTTTCGCAATTTTTTTCAAAACTCTTTAAATTGACTAATTTTTAGACAATTTGGGTCCCAAATTGCCTAAAATAGAGTAAAATTTCCTAAAATTTTTTTGGGTTACACGCGGATAAAAAATTTTCAAGAAAAAACAGGAGGGGTGTGACAAACTCCTAAACCCCCACCACTTGCCATACGACCCTGATGCATTCGATACTCCCCTCTAGTATATCGGAAGTATTGAAAATACTGAGAAACTCGTCTGGAAAAAAAGCAAGTACCAATACAAAGTATTCTGCGACCAAATTTTGCCCATTCCTAGTAGTATAATAGGATTTTTTTACTTGTAAGACCGCCCCAGAGCTAAAAAATCGCCCTGACTTTACATTTTCAGATGTTTTTTTAAAATTTTACTAAGAACGGAGCTTAGACACAAGGAACTACCTGTTTAAGTAATAGCGTCCTAAACAGTTAACTAACCGCCCTTGAAATTTCAACGTGTTTTACAAAATATACTATCAGGACATCGGTATCTTGAAAATTATCTACCTTGCCTTGTTAATTCACGGTTGATTTTTAACTATAAAGGCGCCCTAAAAATTAAGAGCAAAATTTGATGTTAAGGTAAAACTGTGGGAGGACTCCTCCTCCAAAACTCCTAAATGCTCTCACTCTTCCAGACCTAATGAACCTAAGGCTGAATTGTTAAATCACTATTGGTTACAGTTTTTAGGGGCCATTCATTAATTACGTAAGGGTCCCAAGGGGGAGGGGGGGTTGGAAAAATCTCCACAGATAAAAAAGATATCCAAAAAGATCTCCATGATAAAAAATAAAACTGTTGAATCCATCTTTCAGTTGTCATAAGTCGAAACAAAATAAAAGCAAAAAGAGAGAGAGAGAGAGAAATCTTTTTTAGTTTTGGTTTCAACATTTTTTTGTTTTAGCATTTTATTATTTTGAAAAACCAAATGGAATCTTACGTAAGATTAGGGGGGAGGAGTTTGAAAAATCTTACGTAACCTTACATGGGGGTAGGGGGGGGGGTCAAAATTGCCAAAATCATCCTTACGTAATTAATGAATGGCCCCTTATTACACTACAGTCACCCCCCCATTGGTTCACTCAGAAAAAAAACATTCAGAAGCATCAGTATTATATTAACACAAGTGTAGTATAGTATCCCTTCAGAAGGACGCCTGAGCAAAGGGTACAGGGGGCACCTCCCAATGTCCCCACTGGCCAGCACGGGCCTGGCATCATGCTGAAAACTGAACTTTTGGTACTTTAGGCTTATTTGAATTTTTGGTAGTATATTTTGCTGTCACGGGGGCAGTAAGGGTTACTTCAGCCTAAAACCATGAATCCCAACTTAATTTTATAACACGATAGTTGAGATTCAATTTTTTATTTCCAGTTATCAAATTTTAAAATACCGCTTTTATTTTATACAAAATGCATTGCAGAGGAATCTCACGAAGAGAAACTATGAGATTTTAAGCACAAGCTATTGCTGTTTATAAAGAGTAAATTATGGACTATCGTGATCAGTTAACACCGTGACTGTTCTTCCAGGAGACCTTCTTGACTGCATGACTGTTCTCGTGCTTCTTTTCCATGTAATGTTCCAAAACCTCCTGACTGAGTTGACTTTTAATGTAGTTGCGATTGTTGTACGAGACGTCCCATTTTTTTTTCGGGGGACTTTGCATGTACTTGGCGGCGAACAGGTTGTTTCGTTTCTTGATGACATCTTTGTGAATATGATCTCCTGATCCTGATGACCACTGCTTTTTGTCCTGATGTCTCCTTGTGTCGTATTTTCTGTTGTAAGACGGGCTGGTCGTTCTTTCGACAGTGCATTCCTGCTCGGTCAAATAGGATTCGTGGAAGTCCATGTCACCCATGTTGCTGTAGTTTTTGCGCGAAGTTATTTAAGTCTAGGCGACAAGAAAAGTACTTTTAATTAGTGTTTTGGTTGTATTATTAGTTGGGAAATGTTTAATACTATATGAGCGGGAAAGAGGAATTTTCAAACAGTTAGATTCAAATATTATTTAAAAACTGTTGTTGCCAGTTGCGACAAAGAAATAAAATTTTGTGACTTGAATACTAGTTATTTATCTTTAAATTCAAGATTTAGGCAAAAAAAATAGTCTGAGGTAAAATCGTTAACTCATTAATTTTAATACAAAGGAAAAAATTATTAAGTAGTGCAAACATTAATTTAAAGGTTAATAAATAGGCTATTAATAAAATACCTGGTTTTTAAAATTTTTGGAAATTGGAAAGAAGTTTTAAACTTCTAAAAAATTAAGTTAAGCTTATAGAGATTTTTTTACGGATTTGATACATTTTATCTACAGAATTGTTTAAATCTAAACTATTAAATCTCTACGGTTTAGCTCAAACACTACTGACTCAAAAGTACTATTGCTATCCCATCCCATGTCCCAACTAATATCACATACAAAATTTACAATATTGGTAATTTTTTGAGTTAGTATAAAGAATAAGAAAATAAAATTCTTTTAAGTTCTCTATCTTTCATTCTTAATTTTAGTCCAAGACAAAAAAGAAAATACATGCAACTATTCTCAATGTTGAAGAAGAGTTAAAACGGGTAAAAAAAGACAGAATAAAAGAGGCTTTGAAGTTATTTTACAAAGCTCTAGAATGGAATTCTACAGGGTGTCCCATAAATGTTGGGTCACACTTCTAGGGGGGATTGTAGACACCTAGACGAGTCAGAATCACATAGGATTTGGGGGGGTCCCAGACCAAATCCCAGGGAGTTAAAAATGGAGCGACACCCCCAAAAAAATATTGAAAAATTCAATTGGTAAAAGAACTACTATTGGTAAAAATTTAATTATGGTCTCAAAAATTGGGTTGTAATATGATCTTTAAAATTATCTCAAAAGTCTTCACCTAAAAATTTGTTTTATTACAAAATAAGTTTAAAAACCACAAAAAATGTGAAAATCTGTCAAAACTTTATTTGGTATTTCGAAATCCTTTCTTTTGATTTAATAATCTGAAAGATCATAGTCGAAAACCCTTAAGTCCAAAGTGTCACGTAAAAACCATCAATATTAAATGCTTGAGATCCTGTTAAAGCATGATTCAAGTCCGTTTTTAGCGTCCGCAAACTGCCGTTTTGGAAACGGCTATAGGAAACACGTTTGCGCACTCAAAAAACGATCTTTAACAGGATCTCAAGCGTTTAATATTGATGGTTTTTAAGTGAAACTTTGGTCTTTATAGGGTTAAAAACTATGATCTTTCAGATTATAAAATCAAAAGAAAGGATTTCGAAATACAAAATGAGGTTTTGGCAGAATTTTCACATTTTTTTGTGGTTTTTTAACTTTTTTCATAATAAAACAAATTTTAAAGTGAAGACTTTTGAGATTATTTTAAAGATCATATTAAACCACAATTTTTGAGACCATAGTTAAGTTTTTACCAATTGTAGTTCTTCTACAAATTGAATTTTTCAATAATTTTTTGGGGTGTCCCTCCATTTTTAACTCCCTGGGATTTGGTCTAGGACCCCCAAATCCTATGTGGTTCTGAGTCGTCTAGGTGTCTACTATCCCCCCTAGAAGTGTGACCCATTATTTATGGAACACCCTGTATAAGAGAATTCAAAGCCTCTTTTCTAGATGCACTCCTAGACTATTTCCCAGGACAGCCATTAAGGGTACAACTTTTTCAATCAAGATGGAAATCAGATACCGAAGAGGCCTCCGTTGGAACGAAGAAAGAGAGGGGAGCATTATGTCAGCATTTTCGTGGGAATACTGGAAAAAGTAATTCTAGATCCTAGATCAGTGGTTCCTGTTCCTGACTTCCTGAAGTGGGCGGTACCGCCCCCACCCGATGCGGCGTTAAGCTTTCTAGGGGGGTGATGGGTTGACGAGAACTTCAAAAGAAAAACGTAATTTTGAAGCTTTTCAATGCTTTAATGCAGGGGTTCTCAACCTTTTTGACTCCAAGACCAACCTTTTTGACTCCAAGACCTTTTCAGGGAAAATATTTTGGCGACCCCCTCAGACCTAAAATGTTAAGACTTTAATAATTATCTACCATTTAGTCGTCATTTCACTCGCATTAAGCTGCCGATGCATCCTATATTTACTCTTATTCAAAATAGTTCATGCATGAAACGAATTATTCTCTCTAATAATCTATAAGTTTTGGAAATTGCTGTGTCTGAAAAAAAATAACTCTATAACTATGACTGTTTTTTATTTTTGTTTCGCGTCCCTCCTAGGCATGCCGCGCGACCCCCCAGGGGGTCGCGACCCACCGGTTGAGAACCCCTGCTTTAATGTGTAGCCTTAGGGTAGGGGACAAAAAAGTATGTTATCCTTCAATATTTTCAAAAGCATTGCAGTTTCTGCTGCTGGAGATGTTTTAAAAATCATAGAAGTCAAACCTAGATCAACCCATTTTTTAAATGACTAAACAATTTTTTTAATTTATTTGGAAACACTTTTTTCTCCTTTTCTCTCTATATTCCCTTCTTTTCCCTTTCTTTTTTCATGGGGCACTTTCCGGAGTGCTGCCCCCCCACTCCTTGAATCCGCGCCGCGCCTGTCTCTCACAGGACAGGACCCTCCTTTGGTTGTAATTTTAACAGTGTGCAATATGGCTACAGTTGACTTTTAAGAGTTGTTATTTAATATTTATTTCGACTTTTTTTTGGAACAATTACAAAAATAATATTTTTTATAGCAACAAGATAACGACTTCTCGCAAACAATCAGCTATTACGAGGGAATAAAAGAAGAAAACAATTGTCACCCTAGCAGTAAAAAAATTAAGTTTTCAAATGACTAAAAAAACCCTGCTACTCTCCTTTATTCCAGTCTGAGCAGAGAAGATGAGACGAATTTTCATAGATGACCAAGATGAAAATCAGGTTCGTTCACCTGCAGTCCCCGCAGTGCGCATGCGCCCACCTGTTCAGGACGAGAGCCGTGTGTAGCGCTGTATCGTAAACGTGATGTAGAATTTGAATATTCCGCAGCCGAGCTTGCTGACGTACCCACTCCTCGCTTGTTGTGGACATCTCCCTTCCTGCTGACCATCATCGAAACGTCAAACGAACCTTCTGCCACCAACCACCGATCGATCGGTGTTCTACAAATGGAATGAAGAATGCCGCGCAAAAAAATCACCGCTGAAAATCGTTAGGCTTGGCGTTGTGTGCAGTTTGCTATGTGTTGTTGTGACCGAGCGCCGCCGCGTTTTGTTGTTGTGGTTGTGTTCAGGTGATTTTTTTTTAACAACAACGATGTCTTCCAAGTCCTCGCTGAAGAGACCCAGCACTTCCAGCAAGGAGTCTCTCACTTCCAACAACCCTGTATCGTTTGACAACAAAGCTCCTCACTGGAGTTCCAACGTGCACGAATGCACGGTGTGCATCGGCCCCGACGGCACCTTGAATTTGCCGATCAGGGGCGGCTCTGACAGGGGGGAGTTCGCGTACTTTGACGATTTGGTGCAATCCAGGATTTCTTACACGAGTGGATATTTGGAAAACGGAGACGTGATTCTGGAGATACAGAATCAGAAAGTCGCTGGATTTACCCACAGAGATGTGATTGCGTGGTTGAATCACTGCTGCAAAAGTGGGAACCCCGTCAGAATATGTGTGGCAAGAGGCGGTAAGTGTCAATTTATTTGTTATTAATATTTATTTGTTATTCCCTTATTGATCGTTCTGGTGTGTGTTCTATTTATAGAGGAGATCCTATCGGATCAGCTGATTTCGAGTGTCTGTCTCGGGGGGGAGGGGTGAAGGAATTTGTTTTGGTTTCAGATATTATATAAACAAACGAACCACAACAAAATAATCACTACCTCATTATGATTTCAGACCTCTATGTTTCAGACACAAGGAAAATCCCACAAGTGAAAATGATTCATATACTTGTTTTCAAAAATCTATAATGTTTGGAATTAAAATTATATTTGTCGGTTAAGGTGTGAAACTTGATGAGGGAGATTACTACTTGGATCTTACTTTTCGTGTTTTGGATGATTTATTATCGACATAAGTTTTTGAATGATTTTAATACCTACTACCAATATCTTAAATTAGGTTGGTTCATAATAATATTTTATAAACACATGAAAAAGGTATTACTGATTTTGCTTTATGGTTGTTTATTATCTAAATCTTTTTATTGGTTTTAAAGGTTTAGGGTTTAAATATTGCCTTTAAGTAGCACCCAGGGCCAAATTTAGGTAATTTGACATTCAGTAGGGACACTGACACTGCAGAAAGAATCTTCATGTTATAGGATGTTTTGTTATTTATAAACACAAATATTGTTACACAATAATGTTACCTTAATTGGGTTTTTGTCTGTTTTGAAGATGGTCCCCAATTCACAAACTGTGGAATCCCTATTAACTTAACATTAATCTAATCAGATAGTTAACAAGCCGCGATAGTGAGGGAAATGATCGGCAGGCTAATATATAAATACCTAAATAAAAGTTGAGATTTGCTAGCAGGGCTATTTGTAAATGTCACACTTTCACGTTTTTTAACCCTTTCATCCACTATGCCACAAAGTGTCGCATCTCCCCTTTGTCGTGCAGTCTTACCAAAAATATGTCTCTAGCACAATGTTGTCAAAAAAACTTGCAATCCCACATTTTTATTCCAGCTATCGTTTAATGCCACCCAATATTTCAAAGTGAACCATCATTTGGTTTAATTTTTAAGAAAACTTTGTTTTTCTGCACATAAGCTAATTTCTTTCCTTCCCCAATTTTTTTTGTTGATTAGATTTGTAATGTGTGATTAATACAGTTCGTGTAACCCCCTCACTTCGGACCTGGAAAAAGTCCCTCAACCTACGAACCTGGTTCGGGGGAAGCCCCTGCAAGCTCCATAGGAGCAGTATACATAAGGTTTGGGCAAATTTTATTAAGTTTGGGGGGGAAGGTTACAACTTTTTCCAGGCCCGCCTCACTTTGTCACAAAGTGCCCCCTCCCTACCCTTCAAAGTTTCATCACTATTATTGATGGCCCCTCACAAAAAAGTCAGGTAGAATAAAAATAAGGGATAGTATTAAATAGAATTAAAATTATATGGCCTCTATTTGAGGACAATTTCAAAATAAATCCAGATCCTGTTATAGCTTGTCTTTGGCTGCTATATGCCGGAACGTGCCTCCCAGAATTTACGAGATTCTGCAGCTCCCATTTCCCCTTTTGAAGAAAAGCTAGCTATAACCAGGCACATATTCAAGGAAAAGATTAGAGGGTATATCTTCCTTCAATATTTCTTTTATTTGTTAGCTCGCTAAAGGCAGACAACTACAAACATACCATGCCCCCTCTTAAATTTTATTTCTAGCTACCCCAGTTGCAGGCGGACCTGGAAAAAGTTGTAACCTTCCCCCGAACCTAATACAATTTCCCCAAACCTTATGTATATTGCTCCTATGGAGCTGGCAGGGGCTTCCCCCGAACCAGGTTCGTAGGTTCGGGCACTTTTTCCAGTTCCGGTTGCAGGTAACTCACCATTAGACTTGTTTCACTATCCTTGAGGAGATTATTATAAAAATTGCTTTTCTATCTACAATATGTTTTCCTTCTTTGTTGAGAATGTTTTTATGTGACTACCGTTCATCTATGATTAATATCTTTTTGAGTGTTAAAAAAAGTCTTGTTGAAATGAAAAAAATGAAGTGGAGATGAGAGGAACCAAATTAAAAACTTTTCAGGTCTGTTTAGAAGAAATTTGGGTCCATTTTTGGACCCTTCACAAAATATTTTACCTTTAAAACAGACCCTTCACAAAGTATTTTAGCCTTGAAACCAACACACTTTTTCACAAAACTTAATAAAAATATGGCATCCTATTTTCAGTTATTCATAAAAAGATGATTTCGGCTGAAAAATAATCGAATTTAAACTTCAAATTCACAAAATTACGAATAGATTTTAAAAAATTTTCAAAGTAACTCCATAAGTTTTTAATTAGTTAATAAATTATTGAATATTAACTAAATTGGAAAAATATGTTGAGTTTTAGTAGGGGTTGCAGCAGCCCTAAAGCTCCTCCCCCTTGCATTCCTTCTTATTGTGTAGTATTTGGGGTTGAATCATGTTTTATTCTAATTGGGGGATCACTAATCAATTGATCTGCATCTTTTTTTAGTTTATTTTGGAATGTTAAATTTATTAAAGACCTGTAATATTTATTGGATGATAAAAATTTTATTTTTGAAAAAAATGTAGGTAGTGTTTATAAGTTGATCCACTTTAACCTTTCCAATAGATAAATTGTTCATCATTTGGTAGGTTCTTGCCCCCTTTTAGTTACTTAAATTGAAAAGTTAACTATGTCCTACTTAAATGGTTTTTAGTTACTACTTCAAATTGTTTCACTAAGTATTCTTGAATTTTAATTTATTGAAAACTCTATGGTTGTAAGGGAGTTTTTATCTAGTTAGTATAATTTGTGTATCCATGATAAGGTATAACTGAAACTTGGGTCTTGTTTTACGGGTCTGTGAATGGAGTTTTTTTAAATTTTATAGTTTATTACACTGTGATTTATACCTTGTATTTATTTATTCCTGCAAGACAAACTGCTGAAATTTGTGTTTCTGCTATTGGTCTTCTAGGGGCAAGACTAAAAATAGTACTTAATAGACCTTTGGCCTCAGTGATTAATTGAAAAGTATCCAGTCAGAAAAATAAGCGTCTTCCAGGGGCAGGAAGATTGCCATTTGTAAAAACGAGAGAAACTTCATAGCACTGCCAAAACAATTAAAACTGTTCCTATTTTATTTTTGATTACTACTGCTTAATACGTATTTAGAAACTATTATTTGAAGTGTTGCTGAGGTCTGTGTAAATGCCATAGAAATAAAAAGGGTCTGCCTCTCTAAACTAATTGTTACTTTGGATGTATTTTAAAAATTAAACTTTCATCAAAAGTAGGAGTTGATTCCATAATAATAAAATAAATTTTCTCCTAGGGGAAAGGTTTACATTGCTACAGCTTATATTTAGCCATATTGGCACTGTGTCACCCCAAAGCTAAGCAAATCAACCAAATAATATAAAAAAATCCAGAAATTAATAATTTTCTAAGTTAGTGAAGGTCAGGGTTCGGGAACCTTTTGAAACGGAAGAGCCAAAAGTTACAACTTAAAAAATGTCCCAGTTTTTAAAGATCCACTGATTTTTTTTTGTTTCAATTTTATAGTATTTGATTTTAGATTGATTGGGAGGGTGATTTTAGTTGGAGAGGTTGACCCCAAACATTGTTTCTGAGGTACTACCTCCTTTTGGGAACTTTGTACATCAAGATATATAGATGACTTACATACACATTGTAAATTAATTTTAGTGAACTTAATTTTGAAATTTTGTGAACATGTGAATCCCAAGAAAAATTGGAGGGTCTGGGAACCCTCCCCCAGAAAAGTTTTTGGAATTTTCCCCTTCAAAATAGCATTTTAGCTCATTTTAAAGCCTTTTCGGATTGCACCCTAAGAGCAACCCTCATTATTTAAGTGACACAATTTTCAAGAAAAAATATGAACAGCAAAATTTTGAAGGGGTGGGGGTTTTATTTAACTTCTACTTAACTTCTTTTCGAACTTCTACAATAGAACATATGAGGATAACTCCTCATAAGTTACAGAATTTTCAAGGAGTTACAACACTGCTCCTTTTGTGTCACATTGATTCGATTAGGTACTTAAAAATAAATTTTCTAATTTTTTAAGGGATTTGAAAATTTATTAAAAATTTTTTTCCTATGGAACTGAAGAGCCGCAACGTTACATCAAAAGAGCCGCAGGTTGCCGACCTCCTGGAAAAACTCCTTAAATTTGCTTTATTTTTCTAAGGGCCCTTATAACTCCTGAAAATAATATTTTTTTCTCCTGAATTTATCCTCTGGCTCCTGGAAAACATCGGTCTAAGAGGCAAAACGAAGTTTTTGTTATCGATTTGGAAGAAATGATTGTTTTTTATCGATAAAATTTTGTTGCAATGGAAAAATCTAATCACTTGATAGGGTAGGGTTGATAGGTTTTTTATTTAAAAAAAATATCGGCATATTACACGGCCCCTAATTGAATCGCTTATTTCAGAAACATGTTAAACGCAATGTTAATCCTATGGGGTTTCAGGGGTTGATCCAGACAAAACTTGGGGTCCTTTTGCTGCCCCTTCACAAAATTCCCCCTCTTTAAATCTGCTCCTTCACAAAAATAAATTCATAAAAACGCCCCTTTCATGAAATTCAAATTAGCTTTAGTGATAATTTGCAAAAAAATATTCACAAAATATTTGAATTTTTCATGATTTTCTTAGTTTGTGTATCAATTTAACTTTTATGCACTCATCTGGTAACTATCACTGCTTCAATTTTTCACACAAACAATTTCTTTTTCATAAAAAATAATGAAATGGGCCCCAAAATATAAAACCTGGATCTACCCCTGGGTTTAACATGTTTCTGAAATAAGCGATTCAATTAAGACTACCTTGTCCGAAATTCCTCTGAAAATTGAACCTATATTAAGTTTTTCCCGGAAGAAAATGTTTTTATGACTGACACTTCGCCACATTACGGAAACGGCAACAACCAACTGCCGCGAAAGGTCACAAATCCTTCTCCCATTGTCAGGCTAAATATTGCATACGGCGCGCGGTGCAAAATACCCCTCAGCGTCATTAAAAAGTAGGCCACTTTTCCCAAATCGAACTATGCATTCGGGGACATGGCACCGATCGAAAAGATGGACGTTAACGACCTTGTGTTAAAACGCAATTACTCAAAATGAGTGACGAATAATAGACTTGCGGCATTTATAGAAGCCACAATGACTCTCCTGTTTGGATGTTCACAAGGTGGGAACCGAACTTGAAAGCCAGGGATTTTTCAGGGGAAATGCAGGGAATTTTATCGGTTTGGAAATTTCAAGGAAGTTTTTAAAAATGTGTCAAAATCGGGGAAATATCCCGATAGAGCACTGGCAATTCTAGTATTTTTAAAAAAACTTTTTGTTCGATAAAGGTACCCTAGAGAGCAATATACGCTCAAAATTGTTTAAATTAGGGGACATCCATAACTTACGTGAGGTGTTTTTTCCATAATCTGGACCTCCCCCTTGGTGAGATTTTGCTGGACCCCCCTCCCCACGTGAGATTTACCAACAACCTTTAAAAATAATTATTGTCCTTCCTTCCCATATATTCCTTTCTCATACTTAAAAAAGAAAGAAAATCGTATAATTTCTAACTTAAAAAGTTGACGTGAGATTTTAATCGACCCCCCTTGGTGAAATTTTTCCAAACCCCTCCCCCCTTTTGACCTCCCAAATTTATGGATGTCCCCTTACGATGATTATTTATTTTTTAATTTCATTTCAAAGTTTTAAAAAAGGGTGCGAAAACGTCAAATGTCAAACAGATCTGACGTCATTCAATCCAAAACAAAGACAAAGTGAGTGTCAATATTTATTTTAAAATATTGAATTAACTTAATTTTTTTGAAACTTCTCATGTCGATTTTTTAATTTAGATCTAGTATTTCTTTTGCTAGATAAATGCATTTTATTCTGTTTTAAAAAATGCTGGTATTGCTCATTTGTGTTGCCATTTTTCTTCCGAAACCATATGGATATTTTTTTACTTTTTTAATATCAATGAGAGGAACATATTCTGCGACTTATATGCTTTGTTTGGACTCGAATATCACCAATACTCAATTGCAACATAACTTGAGCCTGTAGAAATATGCTGAGAGCAACCGAAGAAAGTAGTTCCCCGCGCGGTGTCTGTATTTTGAGTGAAATTTAGAGCTTCAATTTTGAATAACAATTAGTTTTTTAAATCCACGTATATTAAGCTTCTTTTCATCCCGATATGCATAAAATGTTCAGTATTATTATTTTTTAAAGTGGCGTAGCGCGTAGTAGTACAACTCGCTCTCAAACTCGCCAGCCAATAAGCTTTTAGCAACCCAGCAGGCTCTCTGTAAACTCAGATTTTCTTCCGTGTGGCCATGACGTCAGGCTCAACTTAAGTTGCAATTGAGTATAGAGAGCCTGTATGCGAAAGAGAGGCGACAACTCAGTATAGAGCGCGCAGATCGGTAAACAGGTTTTCTGTTCGCCACAGGTTTCCCTCCATAGGATTAGCGTGGGGCGGCATGATACAGTTTGGACAGAATTGGATGCGCAGAGACGCTTGTCGTCTCTCTCGTATATAGGCTCTCTAATATCACCCAGGTTAAAACTAAATTTTATTAATTCAAAAAAGTTTAGATTTTTTATAACAACTACTGATTGTTTAAAACAGTGGTTCCCAACTCAAATATGTCTGCGGACCACTTCACTTAAATTTGAACCTCCGCGGACCATCTCTATCTCTAACTATATCTTCAAAATTTTAAATTTTTCTCAGAGCATTCATTCCTCAATCAGGATCTAAAATTTTGACTTTTTCTGAAGTAAGGTAAACCTAAAGCCCTGGATCCTCTACCTTAAGTAGCGACATCACGCTCAATCGGCCGCCATTGTGGGGAGAACTCACTACTAGTCTGGATAGTCTTGCTTATCGTCACTAGTAGTGAGTTCTCCCTACAATGGCGGCCGATTGAGCGTGATGTCGCTACTTAAGGTAGAGGATCTAGGGCTTTAGGTAAACCGAGTCTTACAATGTTTTTTAATAGAACTTAGAAAATCAAATAATCTATTTTAACGATTTTTATCAAGCCTTTTTATCTATTAACCTTAGAACGGTTCACACCTAACACAAGAGTTGCAGGTTTAAAAAAAACAGTATAAAATAGTTATTTTTCTTCTTTTTCATAACCAACAAATAAGGTAATATATTATTAGTAGATTTAAATTTCAAAGAAAGTACTTAGCTTTAAATTAAATTGCAGGACGAATGAGATAACTAGGAATTCTGCTGATCATAAAAAAGCAAACTGGACATGCACTGACTGTGAGTTGTGGCAGAGGAAATTCTATAGGCGAGGTGGGTGAGGCTGATGTTCTCCCGAAAGAAACCGCGTCAAAAGTCAATAATTATTTCAAAGGAGAGATTAAAATAGAAAACAATTTATGTGTTAGAAAATTTTCGCATTTTCGGCAGTAAATTTTTCTCATATCTTCGAACAAACCTATTTCACGCGTGTCTCAAAAATTTCCTCTTTTCATATCGCGATTTCTCGAAGACCCTCTGTCTGACCATAGCTTCCCAGTTTGAAGTATCTTTCAACACTTCCACGCTTCGCTTTGTATAAAACCAAGTAAAAGTCCGATCATTCGATTCTTTATTAGCCCCACCCCGTCCCCTCTCAGTTTTAATTAATCTGATGCAATACTTTTCCCACATAATCACATTTCTATTCTACTTTGTAATAAACTACTGTTGAATAAAAATGTGCAAAATAATAGAAATGAACTACTGATTCATAGGAGAGAAAGAGAACATAACATGTTTTATTTATGAGACGTATGATTTTTTACTTATGTTTTTGAATCTGTAGTGTTTTTCACTATTTCCTGGAATGTGTGATCAGGAAAACTATTTTTTAAAATTTTCCGCACTTTTTTTTTTTGGATGAGTTATTTAAAAATATTTTCACGGACCACCTCTGAAGGCCTCACGGACCACCAGTGGTCCGCGGACCACCTGTTGGGAACCACTGGTTTAAAATGTATCTCGCACACACACATCCTAAAGGTTCTAAGTACAGAAAGCCGGGAAATTAATAAAATTAGTTCGCAAATTAGACAAATGCTGCCGAGGAAATCAGGGAAAAGTCAGGGAATTTTTTACTCAGTTTTCTGTGGCCAACCTGATTCACACTTTTTGTGATTCAAAACTTCGGATTGTGTGGTGGTTTAAATGTGGTAAATATGTCATCAGAAGGCCACCTGATTTGAAGAAGCGATAAATTCCTTTTTTATCTTGATCGATATTGACGAGTAAACGTCCCGGGACTGTTTGTAGTAGTGACATCACATAACAATGCTTTTGCGGTTTAATAAATATTATCTGATATACGTTGATAACCGCAAGGGTTCGTTTTTTTTCTTGTGCCAGTAATGACATTTAATCTAATCAATAGTAGTTATTGACATTATTAGAGCGGGTTCGTAACGGGACTTTTGTGTCTAGGGCGGGTTGGCACAATAATATTTCTGAGTTTAATTTTGGAGCACTTAATTTCAAAATGTGTCAAACAATTCGAATCCCGACTAGAATCGGGGGGATAGTGTTTTAGTAATCAAATTTAGTCAAACCTTCAAAATAGTGTTTTAGCTCATTTGGAGAGCTTTTCACTTATCTCATTACTGAAAGTAAAGCTTTTCCTGGAAAATAGTAGGTCATGAAGATATAAAAATTCTGAGGGGAGTATGGGGATCCTCCCCCTGAGGTTTTTGTAATTTTTACCCTTAAATGTAATGGTTTTTCTCTATTTGGGACCCCACAAACAGCACTATTTAATAAAGCATAGACATTTTAAATATTTTGAAAATATGTTTTCCAGCAACACCAAAAAGGAGTTGCTCATAAACCCTATTTAAAAAGTCAAATTTCCTAAAACTTTCTGGAGGAGAGCATCTAAGACCCCCTTCTTATTGTAAACTTAGACATATCACAAAAGATGAGATGATTATTCCGAATCTTAAAATCATTGAAGGGGCTGAAACGCAAGAAGCTTATTGCTCTTGGGTAGTTAATAAAATACTATTCTTTTTTAAATTTAAAGTAAAAATATAATTGAGTAAAATTCCGAGTTTCCGAGCCAACTATCCAGTTGCTGGCGATGCTAATGGTAACACATCTAAGGGTCGCGCCAAACTAAGCTGTTTGAAGACGCGAAAGCAATAAAAAAACTCGTTAAAATGCTTATCAAGAGAGGGGTAACTCCATGCTTTCTCCCCTTTCTCGATGATAATCATCGTAACTAGTTTATTATTGCTTTCGCGTCTTCAAGCAGCTTAGTTTGGCGCGACCCTAAATCTCGGGACAGCCTCGATCTATGGAAAGTTAAACAACAGTGAAGGAGGTTGCATGTCCCGTCATTTAATCCAGGTTTCTCTGCCAGGGTACTGTTGTTTTGGGAATTTTTTGAAAACAAAGGGCTTATAGTGCGTCGTTTATAACTTTTGTAATGGGCCCAAAATCTGGCAAATTCCATTCTACAATGTTTGAAACCGCTTTGTCAATGACTTAGGTGCAGAGTCGGTTTTTGGAAATTGAAGTTTGTGAATGGTCCCTTTTTGTTGATTAGAATTTTGTGAAGGGTTTTTCCCCCATTTTCTCTCTAGATAAACTCTTGAATACTGGCATAGTAATATATGTTTCCAAAATGAATTTACAACGTCCCTACGATGCGTGCTGCTTTAAAAACGGCCAATGGACGATTGACCTTGATCTCGGCGAACTTGGCCACCTTTTCGGCTCTCATGGCACAGAACTCGGATTAGCCATTTGTTCTGAAATCGCGCGGATCGTCTTCTTCAGACTTTCCTTTTGATTCTTTCTAATGAACAACGATGATTCACTTGAGTGGCTGCGGTTTCGCCGAACGCTCCTATAATGACAGAGCGTTTCTTTTCCATACAGCAAAGTGGACAGGTCTTTGTTTTATTCCGTTGTCCGCCGCGATTTCCTTCTTTCCGACCAACAATGAATTCGGCAGAACGTGCCAAAAAAAATGACGTCAAGCTCATGATCTAATACAAATGCTCACTACCCAGAGCCGTATCCGATGGGGGGGTTGAGGTTTAACCCCCCCCTCTCCCAAAAAGTGACATCACTTTTTATACTGTTTTTCCTTGAAAGTTTTGTGACTTACAAGGCGTAAACAACTTCTTCGGTCCCAAAGGGTCTCAAAATGAGTCGAAACCGTACTTTAGAGAAAAAATTCGAAAATTTTTCTCGAGGGAAGACCCTTAATCCCTCCTTAAAATTTTAAAATAAATTATGTACGGTTTTCTTTGAAAAGTTTTGTGACTTATACAACGAGTGGTTCTCTTTAATGTAAACTAAGGGTCCTGCCACACTCGCGGAAAGAAGACGCTGAAGTCGTAAAAAAAGTTTATAAGATCCTTATCAAGAGAGGGGAGAAAGAATTGAGTTGAGCCTCAGTCTCTCCTCTCTTGAAGGGTCTCTCTTGGGGGTAATTATCTCTTAAACCTATCAATTTGCTACAAATTTTCATATTTTAGAAACTTTCGCCTTTCTTGTCCTCTAGCGCAGTGGTCCCCAACCTTTTTACCACCACGGACCGGTCAACGTTTGATAATTTTACCGCGGCCCACTGGGGGGGTGTTGATTGTTTACATTCTAGATTATTTTGATTTATTAATTTTAGTTTAATTGTATTTAAACATGCTTTCAAAATAAAATACAGTTACACCAAAAAATAAAGTGATTTATAATTAATTTCATTTATTAATTTGGAGTGTAAACCAGGAATTTAAATTCATTTTCAATTAAATGGTCGGCCCGCGGCCCGGTACCATTTGATCCACTGACCGGCACCGGTCCGCGGACCGGGGGTTGGAGACCACTGCTCTAGCGTGCAATTTAAAGACTAAAGTAATGTTTTTTTACCCTGAAAATCGGGTTCAAAGTTATTCCTTTTGCTTTTTATGCACATTTTGGGGGTACCCTGTATCTTAAAAAGTTGACGTGGTAGAAGAAAACTAACAGCAGTTTTCTAATCAGTGTGCCCATTGAACTCTAAAACAGCAAAAAAATCGAACTCGACAGAAATTATGTTAAAAATTGTTCCCTAGTGTTATTATTGTAATTTTTCACTCTGGGTGTCAACACAGTGTTGAGGTTACTCATTAACATAAAACGAAGCCAACGACCACTGTAAGAACATGGCTGTGAATCAATGTCAACATCCTACGCTTAATTACGTCAGCAACAAAGGAACATAACCAACTTTTTCGCTTTTGAGAAATTGCGAACGCAATGTCAAAAGGGATTATTGCCCTTTTTAATATCGCCATGGGCAGTAAAATATGCTTTTCTTAAGAAAAAATACAACCATCTTCCTGGTATGAAAATTGTCCACCCGCCTGCCTTTTTATTTTATATTTTTCTCAACTTTTTCATGCTAGAACATTCGAATCTTGAACTCATTTTGGTGCATAAAATGTCATGTACAGTGTAAAACTTTTTCATTTGGGGCGGGCTTAAGCCCCCCTGGATCCGCTAGTGATTAATCCCCTTTCGTTCTCAGATGAAAAATAATTTATGGAAAAACTAAAATTTCTCTCTTAACTAGCTACCGGTCGTGACTTTTTGGTTTTGTGCGAGCATTATGTGATTTCCTCGGTTGTAGTGGTGCTTCCCCAATAAATATTCAATAAGCCGAGCGCGTGCGCCAGTTGAAAAGGAACGAATCGGCTGTGCTTGGGTGGTAATCATCTCACAGAACACCACTCTCTTTACCGCTCTTACCCAGGGGAAAAGATGAGTTGAGTAATGATTGTATGCTTTCTCGCTTTTTATACCATCAATCCATTTTTTTTTCAAATTCTGTGAGTTTGAGGTTATTTTTGATTTCTTAACACGCATGCGTAGAAATATCCAAATATGTACTAGTTTAAAAATCCTTTATCTACTGCAGCGGTTCTTAGGGCCACATGCAGCTGCCATCGAATCGAACCGAATATCGAATATTTGTAATGGCATCGTAAATCGAAAAAAGCGATTCAGCAGTGTCACAATCGTTTTTCTCCATGACGTCGGCGCTCACAGGTCGACCAATGGAACTACCAGTATTACTAACGCCATCTGGCGATAAATTGACCCCATTGGACTCGCTTCACCTGACGTAAGGATGACGTGCTAGCTACCATCCAATCAGAATACACTTCGATTCACGTGACCAATATTCGAGACCCTCCGGAGGTATCGAGCTCGTTTTTGACCACGTGACTCGATACGAGTAGCAGAAGTAACAGGTTGATAACCTGTTATTTCGATATACGATGGCAGCTGCATATGGCCCTTAAACTGTGGTCCGCGGACCCCCGGGGATCCGCAGCGCCTTCCTAGGGGGTCCGCGAGTAACCTTGGAGAACACTCAAGTTACCTTTTTGAGTGTTTAACAAAGATTTTCTAAAGGAGATAAAACACTAGTTTTAAGAGGGCTTATTTCAAAAAAATTTCTGGGGGAGGCCCCTCAGTCATTTCTAAATTGTAATTCCTATTTGCGATTTTTAAATTCTCTGGTTTACAAGGAGCTGTTCTCTTTGGGTTTAACCAAAAAATGTCTCAAAATGAGGAGCAAACAATCAAACCATGCTTTCTCCTTCAAATACAAATTTTCAGGAAACACAAAAAACTAATAACTTAAAAAATAACTAACTTAAAAACCTAATTATCGTTTGTTGAGTTCTATAACGAGTAACTGAGAAGATTTGTAGTCATAATTTACCTAAAAACTTAAAATTAATTATTAAAAAATGCATTTGAAATTTGGAGAAATCACGTTTTGATCGAACACATAAGAGGAAACATGGTTTGAATGTTTCCAACATGGACAAAACACTTTTTTTAATGAAAAAAATTAATCCTACTCTTCTAAAAAACTATTCTTTTTATTTCTGATATACAATGTAAATTTTTAAAATAAACATAAGGTGATTTCGTATCAAAAAGTCCCCACCATTATATTTACATCACCAACTTTACGCTGACAAATGAGTGGGTCACGTGACGAGTAAGAACGCTCTGGAGGAAACCCTTTTTGATTGAAACATCAATTTTCAAAGTAGTTTTAGAATGGGTTAAAACTTGTTTTAGTTGAAGATAAATAGCAGTTTTGTGCAGTTCAATGTGGAGATCATGAAAATAGCAGTAACTCATTTTTTATTTTTTTTTTGGGAGAAAACACGGTTTGATTGTTTGCTCCTCAAATGAACCAAACACTACTTTTTGGGGCAAATTTTCTACATTTTTCTGGGGGAGACCCCAGACCCCCCTTTATTACTTGAAGTAATTGTAAAATTTTAACATAATGGGGAAAATTTAGGGATACCTTAGGGATAACGTTGAGTCAACCCCCCTTGAAAAAAGTTTGGTTACTGCACTAGGTGTTCAAAATCTTGGGCGCCACGATGTCTCGGTTTCATATGGGGGGGGGGGGGCGTGGCGAACGAAAGTTTAAGAACCACTGCTATAATATAAAAGTAACCGCCCCTAGAAATCGATTTTTTTCTCTCACCCCGTCAGTGATAAACCTCCATTCCCCTTTATACACGAACTCCAAATGTTTCGGAGAAGAACTAAAACCTTCCACAACCTCATCCGGAACTAAGGATTACGCATCACAAGGCGAGAGGGATTAAATGCCTTTTCTCTTGTGCCTGGGGGGGATTTAATTCCTGGCGAATAATTTCGGCACTCTTTGGGCTCAGACACATTCGGCGGTTTTCCGCCGCGACGGCTTTTTGCCGCTGCCGCGTGTTTCGTTCACACTGGGCCAAATAAAAGCGGCAAATATTGGCCGCAATTATTTTGCATCACCTGTCAGTCGACACTTGGTCTTGTTTACGGTCGGATGCCTTTTGTTAATAGTTATAATATAGTTGTTAATAGTTATAAATAGAAACGTTTTTGATTTATTTGGTGCATCCTGTTAATCGAGGTTTTTTTGGGATTTCACCCATTTCTCCTCAATTTAAGATATACGATGAATATTTTAAAAATAATGTTAAAAGACCATCCTTGTACAAAATAAACAGGAAAGTATCGAAAATGAATAAAAGTTCACATTTTTCCACAATTTTGTATCTGGTATACAGGGTGATTCTGAAATGGTGCGACAAACTGGGTAGGGTAGGTACAGTACATCAAGACGAACAAGAAATGGTATAGAAAGGGGGGTCGCAGTTACACCGTTAAAGAGCTAGGACCTAATGTAGTGCGAGAGCGTTACAAAAGGACGTTTTGCCAAGGCCCGTTTAACGAAAAAAACATAATTAAATGAAAAAATTTATTGCATGAGGTACAACAGTATCCGTACTACTTACACCATAAATTTGTTAGAAATTGGACCTCTTGCTAAACCGTGGGGTGAGTTTTAAAACGCGCAGTATTAATCTTCTAGCCAAAGAATGGAGTTCCCTTAATGGTATTTAGAAAAAAGATGATCGGGGAAGGAATTTTCAATGATCATTCATTGATCATTGAAACTGTATGATCATTGAAAATTCCTTTCCCGATCATCATTTTTTTAAATACCATTACACTAATTTAAAGGAAGGAACTCCATTCTTTGGCTAAAAGATTAATATTGCATGTTTTAAAACTCACTCTACGGTTTAGCAAGTGAAGTGGTCCAATTTCTATCAAATTTATGATGTAAGTAATACGGATACTGCTATACCTCATGCAATAAATTTTTTCATTTAATTATGTTTTTTTTTCGTTAAACGGGCCTTGGCAAAACGTCCTTTTGTAACGCTCTCGCACTACATTAGGTCCTAGCTCTTTAACGGTGTAACTGCGCGACCCCCCTTTCTATACCATTTCTTGTTCGTCTACCTACCCTACCCAGTTTGTCGCACCATTTCAGAATCACCCTGTATAGGGTGCTTCTGATAACTTTTTGTGCACTCTACCGATTTTGAGTACTTTTTTGGTGTTATAGAATGAGATTGTACTTAAATTGTTTTCTTTTCATTAAAAACGATTTTTTTTATAGTGTCGCTCTTTTATACATAAATGTGCTTTTTTAAATTTCTTTATGAATAATCTAATAAAAGAATAGGAATATAAAAAAGTTTACAGCCGTTAAGAAAGAAACAGGACCCTCTGGGCCTAAAATAACTCCCAAAAAGTGCTCGAGATTTCTAATATGACATTTTCAACACTTTGTATAACAAAATATGAGTGTACCAGAAAAAAAAAACTTTTGGCATAGTTGTAATCAGGAGAAAAAATTACATAATTAACACCCAATTTCATACCAGATACAGAAAATAAGGTAAAATTTGTGGATATGTTCATTGAATTCTCTCCAGCAGCCGCTGCGGCATTGAATGTGTGCCCGCTCATTCAGTCCTGTGAGCCACTGGCAGGTGGAACGCGGCGAAAAACCGCGAGAAGCAGTGGCAGCGGGCGGCTGCTTTTCTGCCGCGGGCGAACGTTGCTGGCGGTTTTTTTGCCGCGAGTCGAGTGTGAACCGGGCAATAGGATTTCCATTGCCACTACTGTAAAAGCGTTTGCGGCAGAAAAACCGCGACTCTAGTGTGTCCCCGGCCTTTGGATGATGCCAAATTTTCCAGGGCGGCTCTTGCATAATTCTGATTTGTGCGTATGAAAAGGCTATTTTTGGTCCTTTTGTTGATTAGGGTTTAATATTTTAGTGAACTGTTCTAGTTGGGGGTTGGAAATGGAGTAATGAGATTATCTCCGAACTGATGCTGCGTTTTGAAATATGTTAGTCTGAAATCTGAATGTTATTTTTGTTGATGCTTTTGAAATGTTAGCTAATTCTGACTAAAACTGAAAAAACCCAATTTTCTGGGTAAGGGTCTATGGTACTTCGAGCTAATTTATTCACAGCTTTTCTTATATTGAGTTCTTTAACCCTTTATGCCCCGACGGGACCTGTAAGTCCCACTTCCTAATGTTCCTAATTCGTCCAATTTTCGTCATGTATAAGGCCAAATTTCGTTTACTTCTATAGTTGCAGTTACGTAAACTTGACATATTTGGGACAAGCTGTGCTACTAGGGTTAATATGAAGCTTATATACTTAAAAGATAACGTATAAAAAATATACAGCACAATTTTTCTGAACATAATTTGGGACATAAAGGGTAAAGACTTAAATTTTACCTACAATGTATTAAAAAGTTTTATTAAACCTTATTAAATATGTATGGAAGGGGCGGAAGAATTATTTTGGGCTCCTCCCGGAATAAATTTCGGTAAACCATTAGTAATCTTTAAAAAAGACTTGCTAAAGTATATAAATCACAGCATCCCATTTCAGAGAACCTTCCGCATGTCTCAATTAACACAAGAAGCTCTTTTCCATCCTCCATCTCAAGTAAGCATCCCCGAAAGAAAAAAAAAACATTCCAGAAACAGTCATCTCTTCCTTTCCAGCAGTTGTCACATCCCGAACAATGAAAAAAAAACTTTCTCTTGAGGCGTTTTCGTTTTTTTGAGAAACGTCGCTAAACCTTGACAGGATTCCTTTTCCCCGAGGAGCTCTTTTCCTAGCTATTAAGTATTCCATATCCCTCCCTTTTTGTTTGTCTCGGAACGTGACAGAATCCGGGACGTGACGGAAAAGTTCCCAGCGGTCGTTGCTGTGCCCGTCCATAGCCTTCTTGAGCGAGGAGGCCGTGACAGAAGAACGATGAGTCATACCATCGGACGATAGCTAACATTGCGTTCCCATAGACGCGTCGATTTTTGAGGGGAAAAATCGCTATAAATCATAAACAAATGATCGGAAAAAGAAAAAAAGACCTGTGTGTGATGTAGGAAACGAATACTAATGATTCTGAGTGAAAATGTTTACATTACCGCGGAAATATTTTGATAGACGGGATTTTAAAAAAACCTTGCTCAGAGTACGATCGACTTTCACAATCTTTATTCGATTAGATTCGGCATAATTTCAGTTGAATTACTTCTTGTATTATAAAATAAACATTTTTGGTTACATTGTATTCGTTTTTGAGTCATTCAAACCAATATTAACATTCGAAAATTTGCTGTTAAGTTGAGATTCGAAGCTAGCTGAACAGGGCGGCGTATTAAATAAAATATTTCTGTTTTATAATAACAAAAATCCTGTCTTTATTTTAACAACTAATAGATCATGTCCTATCTTAATATTTTTAATCCTTACACAGATAAATATTAACCATATTAACCTCCGCCTTGTAACTTTAAATAGGATTTAAATATCAAGTGAGTATTCAAAATCAGCCGCTCTCTCTCTTTCTGGTACTATACTATATCTCCCTTGGGGTTTATAACCTTTTCCTTTATATATGAATAATCTAATATTTGAAATGGATAAGTGTGATTTCCATTTTCAGTCAATAAAATGTACTTATTTATAAACTTTTAAAAGGTAAAAACATGAAACGCAAATAACTGATCTAAATAAGTTATAAGCATAACATTTAATTAAATTATTAATATATATTAAAAACTGTTTTTTTGGGAGGCAAGATAATACCCCCAAAACTTTTACTTTACAAAAACATTGTCTTACTATGAGTATTAATAAAGCGAATTGAGCTCTAGGTATTTTCCGAAGCCATAACTTTTTTCTTTCTTCATCTTTCGGAAAGGAAAAAACACTCACATTGCTGGCACCTTTTGCGTAATTACTCTTGCATCCTGTCACACAGCAATGGTTCGGCATAATAAAGGCCTGGATGCGAAAAGAGCAAGGGAAACATGGGACAAAGGCGCTTACTTCAGGTTCCCGCGTACGCACACAGCTCAGACCTTGAGAATCAATGGACTCCTTGGATGACTCATCGCGCCGAAGACGGGGAATCGTCCAGGCCTCTCTCGCTCTAGAAGGCTATGGCCCGTCACACTCCGGAGATGGACACTTTCGCGACTGTCTGTTGAGGGCGGCTTGGCATGCAGCGACTTGAATGACGCGCCCGGTAAAAAACTGTCGGGAATTTCTTATCATTCTCATCGTCGATGTTGAACGGAGATTTTGGACTGGCGTCCGGAAAATCTCCCGAAAGTAGCTTTAGAACTTTCTATGGCATTCAAAAATTTCCCTGATGGGGAGTACCCCCGCTTGTCTTTTGGGTTAGGCTCGCGCCCAACGAGCGTCTTGAAGAAGCTAAAGCAATAAAAGAACTTGTTATGATTCTTGTCAAGATAGGGGAGAAAGCATGGAATTGAGCCTCAGTATCCCCCCTCTTGATAAGCACCTTAACAAGATTCCCTTGTGGTGGTACCGGGTGGGAGTCTGGGGATCTTCCCCAGAAAAAAGAAATTGAGATTTGACGTGTAAAAGTAGGGTTTTAATTCATTTTTAGAAACGCTTTGAGTCTAAGGGGGGCGGCACTGTCCATTCTTATTTTTTTTACTCCATTCTTTTTTTTTAATGAAATAAAGTTTGTCACATGGAACCCCTAAATTTTTTCGTGGAACCCCAGGGTTCCACGGAACCCACTTTGGGAACCACTGGGATTGAGGCACGCTTTCTGGAGGACCCCTAATTTTAAGTAACACGGGCTGGAAGTTATACCTTTGTCTAATCTTTGAAAAAAGTTGTTTTAACTACTGTGCTACTCAATTTGTCTCCGAGATGGACGGGCTGTTACTCAGACTAATTGTTAAATTAAATCATCCCCGTTCCTTGAATGCTGTTCATCTCCCGTTCGTTGGTCCCATGCGGTTTCGGTTTCAATCGAAAATGACTTCTGTTGACTCTCGAGGGGTGGTGAGCCATCTTTCAAGAACTCTCCTCGTTCGAAACGGGTTCCGAAGTGTGTCACAAAGTCTCGCCAAAGAGAGTGATTTACCTGTTTTAATGAATTAATCCCTCCCCCCAAGGTTTTCCTCCTGTATACAGTCGTCTGTCTCGCAAATCAGTGTCCCTCTTATATCCAGTTTATCGGGGACCTTTCTGCAATGAAGGGGTCATTGGCGGAGTTAAATGGTTCTACTGTGTGTTGAGGTAATCTACTATTCTCGAGCTGGCTACTTGTTTTAAAGAGAGAGACACTGCGCTTTACATTAAACGGAAATGAAATTATGTGTTGTTGGATATTAATGTAAAAATATTTTTGATTCATTTCACATTAATTTACTACACTTCACACAGCAATGTTTCCTGAACCCAGTACGTCACTACGCTGAAGGAGAAAGTGAGTAAACACAGAGCCTGCCAGATTGATAGGAGGAATTTCGATACGTGAATTGTGATAAAAAGACACTATTTATACCAGGCGCGGATCCAGCACGGCTCTAAGGGGGGCACTTTTCCAGACAAGATCCCCTTGTGGTACCATTGGGGGTATCAGGGTCCTCCTCCAGAAAAAAATTGAAATTTGACGTGTAAAACAAAAGTAGGACGGTTTTAACTCATTTTTAGAAACGTTTTGAGTCTAAGGGGGGCACTTTTCAACACTATTACCTTTACTTTTTGACCCAAAATGTCAAAATTTTGGGGATTTCCTAAAAATAAACACTGAATATTTGATACTAATGGGGGGTATTGGGGTCCTCTCCCAGAAAAAATTTTGAAATTAGACCCGTAAAAGTTGGGTTTTTACTCATTTTTTGAAAACCTTTTGGGGTCTCCAAGGGGGGCACTTTCCAGGGTGCCACCCCCCTGGATCCGCCACTGATTTATACTTGGGTTTAACGGAATAATCATATTTTAAAATTGACGTTCTTTGTTTCACTCGAAATTCAGACACCGCGATGGGAACTACTTTGTTAGTGACGTAGTAGTTCAACTTAAGTTGCTGTCTTGTATAGTATTTTTGATTTATGGTTTAATAAACTCCAACGATTTATTTAACGTTATGATCGGAGGTTTCAAATTTCCAGATTTGTTAAATTCCTTCAGTAAATGGGCCATCTGACCCAGAACGTCCATTACATCAACAACTAACATCAGGCACAAAGGCCAACTGTTCAGAGCTCTCAATTGCTCAACTCCCGTGTCCTGCCGAAAAGTAACAAAGAGGCCTTCAAACTCTGTCCACCGGGCGATTTATTTTTGCGAACCAGACAAAAGCTGTCACTTCCACCATTCGAAAAAAAAAATTATGGGAACCTTGCATGGAAGGCTCCGAACACAGTCACCGAAAATCATCGCGCGGCCCATCAAGATTCTTATAAAGAAGAGGACTCGAGGGGCAATGTAGTAGACTACTTACTCCTGTAGCAGAGCGGTCGAAGTACTCCTCACTCGCAAGCCTGGCAGTGGCCGGTGGGTCGCGCCCAATAGACTGAAATCCATCAGACCGAAGCACCTCTTTCCCGACCGCCACCGGACCGAAAGACAACATGCCCGGGGACGTTTGATCGACAGGACTTTTGACCAAATGGGATGTTTGACCGAATCGGACGCTTGGTCCCGACAACTCATTTCAAAATATCAATTAGCAACTCCAACATTTATTTAAAAAAACTCTTTTTAGCCACATAGAGCAATCTTGACCAGTGGTCAAGCAACATGAATTTGAAATAGAATACCTATATTAAAAATTAGAAACCAAAATGAGTTGTCGGGACCTAACGTCCCATTCGGTTAAGTGTCCCATTCGGTCAAAAGTCCTGTCGGTCAAACGTCTCGTTCGGTCAAAAGTCCTGTCGGTCAAACGTCCCGTTCGGTCAAAAGTCCTGTCGGTCAAACGTCCCGTTCGGTCAAAAGTCCTGTCGGTCAAACGTCCCGTTCGGTCAAAAGTCCTGTCGGTCAAACTTCCCGTTCGGGCAAGTTGGCTTTCGGTCCGGTGGTGGCGGTCGGGAAAGAGGCGCTTCGGTCTGAGGGATCTCGGTCTAACGAGACACACCCGTGACCGTTTGCTGTCATCTCACTAAAAGTAGTCTACTACATCGCCCCTTCTTTCTTTCCACAGTTTAATAAGGATCATAATGGGTGGCGCGACGATTGTAGGTAACTGTGTCCGGAGCCGAAAATGGCGTGTTGTAGTTCTTCCTACCTTCGATAAAAATCCACCCTCGCTCTGTACGTGTAAATACGTCTGTATAGCAGTTGGGAATTTTTTTAGTGTCTCTCGATTGATTTCTGGGATTGGTGGCTCGACATTTTAGAGGCGATAAACATGAAAGCTCTGGAATTGCTTCCGGAGTATCGATTGAGTCATGGACGGTGCGGCGGCGAGAAGTTTCTTTTCTTCGATTGGGGAGAAGTTCAGTAAGTAGTATTAGACTGCTTTCAACAACTGCGCAGTTCTTCTGATGAAACTATTCAGGGCCCCCCTCCTTAACTTATTTTTTGGTGGGAAATATTGATTAACCTGGTGAAACTTTTTTCCCCCGATTCATTCCCGTCTTCTGGTTTACTACCATTTAAGTGTAATCTCACAACTCTCAAGCGTCGCCTCCAACCGTGGACCGGTTTCGTCCTTGTTAGGACTCATCAGCACGGTACAGGAAGGCAACGCAAGAGAGCGGAGGGCAAGTACTAGTCTAGCCGACTATAACTGAAAAAGTGGTGACCATTGATTAGTCCTGCTTTCATCTGCTGGAATGACAATGGCATTCCTAGGACAGATTTAATTCCAGAAAGGCAAGGTAAATGAAAGGAGAACTCTCAAAAGCGTCGCTCTCCTCCGCTCTCTTGCGTTTCCTTCCTATACCGTGCTGATGAGTCCTAACAAGGACGAAACCGGTCCACGGTTGGAGGCGACGCTTGAGAGTTGTGAGTTAATGTCCGCTGAACCAGTGATAATGGTCAAATTCTCCTTTCATTTACTATCATTTACCTTTCATTTAAAAGCCCGGTCAACCTGATTGCAGGATCAGGCGTATCTCCCAGATCTCTTTGTGTGGTTAGGTGAGGTCAATTAGCGAACAAAAGAGTGGGTAGATATCCACTGCCTGATAAGATCCGCCTGATCCTGCGCTCAGGGTGACCGGGCCCTAATGCCAGAGTCGCGCATTTTTTTATTAATGGGGGCTGTTAAAATATTACGTAAACCTGTTTTTGGGCATTTTCGACCCCCTTGTCAGCAAAAATAAGCAAACCGCAAACCTCCCCTCACATAATTACGCAAGAAAAATGCCTGACCCAAATTAAAATTTTTATTCATAGTTAAAGTTTTTCGAAAATATCATTAGTGGTCAATTTTTGAAACTTAGCTATTATGCAAGAAAGAAGAGATTTCGTAAATTCAGTGTTTGTGACCCCTTGCGTAATAAGCATCATTCATACCTCCTTCTACCACCTTGTCAGGAAAAGTAAGCAAACAGAATCCCCCTCCCACCTTAGGTGCTTATGTTATATTTAAACGGCCCCACATGGTTATAATCTAAATATTATTCGTTTTATAAAAAATATTAAATCGAGGGAAAAAATTAAATGTTAGAGTAACACCTTTTTCGCTCTGGAAATGCGTTCAACACTTTCTAATGCGTGGTTAAACACACTTTCACAATATAAAACGTTCACATTGAACACTTTTTTTGTCCTCAAAATTAACAGAACTTTGTTTTTTGTTGTTGGCTTGAATATACTTTTTGATATTGTTCTGAATGTGTTACGAAAGTGTTGCTCTCCAGAATTCTGTTCTAAAAATAGCGCTTTAAAGTGTTGCTAAGAATGTTGCTTGACAGAAAATGTGTTCTTTTAATGTTTCGATCTAAATTTAAGAATGCAATCGGATTCTAAACTCTATTGTAAGAACATATTTTCTCATCTCAATATATTTAACATTTAACAACACTTTTTTTTAGTTTTTTGTTAGCAACACTTTTCATTCAAACATATTTCAGAACACACTATCACAAAGTGTTTCAGCTAACAACACAACTAAGTTGTAAATTTTGGTGCAAAAAAGTTGTTAAATGTGAATGAGCGTTTGCAGTGGTTTGTAACGTTAAACTTGAAGTCTACCCGAAGTCCATCATTAAACGCAAAGCATTGATTCAAGGGTGCGAAATTAATACTTGTCTAGTGGAGTTCATTTCCCCCCACAATTCTCTGGGTCAAGGGTATTGTTTCCTTTGTTCGCTAGATCTGATTGATGATCGCACGGAACACCTTCAATTTCGTTTGTGAACACTACTGCTTCAGCTAAAACCTTTTTGTGGCTGCTGAAGAATAAATGCAGATATTCATCCATCATTATTAATTCAGTCACTTCATCGTGTGTTGTAGAAAGTCGCTATGTTATGTTGCGTAGATTTGTTAGGCTATGAGGATTGGAATGACAGTGTTGTAGCTTTTGTTCGTGTTGTGTTTTCTTCAAGACGATAGTTTTCGTCGCATTATTAAAATCGTATGCCAAAAGTTAACTACAAGTTTTTACGTTTTCAGTACTCGATTATCAATGATCAATTTATTCATTGGACTTTTTCATTCACACGCTATCTTAACGAATCAATTAGTATAACTAAGGATGCACACATCTCTATAAGGATGGGAAAAAGATGCAACTTACCGACTTTACTTGTTTTCTCTGCATTTTGTCACTGGCATCAACAGAACAGTCATCAAAATACAACCTACATCGTAAATATGTTCTCTTTTTCAGAATAATGTTCCATTGAATAAAAAAGTTTTGGTCGGCTCCCTTTTATGGGAGTGTTCAAACCGTCAAAAATTTTTCGAGTTAGAGTTAGAACCCCCCAATCAACTTATATCTCGTGTTTCACATAGAGCATTTTAAAATTTAAACGAATTTCTTCTCATTTCACCCTTGAAACACATTTCACCCTCGTAATTTCAGGGTGTCCGCTAACCCTGGAAACCGGGAAAACCTGGAATACTCAGGGAATTCGAAAATGCCCTGGAAAACCTGGAATAAGATTGTTGCTGTTTGCACTGGATTCCGGGCGCCGCTACATAATGACCAGGGTGGGAAAAAAAACCCTGTTTAAAAAAAAAACCCGGGTTTTTTTGGTTTAAACCTGTTTTTTTTGTTTTTTTTAAAAACCAGCGATTTTTTTAACTTTTTTCGTACCCGCATAAATATAGCTACTTAGTTTTTTCTGTTATATCATTTTCTTATTGAACTAAAAAAAACAAGAATTTCTTTTCAAAGCAAAATATCAAGTGGTTTTTATTATTGGTGCTTAGTGAGTTAAAAAAATCCATTTGGTTTTTATAGTGCAAGGTACAATAAAATTTCTTGTTCTTAATAAATTAAAAAAACCATACTTGGTTTTTATTGAATAACACCATGGAATTTCTTTTCAAAGCATAAAAAAACAAGTTCTTTTTTTAATATATTAATATATATATTATAATAAATATATTTGTATTTATGAAAAAAAATCCAATATATTAAGAGACAATATTTTAATAAATAAATTACTATAATTAAATAATAAATTACTATAATAATTTAATAAATAAGTATTGCATATTTTCTGGAAAAAAACCAAAAAAACCATTTTGGTGGTTTTTTTTGAAAAAAACCATTTGGTTTAAACTTAAACCATGCCCACCCTGATAATGACGATTCCGGACAGTTTGCATATGAAATCTATTTACACACAATCTGCCAACTTTACAAATTATCTTTGAATAAATATGTAAATATTTCAAGACCAAATATGTACCGAGGTGAGCGGCTCTTTGCGTTGTCGCTGATGGGAAGAGCCTGCCAGACCTCAGATGATCGTCAAAGGATAAGGAGATCACTTGATTCGGCTCCGAGGATTGCCTTGCCTTTCGACAGATCCCATTGAAAAGAGTCGGTGCTTCTCATTTACTCAGGGAATTCCAAAAATATTCTGGAAAAATGCGATTTTGTACGATGCTTAGCGTTTTCCAGCCTTTTTTTACGTTGTGGAGTTACCATCTCCATCTCCGGTATTTAGTCAAATCAACGGCATCCTAGCTTGCACGCGCATCGGCGCGGCACTGCGATACGTTCACGCGACTCGGCCTGTAAAGGCGCCTTCTCCTCGTTCGTTTATTGTATTACGGAAAAACGACTTTTATTGGAAGAAAGCCGTGTTTATGCTGTTCCTACCATGCAGCCTAAAGATGAGGAGAAGCGTATCTTACGGGGCGTAATCGTCGTTAAAGTCGGCTTCTCGCAATTGGTGTATTGTGGAAATTGGACTTGAACTTTTTTCATGGAGAGATATTCTTAAGTCAAAGACTAGCTTATAAAGTCTTATTTTATTGGTGTAGTTGCTAAAAAAATACATAACTCTGCTCCAAATTTTAAATTTGACAGTTACAAAAGTGCTTTAACTTGCTACAAATTTTAAGTGACTTAAATATTTTGTTTCAAGTACTAGCTGCTACAAGATACTTGAATTATAGCAACATTCCTGCTTTCTCAAATTTAGTCTTTTTTATGCTTTCAAATTACAATTTTAAATAGTAATTATACATTGCTAGCATATGTAATCTTTCTCTTTCATCTTATCACCAAAAATTTAAAAAACAAAGAAACGCCTTTGAAGCTTTAGTTTGACCGAACCTGGAAAATCAAATAAATTGTCCTGGAAAACCTGGAAAACTCGGGGAATTCTTAGCTTAGAATTAAGTGGACGTTAACACCCTGTAATTTATTTGCTGTATTTGAATTGGTGCTAAAACTGATTTACTGCTTATAAAATCAAATGAATAGGGCTGGAAGTTTTTGAAAACTAAGTTTGCCGTTAAAACTTAAAAGAGTAAGGCTAAGCGCTCACTAGAGACTTTTGTCTCGGCGACAGAGGCAAAATTATCACCCTGGGGCCTTAGCATCAACAGGTCGAAATGAGCCCAGAGATCGAAATTGGCCATATCACGTGACCGATGACGTCAAATTCCGACACTTGCAAAAAATCCGTAGCACTAACCGGTCCAAACCGACTGAAATGATTCGACGTCGAGATTATAGATCGAAATTGATGTCGAAGTGGCAACCAAACAAATCACTTGCCTCTGAGAAGGTGAAATCCCCTTTTCGATGTCGGTTTGTGTGTTGGAGTGTTTCTGCCGATGCTTTTGAAGTTGAACTAAAGTAAGTTATTCATAATTTTTTCATCATTAGATCATATTAAGTGTGTTCTGAGTTGTTTTTACAGTTTTATAACTTCTAAAACTATATTTTCATGCGTATATATTTAACCCTACAGTGATCGCGTGAGTCGCAAGACTCCGAACTTACATTAGTGCATATTTTTCTAAATAAGAATTTTTAAATTTATCCACATTTAAAAAATAACTTAATAATAGTTTTTAAGGCGTTGCTAGTGATTGTGCTCAAATATAATTTTATTGTGTAGACCTAAAACTCTAGTTGTTGTGTTTATGATTCACAAATGCTTAATTTGCTCAAACAAATTTTACTTTCTTAAAGACAGTGCAATGGGTACTTTTGTGATTTTTATGGGACTTTTATCCCAATTTTTTGAGTTTAAGCCAAACTAGATTACTGTCAGCCAATGCACGGACTTTTTATATTTTACATTCACAACCTTCGGTCTTAAGTAACAGTTTTGATTATATATCTGTGTATAATTGTAATTGCATCTCCTTTCCGGTTTTCAAATTTCTAAATTTGCTTGAACTGTAGGTGTACAAACTATTCGTCTTGCGGTGAGATATCGCTTTAAAATTCCACAGGGTCTATCTTCTTTACAGAAATGCTTTAATGCACCCATTATTTTACCTAAGAACACTTTCAGTTGGGCTTTAAGTTAATAATCAATAAGGTAAAGTATAATAATATATATTTCTGAATTTCATGAAAAAGATAATTAGTACGGTAAGTATATAGAGCCAAACTGGTTACTTCTCGCCAAGAACTACCCTTCCTCCCTTTCCTCTTCTTCGAAGAAGTTTTAAGAGTTGGGGCTTAATTGGTTATTACCAATGGGATGCTTAAGTAGCCAAGCTAGCTGCCTTAATTTCCTGCTTGGATTTCCTCGTTTCCAACTGCTTCGCAAAGAAAGACAGACTTTATAGAGCTGTCGCTAAATTGGCAGCCGCCATTGGAATTTACATCAAATCTGTTCCCCAGATGATTAATATAACTATTATTTCATTTTTTTACTAACGACTAGTTCAAAATTGGTTTCTGTTCACCTTTTAAATTTTTTGTAGGTTTTTGGTCCTTTGCTGTTGCATCAGAAGACTAGCAAACAACTGTTTGTCAACGTCATGAAGCTATTTTTTGAAGCAGTCGCTGAGTGTTCTGTTCCTGATGTATTGAAATTTTCCAGAAAAAAGTGACGGTAACATTTTCTAAAAATATGTATATATAATTTAAATTGGTTTATTCTATTTAAAGCTACATCTATCTTAATCCATTACTACTTTCATCATACAATATTGATACTGTAGGATGAGCCAGGTGCAAGCACCTTATATTATGATAAATCCCCCAAACAATCAAATATAAATACTACGAAAATATCTTAACTGGCATTGATACTTAAAATTTTTGTTATAGTTTTATTTTTAATTTGTAACACATTGACAACATAGTCTAATTGACAAGTCAGAAAATATTTTATGTAGGTCCTTCACAGCGACCATTAAAAAAGCTCTAAAAGAATGGAACTAAAGCATTGGCGATTCGGACAGTCTCCAGATATTGACAACCATTTCCCTTTTCGCTGTTGAGGACCTACATAAATCTTCTCCAGCAAAATTTGCACCCGGCTAATCCTAAAATACCACCCTTTTATCATGTAGTACATTATGATAGTACTATATGTTTTTAAGCGTATTAGTACCTTGATAACATTTGCAGAACACTCTTTACTATTTGGTTCAATAACTGTCCTGCTAAACATCAAGCTATTTTAGATGCCTGAAATTAGAAATGACACTAAAACTGCAAACTGATATATTTAACTATACAGCTACATCAATGACAAGCAATATTGGAATATTTTGTGCTAAAAACAGCTTGGTGATATTTAACGGGACAGGTAACGAATTTAAAAAATAATGTGAATGTAAAGAACACAGAAATGTTTTTTGATGTTCCGTTGAGATATAGTCCCTATTTGCACGCTAACTTTTCTAAACAGACGAGAGGTTTCAGCTCACTCGAACGTCAGGCCAATTCGCTTCATGGTACAATTGGCACACAAGTTAGTGCCAAGTTGCTGAATCTGCAGCATTGTTTTTATTTTTTGCTATACATTATAAGTACTTTGTAAAATGTCACCAATAATGTCCTATTGGGGAGATTTGCACCTGGCTTATCTTAAAGTACCACAACGAAAAAGAATGGGAGAAAAGTTTAGCACTGACAGACACGGCAAGAATGACAAACCCTGAAATATGTGTGTGCCTATAGATTATAATATACAGTCAGTAATTAGGGATAATTGTTTCCCGATGGTACTTAGTTTTTTCAATGTAATGGGAGAGTTGGAAAGAGGAATTTTTCTTAAGTACTAAACAAGTTGTCGCTGTGAAATCATACCGGCATATCTTCAAAAATTGAGTTGTTGGTGTTAAAAAAATTCTTTTTCCCCGTCTATTTTTATGTCGAACTGGCATATTGTTTAGTTGAATTAAGCTCCATCAAACTGATATGCATGTAATCGGGAATAGGGCCATTTTGTTTATCAGAAGACAGATCTATTGCACAATACCCAGTTGCTTGAAAACCTTCAAGGTGGAAAGATGTCCGTCATCTAAGTAAAACTGAATTATCTCACAACAGTTAATTTTTATTATTATTTTAAGTATCACATGCGAAAACTTTAAGCGCTCTAGTGAAAAATATGCATTTTGCAGATATGCCGGTTTGATTTCACAACGACGAAGTGTTGTGACTATTGCTTCTATTTGAAGCATAGATATTCACATTTTGTTGGACTTTGATCTTCATAAGTTTTTGTTTTTAGGATGCAAGGAATGTTGAAAGAAGAACTGACATGCTGTTATAGATGCCTGTTATTCCAATTGGAAGCGTTATGAAAGGAAAATCATTCAATTAATGTAGTAAGTATCTGTTATTGTTTTAAGTACTTGGTTCTTCTCAATTATCCACATGTATCAAACTATTTTTGATAATGACAAATGTCCAAGTCTTCCCAATATGTTTTTAATTTACTATTAACTTAACTTGAATCACTTTAAACACACCTAAAAAATAACAAATTTCTTTTTTGTGTGGGGGGCTCCAAATCCGTTGATTGTTTCTCCAATCTCTTATATTTAAATCAGGGTAAAATGAACTAAAATATCAGAATTAGTGATTTTTACATATTTTTTAAATTTAAAAACAAATCTCAAAGCTCTGTGACATTCTAATTTTGTTCCCAAAGTGAAATAAAACTCATCTAAAGCTCCTAATTTTGCGCTAGAGCAAAATAATCACCAAAGCAGTGAATATCGGTCCAAAGGGAAACTATTTAGTTGTGTAATTTTTTCTAGGGCTCAATTAATCTTGCTGCTTAGTTGTGAATATTGTTAAGGCGCAGTAACAAAATTATTATTTTGTTCCTTTTGCCAGCCCTGATTTAAATACATATCATGATTTTTAATAAGCATGATCTGATAAAATGACAGATTAACAAAACAAGGTAACATATTACAATATATAGTAGATGTTTGGCTTTGCTCACAAAAGATAGGAAGAAATTTAAATACAAGTGGTTTTCTTCCCAACACGTAAAGAGTTGAAAGTAAACTAAAAGTTGAGCCCCCCAAAAAAAATTTTTTTTGTTCCAATTACAGCACATGTTAAACCCTGAAATGTGCCAAGCTGAAATGTGTTTGGTTGGTTAGTGAGATGGTATGGAGCTAAAGAAAACATTTAGATATTGCCTAATTTTGTGTAACCTCGTATGAATTTTTTTAAACTCAAATTTCTTGTATCTTAATTGTGTGTAGCATTTATTTCATCTAATGATTTGTTTCCTATTTCAGGATTAACTTGGAATTGAAAGATGATGAAAATGATGTATATTACTGTTAATATATTATATTTGTACTTGAATAAACTTCCAGTCTTGTTTTTATCTACATTTTTCTTGTTATTTATTTCTTATTACTGTACATTGCATTTTGGTGAAAGATTAAATTTGAATTTTAAAAATATTTGATAACTGTTACCCTTTAATTGAGGTAGTTGCAAAAACAAGCTAATGTCAAAAGCTTTACATTGAGGCACTGGCAACAACGAGCCAACTAAAATATAAAGTTGTTGGAGTTAGCTCGTTGTTCAGGGAAATGCCTCAATTGGGAAAACCTCTCCAATCCCTGTTCTAAGGAGGAAATTTTTATCCATTTAAAACGACTTGTGTTTATTGTTATTTGATTTTCAAGTGTTAAAGCAGGTATGGCCAAATGTCATGCCACTTAGTGGCACAAAAAGATTAAGAATGTGTTTTGAAACTTTTTATCAAATGACATCTAAAATAGACATTAAATAATCTAATTTTAACATCTGTGTGTGTGGGATAAGTTGTATTAATTAGATGACTAGGTAAAAATATCTGAACAATTGAAACTGACTGACCTCACAATAGCATTAATCATTTAGTATTCATTGGTTGTAAAACTATTAAGAATTATATAAATGTTTTATTTGGTTCATTTTTATTATATTAATTTTTTTAAGCTCTTAAATTTTATTCTTAATAAAACTTTAGAATAAAATCGAACTAATTAAATCTGAGCTTTTGTTTTCTTACTATACTCATAACTTATTAACAAAAGCTCCATACTTGATAATGTATGGCGGTGGTTTTTGTAAAATTCATAAAATTAGAAGTGCTGAGCATAGACCTCATTAAATTGCAATATTTATATAAATTTGTCTTATACAAAAAATTAATAATAAAAAAAATTAAATGGTATCACTTAAGATGTAAAACATTAGGACTAAGTATTTTAAATATATTCATGCCACAAACTATTATTAGTTTTAAAACAGTTTTTAAGTGAGGCATGAGTGTTTAGACAGACCTTTTTAATAATTATGAATTTGTTTTCTTAAGCCTTATGTAACTATAATGAACTAAGTTACTAAGATAATTCTAAATAACAATACATATAAAAAATAAGTATTGTTTTGAAGTCAGAATTGAAACTTGATTGCTTTTAAGGCCCATGGAACCATCTATTTACTTAAATATAGTATTACATTCAGTGTTAAAGATACATTTCTATCTGCTATTGTTTTACGAACTATTTGTTTTATTGTTTACGTTTGTTAAATAAATTTACGACTTAAATAACATTAGTTGTGCATAATTCCTACAAATAGATCAATAGATGCATATTTTTATGCTCAAAGTTAATTTCAAAAGTTTGATAGGTTAAAACCAATGAGCAATCAGTTGATGATCCATTGGACAACTACATCAAAAATAAACGATTTTGAAATTTAATTAGAGAAAAAAAGATAATTCCTTTTTTTATACAACCACCGAACTACTTGCGCCACGACCAAAACAAAGACACGTCGAGATCAACAAGCTATGAACCAATGAAAAACGAATACGCCTCAATGTAAGCTATTCTGTGATTGGCCAGCGCCATTCCCACTCCGATGTCGTTTTCGAAACTTTTCCGAATCGATTGTCGGAATTCGTGAGCTCGTGCTACGAAGTTAAGCGACGGTCGAAATCAGATTTCGACGATCGTGCGAAAACGATGTCGGAACTCATCGATGTCGGTTTCAAATCGACATGTTGATGCTAAGGCCCCTGGCTATTGCAAGAAGCTAGAGCGCGCGCAGAGGTGACGAGACTCTTGGCCGATTGCCAAAAATCTACCATAGAAATGCATTGCTCTCGAGTGACCTAGGTGTTATAGTCGCCGCGACAGAAGTCTCTAGTGCGCGCTTAGCCTAAGGCCACGCGGTAAAATAATTTCCCGTTAAGGACGTCTCGACTCAAAAAAACTAACTTTTAAGTGATTTTTTGAAAAATGGAATACGTCACACAATATTAAAACTAACTCTAAAATCCTCGCTAAAGTGTGATGTCAAACGGCTTCATCGTCATCATCCCATGGAAATTAACTGGTGATGATGCATCATCAACACTTTTTCCCGCGCGACTGGCTCTCCGAATGACCACATCGCTTCTCACCTATTCCAACGGAGTGACCGTTCTTTTGTTCTCCCCTAATTACTCCGTGACCACATCCGGAAGTTCGGGTCACGGACATCCACGTGCTCTATCCCTCTGCAGCAGAAATTAATCAGCCATCACATCCATCCATGAGGTCCCACCTGTTGGTGAAAAACGCCGCTTGTTGTTTGTTTGCTCTTGGCCTTTATCGTATACCGGGGAGCTCTCTGCTACCTGTTTGTATATGCTATTGTGTGATGAAGGGAATCTCGTATGATAATCTGTGACCAGACGATTTTGTTTAAGTGGGCGATCCGTGGTGTCTCTGATCGGCTCGGTGAAAAGTTTTGGAGACTTATCTCTATGTAAAGTTAAGTGGGGTTGAAGTATTATGGCTAAGGACAACTTAATCGTCTGTTTAAAAAAGAGAATAAGACAAAAAAGGGGAAAAAAGACATAGTGCCTATAAAAAATCCCCAAGCTTTGTACTGCACATGAGTGTAGAGAGGGTAAAATGTACTGCCCCATATAGAGTGTTTTCAGGTGACGTCACGACCATTTAATGTCTTCCTTGCTGTAGGTCAAACAGTCCAGTTGCTAAGGCCGTTGCTAGGTGCGGCGGTATCTCTTGCTGTCATGCGATTGCAAATGCTCCAATAGAAGCATTCCATGACCAGTTATTTTCTTTTAACTGTTAACTGCTGAAGGTTAAACAATCAATCCGTTGCTAAGGCCGTTGCTAGGTCCGAGTCATGCGATTGAAAATGCTCTATAGGTAGATTTTAATTGAAGAACCTTTAAAATTGGTGACATAGATGTCCATTCATTGTGTTGCTTATTTAATTTGAAAATTAAAATAATTCGTCTTTCTTTTCTTATTCTTTGTGCTGTAAACGAAGCCAAAACAATTTTAAAAAAAATTGCGTTTTTATCTTTTTTAGTATCAATCGATGTTTGACTCTTGATATTCACATTGATTGAATGACTCAGTTTCATAGTAGTTTTTAATTTTATTTGCCTTAGTCTTTCTTATTTTCCCTTTTGTGCTGTGATCTAACGTTATTGTGTAGTTTAATGGGTTTGCTTATCTTAGCTGACAAGGGGGTCAAAAATGACCGAAACCCCAGAATTTTTGACCCTTTAAAACAGGGTCATACTTATTTTCAGTGTTTCAAACACTATTTCAAAATCAAATTTTCTAAGCTTAAAGCAGTGCTGTAGTTGATTTTTTTTAGGGGGAGCTCGCTTGTCTTTTTTTTTGGCTAGAAATAAAATATTTTGTAGGGATTATGCCTCCCTCCAAATCTCAGCACTAGTTTCAACCTATTCTACCGTGTTCTAAATCACTCGGGTCTGTCCCCATATTATATACTATCCCTCTTATGTTAGGTGCCACAGGAAAATAGGCGCCATCCTCATGATTGAAGGTTGGAGAAACACATTGAGAAAATTTTCGGTTTCCCACAAAAGTTAAAAATAAAGTTTTTTCAAACAATGTTCCAAATTGTTGGGGGAGGACACATCCCCCCGAGATCGAAGAAAATTACCAACATAAAGGGTAGAAAAAAAAAGAATACGTGTAACCTCGTAACTTGCGGAAGAACTTCCGAAATGTGGTGGGCGATCGCTCGGAGGCGAAGATGACGGTAAATAAAGGTCAACCCTCCCTGTCTCACTCAAGACGATCTCTTCTTCTTTTATATTTGTTTTCAATTAATGTCTCCCATCGTGCATTTACGAGCCTTCCTAATTGGCCTGGAGCTGGACGAGTGATACTAGTAGCTCATTTGGAGCAGTAATAACTCTTTTCGGGAGCAGCACTTGATAACGATTCCTTCCGAAGTAGGCTCCGGCTGAAAAATAAACTCGCTGAAAAATAAACGTCGCGTGGACCATTAAGATCCTAATCAAGAGGAAGGGAGGCTCGAGGGTTGTTGAGGTAAAAGTTTTTATAATTTGACCCTAAAAAGTAGTTTTGTGACTCCTTTTTGGACATATAGGGGATTCGATTATTTAAATTGCACTCGAACTGGATCACTCCTAGTATAATTTTCAGAATTTACAATGCAAAATGCAAAAAAATAGACATTATAATTTTGGGAATAGGATCAGTTCCGTACCCCCCCTTGGATAAGAGGCCATGGGGGAGAGCTCTTAATTTTGAATCAGTGCTGGCGAATATAGAAACTGATTTCGAGAGGTGTCCAAAAATATATTTCAGCCTCTTTCATCCATATTAATAGGTTTAATATACAGCTTTTCAACACATTTTTAGGCAGAATTTGCGTCCAAGAGAACTTTATATAAAAAAAGTTTTCAGACATAAAGGTTCAAGTTTCAAAGGGGGGCTGGAGGCCCTCCCCCAGATAATTTTAGGAAATTTGACCTTAAAAAGTTGGTTTTAACTTGGCTAAAAGTAAATTACTCAGGATTTAAGGAGGACAGCTGCCCCCCCTGGCCTCGCCCATGCTCGAGTTCCCTTCTATCTTCCCTATCTTCTATCCCTCCTCCTAATAAGGATCTTGATGGACCACGCCACGATTTTCATTGACTGTGGCTCCAGCCGTAGCGAGTGGGTTCGATCAGACGGGTGATGAGTTTTATTAAGATCCTCTGGAGAAGAGAGGATGTTTTTCAGCAAGTCCGCTCAAGTATGCCACTTGTCTTGCATCTTCATCGCCACGGAGATTTATGCTTGTTCTGTCAGACTACCGACTTCGTAAGTTCAAGAGATAAAAAAGGCACAGAGAGAGAGAATTGCGAAATATCGTGTTGAGGGATAAAAAGCGGAATGGTTTAACTTAACCCATAGCTTCCTTTTTGGGACCACCTCCCCCTTTTTTAAGAAGAAAAATTTTCACCTGCCCTTAATTTTTGCTCTAATTTGCTTGTATTTCATAGAATTTCATACCCATGTTTTATAGAGGGTTTTCAGTTGACGTCACATCCATTTATTTTCTTCCTTGCTGTAGGTAAAACAGTCTGTTGCTAAGGCCGTTGCTAGGTGCGGCGGTATCTGTTGCTGTCATGTGATTGCAAATGCTCCAATAGACCAAAAAGCACCTCCAATGCACCTATAAGCATTCCATGACCAGTTATTTTCTTTTAACTGTTAACTGCTGTAAGTAAAACAATCTGTTGCTTGGTCCGAGTCATGTGATTGAAAGTGCTCTATAAAGACCAATTTGTAACCAAACAATAACAAACTTTTCTAAGCACCTTAAAAATTAGTAATTTGAAATAATTAAGATAGTAATTCGACTGTACCTTTTTTCCTGCCCTCTTTTACTAGAATAACAACTCCAATTTCTTATAAACTTAGATCCGCCCCCCTAGAATGCTTCAACGCCCCCTAGGGGCAGTAACGCACACTTTGGGAACCAGGGTTAAAAGCGGAATGGTTTAACTGCAGTCCCTGGGTTTTTCTGTAATTTTTTCTTCCCCTTGATATCGACTATCAACGAGTTTTATTCTAAAAAAATTATATTTGAAAAATGCAACCATCCATATCCTATCATCAATCCATCTTTCAAATAATAAACCTTCATTGTTTTTTTTCGAGTGGAAGATTTTCTTGGCCGTTTCTGAAACTAGACAAACAAGAGGATGCCTATTGATATTTTAGCAGTCGAAAATTCTCTTGAGAAAGTACACATATAATACGTTAATACCAAGAACATAAAAAAAACTCTCCGAAAGAGCTAGTTAATATTTTCATAGTGTGTGATTTTCATTGGAAAAATCTAGTAAAGCAAGAGTAACATCAACCGGTAGATTCCCAATTTGATTCGTTCTTCTAACAGCCCATTATTCAAGATGGAAAATCTCCCGATATTCCGCTTTTCCCAGGGAACAGGATTTTCTGGCGTTTTGTCGGTTCTCGAGCAAGAGAATAATAAGCCGTTTATTATCTTTTATACTCAAGGACACTCAAGATCTATCTACCTGTTCCCATCATGTGAATAACAACGATAAGGGACAAAAAAACCTCAGCGGTCGCAGTAAAAGATGAACGCTTTGTTTTTTATGTGCAGAAAACACACAGTTACTTTTTATGCGTATTATAATCTAAAACGGTGAAACCAGTTCCTCTTAGAAAAACGACACATGAAACGTTCTTTAATTCCTACAGTAAAAGTTAGTAATGTAATGAGAGAATTGTTCAATGAAATTATTATATATTTTTTGTACAAGATTTAAGAACTCTGAACTTATTTTAACTGTCCAACCCCCCCGGGAAACATGTCAAAATGCTTGAATTTTTTTCCTAGATTAATTTTTGTAAAATATATTTTGGTTGAATTTTGAAATTATTCATGCAAGAAGCATAAGCAGCCCCCGCTCACCCCCTTAGGTGCTCTAGTAATATTTGAACGGCCCCCAAAAGGTTTATGTTCAATATTTTCAAGATATCGAAGTTGTTTATAAATTTAACTTTACCTGTTAACAGTTCAAATGCTTCACCATTAGAAAAATTCTACTTAAAGAAGTAGTTGTGGAAGTTCACCGGAAGGCAATCAAAGCATTCAATCTCCCCGACAGCCATTTATGAAAGCTTCTTGACACTTGTTTGTCCACCCTTATCAGCAGTCTCATCTGGATTAAACGGGGTTTCAATCTCCGTGATATACGGAGAATGACACCGGCTTTAATTCCATTATGGCTGCTCATCAATGGCGTCATCTCTAGGCAAGGGAAGTTGAGAAAGCCATGTTTCGTGTCCCAAAGGTCTAGGTTAGGTCATTGTGGGTGGCTCTGAACCTTGCAGCGTTGACAATGGGGTTAAAAAATATCTGATTTTATAGAATCTACTTGTATTTACTTGTGATTTTGCTTGTTATCTTAAATACTATATTGAACAAGTGTATTTGAAGAGCAGTGGTGTGTATTAATGTTAAGCATAATCTGGGAAAAAATGATGGGCTGCTCACACGATTATCTTCAACTTAATGTAATCTTTAATTACATTTATAACAACGTTCTTAACTCAATACTTAAAAATAAGCTTAGTGATTTTATCACTTATACTCTATTCTTGGAACAATTGGAATAATTAAAAATAAAAAGTGTTTTGAAAAACTTTCCAGTTCCAAAGAAATAATTTTCCGTCACAAATATATGATTAAAATATATTACAGCTATTTAAAATGGTAAAAATTATTCGAATCTTGAAGAAAATATGCGATTTTTTTTCTACCTTAAACGTGTCGTGAAAATTCTGGTCAATGCAAAAATGGGTCGATAAAAACCGGTAAAAAATTATTATGGCTTTACCAATGTAATAAATTGTTTTTATTGACCGGTTTTTCCTCTATCCCTTTTTCCCCCTCCCACTTTTGAGTGAAAGACAAAGGTCATTAAAAGCATTCACACATTAAATAGTTTGATTTTATAATACTTCTCAAAAGCAAATATATACCCACCACTCCATTGTTAAATCGAAGCGCATCGGGTGTGAAACGGACAAGGAAGGAAGTGTGAACTCCTTTTTAATTGGCATTGATTCGATAGCCATCGGTATACGGCTACCAAACAGTATTTTTTATACGAACTTTCTAATTATCGTCCTCTACGACTCATCCAGCAACAATTAAACTCGGCGAATAAAAAAAAACATCGCGAATTCATCCAGAACGCTTCTTCTAAAAATGGCTAGACGCGATTGTTACCTATTCGTGTTCTTTTTTCTTTTATCCAATTTATTTCCTGATTTTTTTGTTGCCGTGGCCGAATTGTTATCTGCTGACCAACGGTCAGCCATCGGAACCCCCCTTCTGGCAGAGGTGAACGTTCTAAAAGAGAAGGTGTAGCGATGGAAGCTCTCTTATTTTCATATTCTCTAAAAAAGCAGTAATAAAAAGATAATCTGAGCAAACAGCAGACTCCTGAACAAACTGATAGATTTGTTTTTGGAATGGGATATTGTTATTATCGCGCTGTGTTGACTGACAGAGTTGAAGCGAAGATGACTTTTTTTCTTCCGTATTCGAAGGTTTTTGTTTCTATCGTTATCTGTTAGGCGTTAGAAATTGAGTTAATCTTTCGTGAAATTAATGGCGGCGATGGATTAATTGGGTTAAATGTGGTGGGAATTTTCAACCAATCACGATGAGAGAACAACTCCCCAGAAGGCCAAATATTTAGAATAGAATATATGAGGCGTTTGCTATCAAAACCAGCTCATTCCATATTTTTCTGAAATACACTTTTTTGCATATTTTGAAAGTTTAGAGGGTCTTTCATAACCTGACGAAGGGATATAGCTCAAATCCAGCTCATTCGAACCCAAAATTAGATGAAAAGGGGAAAACTGTGATCTCAACTGTGAAATTTCAGATCATTTGAAAAAGTAAAGTGGATGTCATTTATTTAAAACTCGTTAAGACACAAATATTAACTGGTAAAAAACCAATTTCACACAACTTAATTGAACAAAAAAACTGAAAAAAAGCATGAAAAATCGTGTTTTTGCATCAAAATCAGCTCATTCCAACCTAATTAATTAGTGTAATTACGCCCAAGGTAATGCACCTGGAATGAAAATGAAAAACAAATTCTTGGCGGTTTTACCAACAATTAAAAAATTTTTAAAAAAATTAGCTTTAGAACTGTGGACGTGAGAAGTTTTTTGTCTCTCCTGTAAAATTTCCAAAAATGGAATGAGCTGGTTTTGATAGCAAACGCCTCATATAAAATTAATAGTAATTAATACTCTGCCAAATAGAAGGATTTTTCTGTACTCATGGTTCGTACGCCTCCTGAAATTCTTAAAAAACTCCTGAAAATTATGTTTTTTCTCTTGAATTTTTCCCTTAAACTCACGAAAAACATCTACGAAAGTTGATGGTGAAAGTAATTGTCTTTTTAAATCAATAAAAATCTTCACGTTACCTTCTGATTTTATTTCTAATTTTCTGCTGAAAAACTCCTGAACTTTACTGTGATAGAGTATGATTCTATTATTTCTCCTGTAAAAATACTCCAGCTTTTGCCTGTTTGACCAGACTTTCAGGGGTCAATCCAGCCAGAAAATGGGGTTCCTTTTACTAAAATCTGCCCCTGCACAAAATTCAAGTTCATTCATTAAAACGGCCATTTCACAAAATTCAAATTAACTTTAACTTATTCTCCCTCTGCATTAGAAATACCCTTAAATAAAAATTTTTTGAACTTATTCTTTAGTTAAAAAAATTTAAAAAGGGGCCGTTCAACTATTACGTAAGCATTTTTTGGCCATTTTTAAACCCCTTCCCCTTGTCAGCAAAGATAAGCAAGCCTCAACCCCCCCACCATAATAAGACACTGTTGGATCCAGGGTTGGGTTTTTCCCGTCCAAAACTAGTTTTTCCCATACCACTGGGAAAAACTGGTAAATACCGGGAAAAAGTGGGAAAAACTGGTAAATACTGGGAAAAACTTCCAGTTGACAAAAGTATTAGGTTGAAGTATTAGGTTAGGCCTTTTTAAACATATTACTTTTAGTTAAAAATGACATTTTTTTGGGAGGGGGGTTTAAATTATTAGGCAGGAAAAATATAAGTGAGCAAGAGCATTATGACATTTATCATAAAATTTGCATATATTTTTAATATTAATGAATTTCTCAAATAAAAATAGAGAATATTTTAAAACAAATTTACTTATAATATCTGTGTCTTTAAAAGAAGCATTATAATAGTTTTTTTAAATATAAATAAAACATAATTTTAAAAAAATAAAACATAATTGTAAATCTTGATTGCAAGATAACTTTTTTGAAGTAACAAGGTATGATAATCCGATGAAAAGGGCATGACCATCAAAAGATGACATTCCTTAGACATATAATACCCATATTCATAAAAAAGGCTGCAAAAACTTTTAAAACATTCATCTATGAACAGAATAAATTCAATAAATAATCAGTTTTTCCCACTTTTTCCCATGTGGGAAAAACCTTGCCAACCCTGGTTGGATCCCCCCCCGAAATTTTGACACCCTTTTTAGTAAGTATTGTTTTTTTTCTCCTTGAAAATTAGGTGACCGTGACTTATACAAGGAGCTGTCCTTTTTGGGATCAAAAATTAGTCGAAACACTACTTTTCGGGGTTATAATGATTTCAAAATGTTTGGGGGGTCCATCCCCAGAAAAAAGTGATTTCCTAATTCAATTTTTTGTTAAATTTATTTTTGGTTGAGTTTTTAAATTATTTATGCAAGAAACAATATATTTTCAAAAATGCAGTATCTTTCGTAAGCATCACTCATATCCCCCCTCCCACCCTAGGTGCTTACGTAATATTTGAACGACCCTAAATTAAATATGCGCAAGAATAAATTAATTCTGGCGAGCAAATACTAAAACTAGAGCCTTTTTCATCTCAAGAAAATTTTTCTGTTAGAAGTTAGATTAATGTTAGATGACTCCGAGAGTAATTTTCTCTGCCTGCCAGAGGAAAAAGAGGTCGGAGGAGTTAAAAATTGAATCAATTTGTTTTATGCAGTTCATTTTATGTATCGCTTGACGAATTCTTTGGAACAAAGAATGTTTTGGATTCATTACCGCCCTTCATTAAATATTTTTCACTTGAATGTTTCTGAAATATTGAACATTAAAAAATGGGGCATTGATGGTTTTTAGCTTCTAAAATGCATTTGGGTTTTCTATTTGCTCTTTTTTTCATCGATTGGATACAGACAGGTTATACTTAGTTTATTTTTACATTTAAATGGTCTCCTTCTGTATTAGTCTGCTAATCGATTTCATTTGATTCTTTAAAGGTACATGATGTGTGTTTGTGTTATAAAATTTTCTAGAGGGGCCACTGATCTTCCATTCCCATAAATGTTTTTGTACGTTACCCATGCCTTATCCAAGATGCATTTAAACGTGTACCTATTAAGTAAAAGCACAAATATACCGAATTTTATGTTATCTTGATATACTTGTGTACATGAGGCGAATCTAGGTGTAAGTTCTGGGGACATCCAAGATTTTTAAAACTACCCTACGCATTAAAAACATTTAACCATTTTAAAGTTTCAAAATTACGTTTATTTAGAAATAATTTTTCCCCCAATGATTTTTTTCTTTCGGGGCCCCTGGATCCGCTATGTATCATGCTTTTAAAACGTTGACTCCAGGCTCAAACGTTGCTTAAAATCTTTCATGTTTCCCATAGTGCTATTTATAATTAAGTTGCAGGATTATTTTATATAAATGACACTCAATTAGAAGAAGGGTGAAGCAATCTAATTCAACTCCAGCACACTCTTCCAAAAACATCAAACGCACTTCGTAAACTGATGATAAAAACAACCTGCGCCGTGTCTTTCTCATCTCTCTCTCTGAACTTGTTTTGGTTTTTCTTTCCATCTTGGTAAAAAGCCGCTGTAAGGTGCTGCCCTCTAGTGGTAGCGTCGTTGGAGACATGAGTGATGGAACGATTAAGTTAGGGTTGCCGTATTTGGCTGGAAATCTCTCACGGGTGGATAAACAGCTCGTTCGTTTTCATTTCGTTCTCCATGCTCTACTATTAGTCCTTTTATGTGTAGAATAGTTGAGGAACAAAAGTTATTGGATCATTGATTAAATAATAAATATTGAAAAAGCTTTGTTCAGGTTTTGCAGACTCGCGAATTATCTCATTTTTTTAAATTAAAATTTTGTGTAAGTAAAGGGAAAAGATGAAAATGAAAATACTATATCAACCGGATTGTCGAGCATGATCAATAAGTTATTTAATGTTGAAATTTTGTTACCTATAATTTCAATCAACATTTTATTAAATTTTTTAGTAAGTTCTAAGGGGACATCCAAAAATTACGTGAGGTGGTTTTTTTTCCAAAATCTGGACCCCCCCCTCCCCCCTTGGTTAGATTTAGTGAGATTTTGCTGTACCCCCTCCCCCCACGTAAGATTTATCTAAAACCTTTAAAAATAATTTTCTATCCTATTTGTTTGCATTTTGTGCTTCACATCACCTAAAACTTTTCCATTATTAATTAATGATGTGGGGGAAAAGGACATTTTTCCGCCTAAAAATCACCACAGAATCTTATCTGTGGGTACTATTCTTTCTCATACTTAAAAAAATCTTTTAATTTCTAACTTAAAAAGTTGACGTGCGATTTTAATCGACCCCCCTCCCCCCTTGGTGAGATTTTTCCAAACCCCTCCCCCCTTTTTGACCTCACGTAATTTATGGATGTCCCCCAAGTTAAGTACCTTTAATTTTACCCACATTTTCACATATTTTTTATCATCCCCTTATTCATTTCTTTTAATTATTTCTGTCCCCCTAATTTCTGCAAAATGCTCGACAATTTTTCTGGAAAAATGAGTGGAAAGCTAAAAACTGGAATTATTGTGATTCTAACAAACTTACATTGAAATTAACAACTTGTTGAATGCATTGAGGCGAGAAACTATTTTTGATTGATTGACTGCTAAAAACGCTGAGCTGAACCTTGACTGCCCATTCTAAGGATGAGAAAAATTTTACTTTTCTTTGTCAAATTCGGAAAGTATCTTTAAAATGAAGCACATCAACAACAATCGACGAACTTTGACCGTCCATAAATGACGTCACGCTCAGAGGGGGGGAGGGGGTTAATCAATTTGTGACAGTTTGTGACAAAGGGGAGGGGGTTTAAAAGTTGTGACATTACATCCTGCAGCTGAAAATCAATGAAAAAAAACCCTTAAATTGTTAAAAGGACCGTATACTTATTGTTCTCAAAAGGCATCTTAAAGGTTGATAGGTATGAATCTATCAGGAGGGGTAAAATTTAATTATACTCATTTTTTTTGTTTAATTTTTTAAAGTTAAGCTAAAAAAGAATTTTTTCCGTTTGTTTAAGAGCGTGACATGTGACAAAAGGGGGAGGGGGTATGGGAAAGTGTGACTGTTTGTGACAAAGGGGGGGATCAAAAATGGGCAAAAAAAAGTGACATCCTTTATGCCCCCATGACTTTCGTGTAATTTGTCCCCTTTCATGGGCAGCAATTTCTTTTTTGACCAATACTAAGTTGGTCGAATTTCTGTTGAAAAAAAATTACCGTTAAAATTTTACGCAGTAACTTCCACTTTTGTGATGAATACCAAAAAGTAAAGTAAACTTTCCAACTATTTTTGAACCAATTTTGTGAAAAGGCTCAGAAATTAGATTTAGACTTTTTTTACCACACTGCTTAAAAGCATCCTTGAGCTGTCCTTTAATTTAATTTATAATATCTTTTTTAATAAAAAGAGCGATGGAACTCTCCTCCTAAAAATGCTCTCGCCAATGTCGCCGCGTTTGGCGCGATATCCCCTCCCGGCACAAACGCCAGGAAAGTTTTACCGTATGGCAACCCTCATATCAATACGCATCTCTTGTTTAGAAACTTTTGATCATGTGCACAACATACGAACTATCCTCATTTTGAGCGTAACTTGGCCCTTGAACTTTGAATTTAAGAGAGAATAGTTCCACCCATTATCATTGACTCGTAAGTTGTATCTTCCCATTATCATTTTTGTGCTTAATTTAGTATGTTTTTGTTATGAGTATTTTTATTTTTAAAAGCATTTCCTGTAGTATTTTTCCTGTAGATGTCTGTGGAATATTCATGTTTATAGTCGATATGGTACAGCTAAGATTCCTAGTGTTCAATACTATGTCTTGAATTCGGTGTATACTGTGTTTACTGTGTATAGTTTTTTACACAATGCCGGGCGGGATTTCTATATTCAGATCATGTTCTAGGTCAGGGGTCAAGGGCAAATCACGCCTCTTTTTCTCAACCATTGGTTATTAGCCGTGTAATTGAATATTTTCATTTCCCCTGAATTTATATGGAGTTTGGTTCATTTAATTATTTTTTTTAAATATATTTATTATCGTTTGTTTGTGTAATGCACACAAACTTTAATACTGTATTTTGGTAAATGAATTATATGTATTAAATATAATGTGTAAGATATTAAGTGATGCGTATAAATGCCAAAATATTTAAATCATGATTTAAAAATTTGCTTATATTTTTAATCCTGTAAAATTTTTAAAAAGTGAAACGCATTTTGAGGGTTTTATAGGCATGAAATTTATATAGTGTCGCAGTTTTCTTAAAATAAAAAACTTATTAAGTCATTTTCAACATTGTGATGATCTGTAATAATTCCCAATTATGTTACTTTATACCGACATTTAATTATGCGCATTTTGTGTTTCCAGCCACATTATTTCAAAAATTTAAGTTATACTCTATTTTGCATGCTAAAACGAAAAAAAAACCTAACGAGTTTAATTAACAGGTTTAAAATAGGAATGAAGATTAAGTGTGACAATTCAGGCAGCTGGTGGGAAAATTTTTGCACATATTTATAAGAAAATACTCGACAAATTCAATCATTATAGTGACAATTAAATTTTTGTTTAGTAAAAATATCATCTGACTTCTATGGAAATTAGGTGAAAACTGCGAAGTTTTGGATAAGTCAAGGGGAAAACTACAGATCAATGTCGTAAAAAATGAGTTTACTTGGTGAATACCAGAAAGTTGTTTTTTTTTCGCGTTTTGATTGATAAGTAGATAAAGCAACATCAGTGTGACAAGATTGGTGGTTTTCACTAAATATCATATTTTTTTAATCAGATCAATGTTCTTGCTTTTAAATTTGGGGAAATTTCAGACCTACAAATTATGTTAGGGGAAATATTGGGTCCTTAACATGGGCGGATTTAAGGGGGTGCATGGGGGTGCGTTGCACCCCAAACGTTTTGAGAAAATTCCATTTTATAGGGGAAAATCATGTTTTCAAAGTCATCAGGGGCAGGTTGCATCCCCAAGTTCTCCAGTACGCAACCCCAGGGTTCACCATCTAAATCCGCCCATGGTCCTTAAACATGTTCTGCTGCACCCCTGTTATACTCTGTTTATTTAGAATAGGCTGCTTGAAAAATCTTTGTGCAGCCTCAGAGGCTGATTCGTTGGTTGTATTTTTATACTGCAGTTGAGTTGAGGCTAGCTAGAAAATATAAGGCGCATTTTTGAGAGATGTTTATATTTACTGGGGGGGGTTTACGGAAGTAAGGTGGGAAAGAAAGTAGTCTTTCGTCGCTTTTACGTTGATAGTTGCCATGGTTACTGATTCAGTGGTGGGGGAGGAAGTATTTTCAGCGGCCTATCCAAAATGAATTGAGTACTATAGTGTTTATAATTCCACTACCCCTTCTAAGTATACATTAGAAAAAGTTTTAATTTTGTAAAATTTAATAAGTTGGAATATTTTCCATTCCCTTCTTTTTATGTTTTTGGTGTAGTTCAGAAGAAAAAGTGGATGTAGCACCAGGGGTTTATCCAGGTTTTTATGCCAGGGTCCTGTTTAAAGAATTTTGTGAAAATGAAGGGCTTGTAGTAAAACCACAGCATTCATAACTTTTGAAGTCGGCCGAAAATTTGGAAAATTCCATTCCGAAATGATAAAAACTCATTCTAAAAACAAACCACTTTTGATCTTTAGAATTTTGTGAAGGGTCCGTTTTTGGGAATTGGAGCTCATAATTTTCGTTCCCCAAATACTAGTATCTCTTTCCAAAAAAGTAAGCCACCTCTGGTTTAGTACAACCAGGGGTTCATCCAGGTTTTTCTGCCAGGGTCCTCTTTTAGGAATTTTGTGAAAAGTAAAATTTTGTGGAAGTCCTCCCCAGAAAATATCTAAAAATTTGACCCTAAAAACCGGACCTGGAAAAAGTGCCTGAACCTACGAACCTGGTTTGGGGGAAGCCCCTGCCAGCTCCATAGGAGCAATGTAAGGTTTGGGGAAATTCTATTAGGTTCGGGGGAAGGTTATAACTTTTTCCAGGTCCGCTAAAAACAGGATTTTAACTTGGTTTGGAGTCACTTTTCCCTTTTTTTCCACCCTCGAGTTCCCACTTCCCCTCTTTCTCATTGTTAGTGCTTATTCCTATTGGGGGGTTAAAGCTACCCGAAGAGGACCACTCCTTGTAAATCCCAAAATTTTCAAGGAACCACTGTAATAATAGATTTTAAAATTTCAAAGGGGGGGTTCTCCCCAAGAAAAATTTTGAACCTTAAAAGCAAAGGTTTTATGCATTTTAAGACGAATTTTTTTAGGAAAAACAGTAAGTAAAAAATTGAGGTTGAAATTTCGGGGGGGATGAACCGATGAACCCCCAAACCCCCCTTGAATACGGCCCTGAAAAATTGTACCTGTAAAAAATGGCTCAAGTATGCCTCTCCCTCTGTCTATCTCTAGCAAAGCTTGGAGACTTTTTTTGAGCAAAAAAGTCGATTTGCCAATTTTTGGACTCAATCCCTGTTTTCTGACAATTAAAAAAAATACGCATCTAAATTCCGTGTTTTCAAAAGTGTTGTTGGTTGGGTGCAACAAACCACTAGCTTAAAAATCAGGGAAACTGGTCCAATATACTGATTTCAAAACCTTAAAAACGATGACCCAGATGGTGAAATCATCTAGTATGGTGCCAAACACCATTCATCTACCCTTATCTATGCCAAGTTCATCGGATTCTATGGTAAATTTCCTTATCAAGGTAATAAAGCCATGGGAAACGGCGTAAAGAATTCGGAAACAATAAAGTTGGGACCCGATGGCTCGATTATACCTTCGCTACTGTTCCATTCATATTTTGATATTAATCTTCCTCCATTGTTAAAAATAGTAGCTATACGGGTTTCTCCATTTCTTTTACATAGTGATGTCTGCTTTCGAGAATATTTCTGTTCTCATTCTTCTAACGCTTTTTTTCTCTTCGTTTTACGCAGTTTAGGGAGGAGTAAGAATAATTGAGGAAACACATTTTTACTTGGGCTGTTCAAGTTCTTTCATTAAGAGTTTTTTAATGATTAACCAAACCCCAGATATTCGTTGATCATTAAAAGGAGTGCTGTAATCGAACCATTCGTAGAAGACATTGAACATGCTTCTTAGCTGTCGAATACCAATTAAATTTCTTTCTCTTAATGAGAAGTTAACTGCAACTTTAGGATAACCAAGTTTGCTCTTGGTCCTTCGAAATTCCGCTTTGAATCTATGTAAAAAAAATCGTGAACAATAACTTATGTTTAGTATAAAACTTTCGAATCGTAAAAAATTTCTGGCTTTTCATCGTTAAAAAATCGTCATCTAATGACAAATGTGAAATTATGACTTAGCGAGAGTGTTAGATTTTGTTTCTCGTAATGGTGTTAATCCCTTTTCTTCCGACAATAAGAACAGATACGATATCCAAGAACGTTTCAGAATTGGGAAAAATAGGTTAATAGTATTTTTAATCATTCAGTGTGGACCTGAATTAAAATTTAAAAGAGGTAACTTCCTTTTATCAGAAGTAGTGGATAATTCGAAGTTTTGTAGAGTGGTTCATTCAGCTTGGAATTATCCAAGTTGCACTGTATCGTGAAGAATTGCTCTAAAGAATAATACGCAAATTACAGGAAATAAAAAAATCCTTATTACATCATTTTATGGTTAGTTATTCTTATTCGAAAACCATCTGTTTCTCGACAAGTTATTCATAAACGCTCCCATTGACAGCTGGCAGCTTCTAGTGACGAAACACCAAGCCGAATGACAATTGGGTGTCTGTTTCCATCGGTCGGATCAGTTACAGAAAGCCATTTATAAAACTGAATAATTACTGTTGATGAGACGTTTTATTTCTCCAAGGTTTCGCCAACTTTCTCCCTATATTACTCGAAATTAATACTATTTAATTATTTTAAGGGCGCTTATTTTATCAGTTACGATATTGGCAATTGGCTAAGAACTCGTGCTGATTGTGAAATTCGAAACAAAATCCTACTGGCCATTTTGTGATATCTGCTCGGTTCATTCGTATTATAGAGCACGTATTATCTACCATTTTATTCCATTGATCCTTTAAATCTTTTTTTTTAGATTTGCCTCAGCCTAGTATGGCCTTGCTCATAGCTAATCAGTATTTGCTAGTTTTCCTCTCCAATCTAGAATAAATATTGAGAAATTGTTTTCATTTCAAAGTTTGTTATGGGTTTCACTTCTGAAAACCCAAGTATATTGAATAATTCATCCTTCATAATATATTCAGAAGGGGATATATTAGTAATCTGCAGAGTGCGAGTTTGCAGTTTTTAATGTATAAAATCTGACTGGGAATATTAGTTGAGCAATAATTTGAATAAATTAGATATAACCTTCGCTTTTCCTATCACTGTTTACTGTAAAATAGACATGCGATGCTTCTGAATGATTTTATTTTCGAAAATACAGACTTTTACTTTAAGATTCTAAGGTTGTTCATCTACAACCTACGAGAAATTTCTGTGCATTCCATTTTTCCCAATAAATAACCAAACCATTTTACCAAAACTAGTTGGAACCTTTGTTTTACGATCAAATTTCTTAAAAAATTTTTGGGGGAGACTCCAAGACCCATTCTTTCTTCTTGGAACCCTATCATTACCATTTTTTACATAACAAGTTCATCAAGAAGCAATATTCTAGATATATTCTGTATTAAAAAGCTACATTCAGCCTATTAAATACGTTTTGGAGACCTAAAGGATCATGGATCATTTGAGGGGGTCTCTCAATTTATGAGAAAATTTAGCTTTGGCTCTGAAAATGATTAAACTTTTCAGAGGATATTTGTGCCCCCTCGAAATAAATTTTTTTATACACCACTGTTGAAAACTTTATCTGACTTGTTAAAAGTTCATCGGGTCGTTGAAGCTTTTCTCACTTTCTTTTCAAGCTTTTTGTAGAACGGACTCGTGTGGCTACTGACTAATCAATTCCCTTTTCCATACCTTGAAAAAAAAGTTTTCCCAACTCAATTAGGCTTTCCATATTGGGCCCTCATTAAGACTCGTATCCCCCTTGATTTGTTTACAAACCTTCGCAATTTTTTTCTTTTGGAAAGAGCGCCGCTCGTGATAAACAAACCCCCAAAAGATAGCTCAGGTCATCTTCACTGACTCAGAGCCAGAGGCAAGAAAGACTCCGCAGGGTGGTCTCTTCTTCTTGCTCAGGTGGCAAGAGATGAGGAAAAGAAGGCCACACATGCCTTCTCAATGTACCCTCCCTTTCTTCATTCTGTGGCCGAAATTAGGTAACGCTTGGTGCCTTGTTGGAGTGTGTGCAGTGGCGGATCCAGAGGGGGGGCAACAGGCCTTTTGCCCCCCCCTTGGGCTCAGGTACCTTTTTTTAAATTACAGTAAGAAAAGTAAAAATATATAAGAGGGAAGAGAAGATTGAAAAATCAAACATTAAATAGGAGGCATAAAGATATTAGTCAATATGGGAGGGCTGGCAGTCTGACCTTGAAAGGGTCAGTCCGAGAATTAACACCCCTGTTAACCATTGGTCACACATTCCACACCTTGCTTTATCTCTTGTCATGTACTGAAATTTATGGTTGTCTCAATTCTTGCTTGAAAGAGAGCAATCCACGGAGGGGGGCAAATTCAAGAGCAAAGAATCCTGAATTGGGCATAAGTATAGGGAGGGTGAGGAGGTTCTGCCCCCCCAAATTTTGGACTAGGTATGCAAAAATAAGTTAAAATCCTACTTTTTAGTGTCAAATTTTTTAAAAAATTCTCTGGGGGAGGATCCCCAGATCCCCTTTTGTAGTTGGAACTTAATTATATTCACAACTTCTTTACATTAAGTTCATCAAAATGCAAATTCTCCCTGAAAATGTATATCCAAAATTCAGGCTAGAGGTACCAAAACTAGTTAAAAACCTGTTTTTAGAGTTAATTTTTCTAAAATCTTCTGGGGGAGGAGACCTGTGGGGCAATCAGACACATTAGGCCCGGGCCCACCCTGAAAACCGGGCTTTGATGGTACCGAAATGAGTTAAAACCCTGTTTTTTAGGGCCAAATTTCCCAAAATTTTCTGGGGGGACCCCCAGACCCCCCTTCTTGTACTTATAACTCTGATAGTTTACCTAAAAATGCTTAAAAAAGTACATAACACCTATGAAATATACGTGTTAGGGCATGGGAATAATTTTAGGTCCTCTCCCTCGTTGCAAATATCTAGCGTTGGACTTGATAATGACTTAATTATTTGCAGGATATTTGGGCTCCTGCCGAAATAAATTTTTATTAAGCTTTGCCAACTAGAATACAGGGGCCGCTCATCTTTAGGATCTCTCTCTTCGAGGATGGGACCTTAATTAAAATCCAATTCCCCGATCTCATCTTAAATGTTAAAAATGAGTCAAATAACTACTTTTTAAGGTAAAATTTCCAAAAATTTTGCTGGGGGAGAACCCTCAGGCCCCCTTCTTTCCCTGGAGCATCATCTAAGTTTTTTCAATTAAACTAAACTCATTGGCGCAACAGCCCGAGTGGGCCAAGGCCTACGATGCCAATCTTCGTTTTCGTGACCGTGGGGCCCTGGAGTGCATGGTAGTTTTTTCAATTATAGATTTAAATTTTCAAAATTCTTCGGGAGAAGAACCCAAACCTTCTTAAAATGTAGTTGCCCCCCCCCTTAGGTCCAGGCTGGATCCGCCACTGAGTGTGTGTGGCTTTCCACTGTCTTGCCTTGTATTTACAATGTTGTGTGAATGCAGTGTTCGTTATGGATATTTGGTAATATGGGTGGGAGAAAACTTTTTTCAAGGTGGGGAAAAGGGTCTTAGTCCATTCTACGAAATTGTGAATATCTTCGGAGGCCCAAAGAACTTTTAACGAGGCTAACATTATTTAACGAAATGCTTAAGCAGGTCAAGCCTCAATTAACATAAATTTTTCACCAGTGGCGCATATAGAAATATATTTCGGGAGGGGCCCGTTTAACTAACATTCCTAAAGCTAGATTTTCTCACCAATTGAGAGGACGCAAAATATTATCTTCTGGGTCTGTATTTACAATGTAGTGTTCGATATGGCTGTTTGGTTTGGTAATATGAGTTTGAAGATTTTTGTATCTGCACATTTGAGAAAAACTTATTGTTCTCAAATTAACAAAACTTCTGTTTGTGTTGTTAGCTAGAACACTTCTAAAAATTGTGCTGTAAAGTGTTGATGGATAAAAATTACAGAGACGGAAAATGTGTTCTTTTAGTGTTTCAATCGACATTTAAGAACACATTCTGAATAGCAACACTTTGCAAACATATTCAGAACACTATCATAGCACTATAAAGTGTTCTATACCAGACAGCAACTTAAACTGAACCTACTACGTCACTAACTAAGTAGTTCCCATCGCGGTGTCTGAATTTCGAGTGAAACTAAGAACGTCAATTTTAAATTACGATTATTTCGTTAAACCCATGTACAAATAATGTCTTTTTATCACAATTCACGTATCGAATTTCCTCCTATCAACCCAACAGGCTTTGTGTTTACTCACATTCTCCTTCCGCGTAGTGACGTACTGGGACAGGTTGCTATGAAGTATAGCGTACTACAACACAAATTAAAGTGTTGTCAAAAGGTCACTCGGGTGTAGAGGAGAGAAGACCAGACTATTTACCAACTTCTTAAGCACATCCTCATTCTCGTAAGCAGCATAGAGTTAGGAGAAAGTTGAAAAAAAAGCTTTCATACAAAACCGATCAATCTTTGCCAGCTCTTACGGAGAAAAAGCTCTTCTTTTGTGTATGTATTCATTACACGATACTTCTAAATGTGTGCGTGGGTGTACTGCACCAAAAGCAATCCCTTGTTGTTTTTGTTTCAAGGTTTTTGCCAAAGGTATTCTTTTTTAATTCATATCATCTGGACATAGCTTAACATAAACTTTTGATTCGATAATAAGGAAATTTTCCACTATCACTTTCGCCCGTTGTGATTCTAAAAGTAAACGCCCGATTGTGTGAATGGGCAGTGGGCACCCTTTATCGTAAGTCACAAGGCGCAAAGCAAACGGACTTTCTTTGCACCACCCTCCAAAGGTCATATGCAGTAATGTTTAAAATTGGTCACGGATGCTCTTTGGATAATGTATTTGCGCATGGTTATTTGTGTATCCCTCCGTACCCCTTGAATTTTACTATATTTAATTCGTTTAAAGTTACGAGACCAAAAATATTTTACGAGAATCTTAATATCTACTCTGATGGCATTTCTCTAGTTTCGGATTTGTTTCTATCATATCTTGATTATAAAATTATATAAGGCATGAAATTTTCTATGATAATACTTATGGCCGTTTTCACCGCTAACCTAACCTATGGTTAACCTGAAATCAAGATTTGGTAGTTAAGAAAAGGAAAACAAGTTTCAGGGGTTCACCTAGACTAGACCTAGACTCTAGACTAGAGAGAAAATGGTTCCGTTTCAGGACTCTTCACAAAATTCCAATTCTTAAAAACGAACTCTTCATGAAAGTCCTAAGATCAAAAGAGGTTTGAAAATTGTTTTCAAAATGGGTTTCTATCACTTCAGAGTGGAATTTTCCAGATTTTGGGCCCATTTTAAGTGTGGCTGTGTTACAAGCTCTACATTTTAACAAAATTCCTTAAACAGGGCCGTGGCTGAAAAACCTGGATGAACCCCTGAGTTTTAAGCCATATTCATGAAAGAATTGTCAAAAAAATCAAATTGTTAAAAGAGTAAAATGGGAAGAAATTTTTAATTCTGGGGGGCCAGCACCCCCGTACCCCTCCCCCTGGATTAGCCCTTGATTCACTTTCTTTTCCCTTTGTACTCATTAAGTATCTGTCAAAATAAAGTGTGAAGAATCTCAACAATCATACCTCGAGGATTTGTTATTCTAATTCCAGTTCGCTTTGACCCGTGAGACTTCGCTTATTAACATCAAAATTATTTTTAAAAAAACCTCGTATTTACACACCTCATTATGAGAACAGTTTCTTTATGGTGTTAAATGTTTTCAATTCTCTCTTTGGAAATTAGTGTTAGATGCTTCGTCTTCGCAGCCCTGACATAGTTTCTCTCCGTGTTTATTTTGAAATGCTATGGGTCAGCAAATGGCAAAAGCTGCTCAGTGATGTGTAGGTTTTGTCTCATTACCCAATCAGTAACTCAATGGGTATTTTTTTAAAACTTAGTTTTTAATTAGTCCTGAAAATTTCGCTTGCTTGTAATTTTGAAAGTAATGTTTCCCTATAAAAATGATCCCAATTATAAAAATATCTATAACTGTTTTATTTCATAGTTAGATGATCCCAATTATAAAAATATCTATAACTGTTTTATTTCATAGTTAGGAAAGGTTTAGTTAGATAAATGTAGAAGAATAAAGCAATGCTTTCGTTTGTGAAGTTTGGAAGACAAACAATTCTGTTGGCAATCGTTTATTTCTCAGGTCAAATAAAAAAACATGGAGCTAATAAATTTCGTCCCACTATTTGAGACATTTTTATAGATGTAAATGGTTACGAGAAGTTATTAAAGTTTAAATTTGGCTTTTGGGGTTAATTCCTGTATGAGTATTAAATTATAGAATAGAGAAAATCATTGCGAAAAGGTCCACTTCACAGCTCAGTTTTAAACACATTCCTGGGTAGAACGGTTTTCAAACATATTCCAGACATGATCCCCTTGTTCATAGCCCTTGTTGGTATGGAGGTGCTCCTGAAAAAGTTTTGAAATTTGATGTGTGAAAGTGGGGTTTTAACTAATTTTGAGGAACGTTTTGTGTCTTAAGGGGGTCACTTTTCAACACCATTACCTTTACTTTTTGACCCTAAATGTCAAAGTATTAGGGATCTCCTAAAAATTAACACTGAAGATCCCCTTAAAGCATTAAGTACTAATGGGGGGTATGGGGGTCCTCCCACAGAAAATTTTTGAAATTGGACTTGTAAAAATCTCCAAGGGGGGCACTTTCCAGAGTGCCACCCCCCCCCCGGCTGGAGCCGCGCCTGATTCAGAAAAATATTACCACGGAATACGGTATGAAAAATATGGTGTACCTAAACAACTAAGTGTTGTTAATTTGAGGACAAACAAAAGTGTTCAAATGTGTTGTGGGCGGTTGCCGTGTTTCTTCGATCTCATTTTGCTTTGATTGAATCAATCCGATTGGTATTGCAAAATTTGGAATGAATGAGAGAAAAATAGTTCTTCAAATAAAAAAATCCCATCAAGGTGTTTCGCATTAGCTCCCAGTCGGCGTTCGTCTCCCATGAAGGGGAATCAACAACAACCCAACCAAAAAAACCACCGGCGAATCACAAAAAAGGCCAACAAGCTTTCACTTTCTCTTCGATGGAAAACCGGATTTGTTTTCATTATTTCGCTCCTCGCGGTAGTACGATGCGGAGGCATGCTACAGGTGGTTCGCCGACTCCTCTTCTGCGGGGGCCTGCTCACCAAAGGGGAGTACTTTTCCGGGTCCGAGCGGAAGCCCCTCTACAAAGTGGAGTACAAGGAGGAGGATGCCGAGGAGGACACGGAGGAAGAGCAAGGTAAAGGCACTTCTTATCGCTTATGATGACGATCTTCACCTTTTTGGATTAATCGTCCAAAAGTGTGAATTGGCGTTTCACTCTTTATACTCCTTCACTTTTCTATGCAAAATTGCGATTCACTAGAGTGAATCACTCGGGATAAACGGTGCGAGAGAGAATTGGTGTTTCACTCTTTACTCGTTTACTTTTCTATTCAAACTTGTGATTCACTAGGAGTGAATAACTCGGAATGACCAGTGAAACAGTGGGAATTGGTGTTTCACTCTTTACTCGTTTACTTTTCTATTCAAACTTGTGATTCACTAGGAGTGAATCACTCGGAATGACCAGTGAAACAGTATGAATTGGTGTTTCACTCTTTACTGGTTTACTTTTCTATTCAAACTTGCGATTCACTAGGAATGACCAGTGAAACAGTATGAATTGGTGTTTCACTCTTTACTCGTTTACTTTTCTATTCAAACTTGCGATTCACTAGGAGTGAATCACTCGGAATGACCAGTGAAACAGTATGAATTGGTGTTTCACACTTTACTCGTTTACTTTTCTATTCAAACTTGCGATTCACTAGGAGTGAATCACTCGGAATGACCAGTGAAACAGTATGAATTGGTGTTTCACACTTTACTCGTTTACTTTTCTATTCAAACTTGCGATTCACTAGGAGTGAATCACTCGGAATGACCAGTGAAACAGTATGAATTGGTGTTTCACACTTTACTCGTTTACTTTTCTATTAAAACTTGCGATTCACTAGGAGTGAATCACTCGGGATGAACTGTGAAACAGTGCGAATTGGCGTTCCACTCTTTACCCATTTACTTTTCTTTGGCATCTAGCGATTCAATAGGAGTGAATCACTCGGGATGAACAGTGTGAATTGGCGTTTCACCCTTTATTCGTTTACTTTTCTTTGCAAAGTAGCGAATTGGTGTTTCACTCTTTACTCGTTTACTTTTCTATTCAAACTTGCGATTCACTAGGAGTAAATCACTCGGGATGAACAGTGAAACAGTGCGAATTGGCATTCCACGCTTTACCCATTTACTTTTCTTTGGTATCTAGCGATTCAATACAATAGGAGTGAATCACTCGGGATGAACAGTGTGAATTGGCGTTTCACCCTTTATTCGTTTACTTTTCTTTGCAAACTAACGAATTGGTGTTTCACTCTTTACTCCTTCACTTTTTTTTGCAAACTAGCAATTCACTAGGAGTGAATCACTCGGGATGAACAGTGAAACAGTGCGAATTGGCGTTCCACTCTTTACCCATTTACTTTTCTTTGGCATCTAGCGATTCAATAGGAGTGAATCACTCGGGATGAACAGTGTGAATTGGCGTTTCACCCTTTATTCGTTTACTTTTCTTTGCAAACTAGCGAATTGGTGTTTCACTCTTTACTCGTTTACTTTCCTGTTCAAACTTGCGATTCACTAGGAGTGAATCACTCGGGATGAACAGTGAAACACTGCGAATTGACATTCCACGCTTTACCCATTTACTTTTCTTTGGCATCTAGCGATTCAAAAGGAGTGAATCACTCGGGATGAACAGTGTGAATTGGCGTTTCACTCTTTACTCCTTCACTTTTCTTTGCAAACTAGCAATTCTCTAGGAGTGAATCACTCGGGATGAACAGTGAAACAGTGCGAAATGGCGTTAACGGACCTGGAAAAAGTGCCCGAACATGCGAACCTTGTTCGGGGGAAGGCACTGCCAGCTTCCGTATGTGCAATAAATACATAATGTTCGGGTAAATTTCGGTTAGGTTCGGGGGAAGGTTAAAACTTTTTCCAGGTCTGGGCGTTTAACTCTATTACTCCCTCACTTTTCTATGCTTACTCGCGATCCACAGGAGTGAAACCCTCGCGATGAACAGTGAAAGTGAAACAGTGTACGAATGGGCTGCTCTTTTGGATCTCTCTCTCACAAGGAGGGCTTTGTGTGTCTTCCAGCACAAAGGACAGCTTGTAGTTGATGGCTTTCTTTTTATGCTGAAGATCCTAGTGAGTGTGGGAGTAAGGAAAGCTGTTTTCCCTTCCGTCGAAGTGTGCAGTGTTGTCGGTCGGTCCCGTTTCCTGGGTGGTAAACGTTTTGGGATGAGTGTTTTCTTGGTTTGGAGCACACTTTTGGTTGGGTTTGGTTGCTGTGCCGATGGATTAAATCTCTTGAGGTGGTGAGTATTTTGTTGCTTTTGTGCTGTTTATATACTAGACAGCAACTTACGTTGAACCTACTACGTCACTAACAAACAAAGTAGTTCCCATCGCGGTGTCTGAATTTCGAGTGAAAGTCAATTTTAAAATAGGATTGTTTCATTAAACCCATGTTTAAATAGTCTTTTCATCACAATTCGCGTATCGAAGTTCTTCCTCTCAACCCAACAGGCTTTGTATTTACTCACTTTCTCCTTCCGCGTAGTGACGTACTGGGAAGCGTTGCTGTGAAGTATCGTAAAACCCCTTTACAACGACCCTTTCTGTATTGTATAGCCTCCCCCCCTGCTTTACAACGACCGGTGGTAAACTTACCACCGATGCGTTTTTTTTTCAAAGTGATAATTATAATCGTTAAAAACGTACATTGGTGGTCCCGAAAGGGTTCGTTCCATCGAAATTCTAACGTTTGGGTTTGTCGAGTTGTTTAGAAACTGCATATAACACCTTTCAATATACTATACTCTATTCATTTAGAATTGGCGCTTGAGAAATAGTGCTTTCCCCCACGCTAGAAGTGTAACCATAGTTACGCTCTTCGAGCAGCCAATAGTAAGCCTTCTTCGTCACTTTGACGTGGATAGTTGCTATGGTTACCGATCGGTGGTGGGGGAAAGAAATATTTTCAAGCGCCAGTTCAAAGTGAACAGAGTATAACCCGCCCGAGATAGTCTCTGCTAAATTCATGGTAAATTTTGAGCGGTCAGGAATGAAAGGGTTAAAATTAGTGATGGGCAAAATCGATAATTTTAGGTATCGAATACTTTGGTATCGAATACTTATAGGTATCGAGTACTTTTAGGTATCGAGTACTTTTTTTCAATGTCGGGAAATGAACCTGAAGGGACAATTTTTTTAGGGCCTATCCATAATCAGACTAATATTAAAAAAACTGAAAGCGATCCATCAAAAAGCCCCGTAGCTACGAGCCTGGAGGTGGATAGAGGCGAAGGATTTGGCGGGGGAAAAACCTAGCCGCGTCAAATTTCTCTCGCGGATGATTAACGACTTGGGTTTGAGCGTTGCAAAATGAAAACGGAAACAGGCTGCGTTTGATCTACAGTAGGTATTATAAAGATTACTTCATTGAAAAATTTAAAACGAAATATGTCAATAAAGTATCGATACTTTTGTGGGTATCGAATACACTCGATACCTATAGGTATCGAGTACTTAAGTATTTGGTATCGATACCTGCCCATCACTAGTTAAAATAATTAAGTATTTTTTATATATTATTAGTTATTCTTGGAGAGTATATTTTGCAAAATTCGTTGGGTTTTTTTTGTCGATTAAGGGTGTACTTGAAAAGAGTAACCAAACCGATGTGTTGTTATTTCCTATGAGAGTTGAAACCAACTAAGCCTAAATTTTGACTGAAATTAAGATTTAAGTATTAGGGTTCTGTAGTTTTTCAACATAGGCGTTGATAGTTTCGCTTGGTCTTTGCAATTCATAATACGAACTATATATATTAATTTTTCTCATCGCTAACACTTTTTTTATACTTCATGCCTTTTTAGAAACACGTTTCACTTGGTTAGTTAAACCGTAAGTGTGCGGTGGTGGCTGGATCAAAACAAAAATGACCTTTTAGAGGCAAATCTCCACCTCCTACCTTCGCATTAAACGCAAATTGAATTATTGCTCCAGACCATTTCCATCAGACCGCCCATTCCTTAGTAGAATACTCTCTTATCATCATCGGCGGCCAATTAAACCCATGACCATTAAGTGATCTCTTTTTCTCTCTCTCTGCGTCACACGTTTTGACAGTGTTCCACATCTGCCGCCGTGTAGGTGACGGTCGTGCCAGCAGCAGAATGACAAGCAGCGCCTTGTTTTCTGCTCCACAAGAAGAAGGAACTGTGGGGGTAGGACGCGCGAACACGAGCTTTGATAGCTCCGACATGAGTCCGTTTTTTCTTTGATGGCCTCCATACGACGACGATGACCTTCGCTGCAGCCGCCGTGATTTAGAGTGGTATGGTAATTCTCTCTTGTTCCCATCTCGCGAATCAGGTGCACCGATGGTAACACTGTTTCCAGCTAATGAACATTGTAATGGGCTTATCACGACCGATATATGCACTGCTCTCCAAGAACACTTTTTTTTGTTGTCCTTGCAGATTAACAACACTTCAATTTGTGTTGTGATAGTGTTCTGCTGGTGAATATGTTTGAAAAAAGTGTATCGCTATCTAGATATGTGTTCTGAAAATAGAGCTGAAAAGTGTAGCTTTCTAAATTATGTGTTCTGAAAATAGTGTTGAAAAGTGTAGCTATCTGAATATGTGTTCTGAAAATAGTACTATAAAGTGTTGCAGTGGATCAGAATATATGTGTTCTTTTAGAGCAGTGGTTCCCAAACTATTTTGGTCGTGTAACCCCCAAATTTGTTACCAATGATCGCGGAACCCTTAATATATTTTTAATAAACGACTTTTCAAAATTTAATATGTGATATTAAATGAAACCAGGTGTGGGTCCAGGGGGGGCACTTTTCCAGACAATCACCTTTACCTTTTGGCAAAAATGTCAAATTCTTGGGGATTTCCTATAAAAGTATCACGCAAGATCCCCTTCTGGTACCACTGGGGGGTATGGGGGTCCTCCCCCAGAAAAATTCTGAAATTTGACATGTAAAAGTAGAGTTTTAACTCATTTTAAGAAGCTTTTTGGGGCCAAGAAGGGAATTTGCCAGACCATAACCTTTATATTTTGACAAAAAATGTCAAATTGTTGGGGTTTTTCCAAAAAGTATCGCGCAAGATCCCCTTGTTATACCGTGGGGGGTCTGGGGGCCTCCCCCAGAAAAAATTTTGAAATTTGATTGGTAAAAGTAAGGTTTTAACTCATTTTGAGAACATTTTTGTGTCCAAGGGAGGCGGCACTGTCCATTCTAATTTCTTTAATGAAATAAAGTTTGTCCCATGGAACCCCTAAATTTTTTCGTGGAACCCATTTTGGGAACCACTGTTTTAGAGTATTTGGAACACTATCACACTTTAATCTTTTTAATGTGTTCTAGCCAATAACACAAATTAAACCGTTGTAAATATGAGGACAATAAAAGTGTTCTATAATGGGTTGTTGGCGTTTGCGAAACGGTCATTGCCTGCTCTATTTCACCATTTTTTTCACGAGGAGAAATCATAGAAATCACATTTCCATTTCCTGCGTTATATAGAATAAGATCATGATCATACTTTAATGTGTTGCATTTCGTTACATGAACAAACAAAACTACATGCACACATTATTATTTTATGTTTTTATTAAGTAGGAGCTAAAACAGTGATAGTTTTTCTTATGTCTGCGTGCAGTTGAGCTTATCAATATGATATTGCCATGTAATAAAGTTGCAGTCCCACCAATGTCTTCTCCGTGAAAACAATTTACGTGCTTTATTACTCCAGGCTGAGAGTCTTTAACAGATAAGTTAATGTCAGACTTCTGATTATTAAAAAAAGATAGTTCCTTCGAGTTATAATTACTACTCGTAATTTACTAAATTAACAATTATACAGAAAGATGAACGCATTTTTTAAACCTTCCTCTGTTCTTCGAACTATATCTCTAAAGCTTTTTCGTGACAAAATCCAAGAAAAGTTCCTTTTTTGAGTATTGTAATCACACTATGTGTCCGAACCCGTCCCAATTTCCTCTCTTGCGCCGTTAAACCCAATCAAGCGCGCTTTTTAATTGGCCCTTACCGAGTAAAACTGGCTGCAAAAAGTCTCGTTATTTTCGAAGCTCTGTTGCTTAACCCGGTCGTTAAAGTTACCTCCCATGAAGCGTCTCTTTGAAATTAAGGATTCATATTTTCGTTCCGTGGTTATATTCTGGCTGTTGGTTGAAGCCATTCTATAAAACTGAACAGGAATTAAAGTAAAGTGTGCCTGAAAATATCGTCTACAAAATGAAGTTGCTTATTGTGTGCCATATTTTACCTTGAAATAGACTTGAAGTTGTAAAATGTTTTTAAGTTTGATATCTTGTTCTTTAAGAGAGTAATATTGTTCATTGGTTACCGATTGGAGATTCGTGGAACAAATTTTGGGGTCTAAGTCAATTTTTACTGTTTAAAACTTAGGTTTAAATGCTTATAATGTTGTTAGTGGGTAACACAGCAAAATGGGAATAGCAATAGCAAATTCTAAAAACGGGAGAAACTTCGTTGCAACTCTCAAAAAAGCTACCTTTTGTTTTTGGAATTGAACACTATCTTTAAAATACAACTAGGTTTGGCTCCCTAGGTTTACAAATTTTTAAAACTTAAACCTTGTAGTGTTATTTTTCTCCCTGATCACATTAATTAGGTCTAAATTTAGGGTTTTTTCTTATCCTCTGTTAAAATGTGTCAAAATTTGAAGTTGATCCCTTTTTGTCTATAACATATAATTTTTAAAAATAAGTTTCTTAAGACTAATTTTGTTTGATCTTCCATCTGATAACTTATCTATTCTGTCATGTCCGCATCACATGACAGCAATATCTAAGGGAGGGTTTACATGCAGTGATTGGAGTGACGCGATTGAGGAAATTTCCTATCGCTTTCCTCATCGGTTTAGAATCTGATGCTGCCATTGGTCCTTTAGCTCTATGACGTAGCAGTTGTGTAATCAATTATAGGAAAGTTTCTACCAGTCGCGTCTCTCGAATCGCTGCATATAAGCCCACCCTGGCATGAAGAAGTTCTGGGCGAAGAGATTTTTGCTTCTCATAAAAACGGGTGTCTCGGCTTCGTTCCTGGATAAGATTGTCACTCATAACTCGGTTGTTTTTTTCGACACCTTCCAGAGGAGTCGATGTCGTTAGCCTCTTAGAGCAGTTTCAGCTGCGCCAGCCAGGCAGCCTGCCAGGGCCAGAAATTAAAATGTTCCAGAAGGAGAGTGTGCTTTCGAGTTATGTCTTTACGGAATTGCTATATTTATCTCTCATATTTCTGTGTTTTGGTGGATGCATTGACGCTATCGTCCTTTGCTAAGTAGCTGATGGACTTTTTGTGAGTGTTTTTATGCATTATTTAATATCTATTATAATATTAGCGAGTTCCATATGATAATGATTGAATTGCACTTGAATGGCCTATATTTGAACTGGTTAGGGTTTGGTAATAAGTCCACCGAACGTAGTTCTGAGTTATTGAAGGTTCTCTGTAGTAAGGAACCATTCAAAAACTACGTAAGCATGTGTTTGGTCATTTTTGACCCCCTTCCCTTTGTAAGATAAACCCCCCTCATAATTACGCTGGATCCAGCTGCTTCCCTGGCATTAAAAGTTTTGCGAGCAACCTTGTCGATGTCCGAAGAAACCCATTAATGCCCTACCTGTGATTGGAGAAAGGAGGGTTGACGAATTTATTGCATTTCTTTCCGTGTCGGACACAATAGAACGCATCAGAATGCGATTTCCTGGAAGAAGACACACCTGTACTTCAACTTTTATTTTGGTTTCTTTTCGCGGACGGCCTTTACTGAGTGAGGTTCAGTTTCCTTGAAATTAGAGTAACTTAAAAAATGTCTTTAGGTTTTAGAAATTGTTCCAATACCAGACTTGGCAAAGGATCCATCGAATATTATTTAGTTCAATTTTCTGTTTATTTTCTTAAATTAAAAGTTAGATGATTTTTTAAAGCTTTATTTCTGTATCGTGCCTGTCTCTAACTGCTTGGTTAAGATTTTATCTTCTATACAGGGCCGTATTTAGGCACGTGCAACATGTGCTATAGCACAGGGCGGCAAAATTTTGGGAGGCGGCAGATTACAACAATTCAAAATGCTACATACTATACAGTATTGAAAAAAATGTACCATACAGTTTTCACTACGGGAGGATTCTAGGGTTAAGTCATTCCCAGCATCCAACGGTCACATCCCCCAAAAGGGACAGTGTTCTCTTAGACCCAAAAATGTTCTTAAAATGAGTTAAAACCCTACTTTTACAAGTTAAATTTCAAAATTTCTCTTGCGGGAGGAACCCCATACCCCCTGTGGTTCACAAGAGAATCTTGCATGACACTTTTAAGAAAATCCCCGAAATTTTGTGTCAAAAGATAAAAGGTATGAACCGAAAAAGGTTCTCAAATGATTTAAAACCCTACTTTAACAAGTAAATTTCAAAATTTTGCGTGACACTTTTGAGAAAATCCCTTACATTCTGTGTTAAAAGGTAAAAACTATGAACCCAAAAAGGTTCTAAAAACGAGTTAAAACCCTACTTTTAAGCGTCGAATTTCAAAATTTCTTCTGGGGGAGGACCCCCATACCCCCAGTGGTACCACAAGGCAATCTTACATGATACTTTTTTTAAAACATCTTGATATTTTGGTTCAAAAGGTTAAGACCCCACCTTTAAGCAGTAGACTTTTAAAAGAAACAAGAGGGGTATTTTCTTGAAACAGGAAATGAAATAGAGGGGGGCGGCAATGAACCAATATGCACTGGGCGGCAAAAACCCTAAATACGGGCCTGCTTCTATATATGCACGAGAAGGGCTTTTCAAAGTTGAATTTGGTTTCTTGACCCTTTGTAACCTTCCATCATGAAAACGTACTAAGGAGTTAAATGGGATATCACTCGATGTATCTTTACTTCAAAGAGGAAATGCAGAAACTGGTTAAGTTTGTTTCAGCCTTGCAGAAATAAATACTCTTTTCGGGCCACCACTTAGAAACGATAGCTATCTATGAAAATGTCTAATATCTGTGTTTATTAACCTTATAATAAGGAATCTATCAGTCTCATAATGTTATTTAAAACGGATGAGTATGGTTTCTACGCTTTGTAGATGTCACCTGTTTCAAACTTATTGGTTCGTTAGGTTTGAATATTAGACATTAATTGCAATTGAATGTTTAGCAACAAAGGTTTTATGTGCGTTCATTTAATACACATCGAATTGTCTTCAGTCGTCGTTTTATTCATTATTCGATTATGATGAATCAAAATGTACTTAACGCTTCCGTATGTTCTTTTGAGGAGTATAGTATAATGGTCTTCTCATAACTACAACACAAGTGACTTGGAATTACTCGTCACCGAAACAAGTAGGAAAGTTCATGGCTTTTCATCTAAGTAACAATAAATTTTGTTCGCTATTAACATCAATCAAGTTTCTATTCCTCATCGCTTATATTGTCATAAGTATATGTGTATATGACATGGAATTTTGAAACTGTTGATCTTTCTGATGGTTCGATGCCTTAGGAATGTCTCTTCAGGAACCGGTGATGATATGGAAGATGGAGGAGCAAAGTACGTTTGACTGGAAAATCCTTAGTACTTTCGGAAACGCTTGGTTGCGTTATTCATGTTCGATGAGCAGACGTAGTCGTAGTGGTTATAGAGATGCCTGGGGGTCTAGGAAATGTTCTTGGTTTTGACGACAGGAGGACTGTTCGAAATTTGACAGTGCCGTTATGTCTCGGTTCATCTCCCGGTAAGAATTTTTTGGACAGTTTAATTTTACTAAAAATAGAGGTTTCATAGTGATTCTTTAGTGGCGGGTTAACACTGATGACTGTTAATATGGATCTTAATCTTGTGCTTTGGCGCAGTAAAAAGCAGAAAAGCTTTGTCAGCAAAATATTTATCTGTTGACTGTACCGTTTCTGTATGCTACGATCTTTTCGCAATTTTAGGGAACTTTTTCGGCTAAATTATTTATAGAGACATAACCCACTAATATTTCCGAATTTGGGAAAAATTAAGACAAAGCTCTGGCACCTTTTGCTGCCAGAGCTTTTCTGTTTCTTGACGATTATTTTTTGCAATGCAGACTGAAGGAGTCTGCCAATGTGAATGTAGATCTCGTAAATGACGTTTGGAGTGTTTTCAGAGAAAAATACAATTCCATTACTTATCTTTCAATATATGTCATGTTCCCATTTGCAATTTACATATTTACCTTAGTTCTTATGATAAACATTAACATTAACTGAATGTTTCTCCTTCAAAAAAATTATTTAACATATACCCTTGATATGTCCTATGGTCCAAACCAAATTGGGGAACGTACCCATACTACGTGACCCATTTTTGACCCCCCCCTTGGTGACCATCCGTAGTATATGCCAAGACCCCCCCTCCCCCTCTAGTTTTCACGTAGTAATTCATAACTACGGTTTGCCATCATTTTTTTGCAAACAGAAAGTTTAAAAAAAGTAATTTTGCTTAATTTGTCTGATTTTAATAATTAATTTGGCATAATTAGTCTTAATTTGGCAAATTTCAATACCTTAATGGCTTAATTTTGTCGTATTGACTAGAAGAAATTGACTACGTGACGAAACCCTAAGCCCCCCCCTTCCCCCCTGTGACCGAGCGTGGTATTTTGAAGACCCCCTCCCTCCCCTGAATGGGTCACGTAGTATGGGTACGTTCCCTTACCTATGTCCAACGACTTGTTTCCCCCCCCTTGGTCCTGATTCTAAAATTTATGTTCCTAGCAATGTTCCACCAGCTAAATATTTCATCAAGAATTTTTCAAACCTAGCCCAATTTTACACGCTAAAATTCAAGTAAGTAGATTTTTCGGCAGGCCCGTGCTGGCCAGGGGGGACAGGGGGACGTGTCCCCCTGCGCCCTTTGCTCAGGCGCCCTTTTAAAGAGACTTTTCTACAGTAATTTACTCGTAAACTTCTCAATGTTTTTATGGGTTCCTTTTTTTACCAAACTTAACCAATAGTGGTTTTACAATTCATTCTTGGTTCATCAAGTCTGAAGCACGAAGACATCTAAAAGTTTTTTAAGCCTCCCCATTTTTACCTTACCATCAAATTTCGTTATGAATTTTTATTTTTAGGGTGCTTTTGTTTGAAGATTAACTCTGAAATAACAAGGTAAAGTTGATTATATTCAAGGCACCGAATCCGTAAGTTAAACACGTTGAAATTGCTAGGGCGCTGGGTGCTTTCATTTAAACTGTCAAATGGAGACCCTCTTACTTCAAAAAGAATTAGTTTTCCATTAGGGCACCCTAATTGAAAAAAATTAGGGGAAGACAGGGGGTGTTTGCAAGGCGCCCTTTTTTATGCAAGCAAGCTATTTTAAAAGCTTCGCCCAAATTTTGACGACTGCCCACGCACCTAGGGCTTCTTGACCAAGGGCTGCCCTTAGTCAAAATAATAATTACCTTTGAAAATGTAAATTCCGGGAGATTTTTTTAGAAATCCATGAAATTCTGACATATTTTTAAGCTGTATTTTCTTTCCATTTTTTTCCTTCGGATGTAACTCAAAGGGTCTCAAAATGAGTCTAAACACTACTTTTAAGAGTAAAAATTCAAAAATTTTTCTGGGGGAGGACCCCCAGACCCCCCTTTTAAATTTCTAATTTATTTATGTTATGTACTGTTTCTCTTGAGTATTTTGACTTAAAAGGAGTGGTACAAGAGTTTTGGGTGAAATCATCCACATGGGAGGGGCTCAAAATGGGCTAAAATACTCTTTTTTAAACAAAAATCAAATGTTGAAATAACAACAATAAAAAACAAAAGTAGCAGTATTGCTTTGTAATTTTTAAAATGCCGTTATTCTTTAAAAAAACTTTTTAGGTTTAATAATCATTTATGTGGTTGCGCCCTTACACCCTTTGTCCACCGCCCTCTGAAGGTACCCAGCACGGGCCTGTTTTTCGGGGATCTTCTCGTTCCATAAATTTGATTACGTCTTAAAAAATATTGTTTTTCGAACCATGGTTCTTATGCAAATAAGCTTACGAATTGAGAACTTATACGAAGCTAACCGATGATCGAAGGAAAACGCCATTTCTTTTTCGATTTCATGCTTCGGCAAGACGAGCAATAGTTTTCGTAACTGAATCGATGGATTCCTGAGGAAATCTGGGCGGAACGAATGGAAATCGATTTTACTCGGACGATAGATTTCAAGATCTTGTCTCGATACGCAAAACCGATTTTTCAAAAATTTATCATGGAAAATAACTATCTCTTCGAGAGAGGTTTGCATGGCCGTGTGCCTTGTAACCACTCGTGTATGTCTTGATCTCGTTCGCTTAGTAATGGATAACTGCAGTCAATTTTTTTAAAATCTTAATGTGTTCAGAATGGCCTAAAACCTCCAAAAAAGGTTTTCATTTGCTTTTCAAAAGCCCTAAATTTTAAGTTATTTTCAATTAAAAACAGCCTCTTTTGTGTCTGAGCTGAAACAGCTTGTGACGTGAAATGTGCTTTGTTCCCGCTTGTTGCTATAATCCCGCTTTGAAACAATGAGCACTTTTTTAAAATAAAGGATATTAAGTTATAAACCATTAGAGAAAAAACATGTACAAAACTATGTCTGAACATTTGTTTTACATTTTAGCTAAAACTAGAGGTTTTGTCTTCCAAAACATCTCGCTCTTGACAAGTTTTGTCAGGGCTTTTTGTCGTTCTAAAAAATCCATTTAATGATTATTTAACAAAACCAACTGGCAACACTGAAATAACGGGGCCGTCATTGAACGAGATAGATAATTATTTCATATAGCTTGAAGAAAATTTCTAAAAGATTGAATGATTTGATTCTTTACTGTGATGAAAAGGAATACACTGTACCATGTCTCTCAACAATGACTGACTGATTTTGGCTGCGTTTTCTCTCAAAGTGATGAACCTGCCAATTCGATCTATGTATCCTCGTGTATCTGTGTATCATCGAAAGGACCGTATTCCTAATGAAAGTATCGTGGCAAGCATTTGTCATCCATATCATTAATTTAACATAGATTTACAACGATATTGCTGGTGAATGAGAAAACTCATTGCACAGTTGTTAATTAAAGTCGTATAACTAACCCATTAGATTAGTCTGTCTTTTTGAAAAATTATTTGCTTCATGTAAAAATCAGTGGATATGTCTAAATATTTTATTCAGAAATGCATCTTTCTCGATTCAATCAGGAATCAGTGCGATGAACTTAACTAAAAAAGCTCTTTTATTCGGTAAATTTTCATCTTTGAGATAATTTAACTACTAAAGGTTTTTTTTATTTGGTCTTCAACCTGAAATGATAGGTTGGTTGGTTGGTTTAATGACCAACCTGGAATGAATAAAAACGCATCGGGATATTTGTCTAGTTCGGTTTCATAATTCCTCTCAGATTTATTTCAATATAACACATTCCAAATTCCAAAAATTCATTTATCCTTTAGTTAGTTTTCTCCTTTTAAATGCGAAAAATTCTTTTAAAACTAGATCTACAATTGTGTCAGTGATTTGAATGTAATTTACAAATTTATAACACTTTCGGGAATTTATTTAGGCCTAATGCTAAGTAAAAATCAGTTGATCAATTAAATATGCGCGAACAGGAGTCTGTTTACTACAAGAAATTTAGGCCCGTTTTCGGACTCTTCACAAAATATTTTAGCCTTTGAACGGACACTATTTTCCCCAATACTACAAATAGGGGACACATATTTACTACAAATATTTACAAATTCACAAGGTTCTAATTTGAAGCTAACTTTAAATTCACAAAATTACGAGTAGATTTTCACAATTTTTGCAAATAAAAAAAACACCGGACCCTTCACAGGGACTAATGCAGGCCAATCTAGGTATCGTTTATCGGCACCTTCATAAAAATTCTAAAATTATTTTTTAATGATAGACCAATCGTTATTGGTTAAATTAGTCTTTAAATTGCTATAAGTAATTAAATGCTGTTTTAGTTTTCATTAATTTTATAGTTCCCCTTAAGAAAAATTTCACATTAATTAAGAATCTTACAATTTTTCACAAAAATTAAAAGGATGATTAAGTTTTTCACAAAAATGGTGGTTAAGTTTAAAATCTTGGATTAGTCCCTGCTTCACAAAAAGTCTGGACAGGGACCCTCTGGCGAAGTTTTCAGACTTTTTTTGTTTGTCCATCTCATCCCCATGATTTTAGAACTATCTCCACCACGTTTCCAACCATCGTCCATTGTCCGCCGTATCGAGGGCGCGTTGGTCGCATTTCAAGGCCGGTGGCAGTCGCAGCAGGTAGGTCAGTGGCTCATCTCTCATTACCATCGGCGGCACGCGACCCCCTCCGCCTTTTTTTTATCGTCTGTGGTTGCGGTCTTCGACTTTTCCATTTGGGGAACTGGCAATTTTCGATCTGTGCAGTAGTGGTTTCATTATCAAAGAAGAGAAGAGCTCTTATCTGGTGTTATTATGATTTGACAGAGTGATTGCGTAAACTGTCGAAAGGTTTATTGGTTTCTCCTCTACTATTTCTGTTTATTTTCACCCTATATTTCGTCCGCAAAGTTTGGTGTACATTTTTAAAGCGTGGGCGGGATTTCTTAAAAAAAACATCTCTTATCTTTGACGTCGCATCAAAGGCGTATATACAAATTTATCTCAGGAGGGGCCCAAATATCCTCTAGTCTAAAAAGTTAGTCAATATCAGGGACAGGGCTAATAAAGCTTGATTTTCAGGCATGTGATTTTTCAGCTAATTAGCGGAAATCCGCTAATTTAAGAGGTGTTGAGAATCGAAATTCCGCTCAATTGTGTGCGGAATTAATATTTCAAATCGGGAAAAAATCGGAATATTTTGTTTCCTGAGCGGACATAGTGTACTAAAACGATTAAACCCCTGTTTTTTAGGCTCAAATTTCGAAAATTTTCTGAGATAGAGTTTAGTAAGATGAGAATCCTATCTAAAAAGTATTAAAAAGCTAAATTGAACCTCTTGTATGGGATAGGGATTTGAATTTGGGCCCCTCCTGAAATAAATTTCTACATCACTCTAACTTATTTGGACGCTTCTAAAAAATTTCAGATAATTTCTTTCTTGAGCAATCACATGCCTGGATTTTTTAGACTGGAGGAAAGGACCCGAAATTCCTAGGGCCTCCCATGCTTTCGTAATAGGATTTATAAGGTAGCTTTTTAGCTACATTTTGAAGTAGAATTCGCATGCTGATAAACTAAACGTACAAAGGGGGTCTGGGGGGGGTCCTCACCAGGAAATTTGACCGAAAAAGACTTAACTCTTTTTGTCCGAATTTTGAAGATGCTCTCCCCGGAAATTGAGTGATTTGAAGTTTGCGCATGCGCAAAATCTCGTCTATGCTGGAAGTCCATTTGCTTGCTAAAATATTAAGCATTCAGTTTTGTTGTGCAAATATTGTATTGCCCTATCTATCATTAACGATTTGTGCAAGTACTCGAGTGAGTACCAGTTTCACGTTTCCAGTCTATCACCTGGGTATAACATGGCTGCTCGTTAACGGTGTTCACCGGGATGAAACAACAAGAGAGCGTCCTTTTGAAACAGTTGAGAAACGACCGCTCTCCGTGTCAAGGACGCTCAAGTGCATCATCTTCACTGCTGCAAACAACGCTTTCAAGAGCACTTTTTTTGTCCTTAAATTAACTACACTTTATTGCGTTGTGATAGTGTTGTGAGCATGGGTGCCCAAATGTTTGAATCCGGGAAACGAAAAATTTTTTCAAGTTATTTAGTAAAGATTTTTTTATCATTATTTTTTAAATGCTGATAAAATACTAGAGTATGCATCAAAAAGGGGTGTCTTAGGGTCCCCCTCAGAAAAACTTTGAAATTTTACTCTTAGGGGTCATCCATAAATTACGTGAGGTCAAAAAGGGGGGGAGGGGTTTGGAAAAATCTCACCAAGGGGGGAGGGGGGTCGATTAAAATCTCACGTCAACTTTTTTTAACTTAATTATAACTTAATTAGGTGCTATGAAGCACAAAATGCAAATAATTTTTAGAAAATAGTTTTTAAAAGTTATAGGTAAATCTCACGTGGGGGGGAGGGGGGTCAAGAAAAATCTCACTAAATCTCACCAAGGGGGGGTCCAGATTTTGGAAAAAACACCTCACGTAATTTATGGATGCCCCCTTAAAAGTAGTGTTTTATTAATTTGGATGACTTCTAAGGTTGTTTTAATTTGTCTTGTATGATATCATAAAGTAAAAGGAAGATAGTAATAAAAGACAACTCAAAATTTAAAAAATTAATAACCAATAATTATTTTGGTCAAATGAAGATTTTACTTAAGTTTTCCCCAGGACCCCTCTTGCCCTTATGGGTGGGCGCCCCCATGGTTCTGAATAGGTTTGAAAACTCCTGCTATCCTGAAATGTGTTTTAAAATGTTGCTGTGAAATATGTTTAAAAATCTGTATGTGCTCTTTAATTTCTGTAAGTGTAATTTTTAGCAACAATTTTATAGCACTTGGTGTGTAAATGACCCTTCCTATATAAAATGATGTACTTCTCTAAAAACTTAGCTAGCGGATAAGGTTTCTATTCCTTGAATTAAAACGTTTTGTTTGAACGAGAAGAACTAAGAGAAATTCCTTTATCTTAGTTTGATATGGAGGGTTCAGAATAGAAATGAACCAAGTCCACTTTTACCACCACCAAGTCCACCACAGGTACTTTTGAGCTAACGTTTAAAGTTAAAGCTTCATAGCAAAATTACATGTTAACGCAACAGAACTTGCTGCGGCCAAGCGGATATTATCAGAACTAGGACTTAGTTCACTGTTGCACTGCAATTTTACTTAGTTGGTGCATGTTATAGCGTTGCTAACTCAAAAATGATAAGACTTGGTCCATTTTAATTCTGAGCCCTCCATATATCTGAGAGAAATGCGAACTTATTAAGTTTGCCATTCTTTGTAAATATCCCCAAATAAATGAAATTAACCTAATGCGACACGCGCGATGCAAGGAAACAAAGGTGGATAAATATCCTTTCGCTGAAACAACAAATGCATCAAATTTAAATATTTAAAACCCTCCTATTCCATTACGCCCACTAAGCAAAGTGAATGCTAAATACGCGCAATCTGTTGTTGTAAGTGTTATAGCATCACGTTCGACGGAAATTGTCATATTTTCTAAGGGATCGACCACCGTGAATCCGGTGGTGTTCCACTTTAACCCCTCGAACGACATGAATTGGAAGTGTCATGACCATTCACAGCTGCCTTTGTGATTATTGGGTATGGGTACCCATATGGCTTCTTACTATAATAAAACGTCCAAATGTGACGTATTGTTGACATTGGGCTTTGTTCGAGTTTAGGTGTTTTTCACACTTGATGGAATGTTTGTTTGGTCTTCTCATGGGGGTGCTTGCTACTTGGGAAATATGTTCGTGATTAACGACATTGGGATGTCGGTGGTCAGCTGTTCGATTACATCGTCAGTTAGGGAAATGGAATTAGGTAAAAAGAATGGCAAACTGGCAATCGCCGTGACCGTAAACTATACTCTATTCATTTAGAATTGGCGCTTGAGAAATAGTGCTTTCCCCCACGCTATAAGCGTAACCATAGTTACGCTCTTCGCGCAGCCAATAGTAAGCCTTCTTCGTCACTTTGACGAGGATAGTTGCTATGGTTACCGATCGGTGGTGGGGGAAGGAAATATTTTCAAGCGCCAGTTCAAAATGAACAGAGTATAAGTAGATATATAACAAAATTGTGAATTTGTCGTTTTTAAGATTTTTTTTCAGCTGAAATTTCCTTAAGTTTGAAAAAGGGAACAAGTCCACATCAACTTTTTTTAACTTTACAATATTTTTAAAAATATAAATTTTTTTTTCGATGATTTGTCTTGAATTTCCAACAAAAATTTGGTGTTCAATGAAAATTACACTTCTTCCACTTTTTAATCTCGATTTTTCTCAAAACTTAGTTTCTTGACTTATCCCTTTTTCAATTTACTTCTGTGTATTTTATTGAGATTACCCTATTATACTGTTTATACAATATAAACAGAAAAAGCGATTTCTGTGTGTTTTCTACCTGGGGGTGTGGCAGCAGCAAGAGCACTTCAAATTTATCTCCTGTGTGTGACAGCTGTTGTCTGGGGTGTATCTATTTTTGTGTTCGAAAGTAAGTCTACCTTTCTGGTAGCATATGTGTTTCCTCGTAAAATGCCTTCTTGAAACTCCCTCTTCGTATGCTTTTTTAACTGAAACAGCCAAGCTGCATTTTTACACCAATTATTGTTTCAACTCTCCTGTAATATACCTCTCTTAGATTTGTTAAAGATGAACTGCTTTATAGAAGCACATGCCGTTATTCTCCTGTTGAAAACTTTAAGATGTTAATACACTCGTGTCCAAAAATAAAGGGTAGTTTGTAGTTTTAATAATGACACAAATGCCAGTTCTTTATCAATGACATTCATGAAAGTAGAATTTCACCATTTATCGCTGGTTAAGCGGACAATAAGTGTAAACTCACAAGTATAGTCGGCTAGACTAGTACTTGCCCTCCGCTCTCTTGCGTTACCTTCCTATACCGTGCTGATGAGTCCTAACAAGGACGAAACCGGTCCACGGTTGGAGGTGACGCTTGAGAGTTGTGGGTTTACACTTAATGACATTCATGTAATGGCATTCATTATAGAATTTTCCTGGAGTGGGAGCCTCAAAATCAAATTACCCTAACAATAGTTTAGGGGGGTCAAGGCCCTTCGTTGATAATGGGGTTCTAGACACATTCGGTAAAATCATATTTTCAGGTATTTTCCAAGTCATGTATGGATATCAGGACTATGATATTCTTTAGAAATAACCAGAGAAATTTTGCTTAATGCCTCTTAAATGGACATTTTTGTCCCAAATGGGTGTGGAACTCTATTATGAAAGGAGAGCCTCTAACCCCCCTGAATAGAGTTATTAGATCACAATGAATGCATATATTCCCTCTCCTAAAAGATTTAATTGCATGAATGTCACAGATATGGAACTGGTGTCTTTATTCTTAAAACTACTAACTATATCCTTAACTTTTTCGACACAAATGAAGTAGTGTATGCTGATTTACTTAGTCAACTAGAAAATTCCCCAAAACTGATTGAGGAATTATTATCGGTGCCTTTGCTATCGCAGTCCAAAAGTTAACCTAGCGTCAATTCTTTCATTCACTTCTCAGTGGTGGATGGTGAATTGTGATCTTTGTGTTCTCACCTTTAACCGCATTTTGACTAATCGCTGGGTGCATTAACCCTGAAGTGTGTGCCTTTTTTCTCAGGTAAACTCCTTTATTTACCATCCATGTTAACTATACGAGTATCTCGTTAAAAGTTCCATGAAATCGCTTTTTATAACTGGATTCAGGTTTCATACGCTCCTTGAAAACTCCTTAAATACTCCTTGAAAATTATTTTCATTTTCAAGCACTATGGAAACTCCTTGAATTTAGGCTGAACTCCTGAAAAACTCCTTGATTTTCATCATGAAATTTTTTAAATATATTTATCTTGTCTATAAAAATAGTTTCAATCCGCATTATTTTCGAGAAAAATAATGGGTTACTGCGGAAAAAGCTCGACTTTTCGTGAAATTGAGAGTGATTTTAAAACCTGATTCAAGAATGCAATTGGCAAAGCGTGCGTTTTAAGCTATGTAAAAAATTTTCTCTCAAATACTCCTTGAAATTTTTAAAAACACTCCTTGAAAACTACTTGATTTTGATTTGTGAAACATTGTATGAACCCTGTGGATTTCCTTTTATTTTTATTATTATTATCATTTTGACATGGTTTCTCCGCGTATCTGGAAACTCACCTGTATCGGCTCGCCGGTTACTGAAACGAGTATGAAACGGTCTTTTTATTCCAAATTTTCTATATACTTTATTGAAAACGTGCAGCAGCAAAGTACTGTTCATATTAAAAATAAGTCTTGCAAAATGAATTCCCATAGTCAGGGAAAGTTATGGATTTAAAAAAATTTAATTTTGTAAGTTACCCTTGTTTGTGAGGTCAATTATAAGTGAAGTCCCTTTTTTATCACTCTCATTGATTGAATTCAATACCTTGTTAAAGAGGTGACCAGTGTAGAAAAAAATTAAGGGCTCTCGCACATTAACCTTTTTTCCTTGACAGTCTTTTCATCAGCCATTGATTTACTTACTACCGATGATCTGAGTCGTGATTGTTCTATTGATTTGATGACCTTTCGGGATGGACGTGATGTGTTTGTTTTAGTAGCCTTCCCTCGTTTGGATGAAATCGTTGTTGTTTGGTCATGGCTGCGCTCTTCAAATCATGAAAGTTTTGAGATGAAAAAAGGAGGATGGTTCTAGTACTTCAGCGTCGTTTTTTTCTAAAGGGAATAATTAGTGTTCAACAAAAAATATTTTAATAAAATGATTTTCGTAAGTTTTCTTCACAGCATCATGCTCTTTAATGTACTGCCTATCTCATGGCGATTTGGTGGTTTGTACCCAAGCATTATACTTGGCACCATCTTTTTAGGATCTGGGTGATATATACATGAAAATAGTGGGTTTTTTGCCTAAATAAAGGGAGCAACTAGCTAAAAACTACATGTGTTTTAAACAATGTTTTTTTGCTTTGTTTTAAACGTAACAACCCTGGTATGTGTACTATACAACCATTTGAATATCACCCTCGTGAAGAGAACTATTTATTATTAACTCTGCATATTTTGGTACTGGGCAATAAAACGTTAGAGCATGCAGGATTTATAGTGAAAATATAGGACTTTCGCGCCCAAAATATAGGACTTGTCAGAAAAATTTCCTAAAATGATCTGAAATTATAAATACAGACGAATTTTAACAATGCAAATTAAGATGTAGAAAAAACAGACAGGGGTCAAAAATATAGGACAACTATAAACCCTGCATATGGCCTGTTTTTATTACCGTGTCACAATAATCTTTTTTACTGTTACTCTCAGTCTCCTGGTAAGAGTTCAATGATAAAAGTTTAAGGGATATTGAACTGAGCCAAAAGCAGTGTCTCGTCAAAAAGAGAAAGCTGTCACTTGGAGTTAAGTAGGGTCTCGTCTTAAGTGGCTCCTTCTTCGCCTCCCACCATCTATCTAATCTTTGCTCTAGTGAATCCGCTTTGCTTATTGGCACAATAGAAAAATTGCCCTGTTAGTCTCAATGGAGTGAAGGGATTTTTTCTTCTCGATCTCTCTGTCATTAAATTGGTCCTCTCACTGCAACAAGGGTAGTGTTCGTTCTTGAGATGCTTTGATCTAAGCTTCCATGGCTTCTGAACTGTAGATATAATCTATTACTTGTGATATTTTAAAAAAATTTTGTAGTAGTTGTGGTTATTTAAATCAGGCGCCGATCCAGCAGTGCTCCAAGAGCGGTCACTTTTCCTGACCATCGCCTTTACCTTTCTTTTGACACAAGAGGTTGTTACTGCTGGGGTATATGGGGATCCTCCTCCAGATTTTTTTTGACGTCTTAAAGTAGGGTTTTAACTTATTTTGAGAACTTTTTGGGTCCAAGATTAATTAGCCAATTAAGCCAAGATCAATTAAATTAGCCTTGAAAATTCTGCCACTTACAATGAGCGTTGGTCTTCAGGTATAATCCAAAGGGTCCCAAAATAAGCTAAAACTTAAAGTTGAGGGGCCAACTTTCAAAAATGTTCCCCCAGACCCACCCATTTTACTTGGGATTCACATTTCTTACGCAGTTTTAAATTTAGTGCAAGCCCATGGGCGCATTTAGATGGTGAACCCTGTAGGCGGGGGAAAATACGGTTTGACCTCAAACAAATTCCAACAAAAGGTTTTTCATTGGTTTTGGACTCTACTAGGTGTCCTTATTGACCAGAAAAAAGTTTACCACAATCTGACAACCGGAAGTTGGTTTTTTTTTATTTTTTAAAAAATTTTAAAATCCATAAAAATATGATAAATAGGGTGAAACAAAAACCTTTTTCGGTGTTAAATTATATATTCGATGATAGTTGACATTTCTAAGCGAAGAAATTTATAAAAATTTCATTTATAAGAATCTGGCAACCATTAAAGTGCATTTTCCAAGATGGCGGCCTACGTTTTCATTAAATGACAGTTAAATCGGTTTTCTCGAGTAAATTCCATTAATTGCGATGAAATGCGATGTTAATTAACTCAATAACTTCAGATAATGCTCTAAATTTGGTCTATCCGATTGAAATAATAAAAAAACAAGCAAAAATACGCGCATATCTGCGGAGGTTCCGAGTCCCGATTTCACTGGGTATAGTCACTTTAAAAGTTCATTACAGCTTGGAAAAAATTCCAACAAGCATTTTCTCAACGGTTTTAGACAGTACTAAGTTTATTTATTGCCATGTAGAAAGTTTACCAGAATCTGACAACCGGAAGTGGGTTTTTTTCAAGATGGCCGCCGATGCTTCAAATAAAGAGATATTCGGGAAAGAACCATAATTTAACAGCTATGAAAATTTTTTATGGGTTCAAAAAACAAATATAAGGTACTAGTCAAGTTGTCTTATCATACTTATAAATATAAATTTCTTTTACAAAATCTAGAAACCAGAACAGGGCTTATTTCCAAGATGGCGGCGTACGTTATTTTCTAAATTGACGGCGTTTTGTAAAGGTTCATCAAATTAAAGAAAAAATTCCAACAAGCATTTTCTCAACGGTTTTAGACAGTACTAAGTGTATTTATTGCCATGTAGAAAGTTTACTAGAATCGGACAACCGGAAGTGGGTTTTTTTCAAGATGGCCGCCGATGCTTCAAAGAAAGAGATATTCGGGAAAAAATTCCATTTTAAGTGCTAAAAAATTTTTTTATGAATTCTAAAATAAAATATCAGGTTATAGTTAAGTTCTCTGATCATATTGGTAAATATAAATTGCGTTTATAAAATCTTTTAACCAGAATAGGGCTTATTTCCATGATGGCGGCCTAGGTTTCTTTCGGAATTGCCGGCGCATACTGGATAATTTTAAAGGTTTATTAAATTAAAGAAAAAATTCCAACAAACATTTTCTCAACGTTCTTAGACAGTACTAAGTGTATTTATTGTTGTTACAAAAGTCTACCTGAATCTGACAACCGGAAGTGGGTTTTTTTCCAAGAAGGCCGCTGGTGCTTAAAAAAATAGAAAATCCTAGAAAATTGAATGTTTAGCGAAAAAATACCTTCTTATATGTATGAAATAAAAACTTGATAACTTAAGACTTTTTTACCTAAAGTTAAGAACCTAATATTTAATTTTGGAACCCATAAAAAATTTATAACACTTAAATTAGGGCTTTTTTACGAATATATCTCTATTCTTTAAGCATCGGCGGCCATCTTGAAAAAAACCCACTTCCGGTTGTCAGATTCTGGTAAACTTTCATAACTAGAATAAATACACTTAGTACTGTCTAAAACCGTTGAGAAAATGCTTGTTGGAATTTTTTTCTTTAATTTGATGAACCTTTACAAAACGCCGTCAATTTAGAAAATAACGTACGCCGCCATCTTGGAAATAAGCCCTGTTCTGGTTTCTAGATTTTGTAAAAGAAATTTATATTTATAAGTATGATAAGACAACTTGACTAGTACCTTATATTTGTTTTTTGAACCCATAAAAAATTTTCATAGCTGTTAAATTATGGTTCTTTCCCGAATATCTCTTTATTTGAAGCATCGGCGGCCATCTTGAAAAAAACCCACTTCCGGTTGTCAGATTCTGGTAAACTTTCTACATGGCAATAAAAAAACTTAGTACTGTCTAAAACCGTTGAGAAAATGCTTGTTGGAATTTTTTCCAAGCTGTAATGAACTTTTAAAGTGACTATACCCAGTGAAATCGGGACTCGGAACCTCCGCAGATATGCGCGTATTTTTGCTTGTTTTTTTTTATTATTTCAATCGGATAGACCAAATTTAGAGCATTATCTGAAGTTATTGAGTTAATTAACATCGCATTTCATCGCAATTAATGGAATTTACTCGAGAAAACCGATTTAACTGTCATTTAATGAAAACGTAGGCCGCCATCTTGGAAAATGCACTTTAATGGTTGCCAGATTCTTATAAATGAAATTTTTATAAATTTCTTCGCTTAGAAATGTCAACTATCATCGAATATATAATTTAACACCGAAAAAAGTTTTTGTTTCACCCTATTTATCGTATTTTTATGGATTTTAAAATTTTTTAAAAAATTTAAAAAAAAACCAACTTCCGGTTGTCAGATTGTGGTAAACTTTTTTTTGGTCAATAAGGACACCTAGTAGAGTCCAAAACCGTTGAAAAACCTTTTGTTGGAATTTGTTTGAGGTTCGGCCCTTTTTTGAGCTATTTTCCCCCGCCTACTGGGGGTGCAAGCTGTCCCTGAAGGCTTTGAAAACATGATTTTCCCCTATAAAATAGAATTTTCTCAAAAAGTTGGGGGGTTGTTGCACCCCCTTAAGTCCGCCCATGTGCAAGCCCTAAACGTAAAATCCTATGTGTGTTATCTAAAACTTCGTAATGAGGTAAATTAAAAAAAAAGGGGGGAAATGCTTGCTAAACCCCCGAAACAAAAGTTGGGTTACGGCCCTGTTGAACTGAGCAAAGCAGTGTGTGAGTTCAAAGAGAAAGTGTTCACGCTACGCTGTATTCTCTAGACGAGAATTGAAAGTGTAAATTAAATTACAACGAAGAACCAGCCAGCGCATCCATCTTCTCCAATCATGTCGACAGGGTGGCAATCTCCCCTTGTCCATCCATCGACTTCCCCGAATTGAAGGGGGGGGAACCTGCGCGTTGCCATGTCGTTGCGTGTGGGAAATCTCTTTTGGAGTTGACCTCCCGCCGATGACCTCTTTTGTTGATTCCTCTGCACTCCCTCCTCGGGGGTCTCGGCTCAGCTCTTTCCAACGGTTCTTTCGTTCAACCACTAGTTGACGCGCGCAGTTTTCAGTGGCGAATTCTAGTATTATTTTTCTATCCAAAAGAGGAATATACGCGCAATTTTTTTATAATTACGATTAGATATGTGGGTTTTCGGAAAATTTTGAAACGGGAAATTTTCAAGTAAATTTTCCAAGTCACTAAATTATAATAAAGTTTTGTCAAATGAAACTTCTGATTATACTGGAGGCAACAAATTAACAAAACTGGAGTATTTTCATCAATTCTGGATGATCCTTATGAGATTCGTCCAAAAATAAAACACTATCAAAAAAAACTAATTAATAACGCATTGAAATCATAATTTAAAATTTTTAAATCATATTTAATGTTATAATATATAATAAATATTGAAATAACTATATATAATGTACATAAAATGTCTTTATATTCGATTAAAAGATGCCACATAAGGCGAAATTATTTCATTATTCATTTACTAAACTGACCTATGAATAACCGAAATGAAAACAAAATAGTATTTTAAAATTAATGGCAGGGGCATATTTCTCACAAAAAAATAAAATTGATTTTTATTACTATTTCCGAGTTCCAATATACCACAAAGAAAGGCACTAAAAGACTGATTACAATGCAAGAAAATAACAATAACATTAAAATTAACTAATTTAACTTCTTTGAAAGTGAAGCAAATAGGATACAAAATGGAACTAATTAAACAAAGCAAAAAAGTACCGGATTACGATGCATATTACTTATTTTTTAATTTAATTTCAAAGTATGACTTTTTAAAGAAAGGGGCGCGAAAACAGCATGTGACGTCATTCAATCCGAAACATTTATTTTAAACAGTGGTTTAGGAATCAACACCGGTGGCAATGTTTTACCTGTAGTGAAAATTCCCAGTGGTTAGGTCGTTGCGCTGAATTCCGTGGCCAATCACTTCGATTTCTCCCGAGGAGCTTTCTCTACGTGCTCTTCATTCGCACCACTAATTAGCACCTCGGTGGTGACACATTCTGCGATGTAGGCCATCTCTTCGTCGGAGGAAAAGTCGGTGAGTGCTCTTTTCTCGCTTTGCGTCCGTCGTTATTATATTGGAGTTCTTAACCCTTTATTTACCAAATTATTTTCGGCTCAAGTTTAGTACTGGTGATGCTCCAAGTTTATAGCGATAAAAATCACTATATAGTTACCCCAACTAATGTTAAGTGAATTATGTGGCTTCTAAATATGGCGCCAAATAGCCAAAACTCGCCAACCATCAGCAGTTCTAAACTTGAGCCAGTGGTACTTACAAGTACCGTCGGTAAATAAAGGGTTAAGGTGTGATTTGGCGGAATTTGGGCGACTTTTGGAGGGTAAGTGGTGCGTTTTGAATTCGGGTTTATTGTTTTGGGGTTGGTTCTTCAACCACGTATGCTAGGCTTACCATATTTTTTCGGGGCCCACCCAGTACATATTTTTGAAATTTCTTATAAGTTGTAATATCAAATTACCAAAGATTACAAACTAAGAAAAAACTATTCAAACTAATAAACATTAAACAAAAATATCAAATTTTATTTTTTCATTCAACATTACTTTTTTCAAAAATTGTTTGATTGACTTAATTTTTATCACAAAATTCACTGAAAGTAAGTTTTCTGAAGTAATAACAGACGTTATAAATTGTAAAAAAACGCAATTTTAAATAGTTTGGCCAGAATTTTTTCTTAAAAATGTATGGCAAATCTTAAATGTAGAAACCCCGGACATTTTTGCGTCCCAGGACATTTCCCCGGACTGTCCGGGGTAATCCCGGACGTATGGTAAGCCTTCGTATGACTCAGGGTTTCCACGGGTCAGGAAAACCTGGGAAAAGTCAGGGAATTTCAATTGCACCTTAAAAAGTCAGGGAAAATTGCTCTTTTTGGCCAAAAACCTGGAAAATCATAAAAAATACCTGGAAAATGAAAATTTTTAATGTTTGCGTGTCAATTTTGGATCTAGTAAGTGAAAAAATAGTCAATTTATTTAAAATTATGTGTTATAAAAAATGCAAGAAGTATCCGAAAAATTCTGCGAGTTGCCTAGTTTTTTACCGAAAAATCTTGAAAAATGACCCGGAAAAGTCAGGGAATTTTATTTCTGAAATTGAGGGGAAACCCTGATGGACTTCTTTCCATCTCTTTCTAATCATCTATCTGTTTTATATTCTTGTGGTATTGTTATTTCTGTCGCAAGTTGTTTGACGTCATCCAGTAGCGGATCCAGGGGCGTGGTGCGGGGGCACTTGCCCCCCAATTGATTTTTTTAAGATGAAGGGATTGCACATCAAAAATCAAATTGCTTATCCAACAAAATATTTTACGATTTTTATTTCTTGCGTTATTTTGTAGCTCATTAGGTTCTAATGTTACTTTTACGGGCAACGTGATAAATCCGGGCGTTATTAACAATGCCCGCGTATTTCGGGCTAAGTGATAAATGTCATTGAATTTATCAAATTACCCTCCTCAATTCGGGTATTATTAATAACGCCCGGTTTATCACTTTTCCCGCAACACTAATAGAAATTAGTAACCCCTCCTTAAAAAGCATACGTAGTTTGCTCCATTCAATTATTGTCTACTAGCACCATAAGACAATATAGCCAAACCAATTTAATTATTGCTACTGATTTGCCCCCAAGTAGGGATAAAGTATACTTTCCCTAGGATTTCTGTCTCGCCTTAGGCATCCAAGTTGACAGGTGTACCCAATAGGAATAGATGTTTCTAGTGTGACTCAGACTTTGAACAGTGGGGTGGGCCAGAAAATTCTGTCGTACAAAGGGAGGACAGAGACGGACGGGAAAATCGTCGCCGGCTACTGGATCCACTGGACTTATGTGACTCACAAGTACTGGGTCTTTTTGAGTTACCAGGGGTTCATCTAGAAAAAAATGAGTCCGTTTTAGACAGGGTTTAAAAAAAACCAACCCGTGAGGGTTTTTTGGGGGTTTTATTGTTTTTTTTCAGGTTTTATTAGTTTTTTGTCTGGTTTGTTATGCAGGTAAAGTAAGAAATTGTAACAAAAAAATGTGATTTTATAAAAAAACAACACTTGGGCGTGAGTTTTATTGCCCAATATTATTTTGCAATAGTAAGAGCTTTTCTAATATATTTCTCCTCAAATATTATTGTTTGAGAAATTTGCATCATTAAAAGACTTAATCATGCTATTTTTAATGAAATTTTACCCAACTTTAAAAAAAACCCACTTAGGGCTGGGTTTTTAAACATCAAAAGTGGTTTGAAAAGTGTTTTTCAAATGGAATCCTATCATTTTAGAATGGAATTTGCCCCTTTTTAGTTCTAAAACCCTTCAATTTCACAAAGTTACATTTGATTTTTCACAAAATTCCATTTACTCTTCACAAAATGCCTAAAACAGGACCCTGACAGAAAAGCCTGGATGAACCCCCTGGTTACACTCAAAGCTGCTCTCAAACTTGAAAAAAACACTTAGGTCTCAGATTAAATTACCAAATTTATTCTAAGCTTTTAATTGGTAGCAGAGTGTGACATGTGGCAAAGGGGGGAGGGGGTCAAAAATTATGTTAAAAAAATGTGTGCTATCATTTAAGAATGCTTGGGTGTAACCAGAGGGGTGATTTGGACACAAGAATTGACATTACACAAAGAAAAACAAAGTAACGTTTGGAAAGATGTATCCCCCAAAAGTCAAGAAAATTTCGTTTTTTGATCTTCGAAAAGAACTAAATTTACTCCTAATCCCCTAAAATCCGATATGCCCCTCCGAAATTTTCATTTTCCCTTGCTGCGGATGGCCCCCGCCGACTGAACGAGTGAGGGCTTTTTTCTCCGATGCCGCGAAACTCCCGCTCTCCCTCTCCGAAGAAAAAATAGAGATCGCTTCTCGGAATCGGTCGAGGGGGAGCAAGAAAGGCGGACCGACCCACCAATCTCCCTCCTCCTTCCCGTCGCGTCGTCCGTTCGAACTGAACAGTGCTGTTGGTGAACTGCTGTCGGTCGGTGCAAGGTTGGTATCGCACACACCACACCTCTACCTGTTCATCATATTATTTATTCCATTGTTGCAGAGCTTATCTCGACTTCGCTATCTGGTAGTATCGGCTTTCGCGCGCGCATGATGTCTGCTGTCTAGTGTTGCTTTGGGTTACGAAGGGTGGTTCGCGGATGATTTTTCCGAGCTTGTGAAAGCTATATTATTGAGTTGGCTGTTGGATTGAACCATCAGCTCGATTTTGGGAGTTCTGTTGGTAAATAGTATTCTCTGTTGTGTTCATTTGATTATCTGGAGTACTTTTTACACAGTGTCGCTAATTACATTGAAAATTGAGGCATTTGTAGCAATCACAACCTTGGAGCTAGCTGCAAATGCCTCCATTGTGAAGTGGCTGAGTTGGTTAAACTCTGGATTTGATTGAACTAAAGTTCTTATAATTGTTAAAACCATTTAATTGTAGAGATCATTTGGGTGTTATAGTGAATAAAATCCTCTGTTCATTTACTTCTCTAAAATATTTTACACCGTGTCACTAATAACACTAAAAATTGAGGTATTTGCAACAACAACAAACAAACTATTCTGCAAGTTTTACCTTGGAGCTAGCTCGTTCCTGCTGCAAATGCCTCAATTTGGAAGTGGCTGGGTTGGTCAAACTTTCAATTATGATTGAATTATAATTATTAAAGCCTTTTGATTTTAGAGTTCAGTTGGGTGTTATGGTGAATAATATCCTCTAATATGTTCATTTTATTCTCTAAGAATACTTTATATAGCGAGAATTGTGCGAAATTAAATTAGGTTAGATTTGATTGACTGTGTTTTGTGTTCGAGTCTGATCTGATGTAAGCATTGTTCGTTGCAGGTTTTTTGGGGAAGGACCTCAGGCAACATCTCAACACAAGGTTCCCGAAAAATTCCCCCGATTGTGAGCTTCAGAACACTGTCAGGGATAATCTTTACCTTCGAACAGTACCATGTAAGTACGTTTTCTCTCTGCAAACCTCTTTTTAAAAAATCTATAAAAAATTGTTTAAGTTGACTGCAGGGTTGCAGAAAATGTTTTTACTTCTAAAATTTCCCCCAATCAATACAAAATTTCCCTAAAATTTTAAAAAGTGATAAAGATGTAAAAAAAAATCTGATTCATGTTAACAAGTAACGATTAGAAGCGCTAAACGAAAGGGAACCTTAGAACTGTGGTGAAGGTGAAAATCGCTACGTAAAATTACTCAACTGAAATTGAATTGAATTTTATACTTTTCCACAAAATTTCCCCACATGGATAAATTTTCCCCCAATCCTAGATCGCCGGATCGGACATATTCTGCATCCGTGGTTGACTGTTTACTCTGTCAAATACCCTGGTTAATGTTTTTGTTAATTTTCATAATGAAGAAAGGGGATGAATGGGAAGAATTTCATATTCATACTAATATTGCTAAAACTTTATATTTTTCAATTTCAATTTTTCAAGTTTAAAACCAATAATTAAACTATTGGCTACATATTAATTAAATGTATTCAATCAATTATCCATCACTTAAACTGCAAGAAAAGCCTGTAGCCAGAGGGGGGCGTAGGAAGTTATCCCCTCCGTCAAAAGTCAGAATTTTTTAAAATTTAGAATAATGTGTTTTCAATTGTCACAATGGGAATTTCCAATGCAACTTTTAGGTACAACGAGACCCCGGAGAGATGGAGAGATCAACGGAGTGGATTACACATTTCTAACTGTTGAAGAGTTTATGACCTTGGAGAGGTCTGGGAACCTGCTCGAGAGTGGAATCTATGACGGTAAGTTCCGACACAAAACTCATTCCGAAGTAACTTTTCAATTTTGAAATTGTAAAGATATGGAACACAAGTTCCTTCAAATTTTCACTTCAATTATCCAAGATAATCGGACTTGACTTACTAAAATCTTTTTATTCTTTTTTAAAAAGGTTACTTATCAATGTTGAAAGCACCAAAGTCATGTAAAACATAAAAGTTGAGGCTCTTTTTATTTAAAAATATATTTTATGGGTAGAAAATGGAACTGCAGTAGAACTCCAATTATCCGAATCAATTGGAACTGGACTCCATTAGGATAATAAAAAAATCAGATAATTGGATTTTTCCAGAAAAAAGAGTAGGTTTCTTAGCCAGTTGTTGCTTGCTAAAGTATGGAAACCAAGCATCTGAGCTAAGATCTTGGCTTTTACACAAAGAATCGGACATGAAATAGGGTTTTCCATAGAGTGTTTTCAGGCGACGTCATGACCATTTATTTTCTTCCTTGCTGTAGGTCAAACAGTCTGTTGCTAAGGCCGTTGCTAGGTGCGGCGGTATCTGTTGCTGTCATGCGATTGCAAATGCTCCAATAAAAGCATTCCATGACCAGTTATTTTCTTTTAACTGTTAACTGCTGTAGGTCAAGCAATCCGTTGCTTAGGCCTTTGCTAGGTCCGAGTCATGGAATTGAAGTTGATTGTTGATTGACAAAGTTTAAAAGCATAGGTTCAAAGTCAGAGTTCGGATAATTGGAGTTCTACTGCATTTTCATTCAAAGTTTTTCAGTGATCCCTTCATCTCCGAATTATCCAAGTTGTACTGTATTTCCGAGTCGTACTTGTTAGATAAATCAGATATATTTTTGTCTTCCAACCCTGCCTGTAGCTGATATGTGCCCGAGACTTGAGCACAGATCATCCCGGTGCCAAGCCTTTACTTTTCCCCTTCGAGCATGCGCGAGTTTTAGTTTCTGGGTAGTGGCATCGGCGGTAAAAGTGGGCTGCGGAATGTTCCTTCGCTCTTTCTCTCAGATTCACTCTCACTCGGACGCCTGATAATCATTATGATGCTTCGTTTTAAAAAGTTATTTTTTTGGTAGTTAAATAAATCGGTACTTTTATTTTTAAGAACTTTGATTTCTTCTGTTCATCCAGCTAGCAGAGTCGCACTATTGGTTATTCCACTGCTAAAGATGCAGCTTCAATTTTAAAAGTCTACTTTTTCTCGGATCGTGCATCAATCACTTTTCTTGCTTTGTGTTTTGGTAATAAGGAATGCATTGTTCTTCAGGAAACCATTATGGAACGCCCAAACCCCTCGAGGAATGTCCGCAGCCTGTGACGAGGCCGGCTCCCAACAACAACTATTCCAACTCTAACGGAAACGTCATCCCTGGCATTCACCCGTCATCAGAAGGGAAGAGACGGCGAAACCGCTCCAGTGTCGAAGCCATGACTGCCAAAACGAACGTAGAATCCAACGACTCTAACTACAGTCATTCAGGGAAGAATAACATTGAGTGAGTATTGGTGTAATTGAATGCTATGAATGAAAAAAGCTTATGTACAAACCAGTCTTGATGTTGTACTGTTCTTTATTGCCTCTTTTTTAGAGATTGTGGAACTAGTATAGTATCCAATTTTTTACGTTTCAAGAAGGTTTATTTAATAATAATAATAATAATAATAGTAGTAGTAGTAGTAGTATAAACATAATAGTAGCCAAGGGGATAAATGAATTTATCCCCTTGGCTACTAATATGTTCTTAATTTCTGTATTTGTCTTCTGTCCATGTGAATAAAGATTATTATTATTATTATTATTTGGATGGGTTTTTTTTCTTAATTTCTTTACATTTGTTTTTACTGTCCTCAATCAAGCTAGCATAGCTGTAAAGAAAGTCATCTGGAACTAATTTCTTTCCAAATTTTTATTGAATCCATAGAATACCCAAGGACTAGTTTTAAAATTGTAACTTTAGAGTACATTAAATATTTTTAAAAAATACATGAATTGATGTATGTTTATTGACTGTCAGGAAAAGTCTAATTTTTTCTCCTTCATTTGGTTCAAATTAAAGTTAACTCAAGAAAAGCTTTTACTATAATTCCTCTTTCCATAAGAAATGGTTTCATGTTCTTTAGGACATTGATTTGTGAAATTATATTACCTTGCACCTCTTTTTTTAAGTACACACTCTGACGGGTGTCTCATCTGTGGGTAGATTTTTTTTCTGGGGGAGGACCCCCATACCCTCCCTGGTGTTACCTCAAGAGGTGTTGCGTGATACTTTTTAAAAAAATCCCTAACATTTTGACATTTTTTTGTCAAAAGGTAATGGTCTGGAAAATTGACCCCTGTTGGAGCCTGCCCCCTAAGGTTTCTGATGGGCCCCAAACAAGAGTCCACCACCTAAATCCGCCCATGATCCAGCACTTTTCCAGACAAGATCCCCTTGTGGCATCCCATTGGGGTATGAGAGTCCTCCCCCAGAAATTGTTTTGAAATTTGATGTGTTAAAGTAGGGTTTTAGCTCATTTTGAGAAACATTATGAATCTAAGGGAGGCAGTATTACCTTTACTTTTGGCCCCCAAATATTGGTAATTTCCTAAAAATTATCACTGAATATTCCCTTATGGTACTAATGGGGGTCCTCCTCCAGAAAAAAATTTGAAATTAGACCTGTAAAATTAGGGGTTTTACTCATTTTGAGAACCTTATTGGGTTCCTAGGGGAGGGGCACTGTCCAGAGTGCCACCCCCCCCTTGGATCTGCGCCTGCCATGATCTCATCTACCTAAAAACGATGTCCTCCCATTTTGTTAATATTATTGTTAGTTTTGTCACCAGAGTGTCTCACTGTGCTGTTGGTCTTTCAGTTCTTCACACAACTCTCAGGGCTCAGTTTCTGACGAAGTGGTCAAACCCCTCAAGAAGCTGTCCATAAGCGAGGATGACCTCGGTCCACTGCCAGAGAACTGGGAGAAGGCGTACACGGAAGAAGGGGAGCCCTACTACATCGAGTAGGTTTCTCGCCTATATCTGTTTGTTTATTTGAAATACTGTTACCCACTTACAGACCTGCCAACTCTCCTGTTTTTTTGTTAAAATTCCTGCCTTCTTAGGGTTTTTTGTGTTTTCTCCTGCACCTGGTCAATCTTAGGAAAAACTCCATCATGATAACTTCTATCTAAAAAATCTTGGTTGTGTAAAAAATACCTTGTTCCTTAAAAACTAGGTCATCAACTGTTACTTTTTAAAAGTAAATAGCTATTGTAACCAAGTGTTTTTGTTAAAGTATCTCGTACTTATTTGTTGAATTTCATTTCATTATTTTTTTGTTTAACTCGTGTTTGTATTGCCTGTATTTTAAAAATCCTTTTATACTGATTGATAACTGCATATTTTCATAAATCAAATATAATAATGGCTTAGTGCAGTTATTAACATTATGCCGATTAAAATGTCTCCTGCTTTTTTAAGGTAACTGGTTGGCAGGTCTGCATTTAAAAGTCCAATTGGAGGGTTTCAGCTAAGACACAGAAAACAACAAAAGGACACAAACGAACATACACAAACTGTAGAGTAGAATAACTATAAAGATAATTTTAGTATTTAATTTACAAATGTGGATAGTGACTTGGCTATACTGCCGTCCTAAGCGAAATGTACGTTAACGAGTTTTCTTAAAACTTCAATTTCCTTTCTCCTTTGGCGCGTTTTTAAATTGGCAAGAATGTATCTCGCTACTTCCAAGCCACTAGAATGGTTGGGAAATTCACGCAGAGTCGTTCATTCTGCTCGTTTTGTTGGCGATTTTGGTGTTGTTAAAGGGTTGCTGCTATCCATTGTTAAACTTAAAAAGGGAAAAAATTAAAACTTTAAATCTTAATAATTCTAAAACTAATTCGATTTTTTTAAAAAACAAAACGACAATATTTTTGTAAAAAATAATTCTATATGTGTTTAAAATACTGTACTTCTACCATGATTTGTTTTTCTTTTATAAAGAAAAAAGTGCTCTTAATTATTTCATTGGCTGCTGTGAAACGAGCTAGTTTCAATGCTAATCTTGGCGGTCTGATATCGTAAGCAGGTTGCCGCATAGAATTGAAAATCCGCCAAATGCTCTTTTGGCGAGATTTTTCTCAAAGTAAATCTGTGAGAAATTGCGTTAGTGTACACTTTCGCTTAGGACGGCAGTATAACGATATTTTTCATAAAACCCCATTTTTGGATTATTAAATAAGAATGGGTTGGTATTTACCCAATTCACATCACATTCTGATTTTTTCTTATGATTTTCAGCCACAACACTGGTACTTCTCAGTGGTTGGATCCTAGGCCAAAGCACAAGAAACCTGTTGGGGAGTGTGAAGAAGATGGCAAGTTCAATTGTTACATCTTATTTTCTTTTTCATCTGCCAAGATTTCTCAATTTAACAAATCACTTTCCTTATTCAGTCTTAACTTTGTTCAGTTACTTTCACTGTGTTATGAACATCTTTTAAAATGCATCTGCATTTTTGTGGTTTTACCAGTGTTACAAATGGAAGGTTCAGAATAGAAGTAAACTATGTCCACTTTAGCTACTTTCGAGCTACAGAAGTTTAAAGTTAAAAGTTTCATAACAAAATTACCTGTTATCGCAACAGAACTTGCTGCTGCCCAGCGGATATTATCAGAACTAGGACTTGGTTCATTATTGCACTGAAATTTTACATAGTTTGCATGTTATAATAGCGTTGCTAACTCAAAAATGGCAAAAGTGGACTTGGTCTACTTTTATTCTGAGCCCTCCAAATATTAATGCGCAATTTTAAATCCATATGTGGACATTTTCCCAAATTGTTTTTGTGTTTCTTGATGTATATACTGTTAGAGGTTCAATAGCTGCATTCCCAACATTTTAATGTGCAGCAATAGTTTTGACAAAATATGATAATTACATCCAAAACATTGAATAAAATAATAATTTGGCACCTAGTTAATTGGGGTAAAAAAAACTTTTTAAACTTGTTTTCTACATTCTTATTCATACAATTAACTTTTCTAGAACTTCCATATGGCTGGGAGAAGATAAACGATCCTCATTATGGAACATACTACATTGAGTAAGTAGAATAAAAATCTGAGATACTTGTGAAATTTCTAAGAATACACTGTTTTTAACTGTACAGCTACACATATTACAGCATTTTACTGCTTCAGAAATCTGATTTATTAAGAACTTCCGTTCATTATGTAAGATCCTTAATTAATCAGGGTGGCTACAGAACCTGGAATTCAAGGAATTTTATTAATCTGGAAAAGTTGGGAAAATTCTTAAAAATATGTTAAAATCAGGGAAATTTCCTGATGAGATTATTTTGTGCTGCAATTTTTCTTCTTCAGAAACGATGTTAATATATTTACTTTTCTTAGCTCAAAGAGTATTCTGTATTTCATACTGTGCTTGGACTCAGCATAACTCAAAGTCAAAATTAAGTTTTAATATTTTATATGTGTTTTTCCATGTTAAATAACAAGGGTAGTGTTTTTTTTTAAATTATCTTGTATGCACATAAGGGTTCTTAGTATAGAGAAATTCAGAAAGTAAATAAAATTAGTTCCCGTAAATCAGGGAAAAGCTGTAAGTTTAGTCCTGGAAATCAGGGAAAAGTCAGGGAATTTGTTTCCTCACTTTCTGTAGCCACCCTTAGATGAAAAATTTCAACTTTTTAACTTAAGAAGATGTAAAACCCGTGAAGTTCATGTTTTAAAAACACTAACTCAGTAAATGAAAGGAGTATTTCACCAATTATTGCTGGTTAAGCGGACAATAAGTGTAAACTCACAACTCTCAAACGTTGGAGGTGATGTTTGAGAGTTGTGAGTTTACACTCAGTATCTAAATTTCTTTGCAGCCATGTAAACAAAAGGACGCAGTATGAAAATCCAGTTACTCAGGCTAGAAAAATTTCTACTGGATGTAAGTATTGCCAAGAATGATGCTCCCATTGCCTTTCCAGAAAAGGGAATGTTTTTTTAATATTGTATAATTTTAGCTCTGCACGATGATTCCATTAAAAAGCAAGACATTTGGAGGAACGAGAAACCAGACCACGGCTCGGAGATGTCGAACGGAATACCTCCGGAAATGAAGCAATCTAACGACTTGTCGAATCGTCAGAGGAACGCTTCCGGAGCGTCACACTCGAAAGATAACAGAACAAACCGCGAAGGGCCCCCACATGCTGGATGTGAGTTGTTTTTATTACTTCGGGACACTGTTAGCTATGACTCCAGGTTATGTTGAAAAAATCGGTGTAAATTTTTTAAAATAAATGTTAACAAGTTGATAATTTCAGAAAAGAGTAAACCTACTTATCCAGGGTGTCCGCTAACCCTGGAAACCAGGAAAACCTGGAATACTCAGGGAATTTCAAAAATATTCTGGAAAAATGTGATTTTGTACTATGCGTAGCGTTTTCCAGTGTTTTTTTTACGTTGTGGAGTTACCATCTCCGGTATGTAGTCAAATCAACGGCATCCTAGCTCGCATGAGCTAAATTTTTTAAAATTTACAATATAATGAGAAAGTTAGATGTTGTTAGTGGTAGTTCATTTTTAGTGTTATAAAAGTGATAATTCCTGTCACATTTAAGTGTAGTTGCTAAAAAAATACATAACCCTGCTCCAAATTTTACAGTTACAAAAAATGCCTCAAATTTAGTCTGTTTTATGCTTTGAAATTACAATTTTTATTAGTAATTATACATTGCTAGCATATGTAAGCTTTCCATCTTATCACCAAATATAAAAAAAGCCTTAAAGCTTTAGTTTGACCGAATCGGGAAAATCAAAAAAATTGTCCTGGAAAACTCAGGGAATTCTTAGCTTAGAATTAAGTGGGCACCCTGTTATCCTATAGCCTTCTTTTCTATTATAAAATTTGTCCTAACATAATTGCAGTGGTCTGTCCAAGGCAATTTTACTACCGTTTTGCGGTACCTTCACAAATTCACCCTTTGATAAATGGGTACTTTCACAAATTCAGTTTTAGTAAAAAAGGAACCTTCACAAAATACATTTTTGAAGGAAAGTTCTCTAGGAAGCTATATTCTAATATTTAACTTTTTTGCCATTCTAGACTGATTTTTCTTTTCATTTTTAATGTTTAAAAATTATTTACATGTAATTTTGAACTTAAATTTTCACAAATTAGCATTAAATTTTCACAAAATAGGTACCTCTTAAAAAAAACCTTGAGAGACCCACCCCTGTATTGTAACTCTAATTTATGTTGCAAACATAACAACCCAAGGTACAGCTTTAGAAAGAGTCCTCTAGCCGCAATGTTTATTCTCAGCTCCATTGATGACTGAAAACCATAGAGATCTAAGTATTAATATTATTATTAATAGATCCTTAAATAATTATCTACTAATTATTATTATGTTAGGATATAATAAAAATAAATTAATACTTTAATCTCTATGGTTGTCAGTCATCATTTGATCTGTGAATAAACATGACGGCTGGAGGACTCTATCTAAAGCTGTTCCTTAACCCTAACCCAAAATCAATAAACGAAATTTATAATGTCCCAATGCCAAAAACGTCCATTTTCTGTAGAAGTTTTTCTTTTCTAACACCTAAATTCTATAATTCATTACCTATTCAAATTCAAAACTGCCCATCTAAATATCTATTCAAAAAGAAGCTTAGGAAATACTTATTTTCCATTGAAAAACATTGGAATTTTTTCTTTAGTATAAAATTTAATAACTTTTGCAATAGTGCAGTATTTTATTTTTTGATGTTGTGACTAAGTTATTATATATCTAAAAAGACACCCTCTATTTGCCACAATTTATTCCTTTTCCCCCCATTTTATTCTATTTTTTATTTAATTCAATCATTGTATATGTCCTACTAAATGGTTACCAACATGGACCAAGCAATCCCTGGTGAAATTACGAATGTGTTTTTTCTAATGTTGTGTACGATAAAAAAATAAATAAAAATAATTTCAGTGCGAGGGTCTGGATACCACCCTCCCTATGTGTTCACGGACAACCCTGCCGAATTGGAAGGCACCATGATGAGGACAAGCCTTGTCAAGAGTGCTCGGGGATTCGGCTTCACGATTGTCGGGGGAGACGATGGCGACGTGAGAGAGTTCCTCCAAATCAAGGCCATTGTGCAGCATGGCCCGGCATGGCAGGATGGGAAACTGTCTGTTGGTAAGTGCAATAGTTTACGGCTACTTTGCTATGGCTAATTTAGTTTGTAAAGTGCAGTTGTGATTTGGTGGTATTTCTGAGTAAGAAGAAGGACCATTTTTGTTTTTTTTGTATCAAGGGCCAAAAATAATACTGTGTAGTATGTAAGGTTAAGAAGTATGTGGTCTTTCATGCTTCATTTTCACAGGTTTATCTAAAACCTTGGAATTTTTTTTCAATCAATCCATCAATTATTAACAAAAATTTACAAAATTTGAAACATAGATTCACAAAAGTTTATACAGAATTAAAAGAAAAGAAAATTGCAAATACATCCCAAAGGAGCCACAGCTCGTCCATGAGTTCACAGATTTCCAATTTTACCGAGTTGTTAAAAAAAATTTGATTTTAGGATCAAATTTCCAAAAAAATTCTGGGGGAGTACCCCCAAACCCCCCTTTTAGTACTTGAACCCTATTTTTCAAATATTTTTTATATTAAGTTCATTAACATGCCAATTCTACCTGAAAATATATTGGAAAACAATATTGAAAATGTCGTTAACGAATGGTTTTTCAGACTTTTTGCTCTTTTGTCAATCTCGTCCCTGCTTTATATAAAAATCTGGACCCCAAAGTAGTGTAGAAAATCTGGTACACTTGTAGAAAGAGTCCTCCAGCTGCCATGTTTACACACAGCTCAAATGATGACACACAGCCATATAGATCTAACTATTAATATTATTATTGGATCCTAACATAATAATATTTAGATTATTTCAGAGATGCCAGCCATTCCGGATTTTGCGGAATCATTCCGCATTTCGGCCCAGAATTCCGCAATTACGGATAAAGCTAGAAAAACTACGGAAACTACGCTAATCATATTTTCGACAATGTATTAAATTTTTCTTCTCAATTCTCTCTTTTTAGCTTCAATCCTTACAATACAAATTTTTTTACTTAGAATTGCGAATAAAAACGATAAAGCTAGTCTAGTCGCTAGTAACTGATGAGGTGGGCAATAACAAGGGGGAATCAATCAGAACTTAGAATATTCTAATCTACACGGATGATTGATTCATTGGAGAAAAAAGGGCCTTCTTTTCTCAAATATTTGTGTTTTCAGCAGGACTTTTCTAAAACTTATCAAAAGATTGGGCCATTTTTCTACGTGCAGAAAGCGTGGTGTCTATCGGTAAGCTCAGGGTCTCGCCGGATTTTTTTTGTGGGCGGGGGTGATTACGGATGAGCGTTGTCTCAGGTTGGCAACCCTGTTATTTCAGAATATAATAAAGATATTAATAGTTAGATCTCTATGGTTGTCAGTCATCATTTGAGCTGTGGGTAACCATGGCGTCTGGAGGACTCTTACTAAAGCTGTTCTGAATATCCCAGGCATGTGATTTTTCCACTAATTAGCGAAAATCCGCTAATTATAGAGGTGTTCAGAATCGGAATTCCGCTGAATTGTGTGCGGAAATAATATTTCAAAGTGTGAAAAAATCGGAATATTTTTCCTGAGCGGACATAAAAGTGAAACAAAACTATTTAAAACCCTGTTTTTAAGGTCAAATTTCAAAAAATTCCGACATTGAGTTTAGTAAGATGAGAATCCTGTCTAATAAAAAGCTAAATTGAACCTGTTGTAAGGGGATTTGAATTTGAGCCCCCCCCCCCACCCCGAAATAAATTTCTATGCCACTGTAACTAACTTATCTAGATGCTTCTGAAAAATTTCAGATAATTTCTTTGTTGAGCAATCACATGCCTGACGTATGCCTAGTGGTTAGAGCATATGACTGCAAAGCCGTACGTCTGGGGTTCGAATCCCCGTTCGGCATGGATGTTAGTGTTACTCTCCTTGTGTGCACTAGCGGATCCAGGGGGGGCTAGGGGGCTCAAGCCCCCCCCAAAATGAAAAGTTTCACTCGATACAATATGACATTTTATGCACCAAAATGAGTTAAAACCCTGTTATTTTAAGGTCAAATTTTAAAAATTTATCTGGGGGAAGACCCCCAGACCCCCTTGGCACTTGTGACCCTTTTATTACAACTACATTTTACAAACATTGTGTCAAAACGCAAAAAATCTGTATCCGAAATTCAGGTTAAGCGTACCAAAAAGAGTTGAAAAAGTGTGGTTTTTGACCTAAATTTCCAAACATTTTCTGGGGGAGGACCCCCCCTTTGGAAGTTGGATCAGGATATTTCACTACCTTTTCCGTATTAATATTAACAAGAAGATTCAATTGGATAAGGAAAATTCTTAGCCCCCCCCAAAACCAAATCCTGGATCCGCCACTGCTTGTGTGTGTTGAATTGACCTATACGGGTCCATACCTTCAGGTGAATTTGTACAAATTTTTAAAAAAATATCCTTTTGGTGCAATGCTGCCAATAACATTTCTCCTTCCCGCAGGCGACGTCCTTGTACATATCAACGACCAGTGCGTCCTCGGCTTTAGTCACCAGGACGTGGTCTCGCTCTTCCAGTCCATCCCTCCGGGGGAGACGGTGCACCTCGGCGTGTGCCAGGGCTACCAGCTCCCCTTCGACCCGGAGGACCCCAACACCGAGATCATCACCACCAACGCCGTCAACAGCTGCAACCACGGCAACGGTCCCAACGGCTTCTGCGGCTGCCTGGGAGACGAGGCGCGGTCGGCCAAGTCCATGCCGGACCTGACGTCGTTCCAGACGCAGAGGCACCGGTCGGGGTTCGGCGGCACCGGTGAGCGGGAGAGCAGCTTGGGCAGCGGAGACCACTCGGTCAGTCAGCACGACGTCAACCACCAGGGGACTCAGCAGCAGCAGGGAAAGCCCGAGTTCCTGTCGGTGAAGATCGTGAAGGGGAAAGGCGGGTTCGGTTTCACCATTGCCGACAGCGTTTACGGTCAAAAGGTGAGGCTTCTGCATTTGCGACGCCTTGAAAACCTGGAATTTTAAAAAATCTAATAAATTAGGGAAAATTTGAAAGTTGGCCTTGTTTCGAAAATAAATTGAACTTTTTTCTTATTTTCAAATCCTTAACCCTTTCGGGCTGGGTGGCGCACATGTGTGCCGGCAGCGAGATGCACCTAGGGGCCGGGTGGCACATATATGATACGCGATTAAATCTTCAAATTAATATTTTTAATTCTCGTTAGATGCCGCTGTATGTCTGCTACATTGATTTTATTCGAAAGCGAACATCTTGACCTTCATGCCCATAAATTATTTTGTATTTTTGATAATTTGTTTGGGAGAAATAGCGAGATTTATTTATGATGCATTGAGAACATGGGTAATGCGAATTTAGAGTTCGTACTTTCTTTCAACTTCTTAGCAAATATTGACTTATGTAATGGTTCTACCAGCCTCAATATGAGTTTTTTATTAGTTTTTGATAGAAAAATGGATGTGTTGATAGTTTTACTATGGAGTATTGCTTTAGATTTCGCTTGCTCTCGGATAGGATTATTTATTGCTTAAACAGAAATAATCCATGTGTTTGAATGCCAAGTTGACTTGGAGGTTATAAGAGATAAATTATTAGTGATATTTTTAGAATAAACCCTGTTTCAACGATCTCCGAGTGATTATATTAGCCGGGCGAGTTGCGCGTTTTCAGTAAGAAAGAATTAAAGTGGGTTTTGTTCAAGATATGTTTAATAAATCTTAATGAATAAGCTTCTTGAGATAAAATCTTTTCATTTTGGGATATTTTTCAAAGTAAAATTTATCTCAGACTGTAAATGCTAATTACTTACAAGTTACTTATTTTATAAAATTTTTCAAAGAAAAAAGATATAACGTTTCAAAATTGTTTAGCATGTACTTCGAAGGTGTTCCTTTCATCATATGCCGAAAATTAGATGGTTTGGACCACAATTTTAGTTTCTACGATTTTTTTTCCGAAATTCGATTTAGACGCGCAAAGTGCCCGTCCCCAGGGGAAGTTCTTTCTACTCGCGCGCCATCCTGTGAGAGCAGTTCGGTGGCTGATACGCCCGTCCTCAAAGGGTTAAGGAGCCTACAGACGAGCAACTTGGTCGTCGACCCGGTTGCCAATTTGGGATGTTTGCAACCAAGTGGGCCGTCTGAGGGGAAGTTGATGATTGAATTTCAGGTTGACGATCTGATTGTCAACTTGGTAAGCGGAGCTTAATCGGAACATTTTATTAAGAAAATAAAAGAAACTAATCATTAAAAATAAAAATTATGTAATTTTAGCACAAGAGAAAAATTAAATCAAAGATAATTTTGCATTTAAAATTTTGAAAAATGTTAATTTTTGCTTCATTATATACATATTGGTTATCAACCAGGTTGGCGATCTGTGGAAAAATCATCAACCAGGTTGATGACCAAGTTGCTCGTCTGAGGGGGCCTTTAAATTTGCATTCAGGTTCTCCTTCCTACAAAATAAAATCTGGAATGCAAATAGATAAGTGTCGTTGCAAATGTTCAAAAAAGGGTTCTGAGGCTTCCGTTGTGATAAAAGTCTGGGAATATTCTCATTTATATCCTTTCTTTCTCACACTTTCCAGATTTCTACAGTCAGTCACAGGACATTTTGAAACAAGTTTTCTGTGAAAACCCTGTAAAAAATTTTTAAAAGAAATGTCAAATGATAGATTTTTATAATATTTATATTAATATATGGCAGCATACAAAAACAATATCAAAGTAACAAAGACATTGACAAAACAAAACTAATAATGGCGATATATCTTCTTTCAATATAAAAACATCTATGAAAGGATTAGACCAAACTTGGTCTATCACTTTTCAATCATTAGCTTAACCTACATATTGGTAATTTCTTTTAAACCCATCTACTAAAACAATATTGTCAACCTCACAGTGTTGGGAAATTGATCATCTTTGTATTTTTATACTTTAACTGTCGATTACTTCCACCGAGATAAACTCGCTGCTAAATCTGTTGAAATATTTCAAAAATGCTCATATTGTTTGTTTGACGCAGGTGAAAAAGATCTTGGATCGAGATCGTTGCCAGCACCTGCTGGAAGGAGACGTGTTGGTGGAAATCAACGGCAGGAACATCCGGGGCTTTGCGCACAGCGAGGTGGTTCAGATACTGAAGGACTGTCCCTGTGACGAGTCCGCTCACATAACCATACAGCGAGGGTTGCCCGCCAAAGTCACCAAAGTAAGCTTTTTAGGGTTGGCAAAAACCTAGGGTTTTTTGAAAAAAACCTTATAAAACTGGGTTATTTCGGAAAAAGTGTGGGATTTTTCAAAATTAAGTGGTTTTCTCCTTTATAATAAGTTAGGTTTTTTTCAAATTTTAGCTAGTTCTTTCTATGTTAAATGTGTTCTGTGTCAAAATAATGTTAGTTTTTCCATAGTTAAGTGGGTTTTTTGAAAAAACCCACTAAAATTTAAAAAATCCTTAATTTTTTATATCTAGTTTAAATTTAAATGTTCAAAATTTTGAAAAACCCTTTCAATAATGAAAGAGTCCCCACTGAAATTGGAAAAACACTCTCTTAATTATTGAAACCTGGTTTAAATTTTGAAATAAAGTTAAAACCTTGAAATTTAAACGTCCTAAATTTTTAAAAACCCCTTAATTATTGAACCCTGGTTAAAATTTTGAACTTCAGCTCTTGGTATGTTATTTCGTTAAATGTTTTTCTTCAATATAAGGAAAGTTGTGAAAAGTAAAAGGGTGGTCCAAGGGCCCTCCCCAGAATTTTTTTAAAAATTTGACTTAAAAGCATGTTTTTGTATACTTAGTCTGAATTTTGGACATACATTTTAGGTAGGATTTGTATTTATTAACATATTTTTAAAAGGTTGTGTGTAGTAAATATCCAACAACAAAAGGGGTCTGGGGGTTCTCCCTTGGGAGTTTTTGAAATTTGACCATATAAACAGGGTTTAAACTCATTTATTCTGAATTGATTCTCAATATTCTGAATTTCTCATATATGCCCCTGTGTTGGCTTGTTTTGACATCTTTCTTATATTCATGTGATGTGTGACTATTTGATTTTTCATAGATGAAATCTGCTGATGATTTAGGAGTGCGTAGAAGTGTTAGCAATAATTCATCTCATTCTTATCCTCAAAGGTCCAATAATGGTAAGCTTCTAAAAATCTCTGTAGAGAGTTATGTTATACTCTGTATACCTGAATATATCTTCTCCTAACCCCACTTAGTGCTATATAGCTATCTCCTGATAATTTTGCTTATAAAAATGAATTATAACAATGCTAACACACTGCTTTACTTTCAACTTTATTCATACACTTTTTATTTAAGTTCATTTTGAAAAAAAATGTTATTTACAGATAATTATACTCCGGCTGCATCCACAATGTACAGAAGCAAAACGCCCACTGCCGATCTCTACAGCTCAAGGGAAAAAGAAACTGTCCTGGTGAATCGGCCTAAGACTCCCCTCGTCGACACCAGACACTGGCCAAAGTCCCAGTCGACAAGCTCCGAACCCTCCGAGAGACTGAACCACAGCACCATGCATCGAGGAAACGGCAACATCCAGCCGAACTCCGAACCGAGGCACGGGGACAGAGGCTTGGACAATGGGGTCAACCGACCCACAGCCTTCACGAACAACTGGAAGATGGACCATCCCCCAGCCCTAAGAACTGCCTACAGTGCCGCCTTGGACAAAACCACCGTCAACCCGTCGTGGTACACCACCCTCGGGAAACTGAGGGACAGCTACTGGGCAGACAACCAACACAACAAGGAACTCAACAAGAGCGTCGATTTCGGGACCGCGAACCACTCGGAAGTGGACGGCGTCGGGTACGGGTACACCCAGTCCACTGCAAAGATGCTGCCGCCCGTGCCGCCGCACACGACGCGAACCAACTACAACGACATGTTGGACGACGTCTTCACCAGCAACCACCAGTGGAACAACAAGCAACAGCAGGACTACGGGGTGGACTGGAACGGCGGCTACCAGCAGCCGCCGCCCAACGACAACTCCTACCGCCGGACGAACTCCGTGCGGAGCAACGGTCCGTACAGTCAGCAGCCTCCCCCTATGCACTACGGGCCCAACGGGGACCCCCACCACGAGCCCGCCTACCGGACTCTGTCGTCGGGTCACTCTCCGAACAGTTCGTCTCACTACGACAGCTTGAGGAGGCGAAAGCACAGCACGTCCTTTGAGCAGGAGAACCCGTCTCCCGTTGCCAAAGGAGAGGGCCTCTATTCCACCGGCTCGGTTTACTCGCAGCCGGGAACGGTGCTAAGAGCTCCGATGCTGGGGCGAGCGCCCGAGTACATGGACATGACCATCACCCTCCTTCGCCAGGAGAATGGGTTCGGGTTCAGGATTGTTGGTGGAACGGAAGAAGGATCTCAAGTAAGAAAATTTTTCCGATTGTTCCCTGAAATTTTCCCAGAACACATTAAATCTTGTCCAAAATGTCACCAAAAAATGTAGCATATTTTCTACCTTAAGTGAGATTTTCTAATTAAGAAAGGCATACTTGTATAAAATAAAAACCTTTCTGCGAACTTAAATTTTTTCCAAAAAATTTTCTGCAAGAATTTACACATTTTTAAATATCACTCTCTCTAAAAAGAAAACATTATTACTGAAATACCCAAATTGCAGGGATGAGTTTATCTAAAGAGGAAAAAGCGTGTGAGCTTAGTTATGTATAATTTTTTTAATGTGTGAAACAAATAATTTTAACAAGAAAAATTTTAATTTAACTGGGTTATACTCGGGAGGATTTTAAGAACTTTAAACTGGCATTAAACCAGTCATTAATATTGATAGTCTAGATAAAAATATCTTTAAACAAAGAAATATACATATTTCACGTTATCTTCATTTGCAGGAAAATAACCAAAATGCAACTAAAATCAGATGAAAATTTAGGAAATCAGTTAAATACTAGGATAATTTATTGATTACTTTAAATATAATTAAATTACTGAATTTTTTTACCAATAAAATTTTTGCTAAGTGAAGAAAAAGTCAAATGAATTTTTAAAAGTATTATTAGAATCTCAAATCATATCAGATATGTAATACAGGTTATAATCTAACTCGATTAAAAAAAACTGAATTATTTTCTTAAGTTTCTTCTCAAAGTAGCCTTTCAAAAATTTTGCAACTAACAAAAACCTCATAAGCCAGAAAAACGGAACTTTTGCGAAAAATCGCCATTTTTTTACTTCCGGACTTGTTGGCTTCTAACTACGGTAAAGTTGTTTTTTCTACATCGCAATAACAACGCTATACGAAGCCGACTTCACCTTACCGTCCGCGGCCGTCCAAGAAAGCATCGCGGATGAAACGGTAAACTCCGCGAGCAAAAACGGAACTAACGGGAGAAGTTGCGATTTCCCGACTTTCGCGATTCCGATTCTTCCTAAAATCGCGATTCCGCGGATGGAAGCATTTGGTGAAAAACATAAGAAAAATTTATCGATCAAAAATAAATTCTGCAGAAAAATTTATGAAAAAAATTTTTTTTGAAGTTTTTCTGCAGAGGGCAAAATTTTCTGCGAACGCCGTTCGCGCGTTCGTGTATATTATACAAGTATGAAGAAAGGATTAAGGGCCGAATGCAACTACGAGCTAAAGAACCGGATTTCACCTAATAACGATCACCACAGAACGCCAGCTCAGGAGGTGGCGTTTTACGACGATCCTGCTGACGTTTTCCTCCTGATTGGTTGAAGCGTTCCATTACGTAGCAAAGCGCGGGAAAGGCAGGGTACAATCAAATGCACGTGGTTCAATGACCAATCAGCGGCATGCTGGACAAATGACACAGGAAAACGATAGTTGAGTTGTTTGGAAGTAGGATTCGACCGGTCTCATCTCCCAAAATCGTTGCAAAACGTAGTTGCATTCGGCCCTAAATAGTTTTAATTGCATGTCTTATGGATGGAAAATCTCCTTTAAAGGTCTTGAACTACTTTTCAAAGCTATTTGTAGCTATACTATTTCAGAGACTCCAACTACTACGGATTCTCCGTAGTTTCTACGGTTGCCGTCGTTAAACTACGGACTACGGATAACATCGAAAAAGCTACGGAAAATCGGAAATCTATCATAATAAGCACTTAAGAGCGCAAGTTTTTTTCCCAATTATGCTCTATTTTTAGGAAATTTTCAGTCTTCATAAAACAGGGTGGCGAGCGATCGGGTTTCGTGTTGCATGCGGGGTATTCCGTTCTTCCCTCGACTTCTTTCGGACGGCGCAGCGGCAGGCGCCAAGTTGAAATCGGCTTCTTCTTGCGTTGTTAGTGCGATGTGGAAAAAACAACTTTATAGTGGTTGGAAGCCGTTGTCCGGTGTTTAGGACCGCATTCGGCGGAAAAATCGAAAAATAGCGATTTTTCGCGTAAGTACCGTTTTCCCGGCGTGTAGTTGAAGGTGGCTTCTTTTCACATTGTAATTACACTGTAGGAAAAATTTATGCATGACCAGAGGAGCCTAATAAGTCCAGTGATATCTCTCAGATCGCGTTTATATCGATTTTAGTCAGTGTTTTCACCAAATTTTTCTTAAGGATTTCCTAAAGTTGAAAATTTTTACTGATAGATCACTCTGAAGCTTAATGCAGTATTTTTAAAAATCTTGTTAGAAAAACCTGTTTCAGATATGACATCAAGGGGGATGGCAGGGGATCCACCCTAAAAAAATCGGACTAGGTGTATAAAACAACCCTGTTTTTAGGATCAACTTCCAAAAAAATTTCCTTTTTCATAAGGACTACTGACAACCATCTTTGAAAGTTGGAGTCTCTGCTATTTTGCTTCATTTAAGTTAGGTGGAGTTTCTGTAGTTTTGAAAACATAAATTTCAATGAGGCAAACTATTGCGGATTGTAAAGCAGTTTTTTCTCCCTCTTTTCACAGGTAGCTATTGGCCATATAGTTCCTGGAGGTGCCGCAGATTTGGACGGGAGAATACGAACTGGCGACGAGATCGTATCCGTCGACAACCAAATGGTTCTGAACACTTCCCACCGGCACGTTGTGAACCTCATAGGCAACTCTGCTAACATTGGCAAGTTGACACTTGGACTGAGGCGCAGAGTTTCGTCTGTTGGTAAGAAATTTTCAAAAATTCTGTAATCCTAGAGATTGAACTTAACAATTATTAATGTCTCCAAACTTTTTCAGTGTAACTATTTCACCATCCTCTTAGTTATATAAAAACTTAAATTTATTAATATAGATTATAGTTACATGAATAATGCAACATTCTAATCCTGTTTTATTTGTTGTAATTTGTATTGTAGTTTTATAATGTTATGAAAAAACAGGGTGCATACGTTCATGAAAAGTCCTTAAAAACCGCTTACTTTTAATCTTCAGTTTATAAGGACCTTAAAAGTGCTTACTTTTCATACTAAGTTTGTAATAAGTGCTTAAAAGTTCTCAAGGTGCTTAAAAACTACACAAATCATTTCCGGGCTGGAAGTGTTCTGTTTTTCTTGTTCACGATCGCATTTTTTTCGCACTCCTGCCTTCTAAATCAAATTGCAAACTCTGATCCTTTCGATGGAGCTTAGGGGTAGAACTTGGTGTATATTTTTAAATAAGGAAATAAGTTTTTAAAAGTCCTGATTTTTTCACCTCAAAGTCCTTCAAAAGTGCTTACTTTTTTTTAACATTTTTGAGTACACGCGATTGAAAAATTTTAGCTGATAGACGTTTTCAAAAGTTGGCAGTTATGAAAGGTATAATGAAGGCATTACTTCCATTTTTTTCAAAAATCTATGTTTATTAAAAGGGCTACAATTACAGTTTATCATTACGGAACTGTTTTTCATGCTTACTAATCCAAACAAAAAAATCTAGTAATTTAAAAACTTTCCCAATTTTTAAGATTTAGGTCCCCCAGTCCCTACTATTTCATGTCAACCCTAACCTTTTACTGAAAAAGTGACAGAAATTAACGATCATTAACAATGTTAACTGTGCAAAATAATTGTTTTCTTTTTCAATCTTATATGAGTAAGGTACTGCTGTAAACTACCTAAGCAGCTTTGATATTTTCTCCATTAGATTCTACTTATCATACGAGATCTATGGAAAGTATATATCCTTATGACGTGACTATTACCAGACAAGAAAACGAAGGCTTTGGATTTGTCATCATTTCAAGTGTCAATCGAGCTGGAGCTACTATCGGTAAGACCAAATACAGTAAAATCCTGTTATAACGAACTTCATGGGACCTTAAAAGTTCTTCGTTGTAACAGTATTTGGATAAATCAAATAAAAATGGTTGTGGACTTAAGTAATAACGGGATTTCACTCTAGATTTATCCTTTTCAGATATTTTATTGTTTTTTGTTTGTTTTAAAGAGTTGAGATTTACATTTTCTTCACTATCGACTCTTATTTTTATTTTTTAACACCCCTTCTCTGTTGCTTCTCTTGTATGTAAGACGCGAAGTGGCCCATTTTAGTGCATGTCATGCGATGGGCACAAATCTCGCAGAGCTGTAGGTTATTTCGTTGTTAGCTGTCCCAATACACTTTCCTAGCTTCTTCCCCATTCAATAACAAAAGCAAAGAATGTAAGGTGCAAGGGGATACTGGTCTAGTGATTTAGAAGTCATAAAACTGTCATGGCTAGCTTGAGACTGTTTCTTCCTTTGGTTTGTAGATTGGTAATTTTGGTAGATTTGGCAAATTTTGTAGATAGAGTTCCGGACCCTTATCAATGGTCTGAGTAAAGGTCCATGAAGCATGAAGGATAAGGGCGATTTTCTAAAGCAAATGTATCGCCAGAAAACTTGAGAACAGAAAGTGGAGTGTAAATTATATTTAAATTTCCTTTCAGGGCAGATAACATGTAAGAGTGTCAAAAACATATTATTAAAACAACTGGAAAATATAAGGGTGCATTGCAGGATAAACTTGAGATCAGTTTGCGAATTATCATATCAGGGTTCCCACGGGTCAGGGAAAACCTGGAAAAGTCAGGGAACAGGGGTCTGTTTAGAAGAAATTTGGGTCCGTTTTTGGACCCTTCACAAAATGTTTCATTGTGAAAACGGACCCTTCACAACGTATTTTACCTTAAAAACGGACCCTTCAGAAACAATTTTGGCCAATATTTTTCACAATACTGCAAATTAGTGAGTTTATTTTCACAAAAACAGGCTCCTGGCTGAAAAGAACTAATTTAAAACTAACTAAAAATCACAAAATTATGGGTAGATTTTCACAATTTTTTAAAAATCGGACCCATCACAAAAAGTCTGGACAGACCCCTGGGGAATTTAAATTTCACCTTAAAAAGTCAGGGAAAATTGCTCATTTTGTCCAAAAACCTGGAAAATCATAAAAAATACCTGGAAATGAAAATTTTTAATGTTTGCATGTCAATTTTGGCTCTAGTTAAGTAAAAAAAATAGTCATTTTATTGAAAATTGTGTGTTCAAAAATGCAAGAAGTATCCAAAAAATGCTGTGAATTGCTAGTTTTTGTACTTAAAAATCTTAAAAATTGACCTGGAAAAGTCAGGGAATTTTATTTCTGAATTTGAGTGGGAACCATGTCACAGTGGCGGATTAATGCAAATTTCTCGGAGGGGGCGGTTAGATGGAATATTCAATTTACAGTTAGGCCTCCCTGGGAGAAAAAAGTATCAAGGGGGGTCTGGGGGATCTCCCCCAGAAAATTTTCGGAAATATGACCCTAAAAACGGGGTTTTGAACTGTTTTTTGGTTCACGTAGCCCAAATTTTGGACATACATCATACATTATTAGGTAGGATTTCGATTTTTGATGAATTTATAAAATATAAAAACTGTAAATAAAGGATCAAGTAAAAATTTGGCCCTGGGGGTCCTCCCCTCCCTTAAAATTTTTGGAAAATCGACCCTTAAAAAACTGGGTTTTAACTTGCTTTGGTATATCTAGTCTGAAGGGGACAGGTACCCTTCGTCCCCCCTTATATACTCCCATGAAAAATACGTTGCAAACAAAAAAAATCAAAACAGAAAGGGTTTCTCGGCAAATTCAAATTAAGATTTTTCTGGGATATTGCCGGGGTCTTGCTGGTAAAAGCTCAGACGTTTCGCCTGAAACTGTCAGGCATCTTCAGTGAAAACGTTTTCTCTCACGTAAACGTTGACATCGTCGCTATGTGGTGGAACCTCCCACTACCAAAAAATCAGGTTTTATATTTGCCTATTTTTAAGCTTTTGGGCTGATAAGCTTTAAATTAAAACTAGATAAATTCCCACAACTTCAAGAAAGAGGTAAGACAAGCCAACTGACAACTTGAGCACCGCAACCTCAACCATTATTAATGCGCTACTGTCCATTACGGGAGAAGACTAGGTCACTTAAAAGTTCCCTCAAGCCCCTTTAACTACATGCATTGATGTATCGTTTAATATGTCCGTGTTGAAGAAAATGTGTTGGTAAAACCAGTTGTTTTCATTACCCTATTAGTTAAAAAAGTCTGTGGTTAACAAAGAAATCCAAGAGGGGGGCCTGGGGGTTCACCCCCAGAAAATTTTTGGAAATTTGAACCCTAAAAACAGTATTTTAACACATTTTTATCCACCTTTACCTCTTTTCTCGGGGGGGGCGGTCGCCCCCCCCTTTAATCCGCCCTTGCCATGTCATGTGTTTGAACTCGTAAAATGAGCAGAAATGGCTTGGGGATATAAACATTTTTAGCACTTTTTAGTATCAAAATACAACATGCTTTAATTTTAGGCAATAAAAGAAATCAATTCAGAAATTGAAAAATAGAACATCGAAGAAGGGAGAAAAAGAGTTAAAGTTGAGAATTGATTCTTAACTTTATTCTTTAGCGATCCTCTTAAATTTAATTCTCGTTCACTTTCCCAGGACGCATCATCGAAGGCAGTCCGGCCGACCGGTGCGGCTTACTTCACATCAGCGACCGAATCCTCGCCGTCAACGGCATGAACATTCTGAACATGCGCCACGGCGAGACGGTCAACCTCATCAAGGAGTCTGGCTACTCCATCACCTTGACCATCGGTCAGCCGCAGCAGGACGACGCGTCCAGCACCAACTCGCAGAAGGAGCAGGAGCAGCAGCAGGACGACCAGTACCATGCCATCGAGCTGCACCGGGGAACCAAAGGCTTCGGCTTCAGCATCCGCGGGGGCAAGGAGTTCCAGAACATGCCTCTGTTCGTGTTGAGGATTGCGGAGAATGGACCCGCTCATCTCGACAGGAAATTGATGGTACGTTGATTGGGGAGGGTTCTGAATATTTTCAGGGGGGGTTCATTCAGGTTTTCTGCCAGTTTTTGGAATTTTGTGAAAATGAAGGGCCTTTAGTTGTACAACCAAAGCAATCATAACTTTTGGAATGGGCCATAAACCAGGGTTCCCACGGTCTTTGAAAAACGTTCTACGTCCTGGAAAAATGACTTAGGTCCTTGAATTTTCCCTCATCCACTCTCATTGGCACAACAGCCCTAGTGGGCCAAGGCCTACGATGCCCATCTTCGTTTTCGTGACCGAGGGGCCCTAGGGTGCAAGTTGTGAGGCATGTGTCCCGGTTAGGTGGTCATTCTAACGCGAGACCCCCAGTGTTTAGTTCCCAAGCAAGCTTGGTCCTCATTTTATCGACCCACTGAAGGGATGAAAGGCTGAGTGGACCTTGCCCAGCCCGGGAGTTGAACCCAGGGCCTGTGGTGTGGAAGCGCGAAGCACTACCACTGAGCCCTCATCCACTAATGGAACTTAATTTTTTCAAATCTTTCTTTTTTTTAGAAGTTTTCTTTAAAACTACTCTTATGAACATAACTTGCGGCCAGTTTTACAAACTGACAGTGAAGAGCGACTTCTCCTCTCGTTCTGATTGTATGCGGGAAAAATGACTTGTCTTGAAATACGACTAATTTTTTAATGTCTGTGAAAAAGGTGCTTGAAGCTTGAAAAATTTTGCCGAGGTCCTTGAAAAGTCCTTGATTTTCAATGTTTTCAAAGAGTGGGAACCATGTAAATTGGCAAATTCTATCCTAAAATCATAAGGAACACTGAAAACAATTTTTAAATCTATGTGAAAAGTGTTTTTGATTGTTGGAGTTTAGTAATGGGTCCTTTTTTGAAGAGAAGAATTTTGTGGAGAGTCCTTAAACAGACCCCTTTTCTTTCTAAATGAACCCCTGATTTCTGAAAGATAGATTCCAGAATTGATAACAAGAAATCGAGTTTCGGGAATCATTCTTAAAATTCTTAATTAATACAGATAGCAATTAACATATTTTTTACTAATTAATTAGTATCCCAATAAAAAAAGTTTTTAGTGGTTCCAATTTTCTTACATGTAACTTACCACTGATCTCACTAACCGCTGTGTACAGTAAAGATCCGTCAAAATAAGTTATTCAAGTTTTAGTATATTTGACCTGGAATATTTTTTGTGTGGTTGATTAGGTTCAATTAACAATCCCAAATGTGTTACTTCATGAAATAATAAAATTTTTTTAAACTTTACTATTGAAATTCCAAGAGTAATAATTATTGATCTTATTTTAAGGTTGGTGACCAAATAATTGAAATTAATGGCAAGAATACCAAGAACATGACTCATGCTCAAGCTATTGAGCTGATACGGCAAGGCAACAACACTGTTCGGTTACTGGTCAAGCGGGGGAACCGCATTTCTCCTCAAGAAGGTTGGTATATATTTGATTTCCCTCAGTGGCGTATATAAGGGGGGCCCCCTCCAAATCCGAACTTTATATCCCAAAACAGACTAAAACCCTTTTATAGGGTCAAATTTTCAAAAAATTTCGGGGGAGGATTCCAAACCCCCCTTTGTACTTAAAACTTTCTTATTCAAATTTTTTTTATAAGTTCATCCTAATCCTACATAAAAAATATGTTCTAAATCAGGACTAGGTGTACCAAAACCAAGTTGAAACCAGTGGCGGATCCAGGGGGGTGGCACTCTGGAAAGTGCCCCTCCCTTGGAGAACCAAAAAGGTTCTCAAAATGAGTAAAAACCCAACTTTTACAGGTCTAATTTCAAAAATTTTCTGGGGGAGGACCCCCATACGCCCCATTAGTATCAAAATGGGGTATTCAGTGTTTATTTTTAGGAAATCCCCAAAATTTTGACATTTTGGGTCAAAAAGTAAAGGTAATAGTGTTGAAAAGTGCCCCCCTAAGACTCAAAACGTTTCTAAAAATGAGTTAAAACCCTGCTTTTACACATCAAATTTCAATTGCTTCTAGATGCTTCTTAAAATGTTCAGATAATTTCTTTCTTTGGCGATCACATGCCTGAGTATTTATTTTGCCAAAAGGTTGTGCTACATTTTAATTTTTCCCTTTCAGATGAGGCACCTCAGATTCCCATCAACAGGTATCCACAGCAGCATCATCCACCCTCCCTAAACACATCCAACGGCCTCCCCCCCAACTTCGGAATGGACAACATTTCGCACGACTACTACGCTTGGAACTGTGACCAGCAGCCTCATGTAGAGGGCAGCATGGAGATGTGCTTGGACTCAACGGTGTACTCGTAAAACCACCTTGTGTTAATATTTTCTTGGTTTCATTTGATGAGTCATTTGTATGAAACAGCTGCTAGTTAAAAGGATTTCTCACTATACTAAAAGCAATACTTATTAAATTATTATCATCCATTAATTACTTTATGTACATGCTTTGGAAATGCACAGCTACTTTTTTAATATCCGATTATTTAGTTTTCTCTAATTACATCTTCTCATCCGTCATTGTTTTCCCAAATAGTTGCTATTATATACATTCTATGATATGAGCGTAATTTTAAAGACTGTGTAAAATCTTACGAGAAACTTGTGAAAAGAATGCATTTTATACTTTTGTTTTGTTTGTAGCGTTTCATTTAATGTATACGATGCTAAAAAAAGTAGGATGATTCTCGCATTTTTTTATTTTCATTTCAAAGAATGTATTTGTATATAGGTTTATAGTTGTATGTTAATAAGAAATGCTATGTTCATTTTCGTAGAGTTATTACTCATTGTGTACATAGGCCACATTTAAGTGTGATCATATCAAAGTGTGAAGTTTATTGTGTTAAAAAGTAGCATCGAAGATTATTTTTTTCCCTCAAATTTACCTTTTTTTGTCTGCTAAACAGTTGTCTGTTGTCAAAAAATCCTGTTTTTAAGAACGCTTCCATTGTTGTCCCATTACTCCACTTGTTAAAATACACGAACTTACTGGAAATTTTTGGGAATTAAATTTTTTAAATCTTAATTTTATTTTTGTTTTGATGTATCAATAAAGGTTATGGATATATTTTATCCTTAACTTGTACAATAAAACATATTTAAGAGGGAATCTTAATTTTATCTCCTACGTTTAAAGTTGGAAAACTGCTACAAAATTCAAATCTAACCATGATGTGTTCCTATTTTCTCTGTGTAGATGATTGCTTATTGAATGCTGTTATTATACAAACTGAAAATTCATTGAATGTTAAAGTTTTTAGATTAAGTGCACTTACTAAAAAGAGTCCTTTACACAAAAAAAGGGAAGAATCTGAAAATGGTTCTATTTTCAAAATAAACGGCACTTATATTTCATCAACCAAATTGCTATTGCTTATAATTTTAGCATACTTTCTGGAAAGTAAACTAGTTCCTAGAATCAAAATTTTATTGTATGATTTTATCTTTTTAATCCTTATCAAATTGAATTTCTTGATGACTGTTAAAATGCATATTTGTCACTTTGACAAGGTTATTTTATCTCTTGCTGGGGATTCCAACACAATACCTTGTTAAACCAAAGTAGAGCTCTGCCTCAAAAGTATTATTTATCTGGTCTCATAATGAATTCTCGGGCCTTTCGTTTTTAGTAAAAAATCAAAAAGTATCTAAGATAATTAAGTCATTATAAGGCCCAAAGCTAGATTTTATACCGGAATGGACACCTAAAATCCCCCCAAGCCCCTCTGAGAGAAAAAATAAGCTCTGTTGAGTGAATCCAATACAAAACAGGAAGTATTTTTATCTACGTAAAGAGTTTTCAAAAGGATTCTGGGTTTTGGTGGTTTTTAGGTAAATTTTCTTGGTTTTCCCACCCTTGGTCACAATCATCCCGGAAAACTTCCCGGTAAATGTTAGTCTCTACAAATAGCCACCAATAATGTGAAATGCCACATTAATAATTCCAATATAGTGTGGAATAGTTGTAGCTAGCTTTTTTATTTAGCAAACTTTCAAAAAGTTATTGATTGGAAAGATTTGTTTTTAAAAGTATATCTCTACCACTGTTATATAAAATCCCAACATTTCACTGCAGGTGCTTGTGCAATAACATTTACTTGTGCCTGTCAAACAAGTGACAGTGAAATGTCTCTATTCATTGTTATAAAATTTCGAGCGTTTTTAGGAGTGTAAATGTGATTTACCAGTTACTGTTCTTGATAATGTTAAACAGAGGGCTGAATCTGAGCTGATGAAAAAAAATTGTGTTTGTCATATTTTTCTTAAAATTTGTAGTATATCTAGTTTCATAGAATGTAGTTTTTAAATGCATAGTGGTGCCTTTTTAAATGTATATTTTTGTGAGAATAGTTACTATTCTACAACCTAAAGTAAAATTTTAGAATTCTTTTTCTTTAAAATGTATTTAAAAATCATGTCAGAGAATGAAGGAAATAATTTCCTTCAATAAAAAATGCTCTGATGCTTTATTGTACTGTTGATGTGCCAAAAAGATTAAATTTTAATGCCACCTAACCAACACTTCCCTTCTAGAAAGGTTCAATAAGGGGGAAAATATTAATTATATATTCTAATTCTTATTTTTTAACATATAGGTTCTAAAATTTGTATGGAAAGATGTACTTAACATTTTGGAAATATATTGAAATAGAAATTAGTTACCTTTTGGTGAGTTTTCAATTTCATACTGTACTATTAAAGTACTGGGAACAACTCAAATTAGATGAAATTTTTGTACCTTCTTAAAAAAAATAACAGTAAAGCATTTGGTTCAGAATCACTTGCTGTTTTTAATAAAGCTCATTAGACACCCAAGTGCAGACAGGTTTACGAGGGAACGAAGGTTTTATGCAATTTTACATCTCGACTTAGCTTTTAGATGAACTTTGGCACCTCTGCTCTCCCTTTTAACTGTCCGTTTGAAAGTGTCTGTGATTGTTTTGTACATAGCGAAGACGAACTGTTATGTCCGGTCGAGCAAACTGCAACTATGCAAACAAGGATTTAAAAGTATTTTCTGTGTAATTCCCATTGTAAAAGTTGTTGAATCCTCTTTGAAACCAAATATCCATGTACTCCAGATAACTTGCCTTTGTCGCCAAAAATAAAGTGTATTTTTTGTAACCCAAATGTATTTATTTCATTTTGTTGTTTTTAAACTTGGCTTTAGCCTGTCTGGATGTAATTTAGAATTTCCTGTTGAAGCAATGCCCAACATACTACCATGAATTAACATTTCAAATACTCTGCAAAAGTATTAGCTTCTCTAAATTTTTTCACAAGTGATAAATTTGAATATTTCCCCATATATTTCTTACAATCGTAATTTTTTTAATTACATATTTTCCTTACCTTACCTTATTCTATACTCTGTTCATTTTGAACTGGCGCTTGAAAATATTTCCTTCCCCCACCACTGATCAGTAACCATAGCAACTATAGCACGTCAAAGTAACGAAGAAGGCTTACTATTGGCTGCTCGAAGAGCGTAACTACGGTTACTCTTCTAGCGTAGGGGGAAAGCACTATTTCTCAAGCGCCAATTCTAAATGAATAGAGTATAGTCACTATAACTTGAGCCAGCATGAACAACTTTCGTGGATTTAGACAGTTCGTTAATATTTTATTTATATTGGTTTCCTAATGTCATTTTCAGGATGAGATCTCAACGGAATTATATGGGCTTACGTTCTAATGAACAGCTCAAATTAATCATCATCATATTTATCTTATAATTTAATCTAACTAATCTTTGCGGAAAGAACACTGTAAGTCATCTCACATGGTAAAGATAATTCAGATTTTACTAAAATAGTTCTAGAGTTATCGCATAGTGGTGTTGCGGTACCTCCAGCTGTCAATCAACAGGGTGGGCGGGAACTAAAGGAAACGAGTGATTTTCATTGGACTTGAAACTTTGTATGGAGGCTGCATTTGAATTTCTCAATCTCTGCTATTTTTCCCCTGATCAATGAAACTTTTCCCTCATGGTTGCAAACTTTCCCTGACAGTAGCTAAAATTTCCCTAAAATAAACATTGACGTCGTTTGTTCTGTCGTTTCAAATCTCGCCAGTGATTGTAGTTGCAGAGTTGTGAGTTAGATTCCAGAGGAGCTCACGACCATCGTCACTTTCTTCAAAGAAGATGCGAGATAGTGACGTCACGGGCAGATCAAGCATAAAAGCCAGCGAGAGATCTTCCTGGGCAGAATATTGGGTGAGTTTCTCCACAGAGTAATAGAACAGAGTCCGTCGCCATAGGCGCTATTGGAAATCGAAAAGTTGGATGGATGTAAGACTATTTTGGCGCTGCGATCGCATCGACGTCACGACAGGCGGGGTAGAACACCCTGATTGGTTGAGAAAAACTTTTTCCTTCTCCTTCGAAAATAGAAAATTGAGTGACAGCCAATCACTGGTTTGATCTCTGTCAATAGAGGAGATTAGTGAAAACGTCACTTCCGGTTTCTTGTTTTGTTTGGAAACGTTGATTCGATCCGTGATTGGTTACATACGGATCCGTACTGTCCGTACAGTTCACGGAACCAATCACAGACTGAATTTACGTTTCCAAACAAAACAAAAAACGTCACACTAATCTCGTCTATTTTTCCCCAGCGCATGCTCAAAACAAAAACCGGGCTGTTTGAATAACCGGGAAAATACATAAAAACTTTTTCCTTTTCTAGTGATTTGAAAGTGGGCGGAGTTAATTGCGAAAGCGTGGTTGCGGAAAGAGAGATTGTATGCAGATTGTAGAGAGTTAACAACGTTACGTCATATTCTCTGGTTAGTTCCATCGTTATCACATGGAAACGCCACTCTGTGAGTTATCTCAACAAAAAAAAACTTATAAGTATTTTGGAAGAAAGTAGAGCGGCTCCTATTGAGCAAGCAAACACCTCTACACCTTGGCGCTCGGGATTTGAAATTGGATAAAATTCGTGGTGCTCTCGACATCTTGTTAATATTTGACTGTAAAGTTTAAACACTCCATACTCTTATAGGATTTTCATCTTTAAGCAAAATGAGGCCAATGAAAGAATCTGTCAATTGGTAAATATTTATATCTGTTTCTAATTTTGAATATAGTGCATGAGGTATCATGAATGTGCTTGTTTTTGGTTATTCAAGTGCTTTACGCCTCTCGTATTGATAACTTGTTTCAAGGAAGTTTTCTCAAAGCCACCTCTTTCATGTTGAAGAAATGGAAAATATTTAAAAAAAGGGTTAGATTTGGGTCAAGTTTTATAAACGACGTGCTTGCGATTTCAAATTAATCGTGACGATTACATGAATACTATTATAAATTCTTGTTGAATAATTATAATCCCACTTAATTTTTAGGAGCGCAATTGCAAGAACCGTAGGTGACGATGTTCCGAAACTTGACAAGTTGGACGAGACTCAAAAAATGTATGTGTTAGAAGAAAAGGTTGGTGATAGGAACTTGAGTGAAATAAACAACACTGCTCATGAAAATATCAGGAATCTACCAGGTTTTAAAATTCCTGAGAATGTTGTAAGTATGCTTGTTTCACAATCATAAAATTTTTACAGCTAAACTTTTTTAAACTTTAATTTAAACTTTTACAGCTGTATTTGAAACAAGTCCTCCATGGTGGGAATAGGTTGTCAAAAATGGGATATCTGCCACTGTGCTATGGAGCAAGGGCGGGTCCAGACCAGATTTTCAGGGGGGCATATCAGAAGGTATGTTATACTTTCCAGAGTGCTTTTGAGCAGAGGATATTTAGGGATTCAGTGGTCTGTCCAAGGCAATTTTAGCAGGGTTGCTTGATTTAAATCACTTGATTTTTTTAAAAAAAATCATTGATTTAAATCAAAAATGTTTAACTGCTACAATTTAAATAAAAAATTAGTTGTATGCTTTAAAATGGTTTGCAAGATTATTTGCATTACAATTTTTTTTTAAATTCTGCTAGAATTAGATATTGTAACTGGGTTTATGTTACTCTACATAAAATTCCTTGCAATTTCAAGAACAAATTTTACTACCAATAACAAAAATATTTATGATGAAAAGGGGTAAATACGCAGGGTTTGGAATAAATAATTGTGATAAACTAAACAAGAATTAAAATATTTTAATTATTTTATCTGGTACATCAACTTTTTAAAATACAAGCATCTGAATGAGTTTTATCGTAAGCATGCTTTTATAGTTAGCCATTAGGGTGGTTCAACAATACATGGTAAAAAATTAAGTTTCAAATATAAACCGGGCCACCCCTCAAATTTTTTAGACTTGTAGACAGAAATATTTTGGGAAAATTTCAACTTCATATCTCAACTGCAAGGGGGTGCTCAAGCCCCCCGAACTTTATAAGTTAGTGAATTCTACTGCAATTTTTTCATTAAATTGTTTTAAAAACCAAAAACTACCAAATATTAAGTATGCATTTTTGTTTTAATATCTATTATCATAAGAATAAATCAAAATATAAAGTACAAAGTAAAAGTTGTAGGTAATTTTTTGCTCCTAGACAACAAAATTATACTGTATTGCGCAATAGTGTCTAAAATGGATTTCTTGGTTTTCTGATGGAATGCATTTTCTGATAGCAAGAATTGCTTATCTTAATATTGGTGATATATTTATTGAAATCTTCTATCAACTTTACCCCTCTTTTGGCAGTCATTGACTACTTATAAACTTTAAGCCTACCACATATGGTGTGTCATGATCTTTCTTGCAGTGAGCACAATATCTTTATCAATTGATTTAAACTTTTCAATATCTTTTAAAAACATAAAATCTAATCCAGGTGCCTCAATTGCAATATGTGCTTCTCAGTGGCGTAGCCAGAAATTATTTTTGGGGGTGCAGGATGATATCGAAATGAAAGAAAAAAATTAAGGTTTTGAATTACACTAATTTTTTCTCACTAAATGAATAACTTAATATTAAAATAAATTAATGATGCATTTTAATCATGGAACAAAGAAATTCTTTGTTAACAGCAAACTAGAACAAAGTATTTCATCAACACTTATATATGAAATGTATCAAAAAGAACATTTTATTTACTTAAAATCATAAATATAAGCTGGTGCGGACATAGGATTTGTTTTTTTTTCTAGGGGGGCTATGAATTTTTATAATCCAATTGAATCTTCTTGATGATCTTAATATGGAAAAGGTAGTGAATTATCCTGCTCCAACTATTAAAAGGGGGGGTCTGGGGGTCCCCCCCAGAAATAGTTTGGAATTTAAGTCATAAATCCCCATTTTTTTCATCTCATTTTGGTACGCCTCATCCTAATTTTGGATACAGGTTTTATGGTAGAACTTTTGCGTTTTGACAAACTTAATATAAAATAGAGTTGTAATAGAGTTACAAATACCAGGGGGGTCTAGGGGTCCTCCCCCATAAAATTTTTGAAAATTTGAACCTTAAAAACTGGTTTTTAACTTGTTTTGGTGTATCTAATCTGAATTTCGGGAATAGGGGGAAAAAATTCTAAAATATTTAATTTCACAAAGAAAAAAGTTTGGGGCTTGGGGTGCAAAAGACCCGTTGCACCCGGTGAATTCCAACGTAACGGATGTTACATTCATACGAAAATTCGATGTTTAAACAATTTTTAAGGGCATAAAAACGTCTCATAATAATGATTATATATTTTTTCCTAGTAAAACTAGTTCTGAATAAAAGATATACATGTTTGAAAATTTATTTCCGGGGGTGTGAAGTGGGGGGGAAATTATTGTTTTTTGTAACGGATGTTACATCAAATGGAAGCCCTTTTACACTTTAGTGTCATCAGTTTAAAAAGTCTGTGAATCTATAAGGCATTTTAGTTTAAAAAAAATTTAAATAACATTACTAGACATGTACGCAATATATCACAGCATTGACTAAAAAATTCAGTCATTTTTTGTATTTTTTAAAAAATTCTAAACTTTCGTAACGGACGTTACATGGTGTAACAGACGTTACGTCGTACGAAATGCATACCATTTAGGCCTTGAATATTTAAGTCAAAGTTGAAGAGGAGGATCATAACTTCATAAGAACCATTCATGTACTCCAAGATTATCAATTGGGGTTATTACAATATCGGCAAATATCGTAAATACCGATAAATCTCGTACATTGTGTAGCATTTTAAATTACTAAAAAACAACGTTAAAAACATTCAAAATAACATTATTTTGAACGAATAATCCTGTTAAAATTAAATTTGATGTAGTTTATTAATTAAACAATGCTGCAATATCGGCCAATATCGCAAATACCGATAAATATCATAAATTGTCCAGAGCTTTATATTAGTAAAAAACAAGGTTAAAGACATACAAAGTAATATTATTTTGAATGAATAAACCTGTTAAAATTAAATTTGGTGTAGTTTATTAATTACACTGCGATATCGGCCAATATCGCAAATACCGATAAATAGCATACACTGTCCAGAGCTTTGAATTAGAAAAAAAACAAGGTTAAAGACAAACAAAGTAATATTATCTTGAATGAATAAACCTGTTAAAATTAAATTTCATGCATTTTATTAATTAAACAATGTTACGATATCGGCCAACATCGCAAATATAAAAAATATCATACATAGTCAAGAGCTTTAAATTTAGTAAAAAAAATGGGTAAAAAACGTACAAAAATTATTTTGAATGATTAAACCTGTTAAAATCTACGATATTGGCCAATATTGCAAATACCGATAAATATTATGCATTGGGTGGCACTTTAAATTACTAAAAAATAAGGTTAAAAGCCCTCAAAATGAATTTATGAATGAATGAACGAACTTATTAAAATTAAAATAATTTATTAATTTACCAATGCTACGATATTAGCCAATACCTGTAAATATCGTGCAATGAGTGGCTTTTCAAATAAAAAAAAGAACAATTTTAAAAATAATCAAAATAATATTATTTTACCTACCCTTTTAAATTAAGTAAAATGTGTCTGAGAAGCAGTATTAGCCAGCCAAAACAAAAATTAAGCTATATTGACTGATATTTCTAAGTACATTTTAATAATGGCCAACACTGATAATATTATATTTAGTCATGCTGCTTGGAAATAAGGGTAATTAAGATGGGTAAAGTAATGATCATTACTTTCACAATAAAACGTTAAGTACCTAGAAATTAAGTTATAATCATAAATTAAATCTTAAGCGCATTGTTAAAAAATTCACTACGACAACCATTTTAAAATTGAAAGTGCATTATAATGAAGTTAAAATTGTAACTAAAATGAATTTAACGGTTTTTAATTTATTAGCATCCTAAATACCTGATCTTTTAATTTTTATTTGTGAAAAAAAGGCTAAAATAAAATTGCTGAGAAAAATCGTTATACATCTTGGATCTCAAGATGCCTTTACTGAAAGTTAGTATTTTAATTCTAATTTGCTGAAAAAGTTTTATTGATGTTTAATTTAATTAAATATTGTTTTTGCCATTAAAAGGGGGATTACCCCCTCCCCATGATAGTTGACATGGTGCCCTAGATGCCTCTCTTTTGCAAATATAGATTGGAAATTCTTGGTTGACACATAGTAAGATAAAATATAAAATTCATGACATAATTAATTTTTAATTAAAATTTATTACTTTCAATTAATTATATAATTGATAAATTAAAATAAATTAATTTATTAATAGTATGTTCCTTAATAAGTTTTCATTATGCCAAGTTATATGTGTAACAGACGTTACATTGACATTGTAACGTCCGTTACGACAGGCGCATGTAACGTCTGTTACACCTGTATTTACAAGTTATATACTTTTTTTTCACAAATTTTGATGTTATTAGTTCTGTTACCTTAAAATTAAATTAGAAAATGGGAATAAAAGTTTATAAAACCATTTTTCACAATGTGAGACAAACTTTAGTAAAATTTGTAACAGACGTTACATGCTCAACCTGGTACGACAAATAGACCCCCAACTAGGCAGATTTTGATTAAATCACTTGTAAACACACATTTATTTTATATTTAGAGATCTAACATCAATAATAAACTTCTGTGGAACAACTTTGATGGCAAAATTTACAGATGTAATAAGGTAAAAAGTCGGTAATTTCAGCAGCAACAAAACTTTTACAATACATGCTTTTTGATGACTTCCTCTACAAAATAGAGCCAATATTTGTAAAAACCAATGTTTGTTTCTAATTCTATAGACTTTAAGCTTCCCAATGATGTATAACACTTGGGGTTTTGATAAAGTTTATTTTTTTCCACCCGGGTGACTAGTTAGCTGGAATTCACCACCCTCTCTGTCTACGCCACTGGTGCTTCTTATACCCATAATTAAGCATACAAAAGAGCACCAAATTGCACCATGGCGGAATTCTACATTATTTGGCGATTTTTCGCTTGCGCCCGGCTAACAGAAAAGCACCAAAATAATAAGAAATAATAATAATCTTAACAATACTACTATAAACAAAGTTTCTAACAAAGAATTATGTGAAAAATTTGAAATATTTCTAAATAGTTATTAGTCATATTCCCTATGTGCCCGCTAATGTTAAATATTGAGGGTCATTGAGCACCCTCTTAGAATTTGATTAGGAAGCTAAAAATTTTTCTGCACTATACTGTTGATAGGTCTAAAAAAATTAAGGGGTGGCCCGGACTCTTGCTCAAAAAAAGTTTTTTTGAACCACCCTATTAGCCATGTTTTCCAAACTATTGTTTTCTTTTTCATAACTACAGCTATTCTTTATGTACATGACTGTCGTTAAGTTGCTTATTTGATTTGATTTTTATTACTAATTATTTTAAAGAAATAAGTATACATAATACTTTTAGTAAAATTAATTTAACTGAATTATTATGATTCAAAGATTGATTAAAATTTTAACACAAAAATGGGGCAGAATTTTTTTAGAAATCATTGTCACAATTTCTTTTAAAGCTAAAATATATTGATTTCACAATTGGGCAGAAATAGGCTTAGAAAGGATAAATAAAAATTTTAGTAACTGATAGCACTGGGGAACAGCCATTTCGTTGTCTTAGAACTGTGACTTGTTTTTGAATCACTTTTGGCCCCTGAATCCAAAAGTAACTGGTTTTTGTCTGTCACGTCCACTTTTTTGGCAAACAGCCCCGCCCCCTTTTTACGTACTTTTTCAATGACTTAATGACTTTGAATTCGATTTTCAGGGTCAAAAATCATTACTTTAGTCTTTAAATTACACCCGAGAGGACAAGAATGGTTAAAGTTTCTAAAATATGAAAATTTGTGGCCAATGGATAGGTTTAAGAGGGGTTATTACCCCCCTAAAAACGCAAAAAAAATCGTTAAAAATGATAGTTTATTTAACGCTATTTTTTACACTTATTTTTTACGCAATTCCTTTTCAAAAGGTCCTAACCCATCACCAAGGACCCAAATTTAATGAAAATTGGCCGCAATGATTTTTACAAAAAGCGGTTGAGGCATTAGCGCCCCCGAAGCACCCGCGGAAGGGTTCAGAATACTGTCTTTCGTTTAGAGGACGCGAACACCTCAACCGCTTATAGTAAAAATCATTGCTGCCTATTTTCAAATCAATTTGGGTCCTTGGGGAAGGGTTAAGACCTTTTAAAGAGGAATTGCGTAAAAAAGTAAAGAGAAAAACCCTGAAATGCAAAAAAGGAACGTTATATAAAGGATAGAGGTTATTTTAAGCTTTTCTTACTCTTATTTTTTATGCAATTCCTCTTTAAAAGGTCTTAACCTTTCCCCAAGGACCCAAATTTAATGAAAATAGGCAGCAATGATTTTTACTAAAAGCGGTTGATGTGTTATCGTCCCCGAAGCGAAAGAGAGTCTTCCGAACCCTTCCGCAGGTGCTTCGGGGGCGCTAATGCCTCAACCGCTTTTTGTAAAAATCATTGCTGCTTATTTTCATTAAATTTGGGTCTTTGGGGATGGGTTAGAACCTTTTGAAAAGGAATTGCGTAAAAAATAAGTGTAAAAAATAGCGTAAAATAAACTATCATTTTTAATGATTTTTTTACGTTTTAAGGGTGGTAATAACCCCTTAAACCTATCCATTCGCTAAAAATTTTCATATTTTAGAAACTTTAACCATTCTTGTCCTCTCGGGTGTAGTTAAAGACTAAGAGTGATTTTTGACCTAGAAAATCGAATTCAAAGTCATCAAGTCATTGAAAAACGTAAAAAGGGGGCGTGGCTGTTTGCCAAAAATGTTGCCGTGATAGAAGAAAACTAACAACAGTTTTCTGATCAGTGTGCCCATTGAACTCAGGGGCCGCGCTAAGGTTTCAAAACATTCGCCAATGAATTAGCCAAATCATAAATTTATTAGCTATTAGCCATATTTTTTTTGAGTAAAATCTAATTGCATGATTTTTTTAAGTTACTCCATCCAAAAATTAAAGCTTTCGCGGGCAGTCCGTGGCTGGCGCCGGCATAATCGGATATCTGGTAAAACCGGTATATTAACGTAGCTTCATTACATAAAACAGCTAATAAATACAGCGCCATCATATAGATGGGGCTGTATTTATCGCTTATCTACTCAGGGGCGTAGCCAGAGGGGGGGATTTGGGGATATATCCCCCCCCGAAACTCAGAAAATTTCCTTTTTGACCATAGAAAACCACTAAAAATACCCCATATCCCCTCCCGAAATATCAACATCCCCCTCCGAAATTTTTTTCTGGCTACGCCACTGATCTACTAGACAGGTTTCGATTCTCAAAATCAGTTAAAAAGATACTTTTTAAATCCAAGTCAATCGGCTCATTAATTATGTAAAAAAATTCTAAATCATTAAGATAATAATCTATACAGCAAGCTTTTTGCTCAAGTTCGATTATTTTTTTATTATCAACAAGTACTTAAACAATAATAATGCTCCCTCAGAAATAAATGCATGCCTTCCAATATGAGGCAGCTCGTTAAACAAAATTATTTTTTTCGCAATCTTTTTTAATCGTCGAAATTTTCAATGGAGTATTTAAATATTAAAGGAGTATTAGAACCTGAGAATCTTAATAACATAAAATTATGATTATGCATTCTGTGAATGCTCGCGGCTGTACAGCCAAACCATTTTTGGCGAGTAATCGCACACAGGCGACTTTTAAAAACGAAAGTTAAGTTCTGAAATTTATCGATTACTTTTGGAAGTTCACTAAAACGGAAAAAGTATTCGCCAGTACTTTCGCCGAAATTACTTTTTCTCGCCATTTTCGCGATTTACTTACTCGCATTTGGCGAATGGTTAGCGCGGCCCCTGGAACTCTAAAACAGCCAAAAAAATCGAAGTCAACAGAAATTATGTTAAAAATTGTTCCCCAGTGTAGTTCATTCACCATTTTAGGATGGGCTTGGGCATCTCACCATGAAATGGCAGCGAACCACTACCCTTAATTAATTCAATTAATTAATGCATAAAATAGATTAAAATTGGGATATTAAGTAATCCTAAACTTTTATATCACATTGAAATTACAATATCAGTATATTATTTACCAGTTTCAGGAAGTTCAGAGCTAGTTATTCATTTAAATCAAAAAAATCTGATTTAAATAAAAAAAATCTGATTTAAATAAAAAAATCGGATTTAAATCAAATAAATCCGATTTTTAAAAAAAAAATCAAAAAATTCAGCAACCCTGAATTTTAGGTTCTTGCGTATTATTGCCACCGCAGCTACAGATTTGGCCTTAAAAATACCTTATAATCTGAACTAATAATAATAAAACCTTATAATCTTAATTAAAACCGCCAAATCTAAAGCTGGGGTGGCGTTAATACGGAAGAACCCAATGTTACTACCGTTTTTCTGAACCTTCCCTATTTGATAAATAGTTACTTTCACATTTTCAGTTTTAGTAAAAAGGTACCTTCACAAAATACAAACATTTTTGTGAGAAAGTTCTCTAGGAAGCTATGTTTTCTTAATAGTTAACTTTTTAGCCACACTATACTTAATTTTCTTTTGTTGTTAATGTTTAAACATTATTTACACTTGTTTTTTTGAACGAATTTTCACAAAATTTCTAAATTTTCCCAAATGAGCACAAAACTGGTACAGTTGAGGGAAAAACCCGACTCATTTGCGATTTATGGCGAACCACTTGGGTTGGGAAGACAAAGGAGGTGTCATTTTTCATTAATTGAAGTATTCTTTTACCAAAAAATTTATAGGGTCCTTAGGGGGTTGTCATCATATTAAGCAAAACACTAACTTTTTTCAATGGGGACCTCCAATTATTATGAGGTTTTCTGGAAGGCCATCCCTCCAAACCCTTAAATACCCTGTCTCATCCAGATTGATTCACAAATAATTTTTTTTAAATAATAAAATTTTTTATTTTTAAAATCGTGTAATATTTTTATGGTAATCGATTCCGGTAGTAATTTTAATTTATGTAGAAAGCCTAAATTTCAATCAATTTTTGATAAAAACGAACGAGAAAGAACATTCGCGGTATGCATTCCGCATTGGTATACCGCCCCTTAAGATTAAAGTTCGTTTTTATCAAAAACTATTGGATAAAATCAATTGCAATTTTGGCTTTCTACATAAAATTACTACCAGAATCAATTGCCATAAAAATATTTCACGATTTTAAAAATTAAACTTTTAATTTTTTAAAAAAGTTTTTTATTTGTGAATCAATCTGGATGAAACTCGGTATTTTAGGGTTTGAAAGGATGGCCTTTCAGAAAACCTCATAATAATTGGGGGTCCCCATTGAAAAAAAAGTTAGTTATCATTTATAATATGAAGACGACCTCTTAAGGACTGGAAAAATTTTTTGGGTAAAAGAGTACTTTAATTAATGAAAAATAACACCTCCTTTGTCTTCCTTACCCAAGTGGTTCGCCAGAAATCTAAACAGTCAGTTTTTTCCCCAACTGTACCTCCTAAAAAACCTAGACAGACCCCCTGGGATTGCACATGCCAAAGTTTTTGAGAGGTGTTATGGACCTGAATTTTTTAATGTCTTTTCTGAGTATACATCATAAATCACGGATCTGTCCAGGACAAATTTACTACCGTTTTCGGTAGCTTCACAAATTCGCTGATCGTTAAAAACGGTAGCTTCACAAAATCGCCGATCGTTAAAACAGTAGCTTCACAAAATCGCCGATTGTTAAAACGGTAGCTTCACAAATTTAAAATTTCTTATTTTCACAATTTATTGCTAAATTTTCACAATTTAAAACTGAATTTTCACAAATTATTTCTAAACTAATAATACTAATATTTGAAAACTTTAACTCCCCTTAAAATGTATATGTAAAGTGATTTTTAAAAACATATTTTTCAATTCATTTTATTACGCGTATTTAATTTTCACAAATTATTTTTCACAAAATAGGTAGTTGGCAACAAATCCTGGACAGATCCCTGTAAATAAATGAAATGAGAAACTTTGTTATAGAGTATGAAAAGTTTGTTTAAGATAATGCTTGCTCCAACTGTGTCAAGGAAATGCTTTTACGAATGAATTCAGGTTTGCAAGCAGATAATTGACTCAGGTTTTAAAGTGGGCAACAAAAGTGAAAGCAAATTTACACCTATTGACAGTACACATATGAAACATACATATTAAATAAACTTAAAATATTAAGGAGCTCAGTTTTTATAAATTTACAACGAAAGGCTTTCCAACAGGAATTGGTTCAATCCGTGCAGATTGAACAAATATTTTGAAATATGCTATTAATGTCTTGTATTTATAAGAGTGAAAATCATAAAAGCTACTACTATAACATATATAATACATTAAGGATGAAAAATATTTTTCACTATAAAAATTGTGCATTTTACATTCAAAAAAGACATGTTCGCAAGACAGATTTATTTAAATTGCAAAATTTACAAGTTTGGTCTGGGTGTATTTTAAAGATTTTTCCTTCATAAAGTGTATTTGTTATTAGTTCAATCTCAATTGAAATCAAATTTTCTTGTCTGATATATTTAATGTTGAAATCATGTAATCTTCAATGAAGGGATTGAGTTAGCTTGTAACTCACTATGTAAAGCTGTTGGAGTAAGCTAGTGGTTGATCCATGCACCTCAGATTTTTAAATTATGTTGACTTTTTTACATCTTTCTAATGGTATTCTTGTGATGTTTGAAAATTATAATTTTCTTAGATGAAATCAGCTGATGATTTAGGAGTGCGTTGCAACGGGGACCCCCACCACGAGCCGGCCTACCGTACTCTGTCGTCGGATCACTCTCCGAACAGTTCGTCTCACTACGACAGCTTGAGGAGGCAAAAGCACAGCACGTCCTTTGAGCAGGAGAACCCGTCTCCCGTTGCCAAAGGAGAGGGCCTCTATTCCACCGGCTCGGTTTACTCGCAGCCGGGGACGGTGCTAAGAGCTCCGATGCTGGGGCGAGCGCCCGAGTATATGGACATGACCATCACCCTCCTTCGCCAGGAGAATGGGTTCGGGTTCAGGATTGTTGGTGAAATGGAAGGATCTCAAGTAAGATAATTTTTCCGATTGTTCCCTGTGAAACACAGGATCTTGCATGTCTTATGGATGGAAAATCTCCTTTAAAGGTCTTGAACTACTTTTAAAAGCTATTTGTAGCTATACTATTTTGCTTCATTTAAGTTGGGTGGAGTTTTTGTAATTTTAAAAACATTAATTTCAACGAGGCAAACTATTGCAGATTGTAAAGCAGTTTTTTCTCCCTCTTTTCAACAGGCTATTTCCCATATAGTTCCTGGTGGTGCCGCAGATTTGGACGGAAAAATGCGACTTGGCGACGAGATCGTATCTGTCGACAACCAAATGGTTTTGAACACTTCCCATCGGCACGTTGTGAACCTCATAGGCAACTCTGCTAACATTGGCAAGTTGACACTTGGACTGAGGCGCAGAGTTTCACCTGTTGGTAAGAGATTTTCAAAAATTATGTAATCCTAATGAACTTGACAATTATTTAAGTCTCCAACTTTTTTAGTTTTTTTGTAGCTTTGTTTTGAAATTTTTATGTAACTATTTCAAGTTACATAAAAATTTAAATTCATTAACCCGTAACAGGGGAGGGGAAAAATTGGAACCATGAACTTGTAGCGTGAGTGACGACGCTATTTTAATTTATATTTAAATAACTAAAATTCTTAAAAGATTCGCAATACTTATTTTAAATTTATAGCATAAATTTCAATATGCATGATTTTTTTAGAAAGAAAATAATAGTTATTTCTATATTAAAAAATTATTTGAAATTGCAATTTACAAAAAAATGTAGCGTGAGTTACGGTCGAATTGCCCAGTAGTGTTTCAGCTCATTTTCAGACCCTTTGGATTACATCTGATGGGAACAGTTCCTTGTAAAACACAGAATTTTCTCGGTAAAAAAATTATAATTAGCGTGTCAAAATTTCAAGAGGGCTAGGGGGTTCCTACCTCAGAAATTTATTTTGAAAATTCTCCTTTAAACTTCTGTTTTACCACCTTTTCAAACTCTTCGTGGAACACTCAAGGGGAGTATCTTCTTGGAAGCAGCAGAATGTTCAAGGGAAAAACGCTATATAATAGGAGTCTATAAATTTTAGAGGGGAGTTTGGGGGTTCTTCCCCGGAAATATTTTTTGAAATTGGCCCCTTTAAGTATAGAGTTTTAACTCAGTTTGAGGCCCAACACAGGGTTCCCACGGTCCTTAAAAGTCCTTTAATATTTGAATATTTTATTTTTGAATTTTTATTGCTAAATTTACAGGGTGTCCCAAAAAAGACTGACACATTACATTTTAAAAATCAATAACTCGAAAACTAAAAAAGATAAAAATAAGCGGTTTTTCGAATTCTACCCTAAAGACCAAATAATTTTATGACACATATTTTCGTAAATCGTAGTTCAAAAATCCCCCGGGGAGCCCTATTTTCCATTATCCCTTATGGGGAGATTGATACTTTCATGCCCTGTCGGCGGATTCGGGAACAATTATTTACGAAAATTTGTGTCATAAAATTCTTAGGTCTTATGAGTAGGATGCAATAAACCGCGTATTTTTATCTTTTTTAGTTTTTTAATTAAAAATTTTTTAAATGTGTCAGTCTTTTTTGGGACACCCTGTAGGCAGGGATGCAGAAAATGTTTTTACTTTCAAGATTTCCCCCAATCCATACAAAAATTTCCCCAAAATTTAAAAAAATGATAAAGACCATCAAAAATTCTGAATTATCGTCTGTATCAGAAATCTGTTTAAAAGTACAGTGACAGTCAATTCAATAGTATACTTTTCCACAAAATTTCCCCAGATGGCTAAAATTTCCCCCGATCCTAGATCGCCGGATCGGACATATTCTGCATCCCTGCCTGTAGGTACTTGAAAGTCCTTGAAAAACGTTCTAGGTCCTTGAATTTTCACTCAGCCACTAATCGAACTTAATTTTTTTCACATCTTTGGTTTTTTTTCTAGAAATTTTCTTTAAAACTACTCTTATGAACATACCTTGCGGCTAGTTTTACAAGCTGACAGAGAAGAGCGACTTGAAAATGACTTGTCTTGAAATACAACTAATTTTTAAATGTCTGCGAAAAAGGTCCTTGAAAAATTTTGTTGAGGCCCTTGAAAAGTCCTTGATTTTCAATGGTTTCAAAGAGTGGGAACCATGCAACAGTTCCTTATAAACCATGGAATTTTCTATAGAAAAAAGTTCAATGCGTCAAAGTTTTAAGGAAGGGGGCCTGGGGTTACTCCCGCAGAAAAAGTTTTAAGCATCACCCCTATAAACTAGTGTCTTATCTCCTTTAAAAACTCCATGGAAAACACACAAAGGGAACCGCTTCATGTAAGCGGCTGAGGTTTAAAAGAAAAAATGCCGTATGACAGGCGTCAAAAGGCTTACCCTTTTACTGAAATTAATGATCATTGACTTATATTGGTGACAACTAGCTGATATGCCTGGCTGATAAGTTTCAATTTATTATTCGTTTAAGTTTTTTCAAATTACCTGTGTAATTTTCTGTATCAGCAATTACCAATCATCCCGGTATCCTTGGCACCTTTTCCATATTCCAGGCTTGTGATTTTTCCGCTAATTTTAGAGGTGCTTAAAATCGGAATTCCACTCAATTGTGTGCGGGTGCGTAATTAATATTTCAAAGCTGGAAAAATCGGAATATTTTGTTTCCTGAGCGGACATAAAGTGTACCAAAACGAATTAAAACCCTGTTTTTTAGGGTCAAATTTCAAAAATTTCCTGCGATTGAGTTTAGTAAGATGAGAATCCTATCTAAAAAGTGTTAAAAAGCTAAATTGAACCTATTGTATGGGATAGGGATTTGAATTTGGGCCCTTCACGAAATAAATTTCTATACCTCTGTAACTTATCTAGATACTTCCAAGAAATTTCAGATAATTTCTTTCTTGAGCAATCACATGCCTGATAATCTGAAGTAGCCGGTAATTTTCCTATCTGGGTGTTCCGGAATATATTGGAAAATAATATTGAAAATGTGGTTCACTCTGACTTTTTGCTTTTTTGTCAATGTGGATATGCTTAAAATATGTTTATTGACTTCCTGCAGGAGAAGCGTCCCAAATTTGCGAATTACTTCAACAATCAATACAGGAACAACAATTAATACAGGACTACTTGCTGGAAAATGAAAAATTAATGCAAGACTTAATGCAGGAAAATTATAAATTAATGCAGAGCTTAAAGAAACCAGATCTTCCTGTTCTTCCAGAAATCCTGACCTTCCTCCTGATCCCCTCGGCAGACGGGCTGGGGATCTTTGTTGAGGGAAGAAGAACCTTAACTGCAAACGGTTCCAGGGACCTGGGAATATTTATCAGGGCCGTGATTCCTGGAGGAGCTGCTTCTAAGGTAGGTTGTATACATAAAAAAAGTTTATACCAAAAGACAGTTTTGTATGAATTACTGTAAATACAGTAAAACCTTTTTTTAATATTTAGTGTCTGTAATTTGAATCAGTGGTTGAAAAGTCATTTCCCGTCTCCACATCTTTCCCCTGTGTGTTGCCATGGTTTCCACCAGTCTTATTTTTTCTCACAATACACCAAGCTGGCCAGTTTATATGCTGCTGTCGAATCCAGGGAGTCCAGCAAAAACAGATTGCGGAAGCAAATTTTTTCGCACTGTCGAAGAACAAATCCACCAATCAAATACCACTAAATCAAATAATAATAATAATTGCTTCAGATTGTTGGAGAAGCTCATTTGATAGGTTTGGATCTTTGCCAACACGATGATGTCACGCTTACGAACTAATCAAATGAGCTTTTCCACTCGCAATTAAAAATATTCCCAAAACAGAAGACTTGTTTTTTATTCAAAGATGTCGAAAATGTTGCGTCTGATGTGGCAAATGGCTTGCCACCTGACAAATTGTATAAGTAAATTTACTCGCCAACTTCGAGTTGGCGACCGGAAATTTCAAGCTCTGCTTTAACTAATGTGCAAAAATAAAACAACTGCTCATGCTTACATTTTCTCCCTTGTTAACGAGGTGACGAACTTCTACTGTAGTGACGTCCAATTGCCTGACCACCTAACTGGAACATTAGCCTAGCAGGGGTGCAGAAAATGTTTCAGGGACCAAAATTTCCCCAGAACACAATTTGTTTTCTCTAAAATTTCCCCAAAAAGATTTTATTTAAAAAAGTGGAGTTTTTTCGATTATTATAAACTTCTTTCAGATTCAATAATTTTCACAAGATCCATAAATTTAAATTTTAATGATCTTTATACTCTTATTTTTACACTTTCTTACACACTTATAATAATCTTAGTTAGCTCAGAAGTGGCTCTTTTCTAAAAATATAAAAAAATCCCATTTCTCTCAAATTTAAGCTACTTGTAAATTTCTCCTTAATTAACTAAACCTTTTGTAAAGAACATTGTAGTGATTAAACAAGAACATATTATAGCATTCATTCTACTAAATAGTGAAAATTACCCACATCCTACCACGAATATGTTGCTTTTTCTGCATACCAATCAAAAAGCAAGGAAAAGCCAACTTTCAGGTATTCACCTAGAAAACTAGGATTTTTGTCGCGGATTCGTAGTTTTCCCACTCTCCGCAGTTTTCACCTGATTTCCGTTTAAATTGGAGGTTATGAGGCAGTCATACCCAAAATATTTGTTTGTCAGCCAATGATGATTGGATTTTTTTAGCTTTTCCTTCTGTCTTGGGCAAAAATTTCCCCAGAACAGCTTGAATTTCCCCCGAACCTCGTTCGGACATATTCTGCACCCCTGTAGCCTAGCACCCCAGGCCCCACGGTCAAGAAAACGAAGATGGGCATTGTAGGGCTTGGCCCACTATGGGCTGTCGTGCCGATGGTTTACGGTCGTATTCACCGGTAACCTGACCGGCGGTCAGGTCAGGAAACCATGGTTACAGCCTCTGATTGGTGGAAGGAAAATATTGAATTATTTTTCCACCAATCAGAGGCTGTAACCATGGTTTCCTGACCAGACCGCCGGTCAGGTTACCGGTGAATACGGCCGTTAATTTTGAGTGTGCATACCTGCTAGCTTGCCCCGCTGGCCAATTGACAGGTACCAGGTGCTAAAGGTAGGTAAAAACAGTGCTCACTTTTCTTATTTTCTCAAGGTTGATTAACATATTACACTCAGTGACTATTTCAATATTTTTTGTAAGCAGCCAGAACAATCGGAGTGGCCAAACATCCCCCAAACGCACTTATAGTGTTGAATAGCGAGAAATGCAGCCAATCCCACCAACCCCAACAATCACATAAAGCTGTATAGCTACTTTTAAATTTTCTGATTTTAACTTATAGTCCTTTATATTGCAATGGAAGTGCATTGTAACTAGTGAGAAATTATCAGTAGTGAACCGACAATTTTGTTTAGAGCTTTATGCGATCGTTAGGGTTGGTGGGATTGGCTGCATTTCTCGCTGTTCAACACTATTAGTGCGTCTGGGGGATGTTTGGCCCATCCGATTGGTCTGGCTGCTTACAAAAAATATGGAAATTGTTCACAGCTCAGAAATTGTTTCTCAAAATCAACTTGGAGAAAATGAGAAGTGAGCACTGTTTTTATCTACCTTTAGCACCTGGTACCTGTCAATTGGGGCGGGGTAAGCTAGTAGGTATGCACAAGGCACACACTAAAAGTTTATACCAACTCTTCTCTATCCCATATATTTTATTTGTGAGAAGATAAGTACAGGGTTGCCAACTACTCCGAAACTTCCGGAGTTTTTTCCGTTAGAGTACTGAAAATCCGCGAATCCGCAATAAGTGTTAAATACTCCGGAAATACCCTTTCCATGTTTAATGCTTTATATAATCTGTTACGATGGTAAGCCCTACTGGAACGCTAAATGGCATTGCAATGGTTGAGGCTCAAAATAGTATCGAGTTCTTTCCTTTCTTCGATAAAATTGACCGCAAAAGACATGGCTAGTGTTTCCAAGAGTCGGGTAACAAACCATGGTTGGCTTTAGAACGATTGAAAAAATTTAGCGGTCATGCTTTCTGCAATATTTGTACGTTTTGGTGGTTCCGGAGATAGCAGTTTCGCACTACTCCAGAAGTAGCATAAGAAATCCGGAATTTTTTCCCCTGGGCTCCTGAAGCTTTCTGGAAAAGGTTGGCAACCCTGTAAGTAACGTCTGTGGGGCCCTGGGATCTTGGACTATAATGTTTACGGGTCAGTGTTAGGTTTTAATGATTGTAGATAGAGATCTGATCTGAAGTGTAAACATAACTGCTATTTTAAATTAAATTTTTTAGTGGAAATTAGGTGGTCAGTAAGTACAGGGGTCAATCCAGTCAAAAATAGAGGCCCTTTTGGCGCTCTTTCACAAAGTTCAAATTATCTTTAATGATTATTTGGAGGAAAACGGTCACAAAATATTTAAATTGAATTTTTTAATGATATCCTTGGTTAGTGAGTCTATTTTTACTACTTACGCGCCGATCTGCTAGCTATCAATTTTTCGCAAAAAACATTTCATTTTCCACACAAATGGGGAGCTAAAAAATAAAACCTGGATCGACCCCTGAAATAATGGTCAATTTTCCCTCCTCGTAATTCCCCCAGCTAAAAGCACTCTATTTTGCCACTCAGGACGGACGGCTGAAAGTCAACGACCGACTCGTCAGCGTCGGCACCACTTCCCTGTCGGGTATGAGCTTCAGCTGCGTCATGGAGACGCTCCGCGTAGCCTCGACACAGCCCTCCGTCTTGCTCACAGTGGAGCGAATCACCGGGCAGGTCGGGGAACACTGTAAGCTGCCGCCGGCTCCCGCGGGGATTTCTTTGACCAGAGGGGGAGTGAAAGCAGATAGAGCACAAGGACCTGGTATGCAGAGAAAACAACGTATTCCCGGGAGGAAGTGTGAGGATGTCGTGTCCACAACGAGTCCAAATCAAGGCAGGATGGGTAATTTTCACTTTCTTGTTCAATCACATCCATGTTCTTTCCTAAAAGAAAAAAGTTGATATATATATATATAATAGCAATCTTAATAAAACAATAAGAAACAAGAACTTAAGAAACATGGCTTTCGAACATAGAATAAGAAACATGGCTCTCTGCCAATTGCCACGTTGCAAAAACATATATATATACAGAAATGCTTATACTATATATATACAGGGTGTCCCACGAGAAGTGGCCCAACCCCTTTAACTTTTGAACCCCTACAGATATAGTCATGAAAGTGGGGTCTAGGTATAGTAAAGTGACCATGCTCTATCCGATGAGATAACTTTCAACGCTCTCTAGCTGAAACTTTAGGAGTTATAATTTTTATTTTAAAAACTATGTGAGGTATGTGAAAAAAGTCAATGACTAAGTTGTAGAGCATCATCGATTCAGTAGGAAAAGACACCTTAAGCAGAAAAATATCTTGAATAAAACCCCTAAAACGCACGCTCAATTAGGTTGAATTTACGTAGTTTTTACGTCTTAAGACGCTCCTCACGAGGCGAAAATGAGAAATTTTTATTTTTATGATTTAAGTAAATGACTAAAAGTATTCTTTGTTCATTAAATTGAAAATTTCTCTTTTTCGCCTCGTGAGGAGCGTTTTAAGACGTAAAATCTACGTAAATTCAAGCTATTTGAGCGTGCGTTTTAGGGATTTTATTCAAGATATTTTTCTATTTAAGGTGTCTTTTCCTACTAAATCGATGATGCTCTACGACTTAGTCATTGACTTTTTTCACATACCTCAAATAGTTTTTAAAATAAAAATTATTACTCCTAAAGTTTCCGCTAGAGGGCGTTGTGAAAGTTGTCTCATCGGATAGGGCATGATCACTTTACTATACCTAGATCCCACTTTCATTACTATATCGGTAGGGGTTCAAAAGTAAAAGGGGTTGGGCCACTTCTCGTGGGACACCCTGTATTATAAGCATTTCTGAGCTAAAATATTATATATAAAAGATTAGTGTGTAAGAAAGACTAAAACTAGAGATCATTAAAATATAAATCTAGGGATTATGTAGTTAGCCTGTGTTAAAGGTTAATTAACTTATAAAGGTGAATTGGGATTTTAAGAGTTCGGGATAAAGAGTTCATCACGGTTCTATGGAATGTTTTCATTAGAAGTTGGAGTCTCTGTAAAATGTCTTAAATACAATCATGTATATTAGAATAAAAATGTTAATAAATATTACATGCTTGGGGTGAGACGGGAGACAGTTCTCCAAAGGGTGGTGCAATTTAGGAAAAGTTAAAAAACCCTTGTTTTTCAGGAATGGGATTTCGTGTAATCTTTTTGAAGCTTCTCTCATGTGTTTGTCTCGTCACATGTTCCTACTACCCCGGTGAAAGAGCGGCTGCTAACACACCAAGTAAGAGCACCCAAGCAAGCAAGGAATAGTATTTATTTTGCCAAAAGGTTGTACTACATTCAGATGAGGCCTCTGAATCTTTGTTTGGACGCAACGGTGTATTCCTAACTCTGATCTCTCTTCTCCTTCTGTTCGCATTTTTTCTTATTGTCATTCTCATTTCAAAGGACGTATTTACACATACAGGTTTATACTTATAGTTGTATGTTAATAAGAAATGATATGTTCATTTTCGTAGAGTTATTACTCATTGTGTACATAGGCCACATTTAAGTATGATCATATCAAAGTGTGATTAAAAGTAGTTTATTGTGTTTAAAAGTAGCATCGAAGATTTTTTTCCCTCAAGTTTGCCTTTTTTTGTCTGCTAAACAGTTGTCTGTTGTCAAAAAGTCCTGTCGTTTTTATTTCTGTGAAGAGGTTTCCAGCTTTTTATAAAAACTTCCATTGTTGTCCCATTGCTCCACTTGTTAAATACACTGGAAATTTTTGGGAATAAAATTTTTGATGTCTTTTTAATTTTCGTTTTGATGTATCAATTAAGGATATATTTTATCCTTAACTTGAACAATAAAACATTTAAGAGGGAATCTTATTTTTTATTTCCTATGCTTAAAGTTGGAAACCTGCTACTAAATTCAAATCTCACCATGATGTGTTCCTATTTTCTCTGTAGAGATTGCTTATTGAATGCTGTTGTTACTAACTGAAAATTTGTGAATGTCAACCAAATTGCTATTGCTTACACTTATAATTTTAGCATACTTTCTGGAAAGTAAACTACTGCTAAACCAACGATAGTAAAAGGGTCACGTGATTTTGACAACGCTGGAACAAGTATTTCGGAGGGGAGACAGGTGGAAGTTGAGGGGCAGTTGATCGAAAGAGGAAGAGACATTTGCTTGTAGTATATGGAAGCAAGACCCCAACTATCACCGGTTACCCATCTATCGGCCGTGCAAAGTCTGAAATCATGTGACCCTTTTACTATCGTTGGCTGAGCAGTAGTTCCTAGGATAAAAAATTTATTGCATGATTTTCTCTTTTTCATTCTTATCAAATTGAATTTCTTGACGCATATTGCATATTTGCATTGACGCATATTGCATTGCACTTGAATTGCATATTTGTCACTTTTACAATGTTATTTTATCTCTGACTGTGGATTTCAACACAGAACCTTGCTAAACCAAAGTAGTGTTATTATTTATCTGGTCTCATAATGAATTCTCAGGCCTTTCGCGATTTTTGGTAAATTTTCCGGGTTTTTCCACCCTTGGTCACATTAAAGCCCTAGATCCTCAACCTTAAGTAGCGACATCACGCTCAATCGGCCGCCATTGTAGGGAGAACTCACTACTAGTGACGATAAGCAAGACTATCCAGACTAGTAGTGAGTTCTCCCCACAATGGCGGCCGATTGAGCGTGATGTCGCTACTTAAGGTAGAGGATCCAGGGCTTTAGGTCACATCACCCCCGAAAACTAAATTTACAGTCTCTACAAAAATAGCCACCAATAATGTGAAATGCCACATTAACTAATCCGATGCGATATGTGAAATAATTGTAGCTAGTTTTGTAGCTTTTAAAAAGTTTATAGTTGGAAGGATTTCCTCTTACTTGTATTTTCCAGAAAGATTTTTAAAAGTATATATCTACCAGTGTGATATAAAATTCCAACATATCACTGCAGGTGCAATAACATTAACTTGTGCCTATCAAACAAGTGACAGTGAAATGTCTCTATATTCATTGTTATAAATTTTCGAGCGTTTTTAGGAGTGTAAATGTGATTAACCAGTTACTGCGCTGGATAATGTTAAACAGAGGGCTGAATCTGAGCTGATGAAAAAAATTGTGTTTGTCATATTTTTCTTAAAATTTGTTGTTTGTTAGATAAAATTTCTAGTTTCAAAGAATGTAGTTTTTAAATGCATAATGGTGCCTTTTTAAATGTATATTTTTGTGAGAATAGTTACTATTCTATAACCTAAAGTAAAATTTTAGACTTATTTTTCTTCAAAATGTATTTAAAAATCATGTCGGAGAATGAAGGAAATAATTTCCTTTTATAAAAAATGCCTTGATGTTTTATTGTACTGTTGATGTGCCAAAAAGATTAAATTTTAATGCAACCTAACCAACACTTCCCTTCTAGAAAGGTACAAATGGGGAAAAATATTAATTATATATTCTAATTCTTATATTTTAACATATAGGTTCTAAAATTTGTATGGAACGATGTACTTAACGTTTTGGAAATATATTGAAAAGAAATTAGTTACCTTTTGTGAGTTTTCAATTCTATACTGTACTTTTAAAGTACTGGGAACAACTCAAATTCCATGAAATTTTTGTACCTTCTAAAAAAATAACAGTAAAGCATTTGGTTCAGAATCACTTGCTGTTTTTAATAATGCTCATTAGACACCCAAGTGCAGACAGGTTTACGAGGGAACGAAGGTTTTATGCAATTTTACATCTCGACTTAGCTTTTAGAAGAACATTGGCACCTCTGCTCTCCTTTTTAACTGTCACAGGGCTCGTACATGTCCTGATATTCCTTAATTTCCTGAAATCTCAAAAAGCGTCCTGAAAAGTCCTGAAAAAACGTAATTTACCCCGATTTTCCTGATATTTTTTCGAAAGTCTAAGTCTTGTCGAACTCGACAAAAAAATAGGGTCAAAATGCTTCCGACACAAATCAAGCAGATTCTTATGTAAAATGACCCCCTGAATCTGAATCCGACCCCCGTCTTTCTCCATCAGGCTCAGATTTTCGGGGAACAGCCCCTCCCCCTTTTTGCGTTTTTCGATGACTTAATGACTTTGAATTCGATTTTCAGGGGCTAAAACTATTACTTTAGCCTTTAAATTACACCCGAGGAAGCAAGAAAGGTTAAAGCTTCTATAATATACAAATTTGTAGCAAATGGATAAGTTTAGGGGTTATTACCCCCCTAAAAATGCAAAAAAATCATTAAAAATTATAGATTGTTTTTGGCTATTTTTTCCTCTAATTTTTTTACGCAATTCATCATTAAAGGGTCCTAACCCTTCCCCCAAGGACCCAAATTTAATGAATATATGCAGCAGGGATTTTTACTAAAAGCGGTTGAGGCGTTAGCGCCCCCGAAGTACTCGTGGAAGAGACTCTCTGAATCGCGCCGCCGCTCATGAACTCAGGAATTAATATTCATGTTTTGAAAAGCTCAAAAATGACATTGCTTTTATATTTCAGGTCTCCTGAGGGAAATTTTTCAGTTCGTTAAAAACTGGCCATTTTTTAGCGATGGGGGTTCCATGTTTCAAGCTGTTAATAGATGCATATGGGCTGTGGATAACAATTGGGGGGCATGGGCGGATTTAGATGGTGAACCCTGGGGGTGCGTATTGGGAAACTTGGGGGTGCAAGCTGCCCCTGATGACTTTGAAAACATGATTTTCCCCAATAAAAATGGAATTTTCTCAAAAGGTTGGGGGTGCGTTGCACCCCCAAGCACCCCCTTAAATCCGCCCATGTTGGGGGGGTGTCCCATTAAAAATTGAGGGTGATGGGGGGAAAACGGGTGTCATATTTGAGTTCAGGAGGTCATTTTACACAAGAATCGACTGAAATTCAGTCAGTAACAGTTGGAATTTTTTTTGTATAGCAGTTTAACCCTTAAGTATGGCATCGAACCCTTCCGTGGGTGCTTTGGGAGCGCTAACACCTAAATCGCTTTTTTTTAAAATCATTGCTGCATATATTCATTAAATTTGGGTCCTTGGGGAAGGGTTAGGACCCTTTAATGATGAATTGCGTAAAAAATAAGATGAAAAAATAGCCAAAAATAATATCTGTAATTTGTAACGATTTTTTTGCATTTTTAGGGGGTAATAACCCCTTAAACTTATTCATTTGCTACAAATTTGTATATTTTAGAAGCTTTAACCTTTCTTGTTCCCTCGGGTGTAATTTAAAGGCTAAAGTAATAGTTTTTGCCACTGAAAATCGAATTCAAAGTCATTAAGTCATCGAAAAACGCAAAAAGGGGGAGGGGCTGTTCCCCGAAAATCTGAGCGTGATGGAGAAAAACGGGGGTTAAATTCGGATTCAGTTGGTCATTATACATAAGAATCTGCTTGATTTGTGTCAGAAGAATTTTGACGCTATTTTTTGTCGAGTAGTGATATCAATTGTATACCGAGACTTATTTTCGATTTTCTTTCGGTTAACCGACTGTAACGAAAAAAAAAATCACGTGTTCCTTAAAAGAGAAAGCACGTATTTTTGGAGCGCGGCTCTCTGCTTAAAATGTTTTTCAGTATGGCTTAGTATTAATAGAAAGCCTTATCTTAACATTAATTCTTAATATATTGTTCATTTTTTTTCTTACATTTGTTTAGACTTTAATTTTACACACATGATGGATAACATTCTGGTTAAGGAAAAAGTAAACGCTACATTATAATACCCAAAATGTCCTGAAATATTGTCCTGAATTTTTTATAAAAATGTGTCCTGAAATTTTTTGAGGGTCTGTACGAGGCCTGCTGTCAGTTTGAAAGTGTCTGTGATTGTTTTGTACATAGCAAACAAACTGTTCTGTCGGGTCGAGCGAACTGCAACTATGCAAACAAGGATTTATAAGTATTTTCTGTGTAATTCCCATTGTAAAAGTTGTTGAATCCTCTTTGAAACCAAATATCCATGTACTCCATATAACTTGCCTTTGTCGCCAAAAATAAAGTGTATTTTTTGTAACCCAAATGTATTTATTTCATTTTGTTGATTTTAAACTTGGCTTTAGCCTGTGTGGATGTAATTTAGAATTTCCTGTTGTAGCAATGCCCAACATACTACCATGAATTAACATTTCAAATACTCTGCAAAAGTATTAGCTTCTCTAAATTTTTTCACAAGTGATAAATTTGAATATTTCCCCAGATATTTCTTACAATCGAAATTTTTTTTAATTACACATTTTCCTTACCTTACCTTATTCTAGTCACTATAACTTTAGCTAGCATGAACAACTTTCGTGGATTTAGACCAGTCAGTGGCGGATCCAGGATTTGGTTTTGGGGGGGCTAAGAATTTTCCTTATCCAATTGAATCTTCTTGTTAATATTAATATGGAAAAGGTATTGAAATATCCTGCTTCAACTTACAAGGGGGGTCTGGGGGTCCTCCCTTGGAAAATTTTTGGAAATTTAAGTAAAAAAACCCACTTTTTAACTCCGTTTGGTACGCTTCATCCGAATTTCAGATATAGATTTTTTGCGTTTTGACACAAACTTAGTAAAATGTAGTTGTAATAACAGAGTTACAAGGGGGTCTTCCCCCACAAAATTTTTTAAAATTTCACCTTAAAATTAAAGGGTTTTAACTCATTTTGGTGCATAAAATGTTCATTTGGGGGTTCAGTTCAGTTTGGGGGTTCAGTTCACTTTTCATTAGTGAGACCAGTGGTCCCCAACCTTTTTACCACTATGGACCAGTCAAAGTTTGATAATTTTACCGCGGCCCACTGGGGGAGTTGATTGTTTACATTCTAGATTATTTTGATTTATTAATTTTAATTTAATTACATTTAAACATGCTTTCAAAATAAATACTCTTACACAAAAAAATAAATATAAAGTGATTTATAATTCATATCATTTATTAAGCTAGAGTATAAAACTAGGAATTTAAATTCATTTTCAAAGAAATGGTCGGCCCGGTGCCATTTGATCCACGGACCGGGGGTTGGAGACCACTGATTTAGACAGTTCGTTAATATTTTATTTATATTGGTTTCCTAATGTCATTTTCAGGATGAGATCTCAACAGAATTATATGGGCTTACGTTCTAATGAACAGCTCAAATTAATCATCATCTTTATCTTCTAATTTAGATTTAGAACTTTGTATGGAGGCTGCATTTGAATTTCTCAATTTCTGCTATTTTTCCCTGATCAATGAAACTTTCCCCTCATGTCATTGGTTCGTAAGCGTGACATCATCGAGCTGGCAATGAGCCAAACCAATCAAATGAGCGCCTGCAACGATCTGAAGTAATAATTATTATTTTTTGATTCAGTGGTATTTAATTGGTGAATTTTTTATAGGTAGTGGTTTGAATTGGCGTCTGATTTTAAGTAGCCAAGGATCGGGATCCCCGAAGTTTGCCGAACGGAGATAGTAGTGTTTGATTCTAAGGTGACGAAGTATAAAAGCCAGCGAGAGATCTTCCTGGGCAGAACATTGCGTGAGTTTCCCCAGCGCACGCTCAAAAGAAAAACCGTGCTGTTTGAATAACCGGGAAAATACATAAAAACTTTCGAAGTGTATATTTGGACGGCCAAAACGGCCAGTGGCGCATGCGCTGTAGGTCTCGTGATGACGTAGCAGTCTCGGCGCTTAGTGATGGAACCAATGGTACGCCTAGCCGTGGAAGTTAGAGTAGAGTTTAGTTGAAAAATGGCCGTGCAAATATACAGTGCCAAAAACTTTTCCTTCTCTAGTCTAGTGATTTGAAAGTGGGCGGGGTTAATTGAGAAAGCGCGGTTGCGGAAAGAGAGATTGTATACGGATTGTAGAGAGTTAACAACGTTACGTCATATTCTCTGGTTAGTTCGAGTTCCATCGTTATCACATAGAAACGCTACTGATGTTTACTCTGTGAGTTATCTCAACGAAAAAAAAACTTTTAAGTTTTTTGGAAGAAGAAGGTTGAGCGGCTCCTAATAGAGCAAGCAAACACCTTTACACCTTGGCGCTCGGGATTTGAAATTGGATAAAATTCGTGTGCTCTCGACATCCTGTGAAAATTTGACTGTAGAGTTTAAACACTCCATACCAGTGGCGGATCTACGGGGGGGGCTTTCGGGCTGAAGCCCCCCCCAAAACGTCTAATATTTTACTAAGTTTGTCAAAACGCAAAAAATCTATACCCGAAATTCGGATGAGGCGTACCAAAACGAGTTGAATAAGTGGGGTTTTTGACTTAAATTACCAAAAATTTTCTGGGGGAGGACCCCCCAGACCCCCCTTTTATTGCTTTGAGTAGGATAATTCACTACCTTTTACGTATTACCATTAACAAGAAGAATCAATTGGATTATGAAAATTCTTAGCCCCCCCCAAAACCAAATCCTGGATCCGCCACTGCTCCATACTTACTCTTATAGGATTTTCATCTTTAAGCAAAATGAAAGAATCTGTCAATTGGTAAATATTTATATCTATTTCTAATTTTGAATATAGTACATGTGAGGTATCATGAATGAGCTTGTTTTGGTTATTCAAGTACGCCTCTCGTATTGATAACTTGTGTCAAGGAAGTTTTCTCAAAGCCACCTCTTTCATGTTGAAGAAATAGAAAATATTTTAAAAAAGGTTTAGATTTTGGGCAAGTTTTATAAAAGACGTGCTTGCGATTTCAAATTAATCGTGACGATTACATAAATACCATTATAAATTCTTGTTGAATAATTATAATCCCACTTAATTTTTAGGAGCGCAATTGCAAGAATCGTAGGTGACGATGTTCCGAAACTTGACAAGTTGGACGAGACTCAAAAAATGTATGTGTTAGAAGAAAAGGTTGGTGATAGGAACTTGAGTGAAATAAACAACACTGCTCATGAAAATATCAGGAATCTACCTGATTTTAAAATTCCTGAGAATGTTGTAAGTATGCTTGTTTCACAATCATAAAATTTTTACAGCTAAACTTTTTAAAACTTTAATTTAAACTTTTACAGCTGTATTTGAAACAAGTCCTCCATGGTGGGAATAGGTTGTCAAAAATGGGAGATCTGCCACTGCTATGGAGCAGTAAACAAGTTGATGACTGCTTTAGTTGCTATGGAGCAAAGGCGGGTTCAGACCAGATTTTCAGGGGGCATATCAGAAGGTATGTTATACTTTCCAGAGTGCTTTTGAGCAGAGGATATTTAGGGATTCAGTGGTCTGTCCAAGGCAATTTTAGGTACTTGCGTATTTATGCCACTGCAGCTATAGATTTGGCCTTAAAAATACCTTATAATCTGATCTTATAATAATAAAATCTTATAATCTTAATTAAAACCACTAAATCTCTAGCTGTGGTGGCGTTAATAGGTAAGAAACCAATTTTACTACCGTTTTTCGGTACCTTCACCATTTGATGAATAGGTACTTTCACAATTTCAGTTTTAGTAAAAAGGTATCTTCACAAAATACATTTTTGCAAGAAAGTTCTCTAGGAAGCTATGTTTGCTTAATAATAGTGAAATTTTTACCTATTCTATATTTTTTTTTCTATTGTTGTTAAAGTTTAAACATTATTTACACATGTTGTTTTGAACAAATTTTCACAAATTCACAGAAAAATTTTAGCGAAATTTCTAAATTAGCACAAAATAGGTACAGTTGGGGAAAAAGCCCTACTCATTTGCGATTTCTGTCGAACCACTTGGGTTGGGAAGACAAAGGAGGTGTCATTTTTCATTAATTAACACGTTCACGCCGGCGCGGTCCGCCGGTGACCCGCACTAGACTGCCTCATCGGGTGGCGCGGTCCACCGGTGGCCCACACTAGAATGCTATATCAGGTGGCGCCGCTAGATGAAGCGCAGCATGAAGTCAAGCACTGCCTTCCAGCGAAAAACATGAAAATCGGCCCCGGTGTGAACGTGTTAAAATATTCTTTTACCAAAAAATTTATTGAGTCCTTGACAAAAACTGAATCTGTAGTTAATCAATCCCTTTTGAAAACATATATGCAGGGTTGGCAAGGTTTTTCCCACCCCCGGTAAATACCATGGTAAAAACCGGTATTTACCGTCCTGGGAAAAACTGATTATTTATTGAATTTAATCTGTTCATAGATGAATGTATTAAAGGTTTTTACAGCCTTTTTTTAGAAAAATGACCTTAAATAAGCTTTATCCTATGTTATGAATATGGATTTTATCATGTGTCTGAGGAATGTCATCTTTTGATGGTTACGCCGTTTTCATTGGATTATCATACCTTGTTACTTCAAAAGAGTTATCTTGCAACTTGCAATCAAGATTTACATTTACGTTTTATTTTATTTAAATTACGTTTTTATTTACATTTAAAAAAACTATATACAGTCGAATCCGCTTAATGTGATCGCAATTGTCCTAGATGAAACTGATAACATTATCCGATTGATAACAATAAGCGATTTTATATCAAAAAGCAGCAAACATTGTTTGCGTTAAAATCAAAATTATTTAATCGTATATAATGTACCAATTTTACACTATGTATTTTAATATATGCGGAATGTTTTCTTTTTCTTGCTCAAGAGTTTCAGAAAAAAACACCAGATGCACTAGGGCAGCGTTTCTCAACCGGGGTTCCGCGGAACCCTGGGGTTCCGCGAGGGATCCGAAAATATTTTTTTTGTTGTTCTGGTTTACATTTTAGCATAAACCTCTAAATAAATTAGGCATCAGCCAGCCAAATGTGAGCAAGTGTTTTTCCGTTGAACATTTTCTTCTGAAGCCCTTGGGTGTTCTACGAAGAGTTTGAAAAGAAGATTAACACTAGTTTGAAGGTGAATTTCAAAATTAATTTCTGAGGAAGGACCCCTGCCCCCTTTGAAATTTTGGCGCTAATTATATTTTTCCCCTGGAAAATTCTGTGTTTTACAAGGAACTGTTCTTTTCAGATGTAACCCAAAGGTTCTTAAAATACACTGAAACTCTATTTTAATTTCTTAACTCTCTTTTAAATTTCTAGGGAGAACTTCCAAACTTCTATCTAAAATTTTGACGTCTGTTATACAGCGATTTTCCCTTGAACATTCTGCTGTCTCAAGTATAGCTTTTCTCCTTGGGTGTTCCACAAGAGAAAATGTTTGAAAGGAGATTAAACACTAGTTTAAAGGGTAATTTTAAAAATAAATTCTGAGGGAGGACAAAATAGCAAGAAAAAATATTGTTGCATGGCAGTGGCGTATATAAGGGTGGCCGAGGGGGCCCTGCCCTCCCCCGAAATTCAGACTAGGCATATCAAAATACGTTAAAACCCTGTTATTTAGGGTCAATTTTTAAAATTTTTCTGGGGGAGGGCCCCCAAACCCCCCTTTACTACATGAAAATGTATTATTTTCAATTTCTTATAATACTTTCATGAAAATTGTAATCCTACCTAAAAATGCAAGTCCAAAATTTGGACTAAATGTACCAAAAACGAGTTAAAACCTAGTTTTTAGGGTAGGATTTCTAAAAATTTGGCTGGGGGAGTACCCCCAAACCCCCCTTCCTACTCGGAACTTTATTAATCACAATTTTTATTATATTAAGTTCTCATGAATGCAAATTTCACATAAAAATGCATTAAAAAGCTACGTTAAACCTATTTTAAATATACTTTTGAGGTGTTGAGTAATAATTTTGGGCCCCTCCCGAAAAAATTTTTTATATACGCCACTGTTGTATGGACGCTAGGGTTCCCCGGAGCTTGATCATTATCAAAAGGGTTCCGTGAGAGTAAAAAGGTTGAGAAACGCTGCTCTAGGGTAGGGCAGATCATTACTTGTAAAAATTGACCTTCTAAAAAACACGATAGCAGAGGTTTTTTAGGGGATATGGACAAATTTTGATAACATTAAGCGGTGTTTGCTCCATAGTTGATCACATTAAACGATGCATTTTACATTAAATTAAATAGGAATAATCGGGACTTATCGATTTCGATAACATTATCCGAATGATAACATTAACCGTGATCACATTAAGCGGATTTGACTGTATAATGCTTCTCTTAAAGACACAGATATTATAAGTAAATTTGTTTTAAAATATTCTCTATTTTTATTTGAGAAATTCATTAATATTAAAAAATATATGCGAATTTTATGTTAAATGTCATAACTCTCCTGCTCACTTATATTTTTCCCATCTAATAATTTTAACCCCTTCCCAAAAAAATGTCATACTAAAAGTTTTTATAATATGTTTAAAAAGGTCATAACCTAATACTTCCATGATTTTGTCAATTGGAAGTTTTTCCCACTTTTTCCCGGTATTTACCAGTTTTTCCCAGTGGTATGGGAAAAACTAGTTTTGGACGGGAAAAACCCAACCCTGCATATATGCTCGTGTCTCACCGAAAAACCGCAACGAGGGAAAGTAAATAATAAAGAAAGACATCTGCCGCTTCAAGCGAAGAAGCGGCAAAAGAAAAAAAGAATGACTGACAACTGCCTGACCCAACCAGAACGCTCCAAAGCAGTCGATAGCTTTTATCCCTGCCTCCCGAAATTCCAATTGATTTGCCGTTGGGAAGGGCCGGCCTCGCACACGCTTATAGTTCCACTGAGTCTTAATAGTTCTGAGGCGAATAAGTTCTGGTGAGGGAACTCCTTACGGGGAGCTTAACAGTTCCAAAACTAATAGTGGTACTGTTCCAAGTGGATTAGTTAGGTTGGGAGGAATTTGCGTAACTGGGAATGGAACCTTTAACTTGATGGGAACTCTTTTGGAACTCAAAACTAGATATGAACTTGGGAAGTCTTTGGAGCTGTTAAGAAAAAACACTAATTCAGCTTGGACTGGAAGGTGTAAGGTTTGTTTCTGTTTGGTCTCCGTTAGGGGGTATAGCTGTCTGTCTGTGAGAATAAGAATTAAATATGGAAATTCTTCAAAGTTTCTTGACCACTGGTCAAGATGACTGAAATTCACTAGAAAATAAATGTTGGAGTTGCTAATTGATGTTTTGTAATCTCTAGTGTTATAACATGTGTCTTTGATTCCGATTGACCCTTGGTCAGTCCGGTCCACTTTTTGTAACTTCTTTGCTTTGGCACTGAAGTATGTCATGTGGGGTATCAAACCAAAGGCCTTGAGACGGGTAACATTTTAATGTTGAACACTGGTCAAGTGATCTTGACCAGTGGTCAAACCATTTTTCTCGCTTTTAGTAACTTTTCTGACCTTTTCTTTCGCCTCATGATTGTCATGGGTGGGTCCCTGACCTTTGGTCAACCCCATTTGACCACTGATCAATTTTTGACTTTATTGCTTCTTTTTGTCTATGGGGCCCTTGCTTTTTTTTCTTTGAACGGTTTTAAGTTTGGAACTGTTAAGGGAACCTAATCCCACCTTGGAACTGGAACTGTGGAACCGGTTCCACAATTTAACTAATACGTAACATCCCTAGTTGTATTTTATAAGAGAGAAAATCATAAAAGTTACTACTGTAACATTACATTAAGGATGAAAAATATTTTTCACTATAAAAATAGTGCATTTTACATTCAAAAAAGACATATTCCCAAGACAGATTTATTTAAATTGCAAAATTTACAAGTTTGATCAGGGTGTATTTTAAAGATTTTTCCTTCATAAAGTTTCTTTCTTGGTTCAATCTCAATTGAAATAAAATTTTCTTGTCTGATATATTTAATGCTGAAATCATGTAATCTTCAATGAAGGGATTGAGTTAGCTTGTAACTCACAAAGCTGTTGGAGTAAGCTAGTGGTTGATCCATGCACCTCAGATTTTTAAAATATGTTGACTTTTTTACATCTTACTAATGGTATTCATGTGATGTGATTTTTGAAAATTTTATTATTCTTAGAAGAAATCAGCTGATGATTTAGGAGTGGGTAGAAGTGTTAGCAATAATTCATCGCATTCTTATCCTCAAACGTCCAATAATGGTAAGTTTCTTAAAATCTCTATAGAGAGTTAGTTATGTTACACTTTGTATTACCTAAATATATCCTCTTAAACCCACTTGGTACTATCTAGCTGATCTGATAATTTTGTATATTAATATAAATTATAACAATGAAAATTTACTGCTTTACTTCCAACTTTATTTATAAACTGTTGTGATCTGAACTAAATAACTATTTAACTGTAACTTTCAAATGTTCTTGTTGAGAATTATGTAAATTTATCCAAGTCTCCACCCATTCACTGCTTCTTACTTAATCCTATTGGATGCGAAAGTTTCGCGTTTTATGTTTCGTCACTGTATACGTCATTATCTTCAAATGTATATAACCGTGCAATCATCTGTAAATAAATTGATTAGGATTGGATCTTTCGTCATGATTTTGTCGTTTTTAACTATGAACTCATTAGCCTCCTAAAGATGCAAAGATAGGCAATCGATCCTCTACATGGTAGCAGAGCGTGGTTGTCTGCTGTTTTGCATGATCAAAGATGAGTTCTGCTAAAGATCCCGCAAATCTATTTAATATACAGAAGTTGAACCGGGATAATTTCCGAGAATGGCGATTCAATCTGAAAATGCTGTTGATGCATCAAGATCTTTTTGGATTCGCGGAAGGCAGCGAAAAGACGCCAGAAGATGAAAAGGCGATCAAGACGTGGAAATCTCGAGATGCAAAAGCTCTTTCCACAATCTGCCTGTCGATTGAGGAAGACCTCAAGAATCTGGTGATGGAATCCGACAGCGCAAAAGCAGCATGGGATAGCATCTGTGGGAGTTTTGAACCCACAACTAGAGCCCGGATCGCATCTCTCCGGACTGACTTCATGAGCATTCGATTGAAAGAAACGGAGACCATGTCGATGTTTATTGGAAGATTATTAAGAGCCGCGAAGGATCTGGAGCTGGCCGGAAAAGTCGTCCCAGATGATGAAATTGCGTACCAGATGCTATACCAGTTACCTCTACACTACGACAACGTGGTGATCCAAGTCTACCAGCTGGGTGATGAAGACTTTACGTCTTTAAACGTCAGAAAAGCTTTATTAGCTGAGTATGATCGCTTGCAGCACCGGAATGAGATCGGCGAGTCATCAAGGGCAGCTGAGACAGCTCTCGCATCCGAAACAGAAAAGCGAAGGCAGAGGAGCGGAGGTAGACCCCGGAGAGGAAAGATAAAGAGTACGGTCAAGTGTTTCAAGTGTGGACTTCCTGGTCACTTTGTAAGGGACTGCAAATCGGAGGGCAAAGCCTCTACAGAGACGTCCTTTAGGGTATCTGGGGACAGTTCTAAAAATGCTTTTCTAGCCTCAGGAGCCATGATGGTGGACTCGGACACGGTGAACTTCGTGGTTGATACCGCAGCCACTGAACATTTTTGTAATGACATCAGTTTATTTAGTGACTATCGCAAATGTACTGACGTGAGTCCAGCGAAGATTGCTGAAGGATCAACTCCTATCCATGGGTACGGTAACTTAAAGTTATACGTTCATCAAAGAAAAGGTAAAAAGTTTCTATTGTTGAAAAATGTATTGCATGCTCCTAAGATGTCTAGAAACTTAATTTCTGGCAGACTTATTGACAATGCTGGTTATAGTATACACATTAAGAATAGTAAACTTGTAATTCGAGAACCAAATGGTTCCTTCTTTCTTGAATCATTTTTATGTGATAAATTATATCCTTTAAATGCTGATGTTATTAAAAGTGGTAAATCAGAAGGGTATATTGCTACTAAAAGTAATATTATGAAGTGGCATGCGAGATTTGGGCATCAAAATCCAAGGGAACTGTTTAATATGGCAAAATCTGAATATGTTTTTGGTATGGAAAAATTAATTGGTGAAATTGAATCTTGTGAAATATGTGATGTGTCTAAATCTAAAAGGGTATCATCTAAACCTATAAACAAAATTTCGACTAAACATGTATTGGAATTACTTCACTTAGATTTATGGGGGCCTGCACCTGTAGAATCATTGGGTAGATCTAGATATTTTCTTAGCATAATAGACGATTACTCTCGATATTCTACTGTTTATTTTCTAAGGAATAAAGATCAGGTGTTTGGGTACTTTAAACAATATCAAGCTGAGATGGAGAGACAAACTGGGAGAAAAATTAAAAGGATCAGAACTGACAATGGTTTAGAATTTTGTGCCGGATATTTTGAAGATTACCTACAGAATTCTGGGATTAGGTTTGAAAGGACTAACCCTTACTCCCCAGAGATGAATGGTGTAGCCGAACGATTTAACAGGACTATTGTTGAGGGGGCAAGGGCTTCATTGTATCAGGGGAAGTTGCCAAAAAGTTTGTGGGCGGAGGTAGTAAATACCCAAAATTATTTGAAAAACCGGTTTCCCCATAGAGGCCTGAACGGGAAAATTCCCTTAAACATTTGGTCTGGTAAAAGATTTTCTGTTAGGCATCTGAGGACGATAGGTAGTGAAGCTTTTATTCATATTCCTAAATTGTATAGAGATAAGCTGGATAAAAGGGCACAAAAAGGTATATTAGTGGGATATGCAGCTAAAACTAAAGGTTACCGCATATGGAAACCCAATACTAAAGAGGTAATTGAAACAAAACATGTTAAAATTGTTGAATCCCAAGTAGAACCCAAGTTAGGTGAAAATCTTTCCAATGATAAGATATCTTTTGGTTTAAGTTTCCCAAGTGAAATTCTAGAATCAGATGAGGAGTCAGAAGCTCCGGAAAGTCGGGAAAAGGTATCTGATGATCTAGATCAGGGTCAACCTGATGAGTGGGTAAGAAAGGTGGTTACCAGAACTAAGGGGAAATCTGCTGGGCAAAAGGACGTGTATTATTACCCTAAAGGTAATATAAGGTTGAGAAGTTTAAACGAAGTTGAGCGGTACTGTAATAAAGAGGGAATAAATTTTAATCCTGATGATTACGATTTTTCGAGATATTCAAATGAAACTGAAGTTGAGGCTTCTTCTAACGATGAATCGGATTTGAATTCTGATCATGAAGCCTGTTGTGCTGAAGTCAGAGTTCCTTTATCTTTTCTGGAATCGCAGATGGTTCCGGAGAAGCCTTTTTGGGATAAAGCCATGAAAGAGGAGGTAGATACTCTAAAATCCCGAAATGTGTATGAAATAGTACCAAGACCCTCTAACCATAAGGTGTTAGGTAGTCGATGGGTGTATAACCTTAAAAAAGATTTTACTGGGAAAATAAAAACATATAAAGCTCGTTTTGTAGCCCAGGGATTCAGGCAAACTGAGGGCATTGATTTCTACGATATATTTTCCCCAGTAGTAAATTTTACCCTTGTTAAATTTTTCATGATTCTATTGGTGGTTCTTAGAAAATGGAAGCATCGTCATTTAGATGTGAAATGTGCGTATTTGTACAGCAATCTAAGGGAAGAAACTTATGTAGAGCAACCTCAGGGATTTGTTGAATTTAATGATAAGGACTATGTACTAAAATTAAAGAAAGCCTTATACGGCCTGCGACAAGCAGGAAGAGAATGGTTCTTTACATTAAATGAGGTTTTGATGAGTTTGGGTTTTCAGCAAATGAAAAATTGTAACTGTGTTTATTTTCTTGAAAGTAATGTAATCGTGCTGGTGTATGTGGATGATTTGGCTGTATTTGCAAGTGATGAAGATAACATGAAAAATGTTATTACACTATTGAATTCTAAATTTGAGATAAAAGATTTAGGCCCTATTTCTAAATTTTTAGGGGTAGATTTTGAGGTTAAGGATCAAAAATTGTATATGCACCAGAGGGGTTACATTGAGAAAATGATTGAAGTTTTTAAAGGTGTACCTAAGGTAAAACGTAAACTTCCAATGAGTCCTGGCTTAGTTATTGAAAGGGCTGTGGATGAAAATTCGATTCTAAAAGATGTCCCTTACACGCAAAAAAATGGTGGTCGTCTATCAACCAAACCAAGTTCGGTTGATAGGTGTTTATTTGTCAAAACCGGGCCTACCGTTTCCCGAAACCCCGCCGGTCCGTTTCTTTCAACCCAAGGCATTCGGTTACTAAGTTCGATCCTGAGAACCGCTCTGATTCGTTTGCTACACCATTTGCGCGGCGCCACCTATCGATCCCGCCCGAAATCTGCCAACGATGGGACCCATCCTATTAGGCTTAAGACTTATGGAGATGAAGGTACGTAAAAGATTTCTTTCCTAGTATTTATGTAATTTTTCAACAAAAAATATGTGCTTGTAGTCTTGAGTTAATACTATTATGATCGTAATAGTTTGGATGTTTACCATCCGTTAGTTGAACTGAAATGAACTACGTATAGTGTTATGTGAATCACATATATCGGTTAATGTTGTCGAAATTTGCCCCCATTCTCTTAAATATACTGGGTTTTTTTTTAAATTTAAATTGCCATAAGTACACAGGCAATCATCTCTGCTTTCCTTGCTAGTGAGTTAGATGTATAATTTATAGGTATTGCATTTTTTTATTAGTTATACTTTTTGTAGTGTCTAGAATCTTCTGGAATGCTCTAAAACTCTATTTTTAAGACAGTCATGGCAATTAAAGTTTTCTCTCGCACATTTATTTGGCAATCACTTACCTGAATCTTTTAAACTAGGCAATATATGATTATAAGAGTCATTTCTGCTTCTTATGATCATGGTTGATATCGAAATTGAGACAGCTCCCGATCTCTTCTCAATTATTTATAACGTATATTTATCATGTGATAAACACATTGCTTATGTTATTAAAACTACTAGGATTTTCTGTGGCTTAGAATACTGAGCCACAGAAAATCCTAATTATAGTAGGTGTAATTTTGAATTTCAAGTATTTAATCAAAATGTTTTGGGAGTACAGCTTTAGAAAGAGTCCTCCAACTGCCATGTATTACCAACAACTCAAATGATGACTGACAACCCTAGAGGTCTTAATCATTAACATAATATTAGGAACTGCCTTAGAATAGGTCAGCTGTTGGCGCCGGCTGAAAACCCTGCCGCAGATTTTTCACGCAGATTTTTTATTTTTCAGAAATCATGCCGAGCAGATTTTTTGGCGACAGCTGCTCACTCAAATGACCTTCGGAAACAAACATGGGTTACCAGCTGTTGCATCATTATTCGTGACTTTATTCTGACGGGATTCTGGAGTAAGTAGTACTGAACAAACCAATGTGCAACTTAAAACAAATAGTATCTTTAATATGAATAAATTGAAAATTAGGTACATTCGGACTTAAAAAAGTTTTAACCTTCCCCGAACCTAATAAAATTTTCCCAAACCTTACGTATTACTCCTATGAAGCTGGAAGGGGCTTCTCCCGAATCAGATTTGTAGGTTCAGGCACTTTTTCCAGGTCCGGGTACATACGTACTAAGCGGTTGACCATGCCGCTTAATTTGAAAACATCGCCAAAGAGAACACTAGACTTTAACAACATCGGAATACAAAATTTACTCTATTGATTAAACAATCAAATTCAAAAATTAAACTTTACAAAGCCACAGGGAAATGCTATAATTAAATATTATAATAATTATGGGTGACTTCACTATTTTTGTTATTAAAATTGAAATAAAAATATAGTTTCTCTATCTTATTTTCTATTCATCCTGTTTTCAAGTTTTATATTTAGCTATTTTAAGTAAAAAAACATTGTTTATTTAGTTGCTTTGTTTTTGGGAACTAGATCTGGTAATAACTTAAAACTCTTCATAAACAAATACTCTCTTGATATACCGCCAACTTGGCGACAGCAAAAAAGCGGACTTATTCTAAAGTTGTACCATAGGAACAGCTTTAGAAAAGGTCCGCTTTTGGCAACTGCTTCGCCATCTTGGCGCCGGCTGAAAACCCGGCCGCTATGTTTAAAGTTAGTCTGCTCGTTTGGCGGTAATGGTAAACTAAACAGGGGAAGGCCTTATCTCCCTGGGGTTGGAGAGCTGTGGGTAAACATGGCGGCTGGTAGACTCTTATCGAAGCTGTGCCAAATTTTATTATATGGGGCCGTTCAAATATTACGTAAGCACTTTTTTGGGTCATTTTTAACCCCCCCTCCCCCCTTGTCAGCAAAGATAAGCAAACCTCAACCCCCCCTCCCCTGAAATTTTGACATCCCTATAAGTAAGAACTGTTTTTTTTATTTTTTCCTTGAAAATTAGGTGACTCGTTCAAGGAGTGTCCTTTTTGGGTGTAACCCTAAGGGTTCAAAAATGAGTCGAAACACTATTTTTCGGGGTTACAATTTCAAAATGTTAGGGTGGTCCATCTCCAGAAAAAAGTGCTTACGTCAGAATTCCGAATTCAATTTTTTGTTACATTTATTTTTGGTTGAATTTTGAAATTATTTTTGCAAGATACAAGATATTTTCGAAAATGCACCATCTTAAGTAAGCATCACTCATATCCCCCCTTCCCCCTTGTCAGCAAAAATAAGCAAAGAGCAAACCCCCCCCCTCCCCCCTTAGTTGCTTACGTAATATTTGAACGGCCCCTATATTGTCACTGGCATCATCGAAAAACCTTGTATCTCAGATTTGGGGAATATACAGTACGAGACAGATTTTCACAAACATTCAAGGTACAGTTGGGATAAGCGTCGACCAGCCGCCATGTTTACCCACAGCTCAAATGATGACACACAACAATATAGATCTAATTTGAGCTGTGAGTAAACATGGCGGCTGGTCGACTTCTAGTCACACCAGTGTAGGTGTTATAATACGATATTTTTACTCAGGCAATGAAAATGGATTTTGATATTCTGAAAAGTAGAACAAAAACTAAGTAATTCCATGCAGTATTACTTGTATTTGTATTTCTAGGATTATTACAACAATTCCCTCTTTGGTGTCAATATGGGTCAAGTTTTATTACTATTCACACAATGATTAATGCATTATACCAAGGATTCCGACCTTTCATTGTCACATTCATTAGTGTGAATAATTTAACAATTATCTTATACTCTGTTGACTCCCTAAATTTGAGATACAAGTTTTTTGGATGCCAGCAGTGTTTTAATTATTATTTCAGTATGTGATATTATATGATAATTTTTTTTATTGTAGCTGCTCTAGGGGGGGCCGTCTTCTTGCCAACTGCTGGATCTGCTTCTCAGTCCCGATTGACATCTGTCTGGGGCAGAGCTTCTGGTTGATCCTCTGGGTTGACCGCTTCAGCTCGTTCTCCATGAGGCAAGGTGCCCCTCACAGCTGCAATGGATGCAGGAAACCGCATCAGAATATGGAGTCGCAAAGCGCGTGTTCACCACTGCAACTTATGGAGCACTGCTTCTCCGAGCTCTTGCGAGGTGCCCCAGAAACCGCCATTCTCGGCCTCTTTTTATCCAGCTTGACATTCACACCGAGGATCCTGGCAGGGCTGGAAAACCTCTCGGGACTCCCTGGAAAACGACGGCAAGGAGCTTCTGTGTCCTCTTGCTTCTCATCTGACAGCTTGAAACCTGGTACTCTTGTTTCTTCAAGTCTGCGTGATTGTCGTTGGTAGATGCTGTTGACTCGTCAAAAAGTTCTCCAGGTTCACTGGTATTCACAGTCGGGCGCCACATTTTTTTAGACGACTGAAAATCCTTCGCCGAAGCTGTTAGTGTGCGCCGCTCAGGTGACAGTGTTCTAGAGGTGTATCCATCACGACCAGAGTCGGCACCATCAACACTTGTGTTGCAGGACGAGTGTTTCTAGTTCAGGGTAACAATGCAGTAATAGTGCCCTCGTATCGGAAGTTACACCCATAAATATTGCTATAAATCTGACCAAAGGTACTTTTTCCTATTACTTTTATTGTTATTAATGCTTATAATATTTTAAACTAAAATATGCATTTATGTGATCTTTCTCTCTGGTGTTAATAAAATAAGTTTATTTGAATTTGAATTTTTTGTTTAAATATGATTCATTCACATTAAAAAAAATTAATTAATAAAATTATTTATTATTCAATAATTTACCTGTTTTTGCTAAGCCATAACTGCCTTAATATGTTTAAAAGTTATTTTGATACAGTAAAGCACCGTTTATACTAGTGATGGGCAGGTATCGATACCAAATACTTAAGTACTCGATACCTATAGGTATCGAGTGTATTCGATACCCACAAAAGTATCGATACTTTATTATTGACATATTTCGTTTTAAAATTTTCAATGAAGTAATCTTTATAATACCTACTGTAGATCAAACGCAGCCTGTTTCCGTTTTCATTTTGCAATGCTCAAACCCAAGTCGTTATCATCCGCGAGAGAAATTTGACGCGGTTAGGTTTTTCCCCCGCCAAATCCTTCGCCTCTATCCACCTCCAGGCCCGTAGCTACGGGGCTTTTTGATGGATCGCTTTCAGTTTTTTGAATATTAGTCTGATTATGGATAGGCCCTAAAAAAATTGTCCCTTCAGGTTCATTTCCCGACATTGAAAAAAAGTACTCGATACCTATAAGTATTCGATACCAAAGTATTCGATACCTATAAGTATTCGATACCAAAGTATTCGATACCTAAAATTATCGAATTTGCCCATCACTAGTTTATACGTCTTTCAAGGGACCCGCGTATAAATGAAAAGACGTATATTTAAAAACAATTTTGATTATTTGAATGAATTGGGACTTGGCGAAAACGACGTATAAATGAGAGACGTATAAATGGTGCTTTACTGTACTATTTTTTACTTCTATTAGAAATCATTCAAATATTTTTTAAAAAGTTAAGGGTTTATAAGGTAAACAAAGTCAAAAATAGTGATATTCTGCATATTTAATGAAAATACCCTATTTTACATACTTGAAAAGTTTTAAAATTTTTTCTAACTTTGAGTCCTCAAAAAGTACACAAGAAAATTTTTTAAAGCTTAGCTCCAATTTCATCTGGTTCAATCATATCTTTACCTTTAATTATCTGAATTATTCTCTTTTCTTGTTCATCAGTGTTCTGCATTTCTTGTTAAATGATTTTATTGTGTTAAATTTGATCTTGAATTTAGTATTTTACAGAATTGATATGTTGTGTTCTTTAAAAGTATCACAATTTGTGACAAAGATATTTGCATTTTCTGAATATTTCAAAAAGAAATTATAAAAATAAAATTAATTTTTTATACTGAAAAACTGTTTGGTTTATTTATTTTTAAAATAAACTTGAAGGTTGATATTGAGGTAATACATCCAATCATAATTCCATTCTGTCCTGTTAAATGTCCACAATCTGTTTTTAATTCTTTACAAAAATTTTACCAAAACTGCTAATTTAACCAATTGAAATGTAGTTATATCAATGACAGCAATAAAAATTAGGTAATACTTGGCATCCAAAATATTTGGGTAGTATTTAATTGGACTTGATATCTTAATTGAACTGATTTTCCCAAAGTTGAAAACTATCAAAACATTCTTAAATTCTTCAGGATTAGCTAGACTCAGGAATTATGAAAGTTATCAGAACAAAAAGAAAGCAAAATGTACCAATTTGTAGAATTGCTGGTAAATTCAGATAATTTATTATAAATTTATGTGTGTAAATAAAAACATGCCAACATTGTTGGATTGAAGAGACTTTTGCATCGGCTAATCTTTAAGTAGGTATCCTCAAATCTGAAATAGTATCTTGAAGTTGTATATGCTTTGAATCTAGTATTTATTGGTTGAATTTGAAGATGATGGATAGAAGCGACTGATCCATATGTGACAATTTCAACTTTTAAAATTCACTCTTTAGCTATTTCAAAATTTGGATGAAAGATGTAAGTAAAGACACAAAATAAAGTTTTAAATGCAAGGTAAGTACCTACGAGCTTCTATTTTTAAACTCGATTGCAATTTTTGAAAAGAAATTCTTAAAAGTTTGTAACATATAGTAAACAAAACATGTAAACAGAAACCTCCATCGGATATTTTTGTAATTTAATATAAGTATGGTTAAAAAAAGTATCAAATATGTTTCTAGAAATATAAAAGCATGGGTAATTTAAATTTAAAAATACTATCCTGTATAAAGAAAATCCGTATATATCAGTATTCAGGTTATATCAACCGTATTATTTCCATTTGCGCCAATCGTATTGACAACGTTTGCTCCAACCGCTCTGTATGTTTCCCCCAAACGAATTCGAGGTTCGCAAGCCGTTAGTCACAACCGCTCTTTTCGACTCTCGCAATCCCACCACTTCCATTCGAACCGGTGCGGTCACTGCATACGCGCTGTTCGTTCAGTCCTATAGCGACAGAACGGTGCGGTTGGGAGATACGCACTTTCCGTTATGAGAGCAGAACTGTTTTTTGCGTGTACCGATCTCTGATCGGCAGTTTGTTGTTTTTGGCTTCGAGGACAAGGCCAGATATAATGTTTGCGGTAACATTATTATCAAAGTACAACAATAACCATACAGCGATTCATTGGAAGTTGCTATGTCAATTATTTAATTATGTAGTAGATACTAAAGACTATTGTATCAATCTTTCAGAAGCCACAAATTCTAGAATTACTGCGTACTGTGATGCCAGTTGGGCCGCTGATAGGGATGACCGAAAATCTGTAAGCGGATTTGTAGTTTTATTTGGAGGTGTCCCTATATCCTGGCTATCTGCTAAACAGCATTCAATTGCTTTATCTAGCATGGAGGCTGAATTTATTTCCTTATCAGAATTGGTAAAAGAAATTATTTGGCTTTTGAGAATTTCTAATGAAAGTTGTTTAAACATAACGGTTCAAAAACCAGTTGTTTTTTGTGATAGCCAAAGTGCCATCTACTTTTCTAAAAATCTTGTTGAGACCAGAAGAACTAAGCATGTGGACACAAGGTATTTTTTTGTGAAGGACTACCTAAAAAAGGGACATTTTTCATTGTGTTTTGTCCATGGGAAAGAAAACTTGGCTGACATGTTAACTAAAGCTTTAAGTTTTGATAATTTGACGTTCTTTTGTAACAAGATATTTTCCAATGATTTGTTTCCTAAAGAGTGAATGTGTGGAGAAGGGGGCATTTGTTGAGAATTATGTAAATTTATCCAAGTCTCCACCCATTCACTGCTTCTTACTTAATCCTATTGGATGCGAAAGTTTCGCGTTTTATGTTTCGTCACTGTATACGTCATTATCTTCAAATGTATATAACCGTGCAATCATCTGTAAATAAATTGATTAGGATTGGATCTTTCGTCATGATTTTGTCGTTTTTAACTATGAACTCATTAGCCTCCTAAAGATGCAAAGATAGGCAATCGATCCTCTACAGTTCTTAAACTTATAAATATAATGTTCTGTTCTTAAAGAGAATCACTTCTGTTCAGACTTCTCACTTGGCTGTAATCGTAATGTAATTTGTGTTTAGACTTAAATTAGATGTTTGCATTCCCTGGTTCCTCCACATCATGCCTTTACTACTAAAACTACAGCAGAAAACATCGCAATACTATGTATTTAAGTTTATTTAAACCAGTGTTTCTTAACCTTTTTACTCTCATGGGACCTTTTTGAGAATGTCCAAGTTCCAGGGAACCCCTAGTATCCATGCAAATATATTTTTTCTAACTATTTCGTCCTTCCTTAGGAATTTTCGTTGAAAAAATTTCCCTTTAAGCTAGTGTTTTATCTCCTTTTCAAACTCTTTCCAAAGGGAGAAGCTTCTTGAGACCGCAGGATGTTCATAAGGAAAAAATACTATGTAACAAAAGTCAAAATTTTAGAAGGGATTTCAGGGGTTCTTTCACAGAAATTTTTTCAAAATTTGCCTCTTGAAGTAGTGTTTCAGCTTATTTTATGATCCTTTGGATTACTTCTGAGAAGAACAGTTCCTTCTAAAACACAGAAATTTCTAGGGAAAAAAATTATAATTAGCGTCAAAATTTCAAGAGGGCTAGGGGGTTCCTACCTCAGAAATTTATTTTGAAAATTCTCCTTTAAACTAGTGTTTTATCACCTTTTCAAACTCTTCGTAGAACACCCAAGGGTAGGATCTTCTTGAAAGCAGCAGAATGTTCAAGAGAAAAGCGCTATATAATAGGAGTCTATAAATTTCAGAGGGGAGTTAAGGGGTTCTTCCCCAGAAATTTTTCGAAATTGGCCCTTTAAAGTAGAGTTTTAACTCAGTTTGAAGCCCAACAGTTCCTTATAAACCATGGAATTTTCTATAGAAAAAATTAAATGCGTTAAAGTTTTAAGGGGGCCTGGGTTTACTCCCGCAGAAAAAGTTTTAAGCACCGCCCCTTTAAACTAGTGTCTTATCTCCTTTAAAAACTCTATGGAAAACACCCAAAGGGAACCGCTTCAAGTAAGCGACTGAGGTTTCAAAGGAAAAATGCCGTATGACAGGCGTCAAATGGCGTACCCTTTTACTGAAATTAATGATCATTAACTTATATTAGTGACAACTAGCTGATATGCCTGGCTGATATGTTTCAATTTATTATTCGTTTAAGTTTTTTCAAATTACATGTGTAATTTTCTGTATCAGCAATTACCAATCATCCCGGTATCCTTGGCACCTTTTCCATATTCTGAAGTTGCCGGTAATTTTCTTATCTGGGTGTTCCCGGAATATATTGGAAAATAATATTGAAAATGTGGTTCATGCAGACTTTTTGCTTTTTTGTCAATGAGGATATGCTTAATAAAATGTGTTTATTGACTTCCTGCAGGGGAAGCGTCCCAAAATTGCAAATTACTTCAACAATCAATACAGGAGCAACAATTAATACAGGACTTACTGCAGGAAAATGACATATTAATGCAAGACTTAATACAGGACAGTTATAAATTAAGCTTTAAGGACTTAGAGCAGAAAAATGATAAATTAATTGAAGAATTACTGCAGGAAAGTGATGAATTAAGGCAGTACTTAAGGGAACCAGATCTTCCTGACGGTGCAGAGATCCGGACCTTCCGGATCTCCTTGACAGACGGGCTGGGGATCATTGTCGAGGGAAGAAGCACCTTAACTGCAAACGGTTCCAGGGACCTGGGAATATTTATCAAGACTGTGACTCCTGGAGGAGCTGCTTCCAAGGTAGGTTGTACACATAAAAAAGTTTATACCAAAAGACAGTTGTGTATGAATATGTATTACAGTTTGCAGAATGTCTGAACGCCCGAACAAGGCTCGGGGGAAATTCAAGCAGCTCTTGGGAAATTTTTGCCCAAGATAAAGAAAACCTAAAAAAAATCCAATCGTCAGTAGGGAAAGTACCCACACTACGGGACCCCCCTCCCCCCTTGGTGACCATCCGTAGTATATGCCCAGACCCCCCTCCCCCTCTAGTTGTTTTCTAGTAGTAATTCATTTTTACAGTTTTCAATCATTTTTTGCAAACAGAAAGTTAAAAAAAATTAATTTGGCTTAATTTTGTGTAATTTAAATAATTAATTTATCTTAATTTGGAAAATATCAATAACTAATTTGGCTTAATTTTGTCGTATTGACTAGAGGAAATTGAAACCCTAAGCCCCCCCTCCCCCTGTGACCAAGGGAGGGTATTTTGAAGACCCCCCATCCCCCCTGAACGGGTCACGTAGTATGGGTACGTTTCCTTAGCTGACAAGCAGATATTTTGGGTAGTGACTGCATCATAACCTCCAACTTCAATGCAAATCAGGTGAAAACTGCGGAGTTACCGATGTTGAGCAGGAAAACTACAGATCTGCGCTAAAAATCCTAGTTTTCTAGGTGAATACCAGAAAGTTGGCTTTTCCTTGCTTTCCGATTGGTATGCAGAAAAAACAACGTATTTGTGGTAGGATGGGTAATTTTCACTATAATTACGTTCTTGTTTAATCACACCAATGTTTTTTTCTAAAAAATTGAGTTTATTAAGGAGAAGCTTACATTTAGCTTAAATTTGAGAAAAAAAGTAAGTTTTTCATATTTTAAGAAAAGAGCAACTTCTGAGCTTTAATATTATAAGTGTGTAAGAAAGACTAAAAAAAGGAGTCTAAGGATCATTAAAATTTAAATCTATGGATTATGTGAAAATTATTGATTCTGAAGGAAGTCTAATAATTGAAAAAACTACTTTATTAAATGAAATCTCACTTTGGGTGAATTTTGGAGAAAAAATGTGTTTCGGGGAAGTTTTGGACCCTGAAACATTTTCTGCACCCCTGCCAGGTGCTAAAGGTAGGTAAAAACAGTGCTCACTTTTCTCATTTCCTCAAGGTTGATTTTTACATATGACACTCAGTGAACCATATCAAAATTTTTTGTAAGCAGCCAGACCAATCGGATGGGTCAAACATCCCCCAGACGCACTGATAGTGTTGAATAGTGAGAAATGCAGCCAATCCCACCAACCCTAACAATCGCATAAATCTGTATAGCTACTTTTAAATTTTCTGATTTTAGCTTATAGTCCGTAATATTGCAATAGAAGTGCATTGTAACTAGTGAGAAATGACTAGTAGTAAACCGACAATTTTATTTACAGCTTTATGCGATCGTTAGGGTTGGTGGGATTGGCTGCATTTCTCGCTATTCAAAACGATTAGTGCGTCTGGGGGATGTTTGGCACATCCGATTGGTCTGGCTGCTTACAAAAAATATTGAAATAGTTCACTGAGTGTCATATGATGTAAAAATCAACCTTGAGAAAAGTGAGCACTGTTTTTACCTACCTTTAGCACCTGGTACCTGTCAATTGGCCGGCGGGGCAGGCTAGCAGGTATGCACTCAATAAAAGTTTATACCAACTCTTCTTTATCCCATATATTTTATTTGTGAGAAAATAAGTAACATCTGGGGGCCCTGGGATCTTAGACTATAATGTTTAGGGGTCAGTGTTAGGTTTTAATGATTGTAGATAGAGATATGATCTGAAGTGTAGACATAACTCTGCTATTTTAGATTCAATTTATAGTGGAAGTTAGGTGGTCAGTACAGGGGTCAATCCAGCCGAAAATAGGGGCCCTTTTGGCGCTCTTTCACAAAGTTCAAATTGTCTTTAATGATTATTTGCAGGTCCCAAAATATTTAAATTGAATTTTTCACAACTTTCTTGGTTAGTGAGTCTATTTTTACTACTTGCGTACCGATCTGCCAGCTATCACCGCTTCAATTTTTCGCAAAAAACATTTCATTTTCCACACAAATTGGGAGCTAAAAAATAAAACCTGGATCAGGGTTGGCAAAAACCCGGGTTTTTTTGAAAAAACCCAAGTGGGTTGGTTTTTTTTAATAAAACCCTGAAAAACCCCATATAAAACTGGTTTTTTTCGGAAAAAGTGTGGGTTTTTTCAAAATTAAGTGGTTTTCTCCTAGAAAGTAAGTGGTTTTTTTCAAATTTTAGTTAATTCTCTCTATGTTAATTGTGTTTTGTCAAAATAATGTCAGTTTTTCCACAGTTAAGTGGGTTTTTTCAAAGTTTTTTACTTAAAAAAAACCCACTGATATTGTAAAACACTCCTTATTACTGCAAACTGCTTTAAATTTTGAAGAAAAAAACCACTAAAATTTAAAAAATATCCTAAACTTTGAAAAAAACCCATTCAATATTGAAAGAAATCTATTTAACTTTGAAAAAACCCACTGAAATTTTAAAAAATCTTCTTTATTTTTATATCTAGTTTGAACTTGAAACGTCCTAAATTTTGAAAAAAAACCCATTCAATAAGGAAAAAACCCACTGAATAATGAAAGAACCCATTTAACTTTTTTTAAAACTCCCTGAAATTTAAAAAACACCATTTAATTTTTAAAACCTAGTTTAAATTTTAAAAAAACTCATTAAAATTAAATATCCTAAACTTTGAAAACCCACATTAAATTTTGAAGGAACTGCCAAAATCTTGATTTTCCTTGAAAAAAACCCAAAAATGGGTCCAAAATGTGGGTTATTCAAATTCAAATTTATTCAACAACAACACACAAACGACAGTACACAACAGGAAAGAAAAATGATAAAGGAAGAAAAAAACAACACTGAAATATTTTTTATATCCCAAAGGAGCCAGCAAGGCTCTTCCATGGGGATGCGGATTTCCTAATGTACTTAATCATAGAAAAATAACAAAATAAAATAAATTTAATGAACATATAAAATACAATAATAAAACTTATATGGAATATTTCACATGGGTTTTTTTCGAAAAAACCCATTGGGTCCAATCCAGCCAACCCTGACCCTGATAATGGTCAATTTTCCAACTCCCAATTCCTCCAGCTAAAAGCACTCTATTTTGCCACTCAGGACGGACGGCTGCAAGTCAACGACCGACTCGTCAGCACCAGTTCCACCTCCCTGTGGGGTATGAGCAACCGCAGCGCCATGGAGATGCTCTGCGCCGCCATGCAACGGCCCTCCATCTTCCTCACGGTGGAGCGAATCACAGGGCAGGTCGGGGAGCCAAACTGCGCCGCGGAGAGTTCCTCGACCAGAGCGGGAGTGGACACAGAAGGAGCACAAGGACCTGGTATGCTGAAAAAACTACGTATTCCTGGTAAGATGGGTAATTTTAATTTTCACTATAAATTACATTCTTCTAGGGTTCATCTTGCGCCTCATGGGGCTCGCTCTTTTTTGAGTGGGTAACGGGTGTGGCAATCCCGGGGCTGACCCAGCTACCCAGCGTCCGGGGGTATAGCCGGGCACCCTGCCCCTGGGGTATCAGGGGACTGGTCCTCCAGGTTGGGGGTTGGGCGTGGGGCCAACAACTCCACCCTGTAAAAAAACCTCCGTTACGAAAGTTACACAAGGAAATTCCGGACTGCTTTCTAGTGGACGACTTGGATCGAATTTTGGAGGAGATTTGAAATTACGGATAGGAACTTGGAATGTTAGAACGCTGTTGATACCAGGAAAAATGATGGAAGTAGCAGAAGTACTGAATGATTATAATATGGATATAACTGCTATACAAGAAACTAGATGGAAATCTAATGGTGTAATTAGAAAAAAGGACTTTCATCTATACTACAGTGGAGCTCCAAAACAAGGATTTGGAGGGGTAGGATTCATTGTGAATAAGAAAACTTCAGGAGCAATACTTGGTTTTACACCTATTAACGAAAGAATTTGCAAGCTTAGAGTTAAGGGGAAATTCAATAACATCTCATTGATCAACGTATATGCGCCTACAGAGGATGCAGAAGAATTGCAGAAAGTACAGTTTTATGAGGAGCTACAAAAAGCTATTGAAACAATCAGGAAAAGTGACTGTGTCATAATATTAGGAGATCTGAATGCGAAAATTGGACAAGAAGATATTTATAAAGAGGTGGTAGGCAGACACAGTCTACATTCTGAAACCAATGAAAATGGAGAATGGGTGATACAAATGGCTGCTATGAATAACTTTAGGATAGTGAGTACCTTTTTCCCTCACAAAGCAATACATAAGGGAACATGGATGATACCCGGGACTACCAGCTGTAATCAAATTGATCACATATTGATTTCCAAGAGATGGGCCACGTCGATTGAAGACGTCAGAACCTTCAGGGGAGCCAATTGTGATTCAGATCACTTCCTAGTGATGGCGAAATTTAGAAACAGAATATCCAGTGTTAAAAAAACAGCTCAACGCAAGATACTTAGCGCAGAACCACTAAAGGACCACAGGAAGGCAAAAGAATATAGAAAAAGACTGGAGGACACTCTTGTGCCGAGGACAGACAACACTGACATCGAAGATGAATGGAACTTCCTGAGGAAGTCAATTAACGATGTCACTAAAGAAATGTTGGAAAATAAAACAAAGAAGGGACAGGAGTGGTTCGATGGTGATTGCAGAAAAGCTTTAATGATTTAAAACGATTACAGATTAAAAATGTTACAGAAATGCACTAGAAGAGCCAAACTAGAATTTAAACAACACCGCAGAGAAGCAAATGCGATGTGTAAAAAGAAGAAAAAATTGTTCTACAGAGCAAAAGTAGAAGAACTTTTAGAAAACTTTAGAATGAATGACAACCGTAAATTTTACAGAGATTCAAAAACACTCGTACAAGAATTTCGTCCAAACATATTGAACTGTAGGGATGCAGAGGGCGTCATTATTGAGGACTTTCTGGATTGTAAACAACGATGGATGAGTTATTTTCAGACTTTACTCACAACAGATGACTCAACTACAGTTCCATACTTAACCAGCGTTGGCCCAGTTGATGTGGAAATTCCAGATCCAACTTATGAAGAAATGATGTTCGTAATAAATAGATTACGCATGAATAAGGCTCCAGGCAGCGATGGTATAAGAGCAGAGTTTTTGAAGAATGCCGGAGAAACACTGTTGAAAAGACTGTATGAATTAATACTGCAGATCTGGAGGAAGGAAGAAATCCCAAATGATTGGAAAATGGGCCTTATTATACCAATTTTCAAAAAGGGTGACAAACTTGAATGCAGTAATTATAGAGGCATAACATTACTTAATGTAGCGTACAAAATCTTTACATGTCTGATTTATCAAAAATTAAAACCTTTCGCAGAAGAACTGCTCGGAGACTACCAATGTGGTTTTCGTGCCAATCACTCAACAACTGAACAAATACACATGGTACGAAACATTTTTGAAAAATTTACAGAATACAATATGGATTTGCATGCTTTATTTGTTGATTTTCGACAAGCTTTTGATAGGGTTGATAGGAAAAAATTGGTACAAGTTTTAGCTGAGCTAAAAATACCAAAAAAATTAGTTAAACTAATCGAAGTAACCCTAATTGATACTAGAGCTGCAGTTGTTATACAGAATGAATTGACTGAGAGTTTTGATATTAATGTTGGAGTTCGTCAGGGGGATTCTCTCTCGCCCATGCTATTTAACCTGATTTTAGAATATGTCGTCAGACAACTTGATCTAAGAGGTTACATTAACAGTAAAACATCACAAATATGTGCTTTTGCGGACGATTTGGTGATTCTGAGTAGAAGTAGAACAGCGCTAACCACCATCACAAGACAGTTAATTAGATTTGCGGGAGAGGTTGGACTAACTATAAATGCAGGAAAGACAAAATACATGGAAAGATCGAAAACATCTAGATCTCATATTACAAAGCTTTCTATAGACCAGTATGACTTTGAAAGAGTTCATAGCTTTACCTACCTTGGGTCCATCATTACAGATAAAAGTAGTAATTCAGAGGAAATCACTGCGAGAATACTAAAAGGAAATCGATGCTTCTATTTATACAACCACCTACTGAAAAATAAACTACTTTCAAAGCCATTAAAAATGAGACTGTATAAAACAATAATAAGACCTGTTGTAACATATGGAAGTGAGACTTGGACCATGACCAATAGAGATGTAAATAATTTACTTATCTTCGAGCGAAAAGTAATGAGAAAGATTATGGGACCAGTTCAGGTAAATGGCCAATGGAGAATTCGAACAAACCTAGAACTGGAGACAATCATTAAAGGTAAAAACATAATTAGATTTATAAAATCTCAACGCCTATCATGGCTAGGACACATAGAGAGAATGGAAGATGATAGAGGAATAAAAAGAATGCTAAATTGGACACCCATGGGAACAAGACCAAGAGGTCGCCCAAGAAAAAGATGGAGGGATGATGTCCTGGAAGACATTAAGACAATGAAAGTGCATAACTGGAAAGGAAAGGCAAGATCCAGAGCTGCCTGGAATAGAATTGTGCAACAAGCTAAGGCTCACAAAGGGCTGTAAGGCTAGAAGAAGAAGAAGAGAAGGGTTCATCTTGAGAGAAAATGGGTCCGTTTTAGGACCCTTCACTAAATTCTAATCACCAAAAAAGGACCCTTCACGAAATTCCCAAAAACAGACTTTTTACAAAAGTTCAAAGATCAAAATTGGTTGGAAAATAGATTTAAAATGTTTTAGAATGGAATTTGCTATATTTTGGGCCCCTTTTTAAAGTTATGAATGCTGTGGTTGTCCCCTTCGTTTTCACAAAATTCCTAAAACAGGAAAAACCTGGCTGTTCTTGTTCACACACATCGATGTTCTTTTCTCAGGCATTAGATTCTTCCTAGCTTTGTCGGATTTTCCAAGCCGTTCAAATATTACGTAAGCACCTAAGGGGGGTTTGCTCTTTGTTTATTTTTCCTGGGATGTGAGTAATGCTTAGGGAACGTACCCATACTACGTGACCCATTTTTTACCATTTATGACCCCCTCCCCCCCTTTGGTGACCATCCGTAGTATATATACCAAGACCCCCCCCCACCCCCTCTAGTTTTCACGTAGTAATTCATAAATACGGTTTTCAACCATTTTTTGCAAACAGAAAGTTTTAAAAAATTAATTGGGCTTAATTTGTCTTATAATAATTAATTTGGAAAATTCCAATAATTAATTTGGCTTAATTTTGCCATATTCACTAGACGAAACTCTAAGCTCCCCCTCCCCCCTGTGACCGAGCGTGGTATTTTGAAGATCCCCTCCCTCCCCTGAACGGGTCACGTAGTATGGGTACGTTCCCTTATGTAAGATACTGCATTTTCTAAAATCTCTTGTTTCTTGCATAAATAATAATTTCAAAACGCAACCAAAAATAAATTTAACAAAAATATTGAATAAAGAAATCTGACGTAAGCACTTTTTTCAGGGGATGGACCCCCAAACATTTTGAAATTTTAACCCCGAAAAGTAGTGTTTTGACTCTTTTTTAAACCCTTAGGGTTACACTCAATAAGGATAGCTCCTTGTATAAGTGACCTAATATTCAAGGAGAAAAAAAAACAGTACTTACTAAAAGGGATGTCAAAATTTCGGGGGTGGGGCAGTTTCTTACGTTATTATGGTGGGGGGTTTGAGGTTTGCCTATCTTTGATGACAAGGGTGTAGGGGGGGTTAAAAATGACCAAAAAAGTGCTTACGTATTTGAACTACCCCTTCTACGATTTTTCTGGGAATTTTCAGATTTTTTTCCTCAAACCTCCCACTGCAAAAAAATTTTGGACAAGGTGTTAAAACTAAGCTAAAACCTTGAATTTTAGGATCAAATTTCCTAAAATTTTCTGAGGGAGGACCCCCAACCCCCTTTGTAAAGCTTGGAACTCTATTTTCCAAATCTATTTTTATATTAAGTTCCTTAAAATGCCAATTCTACCTAAAAATAAATTGGAAAATAATATTCAAAATGTGGTTCACGCAGACTGCTTTTTTGTCAATGTAGATATGCTTAAATGTGTTTATTGACTTCCTGCAGGAGGTGTGTCTCCAAAATTTTCCCAATTACTTGAAGATTCTCTTCCAAAATTACTTCAAATAGAACAATCACTAGAGAACACATTGCAGGAAAATGATAAATTAATGCAAGAATTACTGCAACTGCAGGAAAATGATAAATTAACGCAAGACTTACTGCAGGAAAATGATAAATTAATGCAGGACTTAAAGAAACCAGATCTCCCCGACCTTCAAGAGATCCTGACCTTCCGGATCCCCTTGACAGACGGGCTGGGGGTCATTGTCGAGGGAAGAAGCACGTTAACTGCAAACAGTTCGGACCTGGGAATATTTATCAAGACTGTGACTCCTGGAGGAGCTGCTTCCAAGGTAGGTTGTATACATAAAAAGTTTATACCAAAAGACAGATTTGTATGAATTAATGTAAATACAGTAAAACCTTTTTTAAATATTTATAGTCTGTAATTTGAATTGGCGGTTTAAAAGTGACGTGATTTCCCCAGTCTCCACACCTTTCCCCTGTGCGTTGCCATTGTTTCTACCAGTCTTATTATTTCCCCACAACACACCAAGCTGGCAGGTTTACATGCAGCCGGCGAATCCAGGGGCCCTAGCACCAGCTACAGTGAAAAGCTCTCACTTGTGAGAACTCCTACTTATCACGTTCATGACGTCACATTTCGCTCAGGTTACAAAAAACGTCAGCACGAACTCCCGGTGAGAAGTCGCCTTTTTTTACTCACCACCTCTGAAGCTGGTGAAACCTTTTCACCAGTGTAAAATAATTATTTTTGGCTTAAAGTAGTAGATATAGTTTTATTATTGACCCTTGTTTTGTGATAAACATTTGTGAAAATGCATTTTCAACACCTAAATAAAACTATAATATCATACATGTGATTCTTCCGCCAATTGGCGGAAATCCGCGAATTTGCTTAGAAAAATTAAAATCCGACAATTCGATTTGCAAAGCTGAAATTCCACTTTCTTATTTTTCAATCGTTTTATACGGAAAACTCTGACCGCTAGTGTGGCCTGGTTCTAAATTTTAAGAAAAATAAAAAGTTAAAAATATCGAAGTAATATGAAAATTATAGTTAAGCTAAAAAATATGAATCTAGCATATCGAATCCTAGATCTCGGGCTATACCCTGTCTTGGGTCATGCGCCATTAAAACCCAACCAACCTAGATCTCGGAAAGTAGAAGCCGATGAACCCCCTCTAGTTAAAATGAAGAAAAATTTATGCGCCATCGAATTTTTTTTTTAATATTTTCCACCAATTTTTTGTCTGTGTAATCACAAGTATGAATATGTATTTTCTCGCAGAACTATTTTTGCAAGGCGTACTAATAAAGTGTAATGAGTCAAAGCTTTTTGAGTTGAATCGCCACCATCTTAGATAAGATATTAATTAATTAAGAATACACGTAATTGGATTTTAATAATGAGATATGTTCTGTCTTAAACTGTTCACATTTATTTCTTCAAGAGTTGAAGAGAAGTTCATGCAGTAAAAAAAACTAGAATCCCAATTAAAATAATTATATTAAAAAATTAAAATAGAATCCAGATGTAATTCACTGTTCCATTCATAAATGGCAGCACAACTACTTAGTTAAAATTTTTATCCCATAAAAATTAATTGAAGTGAGATTAAATTAATTAACTTGTGCTTGAAAAATTAATTTAAAGCAGGAAATTTTTTTAAGGTAGAGAAATTCCCGCTTGTTTATCAGCATAATTATTTTCCTTGAGTTAATTTTAATTCAAAGTAGCATTTAACACACTGATAAAGACCGCCATTAAATTTCTTTCCGTGAATAGTTGCTCTTCTCTGATTGGTTCAAACTTTTTCCCTGTGAAAACCATGGTAATAGTGATAAAGTTCTCACTTTTGAGCTGGTGCTGGGTATAAATTGAAGTTGTGAACATTTTCTCACTGTTTCAGAGTTGTCTCAAGTAAGAAGTTTTCGGTGAGAACTAAACCGCAGTTGCTTGTGCTAGGGTCCCAGGGAGTCCTGCAAAAACATATTTCGATAGCGAATTTTTTCGAACTGCCAAAGAACAAATCCACCAATTAAATACCAATTGATCAAGTTATAATAATAATTGCTTCAGATCATTGGAGAAGCTTATTTGATATGTTTGGATCTTTGCTAACACGATGATGTCACGCTTACAAACTAATCAAATGAGCTTTTCTGCTTGAAATTAAAAATATTCCCGAAACACACCAGAAGACAGTAGTTTTTGATTCAAATATGTCGAAAATGTTGTGCCTGATGTGGCAAACGGCTTGCCACCTGACGAAATGCACAAGTAAATTTACTCACCAAAGTCGAGTTGCCGACTGGAAATTTCACGCCCTGCCTTAACTGATGTGCGAAAATAAAGCAGAACTGCTTACATTTTCTCCTTCGTTATCAAGAGATGAACTTCAACTAGTGACATCCAACCGCCTATTTTATTTACACAGACTGTAGTCTCTAAATATCCCTTTATGAATTATCTCCCAATTTTCAAGTTTTTCGATGTTTCCATTTCTGAACTGACTATAGTGAGTCTATTTTTACTACTTACGCATCGTTCTCCTCTAGCTATCACCGCTTCAATTTTTCGCAAAAAAAAACATTTAATTTTCCACACTAAAGGGGAGTTAAAAAATAAAACCTGGATCGACCCCTGAGAATAGTCAATTTTCCCTACTCCTACAGGGTTCCCACGGTCCTTGAAAAACGTTCTAGGTCCTGGAAAAATGACTTAGGTCCTTGAATTTTCAGCCACTAATTTTTTCAGATCTTTCTTTGTTTTTTTCTAGAGGTTTTCTTTAAAACTACTCTTATGAACATAACTTGCGGCCAGTTTTACAAACTAACAGTGAAGAGCGACTTCTCCTCTCGTCCCGATTGTATGCGGGAAAAATGACCTGTCTTGAAATACGACTAATTTTTAAATGTCTGCGAAAAAGGTCCTTGAAAACACTAGCGGGGCTAGGGGGCTCAAGCCCCCCCAAAATGAAAAGTTTTACTCTAATTTGACATTTTATGCACCAAAATGAGTTAAAACCCTGTTACTTTAAGGTCAAGAAATCCCAGACCCCCTTGGCACTTGTAACTCTGTTATTACAACTATATTTTACTAAGTTTGTGTCAAAATGCAAAAAATCTACATCCGAAATTTGGATGAAGCGTACCAAAAAGAGTTGAAAAAGTGGGGTTTTTGACTTAAATTTTCTGGGGGAGGACCCCCCAGTGGCAGTTCGTCAAAATGCAAAAATCCTACCAAAATGGAAATTAAATTCTTGAAAATGTATGTCCGAAATCAGGATTAGGTGTACCAAAACGAGTTGAAAGACCCCCAGACCCCCCTTTAGCACATTAGAAGACAATTTTGATATTGAAATTTTTTCGCCCCCCAAAAAAACCAAATCCTGGATCCACCGCTGTCTACTTACCTTGGTCACCTAAAAAAATCGAACCAAAGTTTCCAAGAAATTTTTGGGGCCAAATCCCCCCCCCCCCGAAAAAAAAGTCTAGTTACGGCCCTGTAATTAATAGTTACACAAATTAACTATTGTATGCAATATTGAGTCGTAAATGACTTCAAAATTAATAAATCTTAAGTCAATGCTTTCGAATAACAAATTTCCTTCCTCCATTAATTTGCAAAAAAGTTTTTTACATTGTTTTTTCTTGTACGGGATAAATTTGATTTCATATTTTAACTGTTTTTCACTTCAAAAACAGTTCTTCTAATGATCTAATTAAAAATATTCATTTTGCATACAAATTAATGTTTTTATAGAGAAATATCATATTTTTCCAAATGGCCCCCCCAAAAATTTGGTCTGGATCCGCCCCTGGGACCATGGGCGGATTTAAGGGGGTGCAACGCACCCCAAACTTTTTGAGAAAATTCCATTATTATTGGGGAAAATCATGTTTTCAAAGTCATCAGGGGCAGCTTGAACCCCCAAGTTTTCCAGTACGCACCCCCAGGGTTCACCATCTAAATCCGCCCATGCCTGGGACCCCCAGACCCCCCTTTCGGTAGTTGGAGCAGGATAATTCTCTACCTTTTCCGTATTAACATTAACGAGAAGATTCAATTGGATTATGAAAATTCTTGCCCCCCCCCCAAAAAAAAACTAAATCCTGGATCCGCCACTGCTTGAAAATTTTTGTCGAGGTCCTTGAAAAGTCCTTGATTTTCAATGTTTTCAAGGAGTGGGGTCCCAATTCCTCCAGCTAAAAGCACTCTTATCTTGCCACTCAGGACGGACGGCTGCAAACCAACGACCAACTCGTCGGCATTGACTGCATCTCTCTGCGGCGTATGAGCAACGGCTGCGCTGTGGAGATGCTTGGCGCCGCCATGACACGGCATTCAATCTTCCTCACTGTGGAGCGGATCACAGGGCAGGTCGGGGAGCACTGTAAGCCACCGAGAGTGGAAGGAGAAGGAGCACAAGAACCTGGTATGCAGAGAAAAGAACATATTCCTGGTAGGATGGGTGATGATGGTGTCGCGTCCACGACGAGTCCAAATCAAGGTAGGATGGGTAATTTTCTCTTCTGTAAATTACTTTCTTGTTCAATCACATCAATGTTCTTTCCTAAAAGAAAAAAGTTGAGTTATATACAGGGCCGTATTTAGGCACGTGCAACATGTGCTATAGCACAGGGCGGCAAAATTTTGGGGGGCGGCAGATAACAACAATTCAAAATGCTACTTTTGAAAAAAATGTACCACACCATTTTTACAACGGGTGGATCCTAGTTTCTAGAGTTGAGTCAATCCCAGCATGGAGAAGACGCCAGATCAGATGGCATGGTCATTTTAGTTTTGTCCTGATATTGTCAGTTTGTTACCCTGCATCTCAGGGAAAAGAAATTGGGTTTTTTTTGTTTGCTAAAATGGATGGATGGGCTTGCTCGAGTGGATCTGCGTATAGGAAAAAGGTTGGTGAGAAAAAGGTTTTCTATTCTTAATTAATTAGGATTAAATACTAATTTCACCCATTCGGGTCCAAGAGGGGGCACTCTGGACAGTGCCCCCTCTTGGACCCAAAAATGTTCTCAAAATGAGTTAAAACCCTACTTTTACGAGTCAAATTTAAAAATTTTTTCTGGGGGAGGACCCCCATACCCCCCTGCGGTTCCACAATGGAATATTAATGTGACACTATTGAGAAAATCCTCAAATTTTGTGTCAAAAGATAAATGTGATGGACCCAAAAAGGTTCTCAAAATTAGTCTAAACCTTACTTTTAAAGGTCGAATTTTAAAATTTCTTCTGGTGGAGGACCCCCATACCCCCCAGCGGTACCATAAGGGGATCTTACGTGATACTTTTTAAAAAATCCCCAACATTTTGATATTTTGTGTCAAAAGGTAAATACCCCACCTTTAAGCAGTAGACTTTAAAAGAAACAAGGGGGAATTTTCTTGAAACAGGAAATGAAATAAAGGGGGCGGCAATAAATCGATATGCACAGGGCGGCAAAAAACCTAAATACGGGCCTGGTTATATATATATATATATATATATATATATATACTAGCGCTAAAGCGCTAGACCCGGCTTTGCCCGGGCGCAGTAGCGCTGACGCGCTAGACCCGGGCTTCGCCCGGGTTTTATTATTTTTTTATAAATATCATCTGGTGCGTTACAGATGGGCTTCGCCAGTCAATTTTTAAAGAAGATTATTCTGGTGTGTTACAGATGGGCTTCGCCAGTCCATTTAAACAAATTCTTCTGGTGTGTTAGAGATGGGCTTTGCCAGTCCAAATGTGGAAATAGTTAAATAAAGGAGCCACTTTTATGTTTATGTTACAACAATGGATTTTAAACTGCAACAATCGAGAATATGCCTACAACAATTGAAGTTGCATCTTCTCTTATGATATTTACAACAGTGGGGGTTTTCCATGAAGTTAGGCACGAAATATGGATTTTGAGCATAAAATTGACCAAAAAAGTTATTAGGATGCATCGATTTTAAATTATTATTCTTCAGAAACCTTCCTTGGAGCGAGTAGATTAACGTGGTATAGTTTAATAGTTAATGTAGGTTTGAAAAGTTTAAAACTATAAAGGACATACATACAGACATTCATTTTTATATATATAGACTGCCAAGTGGGGGTTGAATTGGGATTTAAGAGTTTCGGATAAAGAGTTCATCACGGTACTTCAGAATGTTTTCATTAGAAGTTGGAGTCTCTGTAAAATGTCTTAAATATAATCATGTATATTAGAATAAAAATGTTTATAAATATTACATGCTTGGGGTGAGACGGGAGACAGTTCTCCAAAGGGTGGTGCTATTCAGGAAAAGTTTAAAAACCCTTGTTTTTGAGGAAAGAGTATTTATTTTGCCAAAAGGTTGTACTACATTTTAAGTTTTTCTTTCAGATAAGGCCTCTGGATCTTTGTTTGGACTCAACGGTGTATTCCTACTTCTGATCATTCCTGGCCTTGTGTTAATATTTCTTTATGTCATAATCATTTTAAAGAATGTATTTGCACTTATATGTTTATAGTTGTATGTTAAAAAGAAATGCTATGTTCATTTTTGTAGAGTTGTTTCTCATGGTGTACATAGGACATTTAAGTGTGATCATATCAAAGTGTGGAGTATATTGTGCTTAAAAGTAGCATCAAAGATTATTTTTTCCCTCAAATTGACCTTTTTTGTCTGCTAAACAGTTGTCTGTTGTCAAAAAAATCCTGTCGTTTTTATTTCTGTGAAGAGGTTTCCAGCTTTTTAAGAACACTTCCATTGTTGTCCCATTGCTCCACTTGTTAAAATACACTGGAAATTTTTGGGAATTAAATTTTTAATGTCTTTTTAATTTTCGTTTTGATGTATCAATTAAGGAAATATTTTATTCTTAACTTGAACAATAAAACATTTAAGAAGGAATCTTAATTTTATTTCCTATGCTTAAAGTTGGAAACCGGCTAGATGATTACTTATTGAATGCTGTTATTACTCACTGAAAATTTGTTGACTGTCAAAAAGAGGGCTTGATTATGTTAAACAGAGGGCTGAATCTGAGCTGATGAAAAAAATTGAGTTTGTCATGTTTCTTAAAATTTGTAGTTAGTTAGTATCTAGTTTCATAGATTGTAGTTTTTAAATGCATAATGGTGCCTTAATAACTGTATATTTTTGTGAGAATAGTTACTATTCTACAACCTAAAGTAAAATTTTAGATTATTTTTCTTCAAAATGTATTTAAAAATCATGTCAGAATGTAGAAAATAGTTTCCTTTTATAAAAATGCTCTGATGTTTTATTGTACTGTTGATGTGCCAAAAGGATTAAATTTTAATGCAACCTAACCAACACTTCCCTTCTAGAAAGGTTACAAATGGGGAAAAATATTAACTATATTATGTACCTTTTGTGAGTTTTCAATTCCATACATATATTTAAGTACTGGGAACAACTCAAAATTCAATGAAATTTTTGTACCTTCTAAAAAAATAACAGCAAAGCATTTGGTTCAGTGCAGACAGGTTTACGAGGGAACGAAGGTTTTATGCAATTTTACATCTCGACTTAGCTTTTAGAAGAACATTGGCACCTCTGCTCTCCTTTTTAACTGTCAGTTTGAAAGTGTCTGTGATTGTTTTGTACATAGCGAAGACGAACTGTTCTGTCCGGTCGAGCAAACTGCAACTATGCAAATAAGGATTTAAAAGTATTTTCTGTGTAATTCCCATTGTAAAAGTTGTTGAATCCTCTTTGAAACCAAATATCCATGTACTCCAGATAACTTGCCTTTGTCCCCAAAAATAAAGTGTATTTTTTGTAACCCAAATGTATTTATTTCATTTTGTTGTTTTTAAACTTGGCTTTAGCCTGTCTGGATGTAATTTAGAATTTCCTGTTGAAGCAATGCCCAACATACTACCATGAATTAACATTTCAAATACTCTGCAAAAGTATTAGCTTCTCTAAATTTTTTCACAAGTGATAAATTTGAATATTTCCCCAGATATTTCTTACAATCGAAATTTTTTTTAATTACATATTTTCCTTACCTTATTCTAGTCACTATAACTTTAGCCAGCATGAACAACTTTCATGAATTTAGACAGTTCGTTATTATTTTATTTATATTGGTTTCCTCAATGGAATTATGTGGGCTTACGTTCTAATGAACAGCTCAAATTAATCGTCTTTGTCTTCTAATTTAATCTAACTAATCTTTGCGGAAAGAACACTGTAAGTCATCTAACATGGTAAAGATAATTCAGATTTTACTAAAATAGTTCTACAGTTATCGCATAGTGGTGTTGCGGTACCTCCAGCTGTCAATCAACAGGCGGGAACTAAAAGAAACGAGTGATTTTCATTGGACTTGGAACTTTGTATGGAGGCTGTATTTGAATTTCGCAATCTCTGCTATTTTCCCCCTGATCAATGAAACTTTTCCCTCATGGTTGCAAACTTTCCCTGACAGTAGCTAAAATAAACATTGGCGTCGTTTGTTCTGTCGTTTCATATCTCGCCAGTGATTGTGGTCGCAGAGTTGTGAGTTCGATTCCAGAGGAGCTCACGATCCATCGTCACTTTAAAGAAGATGCGAGATAGTGACGTCACGGGCAGATCAAGTGCAAAAGGCATATTCACAGGTTTTTATACTTTGATAACAATGCGCATGCGTAAGGACTCTATTTTTGCTGTTTTTTGGAAATTTTAATAAAATATTATCTGGGGATAGAACCTACGAACCGCCGCATCCTGGCATCACGCTGGCATCCTACCACTGCTCCAGCGGGATTCAATAACTTCAAAACTTATTAGCTATTAGGATGTTATTTCTTTGTGACGCATGTGCATTATGTCAAAGCATAAAAACCTTGCGGGATTTGTGAATAAGCGTATAAAAGCCAGCGAGAGATCACAGGTGTCCCGAAGAGAATGTTGTTGTTCCTGGGCAGAACCACAGAGAACTAGAACAGAAAGTCCGTCGCCATAGGCGCTAATGGGAATCGAAAAGTTGGATGGATGTGGGGCTATTTTGGCGCTGCGATCGCATCAATGTCACGAGAGGCGGGAGGGAAAAGCCTGATTGGTTGAGAAAAACTTTTTCCTTCTCCTTCGAAAATAGAAGATTGAGTGAAAGCCAATCACAGGTTTGATCTCTCTGTCAATCATTTAGTTCATCGTGGCGCCCTCATAACCATCCAACTTTTGAATATATCATTTTGGACCCTCTGTTAGGATTTTCCTCTGTGGGCAGAACATTGCGTGAGTTTCCCCAGCGCATGCTCAAAAGAAAAACCGGGCTGTTTGAATAACCGGGAAAATACATAAACACTTTTTCCTTCTCTAGTGATTTGAAAGTGGGCGGGGTTAATTGAGAAAGCGTGGTTGCGGAAATAGAGATTGTATGCGGATTGTAGAGAGTTAACAACGGTACGTCATATTCTCTGGTTAGTTCCATCGTTATCACATAGAAACGCCACTGATCTTTACTCTGTGAGTAATCTCAACGAAAAAAAAATTTTAAGTATTTTGGAAGAAGAAGGTTGAGCGGCTCCTAGTAGAGCAAGCAAACACCTCTACACCTTGGCGCTCGGGATTTGAAATTGGATAAAATTCGTGTGCTCTCGACATCTTGTGAAAATTTGACTGTAGAGTTTAAACACTCCATACTCTTATAGGATTTTCATCTTTAAGCAAAATGAAAGAATCTGTCAATTGGTAAATATTTATATCTGTTTCTAATTTGAATATAGTACATGTGAGGTATCATGAATGTGCTTGTTTTGGTTATTCAATACGCCTCTCCTATTCGCCTCTCCCGTGCAAGACTCACACAATTGCAAAAGTTGAAATGTCTACTTTACGGGAGCTTGGCGTGGAAGGACTTCTTTATTGGTTGCCAAGTCGAAAAAGTAGAGTCAAAAGTGTAATCTTTGGGGATTATTTCTATTGGCGCTAAAAAAAATCGCCAAAAACGGCTTTATGTGCTTGAATCTAAAATCGTGGTTTAGCTGGCATATCGAACATCGAAATTTCTTCACTGAATTTAAGCACCTTCGGGTGCAGTCAGTATTTGGGTGGGTGACCACTGACCAAATCAAGGATAGCTGCGTTTTTCTCTTTCCTTGACCACATTTGCTTTTATTTTTCAGGAAAGGATCTACCTGTTATCAGAATATTCTGCCCTAAATAATAAATGATCATAGAAATATATTTACATTTTTAATTAAATTACGTTTCTTTTATAGCCGATTTCATAGGTAGACTTTATTTCCTGAGCAAATTATCATGAAAAACCTTTTTTAATCGTATCTGTGCATTCCTCGTGAGAATTATGCTACATGATCATTAAATACCTTTTGGTTGCACTAAAACAATAACCAGTCTTTGAAATTAAACTCTGACGATCAGAGAAAATTTTTAATTCATTAAAAAAGGTGATTACAAAATTACGTGTATTTTACTTTACACGGGGTTTTGCGAATAGCGCTACTTTACTAATAAGAGCAGTAGAGTAAGGTCTGTTTTCCTTGACTCTACTTCTCACCCGGAGTGGAAAGATGATAGACCAAACAGAGAGGTAAACTTCATATTTATACTTTTTAATAATTTTGAGTAAACATGCCAAACAATTCAAATCAGATTAATAATTTCAAAACTAACCTAAACTCCTTAAAATCAAATCAATTCATTAAATTTAAACTAAACTAACCTACTAAAATTCAAATCCATAATCCAATTTAAAACTAAACTAACTTCCTAAAATTCAAAACAATACTAATCATATCACAATTTCGCATCATTTTAAACACATTGCCAAAAGTTATTCCTTAAATGTTTACAGTTCACTAGTAGATCCCGTCGAGTTGCAACACGGGGCATATAATAGGTATCGATACTCTCCTGAAAAGTAGGCAAAAGTTAGGTATGAGCAGAGGAAGAAAGAACAAACCGATGGTGGTAATGCTGAGAATGTTAGGAGGCATGGGTCACACAATCCATCAAAATAAGATTTGCGCGTTATCAACTACTAATTGGATCGAAAATAATTACTTTTAATATGCCAGAAGTAGTCATGATTAATTTTAATACAGATTGAAATGGCTCTGCTTTTAATTAAGACTGCATTTTTCATCTTTAATTTTGATTGCAGTAGCCAAAATTACGTAATTACTTTTGACTGAGGGACCTCTGTATCTAGGACACAAGACAACGATCTAAGTTCCGTTACATCACTGGGTTCACCAAAGTCTGCCCAAAATATATGGATTTAAACAAAAAACCACGGAAGGTGGTGATCACCACCCTCCCGAGAACTGCCCGCGCCAAAGGTACATAACTGATGACGAATATACTAAGTATTTAAAATCCTTCAGAGCCATTTTCAAGCGACTTATTTTGGACCCGATTTAAATAATCACTGTTGACTGGTTATAGCGTATACTCTCCAAATGTAACATTACGTTGTTGCACCGTCAATAGCTATTTACTTGATCAGTTGTTTAAAGATCTCACGTACTAAGAGAAATGTATCTAATTTCTTGAAAATAGTAATAAAGTTACATATTTTATAAAATACAGAAAGTCAACCAACTTATTTAAAATTTATAGATTATTTTTAAGTTGGAAATAGTTTTAGCTTTAAATGAGGTTTAATAATTGAAAAATAAAGAAATATAACACTGACCCCTGAAGATCTCACCTCATCTGTCGAGTTGTCCAATTAATTAAATTAAAAAAAAAGGGTTCATACTTTTCCTATTTTGTTTAAGAATCTCAAGAAAAATTAAATATTTCTGATAAAATCCAAGTATTTAAAAAATTAAATTGTGCATTTTACTATACACATTCATTATTACGGGCAGAATAATTTCAATGACAAGTATAGGTCCTTTCCAGAAACGTCTCAGGCAAATATGAGATCGAGAAAGGGGAAAAGAACGTGCCAATACTTGGTGGTCACCCTCCAAAGTACTGACTGTGGCTGAAGGTGCTTAACTTGAGTTAAGAATGAGCCATGATTCACGCGTTAAAAAATAAAAAGCCTTGTTTGGCGATTTATCTTAGCGCCAATTGAACTAATCACCAAAGATTAAACTCTAGCTTCGATTTTATCTACTTGGCAACCTATCTAGAAGTCCTTCCGCGCCAAGCTCCCGTAGAGTAAAATTTTCAACTTTTGCAATTGTGTGAGTCTTGCACGGGAGAGGCGTATTGATAACTTGTGTCAAGGAAGTTTTCTCAAAGCCACCTCTTTCATGTTGAACAAATAGAAAATATTAAAAAAAAGGTTTAGGTTTGGGGCAAGTTTTATAAAACATGTGCTTGCGATTTCAAATTAATCGTGACGATTACATTAATACTATTATAAATTCTTGTTGAATAATTATAATCCCACTTAATTTTTAGGAGCGCAATTGCAAGAATCGTAGGTGACGATGTTCCGAGACTTGACAAGTTGGACGAGACTCTAAAAATGAATGTGTTAGAAGAAAAGGTTGGAGATACGAACTTGAGTGAAATAAACAACACTTCTCATGAAAATATCAAGAATCTGCCAGATGATAAAATTCCTGAGAATGTTGTAAGTATGCTTGTTTTACAATCATGACTTTTTTACAGCTCAACTTTTTAAAACTTAATTTAAACTTTTACAGCTGTATTTGAAACAAGTCCTCCATGGTGGGAATAGGTTGTCAAAAATGAGGGATCTGCCACTGCTATGGAGCAAGGGTGGGTCCAGAACATATTTTCAGGGGGCCGTATCAGAAGGTATGTTATACTTTCCAGAGTGCTTTTGAGCAGAGGATATTTAGGGATTAGGGTATGAAAAGTTTGTTTAAGATAATGCTTGCTCCAACTGTGTCTAGGAAATGCTTTTATCAATGAATTCAGTAGGGGTGCCCAACCTTTTTTGGAGGAGGGCCACTCAGGGTATTTGATGTGGTATGGAGGGCCAGAAATGAAATTACAGTAGAAAAGCAAAAGCGCTAACTAGTTACAACAATACATTTTATAACTTTTCGTTCACAGTATTTTTGAAACTTAGCATTTTTAAATTAATAATAATTGCATAAAATAACAATATAGAGCCAATAACAATATATGCTTGACAAAGAAAACACAATATAGAGCCAAATTTAAGATTATATATTTTAATAACATTGATATCTTAATTACATTGACAACTGAGAAATTAACATAAAGAAAACACAAGAGAATGCATGGAAGTAACTGAAAGCAATTGAATAGGCGTGATTATCGATTGTGCAATCTGGAATTGGTGAAATATGTGGTAATACTTTAAGAGTGTGGTAAATTTTTTTCAGCAAAAAAACCCGGAAATAAAGTAATTAAAGGTGTTGTTCTAATTTCATTCGCGGGCCGGAGGTTGGGTAGCCCTAAATTCAGGGTTGTAAGCAAATAATTGACTCGGGTTTAAAGTGGGCAACAAAGTGAAAGCAAATTTACACCTATTGACAGTACACATATGTACATATTAAATAAACTTAAAATGTTAAGGAGCTCAGTTTTTATAAATTTACGAAGAAAGGCTTTCCAACAGGAATTGGTTCAATCTGTGCAGATTTAACAAATGTTTTGAAATACGCTATTAATGTCTTGTATTTATAAGAGAGAAAATCATAAAAGTTACTACTACTTTAACATATAATACATTAAGGATGAAATATATTTTTCATAATAAAAATTGTGCATTTTACATTTAAAAAAGACATGTTCCCAAGCCTCAGATTTATTTAAATTGCAAAATTTACAAGTTTAGACACAAAGTTTCTTTGTTCAATCTCAATTGAAATAAAATTTTCTTGTCTGATATATTTAATGTTGAAATCATGTAATCTTCAATGAAGGGATTGAGTTAGCTTGTAACTCACAATATGAAGCTGTTGGAGTAAGCTAGTGGTTGATCCATGCACCTCAGATTTTTAAATTATGTTGATTTTTTACATCTATCTAATGGTATTCATGTGATGTTTGAAAATTTTATTATTCTTAGATGAAATCATCTGATGATTTTGGAGTGGGTAGAAGTGTTAGCAATAATTCATCGCATTCTTATCCTCAAACGTCCAATAATGGTAAGTTTCTTAAAATCTCTGTAGAGAGTTAGTTATGTTACACTTTGTATTACCTAAATCAGGGGTTCTCAAACTTTTTATGTCGCGGAGCCCTTTTCAAGAGACAAATTCTTCGCGGAGCCCTTTTCCGAAATAAATTTTTCAAGGTATAAAAGCAAATTACATAAAACCCATTGCTTCTAGAAATAAAAGCATAATAGAAATTTATTTCGGGAGGGGTCCAAAATTATATCTCAGTCCCTCCCATGCATATTTAACAGTTTAATGTAGCTTTTAAAAACATTTTTAGGTATAATTTGCATCTAAGATAATTTATTTGTAAGAAAAATTGTGACAAATTAAGATACAAGTAAAATAGAAGGGTCTGGGGTTCCTTCCTCCCCAGAAGATATTTTGAAATGTGATCCTTAAAAACTGTTTTTTAACTCGTTTTAGGTATATCATTGTCCAAATTTTGGACATTCATTTTTAGGTAGGATTTTAATTTTAACGAACTTACTATAAAAATTGACAATAATAAAGTTTCAAGTACAATAGGGGGTTTTGGGGGTCCTCCCCCAAAAGAATTTCGGAAATTTGACCCTAAATAACATGGTTTTAACTTGTTTTGTTATACGTAGTCCGGTTTTCCGGGGGAGAGGCTGGGCCCCCTCGGCCCTTTAATATACATCCCGGGATATATGGAATATTTTGTTTACCAATTATATTTTATCATTGGATACAATGTAAATCTTTATTTTATATTTCTGAATAATATAGGTATCACTTTTTAATCATTATGCCGAAGATGCATGGACATAGGATTCCATACAGAAATCTATACATCTGTAAATTTTGTTTTCCTAGAAGTTACTTCTTTTGAAATCGAGATCTGTTTTGGGGTCTGATAGACCATACGTCAGGGGTACTTATCGAAATTTATTTACACATGGGCCCAAAATCATTCCTTATCCCCTCCCATCCCATGCCATAGGATCAATGTTATCTTCTCTTTTTATACATTGTTTTGCCAGAATTTGCATCTTAAAGAACTTAATATAAGAAACGTATTGTGTAATTAAATTCCAAATGCTATAATATAAAGGGAGGGGTTGGAAATTTGACTATACTATAAACAGGTTTTCCCTTGGTTTTGGTACATCTACTCCGAATTTTCGACATACATTTTTAAGTAGGATTATGATTTTGCTGAACTTTATAAAAAAAGGCGCTGAGTAATCAATTTGAGAGATGGGGGAATGGGGTTCCTTGGTGTGTTACTATTCGGAGCGGCCGTTTCAGCGGCAGAAATAAAATGAAAGTAAATAGAACTCTCATAATTCTTCTAAAAATTAGTAGAAGAAAAATTTGGTGCCGAAACAGGCCGGCGCCCAAACGGCCAGCGCCAAACCGTCCCATCCTGGGGGTTCCTCCCCCAGAAAAGTTTTGGAAATTTGACCCTAAAAACAGGGTTTTAACTTGTTTTGGTAAACCAAAAAAGGCAAAAACCAGCAGACCTTACCAACACCTTACAGAAAGTTATTTATATAACATTTCAGAGAAAAGCAAATTAGAATTTATCAAAAAATGTATTTATTTCAAATTTCTTCGCGGAGCCCCTGGAAATGCTTGGCGGAGCCCTAAGGGCTCCGCGGAGCACAGTTTGAGAACCTCTGACCTAAATATATCCTCTTAACCCCACTTGGTACTATCTAGCTGATCTGATAATTTTGTATATTAATATAAATTATAACAATGAAAATTTACTGCTTTACTTCCAACTTTATTTATAAACTGTTGTGATCTGAACTAAATAACTATTTAACTGTAACTTTCAAATGTTCTTAAACTTATAAATATAATGTTCTGTTCTTAAAGAGAATCACTTCTGTTCAGACTTCTCACTTGGCTGTAATCGTAATGTAATTTGTGTTTAGACTTAAATTAGATGTTTGCATTCCCTGGTTCCTCCACATCATGCCTTTACTACTAAAACTACAGCAGAAAACATCGCAATACTATGTATTTAAGTTTATTTAAACCAGTGTTTCTTAACCTTTTTACTCTCATGGGACCTTTTTGAGAATGTCCAAGTTCCAGGGAACCCCTAGTATCCATGCAAATATATTTTTTCTAACTATTTCGTCCTTCCTTAGGAATTTTCGTTGAAAAAATTTCCCTTTAAGCTAGTGTTTTATCTCCTTTTCAAACTCTTTCCAAAGGGAGAAGCTTCTTGAGACCGCAGGATGTTCATAAGGAAAAAATACTATGTAACAAAAGTCAAAATTTTAGAAGGGATTTCAGGGGTTCTTTCACAGAAATTTTTTCAAAATTTGCCTCTTGAAGTAGTGTTTCAGCTTATTTTATGATCCTTTGGATTACTTCTGAGAAGAACAGTTCCTTCTAAAACACAGAAATTTCTAGGGAAAAAAATTATAATTAGCGTCAAAATTTCAAGAGGGCTAGGGGGTTCCTACCTCAGAAATTTATTTTGAAAATTCTCCTTTAAACTAGTGTTTTATCACCTTTTCAAACTCTTCGTAGAACACCCAAGGGTAGGATCTTCTTGAAAGCAGCAGAATGTTCAAGAGAAAAGCGCTATATAATAGGAGTCTATAAATTTCAGAGGGGAGTTAAGGGGTTCTTCCCCAGAAATTTTTCGAAATTGGCCCTTTAAAGTAGAGTTTTAACTCAGTTTGAAGCCCAACAGTTCCTTATAAACCATGGAATTTTCTATAGAAAAAATTAAATGCGTCAAAGTTTTAAGAGGGCATGGGGTTACTCCCGCAGAAAAGGTTTTAAGCATCACCCCTATAAACTAGTGTCTTATCTCCATTAAAATTTCTATAGAAAACACCCAAAGGGAACCGCTTCAAGTAAGTGTCCAAGGTTTCAAAGGAAAAATGCTGTATGGCAGGCGTCAAAAGGTGTACCCTTTTACTGAAATTTATGATCATTAACTTAATTTAATAACCACAATTAGCTATCATTAACTTAATTTAACCACAATTAGCTGATATGCCTGGCCTTACACGGGTTGAGTGTTTCAATTTATTGTTCGTTTTAGTTTTCTCAAATTACATGTATAATTTTCTGTATCAGCAATTGCCAATCATCCCGGTATCCTTGGCACCTTTTCCGTATTCTAAAGTAGCCGTAATTTTCCTATCTGGATCTTCCCGGAATACATTAAAAAATAATATTGAAAATGTGGTTCACCCAGATTTTTTGCTTTTTTGTCAATGTGGATATGCTTAATAAAATGTATTTATTGACATTCTGCAGGAGAAGCGTCCCAAAATTGCGAATTACTTCAGCAATCAATACAGGAGCAACAATTAATACAGGACTTACTGCAGGAAAATGACATATTAATGCAAGACTTAATACAGGACAGTTATAAATTAATGCAGTACTTAAGGGAACCAGATCTTCCTGACCGTCCAGAGATCCTGACCTTCCTGATCCCCTTGACAGACGGGCTGCTGGGGGTCAGTGTCAAGGGAAGAAGCACCTTAACTGCAAACGGTTCCAGGGACCTGGGAATATTTATCAGGACTGTGAGTCCTGGAGGAGCTGCTTCTAAGGTAGGTTGTATACATAAAAAAGTTTATACCAAAAGACAGTTTTTGTATGAATTAATGTAAATACAGTAAAACCTTTTTTTAATATTTAGTGTGTGTAGTTTGAATCGGCAATTGAAAAGTCATTTCCCCGGTCTCCACACCTTCCCCCTGTGCGTTGCCATGGTTTCCACCAGTCTTATTTTTTCCCACAACACGCCAAGGTGGCAGGTTTACATGCAGCCGGCGAATCCAGGGAGTCCTGCATAAACAGATTGCAGTAGCGAATTTTTTCCAACTTTTCGAACTGTTGAAGAACAAGTCCACCAATTAAATACCATTTAATCAAATAATAATAATTGCTTCAGATTGTTTAACAGCATTTACTCACTAAAAAACAAATTCTAAACGAGAGCCGGATTTCGGGTCCTCCCGGATTCTGGGTTCCCGGATAAAGGGTCCGTTACTGTACCATTTAATCAAATAATAATAACAATTGCTTCAGATTGTTGGAGAAGCTCATTTGATAGGTTTGGATCTTTTCCAACACGATGATGTCACGCTTACGAACTAATCAAATGAGCTTTTCTACTTGCAATTAAAAATATTCCCGAAACACACCAGAAGACAGTGGTTTGGTTGGGGTACTTGCTTGATTGGAAGTTAATAGAAGAAGATCCCAAGGCCCCCAGACATTACTTATTTTCTCACAAATAAAATATATGGGATAAAGTAGAGTTAATATAAACTTTGGAAGCCCAGTGGCTTAGAGGTAGCGCTCCAAAGCCACAGGTCCGGGGTTCAATTCCTGGGTCCCGAGCTGGGCAAGGTCCACTCATCCATTCATCCCTTTAGTCCTTTAGTGGGTCGATAGGACCAAGCGTGCTTGGGAACTAAACACTGGGGGTCTCATGTTAGACTGACCACCTAACTGGGACATTTGCCTTGCACCCCACGGTCAAGAAAACGAAGATTGGCATAGTAGGGCTTGGCCCACTATGGGCTGCCGCGCCGATGGTTTAGTTTAGTATAAACTTTGAGTGTGTGCATACCTGCTAGCTTTCCCCGCCGGCCAATTGACAGGTACCAGGTGCTAAAGATAGGTAAAAACAGTGCTCACTTTTCTTATTTTCTCAAGGTTGACTTACATATGACACTCGGTGAACTATTTCAATATTTTTTGTAAGCAGCCAGACCAATAGGATGGGCCAAACATCCCCCAGACGCACTTATAGTGTTGAATAGCGAGATATGCAGTCAATCCCACCAACCCTAACAATCACATAAAGCTGTATAGCTACTTTTAAATTTTCTGATTTTAACTTATAGAGCTTGCAGCTGCTGTTTTGAGGGTTCACGAAGCAATTTAACTGTCCATGGACACTAGGGTGGCCCTTATTTTCGAACTTTCGAAATGTTAAGCTCCCACCCCCTAACTTTGTTCCAATGTACAAAAAAATGATATCTGAAAAATTATAGCCGAATCGGATAATATTAACCCGACCCGCAAACGCCTTAAAGTTTTGAGTTTTTGGTCATTTTTTTGAAAAACTGACAAATAACCCAAGATAAAATCTTCACAATTTTTGCGCAATTTTTTTATGATGAACTACTATTGTTTAGGATATATCGCCAAAGGTTTCGTGTTTTTATCAGCCCTCATTCGGGAGTGGTAATTTTTTAAGTGTTACGCAAGTAATGTAAAGTTGTTTTTCCTGCATTCTACAAATAGCTATTACTCTCCAACCCCTCAACTTAAACACATAAAATTGGGCTAATTTTGTTCGTATTTTTATTCTCTTTAATGTTATGTTCATTAAAAACAACAACCCTTTCAAAACATTTCAAAAAAATTGAAGAAAAGGGTAAAAAATAAAAAAATAAATAAAAATTATAATTTTTTTTTTAAATGTTGAAACAAAAAATTTTATTGCATTTCACCTTCTATAATATACATTGATACCAAATATCAAGTCTAAAATTGGATTTAATCTCATTGAAAAAATTAAATTCCCCGTAAATTTGGTAGGTCCCTTAACAACCCCCTAATTCCCGGTAAAAGAATGATAAACTCAAAAAAACTTGTATGATTACTTGAAAAGGCTCGTATAATTGAAAAACATGCAAAAGGTCTAACAACCATAAGATGTAAAGCGTTTTTAGGCTAATTTTCTCTAAAAAAACTTAGATCTTCCAAAAAGAGGTTAAAGCTTTTTAAATTAACTACTATACTATCTATTTTAAATTCCTCATAATCATAATTATTTTTAGGCATATCATTTTTTACTATTTAAAACCAGAATTTTACTTCTTAAATAAATTACGAACTAAATTATAATAAATTTTGATTCTTAAAATAATACAGTATGAATGAAAATTAATTTTCCAAAAATATTACTGCTATTCTATAAGAAGTAATTTAAATTCCAACTTTCTTTTTTATGGACTTTTTCCAGCTTAAAGGCTTTGGTGGATCCCCTTAGAATTCCCCAATTCAAGGGTTTATTTTTGTTTATTCGAAAACATCCGATGTGGCTATCGTTAAGGCAATTAAGAGAGATACTATTTCTATTAAGTATGTTTTTTCAATAAAACTACTTTTTGGCTTGGTTTTTAAGGATGGCCTTTAGCTATATATTAGATTTTTAAAACTTAAAAATATGCACCTCCCATAGTTCCATTAAACAACAAACAGATTATGTGAAATTCAGTCGAATTGGGGAATTACAAAGCGATCCTCAAACGCCTTGAGAAGTTTGCAAAAATCATTAAAAACCTAAAAAATATAAAACTACATTAAGTTTATTTTTCAATAGAAAACTGATTGCATAAAAAACTAACTTGTATTCCGTATATTAGCACCTATTGTATCATAACATACAATAAAACAATAAATATTTAACGCAGTTTTTCCCTAAGGGAAGATTTAGTGGCCGATGGATACTTTTTTCAACAAACTGTTTTTTCCGTTTCATTTTTCGTAAGAATGTTATTGTATTCCTGGATCAGTTTTACACCTCCTTCTGCTGCATCGTTTACAACAAAAACGTTGCCAAGCTTTTCAATTCCATTTATATAAGAAGGATCATCTTTCCAAAAGGTTTCCAAAGGGTCTTGGTTGAGGAATTCGGTACTGATTTTAAATCTTGTGAAGAAGGTCTTTGTAAGAGGAGTAAACAAAGATGCAATTATCCGATTGTTAAATAATTTGAACTTTTTTTGTTGATTGTGACAAGAAAGAGGGTAGGAAATATAAGAAAAATTCTAAGGAAACAGAAATAGAAGTAGTTAATTTTAAAAAATAAAGCTTTCACACCTCTTTTTGGAAGATCTAAGTTTTTTAGAGAAAATTAGCCTAAAAACGCTTTACATCTTATGGTTGTTAGACGTTTTGCATGTTTTTCAATCATACGAGCCTTTTCAAGTAATCATACGAGTTTTTTTGAGTTTATCATTCTTTTACCGGGAATTAGGGGTTGTTAAGGGACCTACCAAATTTACGGGGAATTTAATTTTTTTTTCAATGAGATTAAATCCAATTTTAGACTTGATATTTAGTATCAATGCATATTATAGAAGGTGAAATGCAATAAAGTTTTTTGTTTCAACATTTAAAAAAATTATAATTTGTATTTATTTTTTTTATTTTTCCCCTTATCTTCAATTTTTTTAAATGTTTTGAAAAGGAAGTTGTTTTTAATGAACATAACATTAAAGAAAATAAAAATACGAACAAAATAAGCCCAATATGTGTTTTAGTTAAGGGGTTGGAGAGTAATAGCTATTTGTAGAATGCAGAAAAAACAACTTTACATTACTTGCGTAACACTTAAAAAATTACCACTCCCGAATGATGGCTGATAAAAACACGAAACCTGTGGCGATATATCCTAGATAATAGTAGTTCATCATAAAAAAATTGCGAAAAAATTGTGAAGATTTTATCTTGGTTTATTTGTCAGTTTTTCAAAAAAATGACCAAAAACTCAAAACTTTAAGGCGTTTGCGGGTCGGGTTAATATTATCCGATTTGGCTATAATTTTTCGGATATCATTTTTTTGTCCATTGAAACAAAGTTAGAGGGTGGGAGCAGCATATTTTTAACTTTTTAAAAACCCCATACTGTTAAGGGCCACCCTAATGGACACGATAAAAACAAAAAAACTTATAGTCTGTTATATTAATTAAGATTATTATTATTAAGATTATTATTATTTATTAAGATTATAGAAGTGCATTGTTTACTAGTGAGAAATGACTAGTAGTGAACCGACAATTTTGTTTACAGCTTTATGTGATCCTTAGGGTTGGTGTGATTGGCTGCATTTCTCGCTATTAAAAACGATTAGTGTGTCTGGGGGATGTTTGGCCCATCCGATTGGTCTGGCTGCTTACAAAAAATATGGAAATAGTTCACTGAGTGTCATATGTAAAAATCAACTTTGAGAAAATGAGAAGTGAGCACTGTTTTTACCTACCTTTAGCACCTGGTACCTACCTGTCAATTGGCTGGCGGGGCAAGCTAGGAGGTATGCACACTAGGGTGGAGCGAAAAAACCTTTTTTTCGAAATCGGTCAACGGCTAGTGCTCAAAGTTTGTGGTTGGAGGTCCTTATAACCCACAAAAAATTTCAGTTCGATAGGACAATATCTTCAGTCTGCGCTTTTCGCTCAAAGTTTCAGGTTTTTTCTAAAAAACATCAAAAATACGAAAATTTCCCAGAATGTTTCTAAATGCTCCAAAATAGTTTTTATGGTAAATAATTACGTATATTGCTAGTATGTAGCTTAATAATAGTGATTGAGTGTGTTTGATTAAAGCAAAATGGTTTTATAAAATCGGCAAACTTATCCAAAAGTAAAGCATTGATACGGATTTCAGGAGAACCATAGCCCGCTGTAGTAACTCGATCACGACGACTTAAATCATCGAAAACAATGATATAAACGGAAAATAATTAACTTCCAGCTCTTAAGTTTATCTAAAAATCCACTAGAAGGTGGCTGCATCGGGTGCCATCCTCACGCTCGCCCCCCGTAATGTCTGACTACACTCACTGCAGTTCGGCGCGTTTTTAGGTTTTGAATTTCACTTTTGTGTCAAATTTAGGCAGTATCTTTCTGTCTATCAGCCTTTATGTATCCATTTCGGGAGTCGTAATTGCTTACAACAATAGTTGCAGCTTGCAGTAGATACATCCAATGAATATTTTCCGGTCTGTTCTATGATCTTATAAAAATTCTTGCTCCCATTCCGTTTGCAGGTATACTGTAGCTAATACACTTGCAGGAAGAAATATAAAAGGGGTTCTTGATCTTTTAGGTAAATATTAATTTCTACTTCGAATACCAGTGAGACATTTTTTTAAAAATTTATTGTACCATTTATTCAAAATTTTTATTAATACTTTCTGAGATGACAAGGTCTTTCAATCTTTTTAGAGATACTGTTGGTATCGATCGAGGCTTTAGTAGAAATACTTACTGTCCGATTCGACACAATATTAGCAATGTCTTTTGAAGAGGGTTTTGACTTTGAGAGAGCTATTTTTTTACGCTTGAAAATAATTAAAAAAAACCCGGATAAACACTTAAAAGAGTAGGCAACAATTTTTTTTAAAATTTTCCCACTCTTCCAAGATATCGATTGTTCCTGAATTCGAGGCAATTGTTTTGCGGCAAATGGGATCCAGCGTCGCTTGCGGTGAGGGGGATAAGCTATCGCAGTTCAAAGGAGCGCCATCGCCGCACCCCCGAGGCATCCGAGGAGGGCCACCCAAAACAAGCCATAAACTGGCGGTGGTCCTGACCTAATGACCTCCTCCCCTTTCTCTTTCGGGGTGACGGTGACGGGTGACAAAACATAGATTCGGACAATATTTCTGTAATATGAATAAAAATATCCCCCGTGTGGGTTCCGGGGAAGAATAGTCCCACTGTATCCCATGCATGTCGTAAGAGGCGTACTAAAATGGGAACCCAGTGTCCGGGGGTATAGCTGGGCACCCCTGTCTCCAGGGGGTTTACAAATATGGAGGCCTGGTCCTCCAGGTTGGGGGTTGGGCGTGAGGCCAACTACCTCACCCCGGAAAAAAACCTTGGTTTCGAAAGCTATACTAGGAAATTCTGGATCGACTCTACGGAAACGACTTGGAAAGGATAAGGATAATGGTAAAATAACCAACTGGAAAAAAAAGGCGTGCAATAGAGTTGCCTGGAATAAAGTAGTACAGCAGGCCAAGGGCTGTAGGGCGACCAAAGAAGAAGAAGAATAAAAATATCTTTCCCTCACACATGGCATATTATCCCTATATTAATGGATAAGAGAAATCAACATGTTTTCGCGTAATTGATTTAAATTTCAATTTCGACGGTGCTAATTTGATTATTATTTAATGAACCAAGAGCAAGAAGTTAATTATTTTCCTTTTATATCATTGTTTTCGATGATTTAAGTCGTCGTGATCGAGTTACTACAGCGGGCCATGGTTGTCCCGAAATCCGTATCAATGCTTTACTTTTGGATAATTTTACCGATTTTATAAAACCATTTTGCTTTAATCAAACACACTCAATCACTATTATTAAGCTAAATACTAACAATATATGTAATTATTTACCATAAAAACTATTTTGGAGCATCTAGAAACATTCTGGGAAATTTTCGTATTTTTGATGTTTTTTAGTAAAAACCTGAAACTTTGAGGGAAAAGCGCAGACTGAAGATATTGTCCTATCGAACTGAAATTTTTTGTGGGTTATAAGGACCCCCAACCACAAACTTTGAGCACTAGCCGTTGACCGATTTCGAAAGAAAGGTTTTTTCGCTCCACCCTAATGCACACACTAAAAGTTAATACCAACTCTTCTCTATCCCATATCTCTCTTTATTTTTGAGAATATAAGTAATGTCTGGGGGCCCTGGGATCTTGTTTACGGGTACTATAGTGACTATAATGTTTACGGGTCAGTGTTAGGTTTTAATGATTGTAGATAGAGATCTGATATGAAGTGTAGACATAACTGCTATTTTAAATTAAATTTTTTAGTGGATATTAGGTGGTCAGTACAGGGATCAAACCAGTCAAAAATAGAGGCCCTTTTGGCGCTCTTTCACTAAGTTCAAATTATCTTTAATGATTATTTGGAGGAAAACAGGCACAAAATATTTAAATTGATTTTTTTAACGATTTCCTTGGTTAGTGAGCCTATTTTTACTATATTGCTATCACCGCTTCAATTTTTCGCAAAAACCATTTCCTTTTCCACGCAAACGGGGAGCTTAAAAATGAAACCTGGATCGACCCCTGATATAATGGTCAATTTTCCAACTCTTAATTCCTCCAGCTAAAAGCACTCTATTTTGTCACTCAGGACGGACGACTGCAAACCAACGACCGACTCGTCAGCATCGGGGCCACCTCCCTGCGGCATATGAGCAACCAACGCGCCTGGCAGACGCTCCGCGCCGCCATGACACGGCCCTCCATCTTCCTCACGGTGGAGCGAATCAAAGGGGTCGGGGAGCAGAAAGTGAAAGCAAAAAGAGCACAAGGACCTGGTATGCAGAGAAAACGACGTATTCCTGGTAGGATACGTGATGATGATTCTGTCGTCGTGTCCATGACGAGTCCAAATCAAGGTAGGATGGGTAATTTTCACTGTAATCACTTATCAACTTACTGTAATCACTTATCAACTTATCACTCACTGTTTCACTTATTCAATCACATCGATGTTCCTTCCTAAAAGAAAAAAAATGAGTTGTGTGTGTGTTTCAGGAGAAGTTTACGTTTAGCTTAAACTTAAGAAAAATTGCCAATTTTTCATATTTTAGGAAAAGAAGTACAGAGTGAACCAAAAGTCCTGCCCTGTTTTTAAAAATTAATAACAAAAAAAGTTAAAAATACGCCGTCTGCTGCATCCTACTTTAAATAATCGGGAGTTTTTTTTATGCAAAATTTTGAAAAAGTGAAGTTCTCGACTTTTTTATAGATGGCAGCACTAAAATTTAATTATTTAAGGATAAAATAATCGTTTTTTCCCTGTGCTACGAATATTATAAATAGAATCGATTCAAAAATCGAATGAGTAATCGAACTTAGCATCCTATGTGTCCTTTTTAACACTGATGAAGGGGATCATGGGATCCCCGAAACAATTGTATGATTTGTTATTGACGATGATTTCATTGCTGATTGTTAAAAACGTTGATCGGAAATTTGCTTCTTTATTGCAATCGAGCTACACTGATCGAGAACTACACTTTTTCAAAATTTTGTGTAAAAAAATTCCCGATTATTTAAAGTAGGATGCAGCAGACGGCGTATTTTTATCTTTTTTTGTTTTTTTGTTATTAATTTTTAAAAACAGGGCAGGACTTTTGGTTCACCCTGTATTTCTGAGCTAAAAGATTATAAGTGTGTAAGAAAGATTAAAACTAGAGATCATTAAAATATAAATCTATGGATTATGTAGTTAGCCTGTGTTAAAGGTTTATTAACTTATAAAGGTAGCTCTGTATAGTGTGCAAGTGCATTGTGGCTTGTGAAAGGGTCTGCTTAAGATCCTTTAAACGCTTTCTCTCCATACAATCAGTTCCTGAAAATGTGTGGCCCAGCTCATGAAGCAAGGAATACAACCAGAGACATACAATTGTGAGAAATTTCATTTTCAACACAAAAATTAAACTACCTAAAAAAAGAAAAGAAACCCTGCCAAGTGGGGGTTGAATTGGGATTTTAGAGTTCCGTAGTGTTCGGCTACTACTGGTCAAAAAGTAGTTAACTACCAACTAGTCTGGGCAAAAGTAGTTGTAACTACTTAATGTATTTACTTCATTTGTTCTAGAATTCTTTTTTAAACGCTTTTATTCTACTTGCTTTTGGCGGCGTTTTACGGGTGGAATTTTAAAACTCGATTTTCGAGCACTTCCCGATATGTCAGGGCCCCGAAACTTTACACATCGGTGTAACTCTCATGACACTTCAATATCCAACCATTATCGAGTCAAAAACCAAAGGATTAAGTTAATTAACGAGTATTTTTAATTAACAGAAAAACCAGAATTTGAGACCTTTCCCAAGGGGCTATTCTCCCTAAACCGTGCACAATTGTTTATAAGGCATAACTTCATCATATTCAAAAGTCAAAACGAAAATTGCCCACTAATTACGATAATTATAGACGATTAATCACTTTTTTCTTTCTGGATTCTTGTACATAATATTTCAGGCACTTCCAAACGATATAAAGTTCTGAAACTTTGCACCGTGGTGGAAACTCGATGACAATGAAATATTCAATCATCAACTAGTTTTTAGTTATCCTTTTAATTCATATTTGAGACACTTCCGTGAAGCCAATGGCTCCCAAAACCTGTAAGATAATATACTAGGTATATAACTACAATATTTAATCTTCAAAACGTGATTTTTTACCTTTCAATTAACAATTAAGATAATTAGCGATTTAAGATAATAACCGCAAGAAAGAAATCGCCAGACGAGCGAGAAATCGCCAAGAAGAAAAATATGTACTTTTATAATTTATTGACTACTGAAAAGACTGGATGGTACTGTTTGCTCCTTGATACACACACACTAATTCTGAGTTTTTTACGATTGTTTTTTTTTATTTTATTGAATGCTTTCTTTTTATTGTGAATCTTTTTGATAACGATGGATTTCATCGGCGATTGAGCGGATGCGAGGAATATATATTCTTTGTGCGAGGTATTTTTCTTGCTCAGCTCTGATATTATGACGTAAACGTACCCAGCAAAATTAAATAGATTTTAATTAACTTTGGAGTTGATTGTCCTGCAGAGTCGTCAGAGGATTGTTCTACTTTGTCAGTTAGTGAAAAATTTTTGTTATACATGAAACTAAAATTCCATCCTAACATAACATTAAATATGGTTGAAATAAATACATTTTTTCTTGTGAGTTTTTGTTAAAAAGTACCATGACTAAAAAGTAGAAAATAAAATAAGTAAAAAAAAGATTTTTTAAAAAACGCTTTTATTGAAGTGTTCTAAAAGGTCAAAAATAATTTTTTCGGTTTGACAAATAATTTATTGGGAAGTAGAAAATAACTTTTTGGTAAGTAAAAAAACTGATTTTCTAATCACTAGTAATTCTTAATTCACTATTTTTTCTAACTTCTTTATTCTATGTTCTATGAGGTTAAATTTACAAATTTCTCATTCATGAGTTTTGAGTGGGATGGATTCACTTTAAATTCTCTATTAGGTATTTTTATTTATATAAAGTTATACATAAATGCCGACGTAATGGCCTAGTGGTAAGAGCATCTAACTGCAAAGCCGTACGTCTGGGGTTCGAATCCCCGTTCGTCAGGGATGTTACTGTTACTGTCCTGTAAAAAAATTTAAATTTAAAAAATTACTAGCTCCCACGCTTTTATTTTTAGTGATTAGAAAATCAGTTTTTTTACTTACCAAAAAGTTATTTTCTACTTCCCAATAAATTATTTGTCAAACCGAAAAAATTATTTTTGACCTTTTAGAACACTTCAATAAAAGCGTTTTTTAAAAAATCTTTTTTTACTTATTTTATTTTGTGTGTTTTTGTATTGTCTTTTTTTGTCTTCTCTTTTTTTTGTTATTTTCTATTATATTTTTACTGTATTAATTTCTATTACGCCCGTATGGGATCTTTTGTTTCCCCTGGGCGTATCATATGTTTTTTTATTTGTATTTATTTTTTGTGTTTCTTCCTATTATTTGTCAATAAAGATTATTATTATTATTATTATTACTAGTTAACTACTTTTTCTTGGAAGTAGTTGTAACTAGTAGTTGATTATTTCCCAAAGTAGTTAACTAGTCTATTTAATTTCATAAGATATTTTCCCCCAAATTTTCGATTACTTTTTCTTACCTATAGCAAAAATATCATGGCTAAAGATTCGCCAATTTTTGAAGCTCTTTTAAAACCGTTAATTTCGGCGCTCTTAATGCTTTCCTTAACTTGTTCTGGTACTAAAATCTAATATGTTCCTCGGGCCGGAGGTTGCCCATACATGCTTTAAAGCTTTCTCTCCCTGCGATCAGTTCCTGAAAATAAGTGGCCCAGTGTTGTGAACTCATCAAGCAAGGAATACAACCAGAGACATACAATTGCATAGCTGCCAACTCTTCCGGTTTAGCCGGAAGATTTCAGTTTTTTTCATTGATTTTTTACTAAAAAAAGATATCCATTCCTGCCATGTATTAACCTACTTGACGTAACTATGATAGGTAACCAAATTGGCTAACTCAGATTAAGAAAAAAATGCTTCTGGTCTTGATTTTTTTAAATCTTCCGTTTTTTTATAATTCCGATGTTGGCAGGTATGCGTGAGAAATTTCATTTTCAACACAAAAATTAAGTTTCCTAAAAAAAGAAAAGAAACCCTGCCAAGTGGGGGTGGAATTGGGATTTAAGAGTTTCGGATAAAGAGTTCATCACGGTACTTCAGAATGTTTTCATTAGAAGTTGGAGTCTCTGTAAAACAGGGTTGTTACATTTAAAACACTTTGTTTTAAACATGTTTAAAACAAAGCAAAAAAAAACATTGTTTAAAACACATGTAGTTTTTAGCAAGTTGCTCCCTTTATTTAGGTAACAATCTCAATATTTTCATGTATGGATCACCCAGAGCCTAAAAAGATAGTGCCAAGTATAAGGCTTGGGTACAAATCGCTATGACATAGGCAGTACATTGCTTGATAAAGAGCATGATGCTGTGAAGAAAACTTACAAAAATCATTCAAAAAGAACAAACTGTTTGTGGTGTTATTAAAAGTATTGCTTTATTACTCTAATTTCGATTTCAAAAGTCAAATTTAAATTTTTAAAAATCATGGATTTTTTATCGTTTCTATGTCAAGGGTAAAAAAAACAAATAAAACGTTTTATACAAAAAAAAAAGGTTTAAAACAAATAAAACATGTTTTTTGTTTTTTATTTAAAAAAACATGTTTATTTTCCAACCCTGCTGTAAAATGTCTCATACAATCATGTATATTAGAATAAAAATGTTTATAAATATTACATGCCTGGGGTGAGACAGAAGACAGTTCTCCAAAGGTGGTAATATTCGTGAAAAGTTTAAAAACTCTTGTTTTTGAGGAAATGGGATTTATTTTGCCAAAAGGTCGTACTACATTTTAATTTTTCCTTTCAGATGAGGCCTCTGAATCTTCGTTTGGACGCAACAGTGTGTATTTAACTCTGATCTCTCTTTACCTTGTGTTGGTATTTCTTTATGTCATTTACAATTACATTTCAAAGGATGTATTTACACATACAGGTTTTTACTTATAGTTGTATGTTATGTTCATTTTTGTATAGTTACTACTCATTCTGTACATAGGCCACATTTAAGTGTGATCATATCAAAGTGTGGAGTATATTGTTTTTAAAAGTAGCATTGAAGATTATTTTTTCCCTAAAATTGACCTTTTTTTTGTCTGCTAAACAGTTGTCTGTTATCAAAAAATCCTGTCGGTTTTATTTCTGTGAAGAGAGGTTTCCAGCTTTTTAAAAAACTTCCATTGTTGTCCCATTGCTCCACTTGTTAAAATACACTGGAAATTTTTGGGAATTAAATTTTAAATGTCTTTTTAATTTTCGTTTTGATGTATCAATTAAGGATATATTTTATCCTTAATTTGAACAATAAGACATTTAAGAGGGAATCTTAATTTTTATTTCCTATGCTTAAAGTTGGAAACCTGCTACTAAATTCAAATCTCACCATGATGTGTTCCTATTTTATCTGTAGATGATTGCTTGTTGAATGCTGTTATTACTAACTGAAAATTTGTTGAATGTTAAAATTTTTTAGATTAAGTGCACTTACAAAAAAATGTCCTTTACACAAAAAAAGGAAATCTCAGAAAAAGGTTCTATTTACAACATTTTTAACAAAATATTTTATTACAGCACTTACATTTCATCAACTAAATTGCTATTGCTGACTCTTATAATTTTAGCATACTTTCTGGAAAGTAAACTGCTGCTAAACCAACAATAGTAAAAGGGTCATGTGATTTTGACAATGCTGGAACTGGTATTTCGGAGGGGAGACAGGTGGAAGTTGAGGGGCAGTTGATCGAAAGAGGAAGAGACATTTGCTTGTAGTATATAGAAGCAAGACCCCAACTATCACCGGTAACCCATCTATCGGCCGTGCAAAGTCTGTGAAATCGCGTGACCCTTTTACTATCGTTGGCTGAGCAGTAGTTCCTAGGATAAAAAATTTATTGCATGATTTTCTCTTTTTCATTCTTATCAAATTGAATTTCTTGACGACTGTGAAAATGCATATTTGTCACTTTTACAATGTTATTTTATCTCTGACTGGGGATTTCAGCACAGAACCTTGCTAAACCAAAGTAGTGTTATTATTTATCTGGTCTCATAATGAATTCTCAGGCCTTTCGTGATTTTTTGGTATTTTCCGGGTTTTTCCACCCTTGGGCACATCACCCCTGAAAACTAAATTTTACAGTATCTGCAAAAATAGCCACCAATAATGTTTTCAACATTACCAATAAGGTACCATTCCACCACGTTTCAACATTACCAATCAACAACATAACCAATAAGTATTTCCTCTTACTCGTATTTTCCAGAAAGATTTTTAAAAGTATATCTTTACCAATGTGATATAAAATCCCAACATATCACTGCAGGTGCAATAACATTTACTTGTGCCTGTCAAACAAGTGACAGTGAAATGTCTCTATATTCATTGTTATACATTTTTGAGCGTTTTTAGGAGTGTAAATGTGATTTACCAGTTACAGCTACTGCTCTTGATAATGTTAAACAGAGGGCTGAATCTGGGCTGATGAAAAAAATTGTTATATTTTTCTTAAAATTTGTAGTTTTTTAGTATCTAGTTTCATAGAATGTAGTTTTTAAATGCATAATGGTGCCTTTTTAAATGTATATTTTTGTGAGAATAGTTACTATTCTACAACCTAAAGTAAAATTTTAGAATTCTTTTTCTTCAAAATGTACTTAAAAATCACTTCAGAGAATGAAAGAAATAATTTCCTTTTATAAAAAATGTTTAATTGTACTGTTGATGTGCCAAAAAGATTAAATTTTAATGCAACCTGACCAACACTTTTCTTCTAGAAAGGTACAAATGGGGAAAAATATTAATTATATATTCTAATTCTTATTTTTAAACATATACTTTCTAAAATTTGAATGGAACAATGTACTTAATGTTTTGGAAAAAAGAAATTAGTTACCTTTTGTGAGTTTTCAATTCCATACTCTACTATTAAAGTACTGGGAACAACTCAAATTCGATGAAATTTTTGTAACTTCTAAAAAAATAACAGTAAAGCAACCCCCAACAAAGTAATAACAGTAACCCCCCTCTGCAGACAGGTTTACGAGGGAACGAAGGTTTTATGCAATTTTACATCTCGACTTGGCTCTTAGAATTTAGACGAACTTTGGCACCTCTGCTCTCCCTTTCAACAATCAGTTTGAAAGTGTCTGATATTTTGTACATAGCGAAGACTAACTATTCTGTCCGATCTGTGAGCTGCAACTGTGCAAACAAGGAATAAAAGTATTTTCTGTGTAATTCCCATTGTAAAAGTTGTTGAATCCTCTTTGAAACCAAATATCCATGTACTCCAGATAACTTGCCTTTGTCGCCAAAAATAAAGTGTATTTTTTGTAACCCAAATGTATTTATTTCATTTTTTTTTTTATAAACTTGGCTTTAGCCTGCCTGGATGGATACAATGTAAAGTCTGTCTGTCCCGGTTAGGCGGTGATGGTAAACCCAAACGGGGAAGGCCATTGTCTCCCTTTGGTTTGATAGGTATGGAGAGAGTGCCAAACTGGTTACTTCTTGCCCAAAACTTTTTTTACGTCGAGGAATGGATCGCATAGAGACCATTTCCATTCGTGCAGCCCAGTGAAAACTAGCCCTAGAGGTGTCAGGAGGTAAAAGTTTAAAAAGTATGTTGGCCAGAAAAGCGCAACTTGTCAGGTGATTAAAATTTCATATCTTCAGGAAAGCAGAGGGCATCCAGGATTGTTTTTTACACCAATTTGGTGAAGGTGTCCTTGTGGAGTTTCGTCATGCCCGCTAATAATACGCGAATTTGCGGAGAAGACCTGCCTAGTGAGATTCATTGTGGAATAGGGTTGGAGAGCAGCATCTCCCAGGCTTTACCTTCGGCTTTCTTTTATCTCTTGCTGAGATGTAGTAGTAATTCTGTAGCTAGATTGCTCTCCTAACCCAAGGATAGATATAGTTAACAACAATCATGTAATATATTTATTAACGCACCTTGGCACTTATGGTCTCAGTTGTCTGTAGGTTTTGTGCTTTAGAATAATTTTGAGATTCCAGATATACCTATTTTTTTTAAGCTGTCAGTTTTTCCTCTTACTTAGTAACAATAAAGAAGATATTATAATAAGTGTTAAGATTACTGAATCTCCCCTGGAGCAGTGGTAGGATGCTTGCTTAGCATGCGGTAGTTCCTGGGTTCTATCCTCGGTTTTATTTTATTGAAAAAAAAATTATTATCTGAGAGAAATTTCAACCAATTAGAGTAGACTGCAAATTTGACAGCTTAGGAACAGGGTATTGTGAATTAGACTTGGTTGAATTTCTTAAGAAATTTTCTAAGGCTTAAACACGCCCTCGATATCGATGAGGAATCTACTTTTTCATAATCGATTACTATAAATCAAAATTGAAAGTCACTAGTTCTCTCAATTCAATCCAGCATGCGAAAGGATGGCCGAGTGTGCTACAGCGTCATGTTTCGATTCGAAAGGTTCTCGGATCGAACCCCAGCTACCGACATGCTGTATTTTTGTCTATCTTGAATTTATATACTATGGTATACATTTTAAGTATACATACCACATATACACTATTGTATATATATACTACAGGTATATTAATATAATATACATGGTGAATGTCAACTTCAAATTAATTAGAATACATGACTAGCTGCAGGAACGGATGGCTTGGTGTGTTAGTGCACCAGTATGCCGGATCCATAAGGCCTTCAGATAGAACCTCCCTCGGTTCGAGTCTGAGCCTCTCCCCGGGTGGGACATAAATGCTCGGACATAAATGCAGTTGGGCATTTATAAATTTATTCCTGCCTATTCAAAGGGGGACTTAATTTTTCTGATTTTCGATCTTAACTGTAACCGTGTCAGTCAAATTCCTCAAAATTCTACTATTTTTTAAGACTTTTCCCTTTATTTTTAGAAAAATCCCAAAGATTCTACCCTTTCTGTCTTCGACGGACACTAAATAAACATAAGAATCTTACTAAGAATCTCATATATATAATAGTCTTCCATCCCAAACCCCACCAACCAGCCCAGTGGCGGCTTTTACCAAGTAGAATTTTTCCTAATTTTAAATGTGGTGACTGAAAGTCATTTTTGACTTGGTTGGCGAGTTTGAGATTTGAAATTTGCATATCCGAACTTGGTTGGTTGGTTGGTATTTTAAGGCGAATATTATTCGAATTATATCCTAATTCGGTAAGATAGAGTACTTTCTAAAGAGTTCCGTTAAGCCGTTTGAAATTGTACGGGAAAGAACTGAGGACACCAGGTTTCAATTTTAGTAGCAGGTTGACATGGTATAAGCATTTTCAAGTTTTAGGGATATTATTGAAAGGCATTCTATCCCTGCAAAAATCGGAAATTTCTTATTTTGGAATCAAAAATAATATCCCAAAGCTTTCAAATATGCTTATTTTATCAGATGGAAAATATATTTTATATTTAGAGTGAAAACTACTTTATAGTTCATTTATGGGCCAGATTCAGGGGATTTACAGCAAAGAAGAAAAACAATTATACAAATTTAAAGCTATGAATAAAATTTTAGTTTTTTAGTGTTATTGTAGTAAAATAGTAAGTTGTTGGTAAAAAAATTAAAAGGTGTGGTTTTGTCAAAATAATTATCAATTCCATATTTGAAAAAAAATTTAATTTCTTGGAGCATATAATAACTAAACGAAGTAGAATTGATTGTAATAAAATCAACTTACTTAAGGTACCTTAACATAACTAACTCATCGTGTGTGTGGAAAATTCCTGTAAGTTTGTTTATTTGCAGTACACTAGTCATCAGGGAAGTGACTGTAAAACCCTCTTTTCCTTGCTAGTACATTGATTGCAAAAAAACAAACTTTTCAATTTCAAGCGAAGCTTTATTGCTTCATTGAAATGCAGATGGGACAATTTGCTGAGGGTGTATCAATGCAGATAACTTTTATCTAATTATTTATGGTTTTAAGCTCATAATGACGTTATTATTTTCAGTTTCGTCTGAAATAAAATTACGGGTGTTTCTTTTAAAGTTGAGCCCTTTGAAACAGATTGGCTTCGCTATGATAATGTGAAACAGAAAAAAATTTTAATGCTTATTTTTTTTACATCTTAGAAGGACGTTGAATATATAATTTCTATGTTTTTATTTTAATCACATAATTTAATAATTAATGAACTATCTATTACAGGCAAGAGTGTTACATTTGACCTTGGCTCTAAAATGTAGAAAAATTTTAATCACAGATGGGCAGATGCAGATGGGGCAATTTGCTGAGAGTGTATCAATGCAGATAACTTTTATCTAATTATTTATGATTTTAAGCTCATAATGACGCTATTATTTTCAGTTTTGTCTGAAATAAAATTACGGGTGTTTCTTTTAAAGTTGAGCCCTTTGAAACAGATTGGCTTCGCTATGATAATGTGAAACAGAAAAAAATTTTAAGGTTTATTTTTTTTTTATTTTTTTTACATCTTAGAAGAACGTTGAATATATAATTTCTATGTTTTTATTTTAATCACATAATTTAATAATTAATGAACTATCTATAACAGGCAAGAGTGTTACATTTGACCTTGGCTCTAAAATGTAGAAAAACAGAACATTTTTTTCGTTCCATTTCTATTGAAAATGCAAAATGACCTTGACATAAATATAACAGAAACGTACTTCCTAAAAGACTAGAAATCGATGACTAGGAAATTCTTTTTAAACCATGTCTTTGAGTTCTTGTTTTGTACGTACCTTGTCTTTAACATCTTTCAACAATTAGATGCAGTAAAAATAAGATGCTTCACTTTGAATCTTTGGAATGGCGACTGGCCAAGTACAGTATTGTGGCATACATTCTTATGAGCATCCATAAAAAAACTGAATCATCTTTTACAAATAAATTTAGTTTGACAACCAATTTAACGTTTCTTTGTTTAAGTTAACTCTAAGCATATAAATAATAATCTTTAAAAAATAATGCTTGTTTTTTTTGTATTTTTTCGGTAACTAATTTAGAACTTAATTTTGGACTGATAAGAAAAAAAGTTTATCTTTGAACCATCTTTTGATTGAATTAAAACCCCCTTCCATTCCACGGTTCAAATATTTTCCTAAGTGGTGACTGTAGTACCACAATGCTCAAAAGTTTCCTTTGGGGCTGTTCAAATATTACGTAAGCACCTAAAGGGGGAGGAGGTTTGCTCTTTGCTTATTTTTCCTGACAAGGGGGGAGGGGTATGAGTGAAGCTTACGTAAGATACAGAATTTTCGAAAATTTCTTGTTTCTTGCATAAATAATTTCAAAACTCAACCAAAAATGAATTTCACAAAAAATTGAATTAGGAAATCTGACGTAAGCACTTTTTTCTGGGGATTAACCCCCCAAACATTTTGAAATTTAACCCCGAAAAGTAGTGTTTCGACTCATTTTTGCACCCCTTTTGGGTTACACCCAAAAAGGACAGCTCCTTGTATAACTCGCCTAATTCTCAAGGAGGAAAAAAAACAGTACTTACTAAAAGTGTTGTCAAAATTTCGAGGAGGGGGTCCGGCAGTGTCTTACGTAATTATGGTGGGGGGGGGTTGAGGTTTGCTTGTCTCGGCTGACAAGGGGGAGGGGGGGGGTTAAAAATGACCAAAAAAGTGCTTACGTGATATTTGAACGCCCCCTTTCTGGTAATTCTGCAAATTAGAAATCAACAGTTTAACCCAGAGATTCATATAATACTTCTCCACTGGCAGAATGTTTCACAACCTAGATGGAAGGGAAGAAGATTCTGAATTATTACTTTTATATATGTTACGGACAAAGGGAGTAATTGGGCGTTGTTTATAATGTCCAGAGTGGAGGCGGGCAAAGTGATAAATTTCATTGATAAATGCCATTGAATTTATCACATTGTCCACTTCGGGCATTATTAATAATGCCCGATTTATCACATTGCCCGTAATATATATGAATCGTCAGTTTGAAGAAGGGAATAAGTCCAAAAATCAAGTTTTGAGAAATACGAAAAAAAAAAGAAATGGAATTTTCATTTTATGGATATCGATTTCACAACTTCAAGGGGCGATATCTCCCTATAGGGGTTAGTTATTTCCCCCCTCTTTTCACCCATGTGTAGGGCAAAGCTTGGAGATTGCTTTGAGCACAAAAAGTCAATTTGTCATTTTTTGGACTTATTCCCTTCTTCAAACTGACGATTCATATATTATTGAACCAGAATAAGCAAATTTGATTTTATGTAACTGTGCTTTTGTCACCGCTCACAGAATTAGGAAAAATTCATGATGGTAAAAGCAAGCCTAGATGGAAGGGAAAGATTCTTGACATTATCTTCTTTAAATACTTACTGATATTGAAGCTAGCACTTGAGGACACTCTCTCTATTCAACTCTCTCAACCCTCTTGCCCCCTAAACCTTCCATATTATACCTTTCTCCTATACGCAACTTAACTTGAGCCTGTAGAAATATGCTGAGAGCAACCAAAGAAAGTAGTTCCCCGTGCGATGTCAGAATTTTGAGTGAAATTAAGAGATTCAATTTTAAAATGTGATTAGTTTTTTAAATTCACGTATATTAAGCATCTTTAAATTCCGATATGCTTAAAATGTTCAGTATTATTAATTTTTAAAGTGGCATAATGCGTAGTAGTACAACTAGCTCTTAAACTCGCCAGCCAATAAGAGCTTCTATAGCAGGCTTTCTGTTTACTCAGATATTCTTCCGCGTGGCCATGACGACAGGAGACTCAACTTAAGTTGCATTCGAGTATAATACTTTACTTAAAATAACAATGATAAATACTTTTAATACTGAATATGTTGTCTTGTCCATAAAGTCGGTGCGGTCAAATAGCACCGAAAGTATCCAGGACAGCAACAACCTGTGAAGAATTATTAGAGGATTTGATGAGACATTTGCAGAAAGCAAATTCAATTTGGTGTAACTGTGCTTTAGTCACCTCTCAAAGAATTAGGAAAAATTTATGTAGGTAAAAGCAAGGCTAGATGGAAGGGAAGGATGCAAGACAAGCTTCTTTTGATACTTACTGATACTGAAGCTAGCATAAAAGTATCGTCAGTATATGAGGAGCAAACATTCAAACCGTGTTTTCTCCAAAAGTAATTAAAAGTGAGTTACTGTTATTTTCATGATCTCCACATTAAACTGCACAAATTAATGCTATTATCTTCAACTAAAACAAGTTTTAACCTATTCCTAAAACTACTTAGAAAATAGATGTTTCAATCAAAAAGTGTTTCCTTCAGAGCCTGTTTTCAGTCTAACAGTGATTCCTCCAGTCACATCCAATCATAGCTGTTCTTTCTCGTCATGTGACCTACTCATTTGTTAGAGTAAAGTTGGTGATGTAAAAATATTGGTGGGGACTTATTGATACGAAATCACCTAATGTTTATTTTAAAATTTACATTGTATATCAGAAATAAAAAGAATAGTTTTTGAGAAGAGTATGATTAATTTTCTTCATTAAAAAAGTGTTTTGTCCATGTTCGAAACATTCAAACCATGTTTCAACCATATTCAAACTATGTGTTTTATCAAAACGTGATTTCTCCAAATTTCAAATGCATTTTTTAGTAATTAATTTTAAGTTTTTATGTAAATTATGACTACAAATCTTCTTAGTTACTCGTTATAGAACTAAAAAAACGATAATTAGGTTTTTAAATTAGTTATTAGTTTTTTGTGTTTCCTGAAAATTTGTATTTGATGGAGAAAGCATGGTTTGATTGTTTGCTCCTCATATTCTTAATGATGGTTATTCTATGTAATTTTAAAGTCGGTGGGTTTTGTTAGTACCGTTAAAGTGGGTTTTGTAGATAAAGAGTTGAATAGTGAATATGTTGTTGTCTTGTCCAAGAAGTCGGTATAGCAGAACCGAAAGTATCCAGGACAGCAACAAGCTCAGAAGAATAGGGGAGTTTATGCGACATTCACAAGCAAGCAAATTCAATTTGGTGTAACTGTGCTTTAGTCACCTCTCAAAGAATTAGGAAAAAGTAAAGAATAGAAGCGCAAGCCCAGGGTTGCAGGGAAGATGCTCAATTTAATCATTTACTTTTAATATAGTACGTGTAATTAGAATCGGCGGTTGAAAAGTCACGTGATTTCCCCAGTCTCCCCCACCTTTCCCTGTGTGTTGCCATGGTTTCCACCTGTCTTATCTTTTTCCCACATCACGCCAAGCCCACAACCGCCCAAGATTGCCATTGAATCTAACTCGTGTCGCAGCAACCAATGAAATAATTGTAACACTTTTTTCGTTATAAAAGAAAAACTAATCATGGTAGAAGTACAAAATTTTAAACTAATTAGGTACCTGTGCCTAATATGGACAACCTTAGGAAAATGTATTTTTTTCACCCCCTTGTACACGTCATAGGACTCCAAAAATGTATGACCATTATCCCTGGACTGTTGACTATCATTATTAAAATTAGCGACCTTGTAATTTTTCTGGTTTAATTTTTAATGATAAAAACAAAAAATGTTTGCAAGTGTCCATATTAGGAACCACCTGTCCCTATTATGGACAGGTGGTTACTTATTGACTTTCTACCCAGGGTGTATGGAAGAACCACTTTTCCAAGGGATTTTAGAGGAGAGGGGATAAAAAAAATATGTCTTAAAGTATTGCGGGGGAGAAGGGGCACAGTAAATATCTTCAGAACATGCACTTCGTAATGTTATGTACGGATAGTATAATTAAGATTAAAAATAGTACATATAAACACAAATTTATAATGAATTAGCTAAATAAAATAACATAAAACAGATAATTATTTTACAAATTTCTGGATCTGTAGATTCACTTGCTGTATTTCCAAAGTGGACATACGGTGTCCATAATAGGAACAGGGCGTAGTTTTACTTAAACTTTGTAATAAATAAACAAAGAAAACATTTTCAAGCATATACGCAATAGCAAACGAAAATATGTTTTATCCGCTTTCTAAGGGCCACATGCAGCTGCCATCGAATCGAACCGAATATCGAATATTTGTAATGGCATCGGAAATCGAAAAAAGCGATTCAGCAGTGTCACAATCGTTTTTCTCCATGACGTCGGCGCTCACAGGTCGACCAATGGAACTACCAGTATTACTAACGCCATCTGGCGATAAATTGACCCCATTGGACTCGCTTCACCTGACGTAAGGATGACGTGCTAGCTACCATCCAATCAGAATTCACTTCGATTCACGTGACCAATATTCGAGACCCTCCGGAGGTATCGAGCTCGTTTTTGACCACGTGACTCGATACGAGTAGCAGAAGTAACAGGTTGATAACCTGTTATTTCGATATACGATGGCAGCTGCATATGGCCCTAAAACACTCCACTTTTTAATATTTAAAGTAATTTTACCATATGTAATAAGAATTTAAACCTAACCTGTAAATACTATCAGCACACCATGAAAACACAAATTTCCTTCAAAATGGCAAACAGCGCGCTTTTTTGCACTTTCCAGACTAAATTTTCTTTAAAACTGCTATTCTTGAAGACTATGTAGTGCCAACTTTCGTTCAAGTTTCTTAGTTTTAAAAATATTAGGGATGTCCATATTGAGAGCCCTGTCCATATTGGGTACAAGTACCTTATACAATTATTTTTTTCAAAAAGATTGTCGTTTCGTTTTTTAAAAAATTCGAATTAGTTATATAATTATTAAGATTCAATGTTTCAATTTAATTTTACGCCCTAAAATAAAGCATAACCGCTTACGTTTTCTCCTTCGTTACCAAGGCGACGAACTTCAACTGATGACGTCCAACCGCCTATTTTTATTACACAGACTACAGTAAATATAAAAGCTAACCACATATTTACGTTTCACGTAATCACGTTTCAGTATCAATATATGCAAATATAAAAAGCTTCAAACAAAAAAACTTTTCAATGGGCAATACCATACCAGCATTTATTTTTTTATTCAATAGAGGTACCCTAGAGCGGAATATACGCGCAAATTTTTTTTAATTACGATGATTATTTATTTATTTTTATGTAATTTCAAAGTTTGACTTTAAAAAAGGGCGTTAAATTGTCCAATTTCCCAATGTGACGTACTTCTATCCAATACATTGATTTTAAACAATGCTTTAATTTAAATTGATGAAAACTTCCACGACCTGAGAGGGTCAAAGACAAAGGGCGATTTTAATTTTAAATATTTAATCAACTAAATTTTTTTGAAACTTTTCATGTGGATTTTTGGATTTAGATCTATTTCCTTTAGGGAACGTACCCATACTACGTAACCCATTCAGGGGAGGGAGGGGGGTCTTCAAAATACCACGCTTGGTCACAGGGGGGAGGGGTGGGCTTCGGGTTTCGTCACGTAGTCAATTTCCTCTAGTCATTACGACAATTTAAGCCAATTTAATTAGTGAAATTAGCCAAATCAAGCCAAATTATTAATTAAGTTGTACAAATCAAGCCAAATTATTAATTAAGTTGTACAAATCAAGCCAAATTAAGTTTAATAAACTTTCTGTTTGCAAAAAATTATTGAAAAATGGATTTATGATTTACTACGTGAACACAAGAGGGGGGCATATACTATGGATGGTCACCAAGGGGGGGAGGGGGGGTCAAAAATAGTAAAAAATGGGTCACGTAGTATGGGTATACGTTCCCTTACTGGAAAAATGCATTTTTTTTCTGTTTTCAAAAAATGATGGTATTGCCCATTAATCTGCAGGTATCTCTTTTACCAATGGTAACAAATACCGAGCAAAAAAATCCAGATATGTTAACCCAGGAACTGTTTTGTGGTACTTATCGGAGATAGATGGTGGTTCTTTGAGTACAAAGCAGGCAGATGAGAGTCCCTTTTAATCGACGGGGCAAGTGTACTAAACTACGTTGATTGTGGGGTATCAGCTCTTGCCCCGAATGAAATGTTATTATACAGAATGTCCCAAGATAACTGTCCATCCCTTTAACTTCTGAACCCCTACAGCATTGGTTCCCAAAGTGGGTTGCGCGGAACCCTGGGGTTCCACGAAAAGATTTAGGGGTTCCATGGGACAAACTTATTTCATTAAAAAAATTAGAATTGGAAAATCCCTAACATTTTGACATTTTTTTGTCAAAAGATATAGGTTATGGCCTGGAAAATTCTCCTCTTGGCCCCAAATAGCTTCTTAAAATGAGTTAAAACTCTACTTTTACAAGTCAAATTTAAAAAAAATTCTGGGGGAAGACCCCCCATAACCCCCCAGCGGTACTAGAAGGGGATCTTGCGTGATACTTTTAAAAAATCCCCAAGAATTTGACATTTTTGCCAAAAGGTAAAGGTGATTGTCTGGAAAAGTGCCCCCCCAGGACCCGTGCTGGAATCAGGATCCGCGCCTAGTTTCGTTTAATGTTAGAAATTGAAAATTAAATTAATTAATTAATTGAATTAAATTTTGAAAATCCGTTGATTGAAAAATATTCAGGGTTCCGCGATAATTAGTAACAAATTTGGGGGTTCCACGACCAAAATAGTTTGGGGACCACTGCCCTACAGATATAAACATTAAAGTCAGGGGTGCAAAAAAAGTTCCAGATCCCAATATTTCCCCAGAACGCAAATAAGTTTGTCCAATTTTCCCCATAAAATGTGTTTTTTATATTCAACTTGCTTAGAGAAATTAAGAATAAAAGTATTGAACCACGGAGGAATAGCTTCACAGGGATTTCTTCATAAGCCACCTGCACCATGTTTCATATTAGTTCTAGGGCAAAAATTGATACTTTTAGGTATCGAATACCTAATTATCGATACTTTTAGGCATCGAGTATTTTTAGGTATTGAATACTTTTTAGCACTCTTTTGAAATTAAGTACATATAAGGCTTCAATAACTTTACTTACGAACTGTAAATACCTACAATTTTCAAAGGATACACATGAACCATCCCCTTGTGCAATCTATAAAAAAACTAAAAATTAAAGAAGAGGGGAATTTAAAAATACAAAAAATTAAAGGCTAATAAAAGTGAAGTGGGACATACGTGACTCAATGCGGAAAAAGAGTTTTTGAACTGGAAAATGAGAACAAGCTTCGTTAAATCATCGGCAGATATAATTAAGATTTTTTAACATCGGCTTGGAGGACCCAGTGGACCTACTCTATACAGATAGGGCTGTCGAGGTTGCAAAAGCTGTCTTCGACAGCTTCGGAGCCATATAGTTGCACAATTATAGACACGACATCATCATATAATTAAGATAATTTCATTGAAAATTTTTTTTAAAGAATATATCAATAAAGTATCGATACTTTTAGGTTTTGAATACTTAAGTACTTGGTATCGATACCTACCCATCACTACTTATTACCCCATTCGCATCTTCACTCTACCCAACGTTAAAACTGTGGTTCTCCAACCCGAAGATATTTTCATGGGTTTTTATGGCGCAAGACCCAGGCGCAAAATTAGAATAATGTCAGCTAAAAAAATCCTGCTTTTTCGGGTATATTTTGACTTAAAATTAAAAAGGGCATTAAAATGACATCACTAGCAAATCCAGTTGGGGCAACAGTTTATAAATTTAAATTTTATCTTAACTCATGGCTATATTGCGCAGCTAATTAGTTTTTCTCAAAAAGTATAATACATCAAATTGAAAGGAGTTATCAAATCAGTAGGTTGTAATTTAAATTTCATCAGTACAGGGACGCAGTTGTCTATAAGTGTTTAAAAGGTTTGTGTTTTTCTAATCTCTCGAGAAAAAAACACAAAACCCTTTGTTCCTTTTTTTACCAGTAAACTTCCTGCTAAGACAGCAACCAGGGGCAGACCAAAAAAACTGAAGATGAAAAAAAATTAATCACCAGTGCAAAAAAAAAACCGATTATTGAAGGATCTTTTAAAAAAACTTTAAAAAAAGATTGGAATTATTTTGGAAATTGTATTTTTATACACTATCTACCATCGAAATTTTTAGTGCTCTGGCTCCTTTGTGGGGAAAAGAAAACAAATGGACAACTAGCCCCAAATGATCCCCTTTTACAAATTAGAATAATTTTTTTGTAGAGGTTTCCTCAATTTCAAAATTTGTGAAGGGAAAATTGAACCAACATTGAACACAGCACCATAAGCACTCACAAATCCATCGGCATTCTCTGGAGCTGAAAATAAACAACGAAAATAAATGAATCGTCAGTTTGAAGAAGGGAATAAGTCCAAAAAATGACAAATTCACTTTTTGTGCTCAAAACAATCTCCAAGCTTTGCTCTACACATGGGTGAAAAGAGGGGGAAAATAACTAACCCCTATAGGGATATATCGCCCCTTTAAGTTGTGAAATCGATGTCCATTCATTGTATTTTCTAAGTTAATTTGGAATTTAAGGTAATTTGTCTTTCTTTTCATATTCTTTATGCTGTAAACTAAGTTAAAATAAAATTTTCTCTTAATTTTAATTTTTTTCAAAATTTTTTTATGCAGGGAATTTTTGACTCCATTCATATTCACTCACTCCATTGATACTGCTTTAATAACTCAGTTTCTCTATAATTTTGAATTTTATTTGTCTTATTATCTTTATTTCACCCTTTTGTGGTGTAAACTAAGGAGAAATATAATTTAAATGTGAATTTCAGGGTTTTTAAAGATTTTTTCATCAGAAAAATTTCATAAGGTGGAAGAAGGGAATAAGTCCATCAACTTATTTTGACTATAAAATATTTTTTATATTTGTTTTGATGATTGCTCTGTTTTCTAAATAGGGTTCTGAACTTCCAGTAAAAATTTGGTGGTTATATATTATAATCAAAATTCCATTACTGATACAGTTTTTTTTTCGATTTTCTCAAAACTTGGTTTTTGGACTTCCCTTCTTCCAACTGACGATTCAAATGTAGTACCCCGTGACGTAACCTTTTTGGGAAGTTTATTTCAGACCACTCGCCCATTCGCTTCCTTCCGAAGGCATCGTTTGAATTTAACTGGAGTAAATTTTAAGGTTAATTCAAGGGCAACTTCGGCGTCCCGCACAAACATGATAAGTGGAATTTATTTTTTAGTGAGAATTGAAGGGCTTGGTGGATGAAGGGGCTGTGTTACAAGGCCTGTCCCGAAAGTAACGAGACTGAATTCCCGAATTCTTACTGGAATCCAGTCTCGTTACTTTCGGGACAGGCCTTGTAACATAGCCCCTTCATCCACCAAGCCCTTCAATTCATTTCACTCTTTGGAGAGTTATGTGCAGATGATTCTTTGAAAGCCCTCAGAAAAGTTGAAAGCTAGTTAAATGTAAAATCCCGGAAAAGTTTTTCCAAGATTAAATCTTGTTTGGACTATACTGCCGTCCTAAGCAAAAGTGCACATGAACTACTGTTTGTCTGCGTCAAGTTGAGCCCTGGCCGTCACTAGTTAACATGAGCGGTCATAAGGTTTTTTTTAATTTTTGTTTTTATGATCTAAGAACACTTTTAGTCATTTACCTAAGTCATAAAAATACAAATTTGTGATTTTTCATGATCGTGATCTTGAAATTTACGATTTATCATTCGAAACCATACCACCGCTCGTCATGTGAACTAGCCATGGCCAGAGCTTAACTTGAGGCACACAAACAGTTGTTTTCTTATAAAATCACTCAGCTCTATTTCCCCCTTGGCACGTTTCTCAATTGGCGAGAACTACCATGCTACTTCCAAGGCACTACAATGGTTATATCCAAATCATGAAGATCCTTAAACTAGCAGAATTGAAAGCAAACTAACCTTACTAAGATTGAAATTCAAATGAATTTAAATAGAAAATAGAATTGAAACTAAAACAGAATAGCTTTAAACACATTAGTGTAATAGTTTTAAATATATTAGAGTATTATTACAACCGGAATATGTGAGTCGCTAGATTTTTCAGCTGGAAATGCTGAATATTTTCCTATCCACAAATTTGTAATCGAACCCTGTTTGCCCTACGAATTCCGAACTCTAATGCAACTCAATGCCATAGCCAATCACTGGGGTTTTTTCTGCTGTGTACCTAATTATTTGATCTTAGGTGCAAAACACACTGCGCGTCTTATAGACGCTACTTAAATAAATCTCCATAAAAAAAGTATGGAGAAAGCCTAGTCCCCTTTCTTGACAGGAATGAAGATTCCTGTCAAGATAGAGGGAGTCTCAGGCTGAACTCCATGCTTTTTCCCTCTTTGATTAATTGCAGTTGTGTCTTATGGTCGCTAGGTCTGACTTGGAACTTAGGCTGCTGCTACACTAGCGACTCGAGTCGCTCGAAGTCGTAAAAAGGTCGTTAAGATTCCTGTCAAGATAGGGGAGACTGAGGCTTAAGGCCCAAGTCAGACCTAGCGACCATAAGACGCTACTGCAATTAATCAAAGAGGGGAAAAAGAAAAAGCATGGAGTTCAGCCTGAGACCCCCCTATCTTGACAGGAATCTTCAATTCCTGTCAAGATAGGGGACTAGGCTTTCTCCATGCTTTTTTTATGGAGATTGATTGCAGTAGCGACTATAAGACGCGCAGTGTATTTTGCACCTAACTCCATGCCTTCTCCCCTATAAAGATTTACGACTTCGAGCGACTCGAGTCACTGGTGTAGCAGCACCCTTAGGAGGGTCTAACGCCCAGAATGAAAAATCTGTAAAATACCCTTTAGGCGAAATGTTTAATCTGAATGAAATTGCCTTTATCACACTTGCCGACTTTTAAAAACTTACATCCTTAAAACTTTTTGCGTAGCATTACAAAACTACAACATGAAGTGAGGGGAGTATTTCAAGCATGTTCATCACAAAACCTGCAAGGTTTTTATACTTTGATATAATGCGCATGCGTCACAAAGAAAGAAGATCTTATACTAATAAGTTTTTAAGTTTCTGAATCCCCGCTGGAGCAGTGGTAGGCTGCCTCCGTAGCATGCGGCAGTTCGTGGGTTCTATCCCCACTTATTATTTTATTAAAATTCCCCCCCAAAAAAACAGCAAATATCAATTCCACACGCATGCGCATTGTTATCAAAATATAAAAACCTTGCAGGTATTGTGAATATGCGTATTGCACCATTATCGCTGGTTAGCGGACAATAAGTGTAAACTCCTGCTCTCAAGCGTCGCCTCCAGCCATGGACCGGTTTTGTCCTTGTTAGGACACATCAGCACGGCATAGGAAGGCAACGCAAGAGAGCGGAGGATAGAAACTAGTCTAGCCGACTATAACGGAAAAAGTGGTGACAATTGATTAGTCCTCCACTCATCTGCTGAAATGACTTGGCATTCCTAGAACAGATTTAATTCCCGAAAGGCAAGGTTTTAACGTTGTATCGGTCATAGTCGGCTAGACTAGTTTCTGCCCTCCGCTCTCTTGCGTTGCCTTCCTATGCCGTGCACAAGGACGAAACCGGTCCATGCCTGGAAGCGACGCTTTAGAGCTGGAGTTAACACTTACCACATGAAACTTTCCGCGTTAACAAGCCAGAAAACATCAACGCGAATTCCAATTTTGGTAAAGTTTTTTTCCGCATAGCGAACGGAACACGAGAAGAAGCAAAGTTTACGGGTGAGCGCGTCAAAGACTCGACAGCGAATCCGAAAAGAAACTACTGGCAAAAAAAAAACAAATTTCATTCAATAAAAGGGCCAAAATTTAGAATATTCTAAGGCAAGAATAAGTATGAGAATCTGTATTAGGGAAATAAAAAATATACAATTAGAGAAAATTGTTTACGTCGACTCGTCGAGAGTGTTTTGCGTTTTCACGGATAGTTAAGTGGACAAAAATGCGCAAAATCCGTAATATTTTTCAATAATTCCGTAAATATTACGGAGAATCTGTAAAAGTTGGCAAGTATGTGCACTTTCGCTTAGGACGGCAGTATTTGAGTTGAGTTGAAGATTGATTTGAGACATTTGCTGCTGACAAAAATTTGTCGCTTCGTCTTCCCTTTACGCCTTCGGTACTAATACTTCTTAATTACATATTAACTTGAATTCCTTAGGAGGGGGGAGAAATCCTTTTCTTTTGTTATTCTACTACTTATTTCATTTAATCAGGACGGCAGTATAGGTGGCATGTGCGGGAGTCCAACTAAGCGAACATATTTTGTTTTGCAATACTATATACCAAGTTTTCAGGGCTACTGGTTTCACATACAGCGTATACTTTTAGCCTGATTATACACATTTTTTATCTTTTTAACACACTTTCGTAAAAATGAAGAATTTAATAGAAGTTGGTTTGGGAGTCAATAGTTCAGAAAATTTTCGAGGCTTTCAATTCTCGATTTTTCAAAATGATGTTTGCGCGTGCTCTCCCATAACAGTTAAATAGTGCGAAAAAGTTTAAGAAATTTTAATAAATAACGTATTTAATAACTTTTTAAAAACCATACTAACCATATGGTGTTATTTCTTCTAGCAGGTAGGTTTTATGCAATAATCTAAAACAGGGGTTCTCAATTTTTTTAACATCGCTACCCACTTTTTGAGAAACAAAATCTAACGCGACCCACCGAACTCGGTTAATTATAATTCACTGAACTGAAATAATTATCTCATGCCCTCCCAACACAATTTTAACTTCTCTGACTGAGGGTGTTCACCAACTATTTAGTTACGACAACAATAAATAATTATATAAGCGTATTAGAAAAGAAATTAACTTTTTAGAAAATGTATCATTTCCTAAGAAAATTCCTAAAATTCGCATTGCTCCCCCCGATGTGGATGGAAAGAAACACTGAATATTTTTTTCAAACTTCTTTGAATAACCGACTAGAGTTGCACTATCGGCACATTAAAGTGACACACATAGTACGTATTTACATTAATTCGCCTTTTCCGTTCGACACCAAGAGGCGTAGTTTTTCATCAAATTTTTATTCTTTTTACTATATGGTAATTTGATAAATTTCGTTAGTCAATAACACGTTTGTAAAAATTATAAAAAAGATACTACATATTCAGAAAAATTAAAAATCTTCTCGTGACCCACCAAAAACTGACTGGCGACCCACCAGTGGGTCGCGACCCACAGTTTGAGAAAATCTGATCTAAAAAATTAACCTTCGTAAAAGTTATCAGCTTACTTAAAAAGTTTGGGAACCCCTGACTCGAGCTCAAAGCACCCCCAAATCCGCCCCTTTTGATCCACTTAAAATGCAAACCAGTGAAACCACATGCATGAGTATAACTATCTTTGGTTTCGCTAATTTTCTTTTTAAGAAAATACTTTGGCTACACCAAAACATACCTTTAAAGAACTTTCAGTCTAATGAAAGAATGCCATTCTCGTAAGATTTTAATACCAAAAAAAACATTCAAAAATTCGGTTCTTACGTATTATCCCGTCGACCGTACCGCTGAATTCGAAAACGGTCAACAACTCATTGACTTTTCTATGGCTGTGCCGCTGAATTTGACAGTCACGGAACGGTCTAGTACGGGATAATACGTAAGTACCAAAAATTCAAATGAAAGGTCCAACATTTGGTTCTTACGTATTATACCGTCAACCGTACCGCTTAATCAAAAACGTTATGAAAACCCATTGGCTTTTCTATGGCTGAGCCGCTGAAATAGACGGCCACTGAACGGTCCACAACGACGATACGTAAGTACCCAACATTTTCCCAGGAACTAATAATCATAAACTAGAACCCATTTAAGTACTATTTCATCTTAGAAATCAAAACAACTGAAGAAAGAAAACATTCCTCCTTATTAAGTTTAACCACTGATGGCGCATCACAAAAGGAACTAACAACAGTGAGATACTGGGGAGATCGGGGGCGTATATATTGGGGGAGGGACTTCAAAAAGGGTTAAAACCTTGTGTTTTAGGTCCCGAAATGGTACTTACGTGTTATCCCGTCGACCGTTCAGTGGCCGTCTAATTCAGCGGTACATCAATAGAAAAATCAATGGGATTTGATAACGCTGTTGATTAAGCGGCACAGTCAACGGTATAATACGTAAGAACCCAGAAATTTTATGGGAGGGCAGGGTTTTTATGAATTATGCCGTGCCCCTGAATCCGCTATCAAATCCTATTCTAAGGCTGTAGCGCTAAATTTAACGGCTTCTTAAAGGTCGAAGGTATAATACGTAAGTACCGAGGGCAGTCCCAAGATCGGTCTTGAAACTTTATTTACAACTTTGGTTCAATTCCGTTAGAGTTCCCGCTAAATATCGCCAATCTCTTTTGGACACCAAAAAGTATTAAAATTGCTAAATAATAATATGTTTAATTAGATGTAGTATAACTGTTCAGTTTATCATTAAATATTTTTAAAATTATAATTGAAAATTAAGCGTTCAAAAGAGATAGGTGATATTCGGGAACTCTAACGGAACTGAACCACAACTTTTTTTTATACAATAAATTCGTCTAAAACCCTACTAAAGAAAATTAAATTCTTGAAAGTGCATGTTTTCATAAGCTCGTCAAAATCGCACCAAAAATATATTAAATTCTTGAAGCTGATTTATATGCTACAAATTTGTATACAGCATAATCTTAATGAAATTCCTACACACTTCTTGTTTGTGAATCTTTTGCAGTTACGGATAGGTTAACTAAATAACACAACTATTTTCAGGGAAATATTCACAAAATAACCAAGAACAGCTTTAGAAAGAGTCCTCCAGTCACCATGTTTACCCACAGCTCAAATAAAGACTAACAACCATAGAGATTTAATTACTAGAGATCCTTAAACTTAAATAATAATAAATAGTAGATTATTTTAGGATGTAAACTTATGATATTAACAATCAGATCTCTATGGATGTCATCAGTCATCAGTCATCATTTGAGCTGTGGGTCATCTGGAGGACTCTTTCTAAAGCTGTTCCACTTGTGCGTATAAAACTTCGTTGGAATAATCCCGTGGCGCGGAACTGAGCTTATTCTAGTTAAGCACATAATCCTCTCATCTATCTCTACTTGTGTTAATTTATCCATTGGAAACTAAAAATATTTACCTGTTGGATTTTGCTGCTAAAGATGATCCTTCTGATCTCTGAGGAGTCTGCCAACCTCACTAGCCGGTTGCCACCACAATCGCTCACTACAGTTGCAAAACTGCTTTCCTCTCCCCACCTCTCCTGAGATTGCTTGCTTGATTGAATAAGACACAGAGAAAAATCCTAACAGAGGGTCCAAAACGATATATTCAAAAGTTGGATGGATATGAGGGCGCCACGATGAACTAAATGATTGACAGAGAGATCAAACCTGTGATTGGCTGTCACTCAATCTTCTATTTTCGAAGGAGAAGGAAAAGGTTTTTCTCAACCAATCACGCTTTTCCCTGCCGCCTCTCGTGACGTTGATGCGATCGCAGCGCCAAAATAGCCCCACAACCATCCAACTTTTCGATTTCCATTAGCGCCTATGGCGACGGACTCTCTGTTCTAGTACTCTGTGGGATAAGAATGCTCCCGTCGTCCCACAGAAAATCCCATATGGCCATATAGGCAATAAGGGAAATAGGAGAAACATGCTTTAGGATAGAATCCCTATCGTCGAATCCTCCAACATACCCCTTCCCCTTGTAGCACATTTCATACCAAATATATCACGTTTACGTAGCTGCAACTAAAATTCGACGAAATTTTGACGTACATGGCGAAAATTGGACGAATCTTGAACATTTGTGTTGCTTGGGTCCACAGAGTGACTGATTGAATTCACAGTTGCGATCTCCAAATTAACCCATTTGCAGTGCTGCCCTCTATCTTACGATGGCTTTTGAAAGTAGTGTTTTGGACCCCCTGTTAGGATTTTTCTCTGTATTGACGACTACGATTAATCAGTCTATCTCAAGCCATTCGGGCTCTTTTTTAGTTGGCTCTCTTTTCGAGCTTTCCAAAATTATTATACGATTAATAATAAGAATAAATGTTTACGAGGGCTGTCCTTAAAGTAAGTTTCCCTATGAGCTGCAGACGTTATGAAAGCTGTTACGCGGGATTTGACCATACTGGCGTCTACCTTGGCTCTTTTTCTACAAATCTCCGCCCCGTTCAGCTGTCTGTGATGATTATTATAAGATTTGGCAGCCGGTTAGAGATGGAGCTTCCACTCGCTTCTCCCTTCACACTCTGATATTTTTTTTGTGTGCGAAAAACAATTCGGCTGAGGACATTCATTCCCACGCGTGTGAAGTCTACGGAGAAAAGTGTATGAGCATACAAAATGTACGCAAATGGTAAAGAGCGGACTTACAGACGCCCATGGCAGTTGGCGTCTTCTCCCGCCCAGCGCGGTTGGCGGGAGAAGCGAGTGGAAGCTCCATCTCTAACAGCTGCGAAATCTATAATAATCATCACAGACAGGCTGTCTGAGACAACTGACCGGGGTGGGGATTTGTAGAAAAGGAGCCAAGGTACACGCCAGTATGGTCAAATCCCGCGTAATAGCGTTTCTAGCGTCTGTAGCTCATGGGGAAACTAAGTACTTTACGGACAGCCCATGTACTTCAAGTTTGCAATATTCAAATGAATTTATCCCTTAACTATCCTGTAGTGTATAAGTTAACTGTAACTGTAGAAGTACTTCAGTTAGTTCTGTTTTGGAGTTCCGAATAACGGAACCGACATTAGAATGTTATTCTCTTAACTTGTAAATTCTTGTATATATAGTATATTAAATGATTAATATCTAACAAGCTGCATTTCATGACGAATACCTACGAAACTCTCTGCACGAACGTGCCAAGTGGCGACGAGTTGGCTTTTTATTCATGAACCCGCGTTGAAAGATAAAACGCAGTCTCGCGGCGGAACTTTTTTTGTTGTGTGTGCGCTTGGATTCAAGATTCGTTTGGATTAGGGTATTGAAGAACCCGAAAACTGCAAATAAGGTAGGAGCTTTCCAATTCTAAGCATGGAAAAGAAATTGCTAGAAGAATTAATTGCGCAAAACAAAGCGTTAATGGAGGCGCTCCAAGCCAAAACCGAAAGTACCGGAAAAAACGTTTCGGGCGTTAGTTTCGAAAAATATGATGAAACTTGCGAGGACTTTAGTTCTTTTTTAGAAAGATTCAATGCATTCTTGGATATCCAAAACGTACCGATGGAAAAAAGAGCGAAAACGCTGATTTCTAGTCTCCCAGCTAAATTGTATAACTTATTAAAAAATCTTTTGTCCCCAGACAACCCAAGTGAGCAAAGTTATGAAAAAATAACGTCCACGCTAAAAGACCATTTAAACCCCAAACCTTTAATTATTCCCAGTAGGCATGTTTTCCTAAATCGGAAGCAGCGGGAAGGAGAGGGAGTGAGTGAGTTTTTGGCTGAATTAAGATCGTTAGCAATACCGTGCAAGTACACGACAAATGATCTTAACATGATGCTCAGGGACGTCTTCATTAGCGGCTTAAGAGAACGAGCTATTTTGGATCGCCTTTTTGAAAAAGATGATATCGATCTCGATAAAACCCTTGAGATTGCTTTAGCCATGGAAAAGGCCATGAAATCCACCAAAGAAATGATGGGTAGCTCAACTGAAATTAAAGAATTTAGCGCCGGGAGGAAACCGCGAGTACAAAATCAAAAGCAGAAGTTCACTCAGCATCAGCAGTGTACACGATGCGATGGGACTAACCATAACAGAGATGAATGCAGGTATAAGTCAGCTAAATGCAGTTATTGCAAAAAGGTTGGACACATCGCAAGAGCTTGTTTACGGAAAAAGAATAAACAAGAAAAGCCTATTAGACAGAAACAAGTCCAGGCGGGGAAACCCACAGAAGGGGAAGAAGGGAAAACAGTACCTTTATATTCCTTTGAAACCCAACCAGAAGTCATTAAAGAGGAAGAACCGAAAAGACCCCCCATCATGGTAGTTGTCAAAATTGAAAACAAGCCAGTACTAATGGAAGTTGACACGGGAGGAACGGTTTCGGTCATGAGCTTAAAGAAATTCCGAGAAATTTCGGCGAAAAAGATTCAAAAAACAGATATAGTCTTTAAAACCTATAAGGGTGAGAAAATAATTCCTCTGGGTTATGTAACCGTAAATGTCATGTACAAGGAAGAAAAACATAACTTAAATCTGTATATAGTCAAAGAAAATTTGGACACTATATTCGGTCGGGAATGGCTGTACAAAATCAATCTGGATTGGAACGCAATTAAAAACGTTCGCGTTACCGAAAATAAGAAGCAAAATCTTTCGAATTTATTAGAAGAATTCAAAGATCTGTTTGATGAATCACCAGGAGAAATAAAAAACTACGAATGTGTCCTTGAACTCCGCGCTGATGCATCGCCCGTTTTCTGCCGGCCGAGGCAGATTCCTTTCGCGATGAAAGAAAAAGTGGAGCACGAAATAGATCGCCTCGAGAAGGAGGGAATAATCGAAAAGACGGACATTTCGGATTGGGCAACTCCTATAGTACCAGTGGTGAAATCAAATGGAGCAATCAGATTATGCGCTGATTATTCAGTCACATTGAATAAAAATCTGAAGGTGCAGAAACATCCTCTGCCGCGCATTGAAGAAATCCTATCTTCCTTAAGTGATGGAAAGATATTCTCGAAGATTGATTTTAGTCAAGCGTACTTACAGATGAAGGTACATCCTGACAGCCAGAAATTACTCACCATCAACACTCAAAAAGGACTCTATATCTGCAAAAGACTAATGTACGGTGTAAATGCCGCACCCGCTATATGGCAAAAATACATTGACAGTGTGTTCAGGGGTTTGGAAGGTGTGGAAGTCTTCTTTGATGATGCCCGCATTGCAGCTCCTGATGAAGAAACACACTTGCACAGATTAAGGAAGTTCTTAGAAAGATGCCGCCAGCATGGCCTGAAGCTTAACAAGAAAAAGAGCAAGTTTTTTCAAGAAGAAATTGAATTCTTGGGCTATAAGATAAATGCTCAGGGATTGGCGAAAACCAATGAAAAAGTAGCAGCCATCAAGAATGCCAAAATTCCAGAAAACGTGCAGGAGGTGCAGTCTTTCATGGGTCTGGTTAACTTCTACTCCAGATTTTCAAACGATCTTGCAACCCTGGCATATCCTCTTCACAACTTAACTAAGAAGGATGTTACCTGGAATTGGGACTCTAAATGTCAAAGGGCATTTGACAACATCAAGAAAGAAATTTGTTCTGATAGAATACTGGCGCATTACAACCCCAAGATTCCTTTACTGCTATCCACTGATGCAAGTCCAGTTGGCTTAGGAGCAATCTTGTCTCATAAGTACCCAGACGGCTCAGAGAGACCTATAGCATTTGCTTCACGGACTCTAAGCGCTACGGAGCAAAAGTACTCCCAAATTGACAAAGAGGCCTTGGCCATAGTTTGGGGTGTTCAAAAATTTTATCTCTACCTAAAGGGAAACAACTTCACACTCATTACGGACCACAAACCTCTTGTGGCCATTTTCGGATGCAAGAAAGGGTTACCAGTGCTCTCCGCGACGAGACTACTTCATTATTCGCTGATACTCCAGGGATACCAGTTTGAGATCAAGTATCGAAACACCAAGGATCACGGAAACGTGGATGCCCTGTCGCGACTTCCTGTCAATTCTGAACATCTACAGCAAGGAAGCGACGTTGATATTTTCCACCTAAATCAAGTCGAAACCCTTCCTGTCGAAGCTGAAGCTTTAGCAAAGGCAACAAGTACGGATGCAGAATTGGGACCTCTACTGCAAGCATTGCGTTCCGGGGAAAGTCTGGAGGGGAAGGAAGCACAGTACAGCCTACAAGACGGATGTATCATGTACGGGCAAAGAGTTCTGGTTCCGAAGAAGTATCAACAAAGGATCCTAGATGAATTACATCATGGACATCTAGGAGTAGTCAAGATGAAGGCGGTAGCAAGGTCTTATGTCTACTGGAAAGGGATAGACAACGACATTGAAGATGCAGCAAGGAACTGCATAGCTTGTGCAAAATACAAGATTGACCCTACCAAAGCAAAAACTCACTACTGGGAATACCCAAGTTCACCGTGGGAAAGGATACATATTGACTTTGCTGGACCTATCTTCAATCACATGTTTTTGGTAATCGTTGATGCCCATTCTAAGTGGTTAGAGGTATACCCCTTAAAAACCAGCACTACTCAGAAAACCATAGAATGTCTTAGAGATTGCTTCGCACGTTTTGGTCTTCCCGTTGTGCTAGTTAGTGACAACGGCGCACAGTTTACATCTCATGAGTTCCAATTGTTTCTGCGGAACAACGGGATAAAACACAAGACGTGCGCTCCATTCAAGCCATCAATCAATGGACAGGCAGAACGCTACGTATTCTCCCTGAAGCAATCCCTCCGTGCCATGTCGGAGTACCCAGGAAGTATCCAACAGAAAGTCAGCACGTTCCTGATGCAATACAGGAAGTCACCCAACTTGACAACCATGGCTACTCCAGCGATGCTTTTCCTCAAAAGAGAAATAAGAACGCGGATAGACCTGGTGGTTCCAAACTTAAAGAAAAGAGTCGAAGAAAGAATCCGGAAGGGTGAACACCTATTCAAGGATAGAGTCTTCGAGGTTGGTGACCGAGTTGCTGTAAGAGACTACCGTTCTCCAAATGCCAAATGGAAGTTCGGTGAAGTTCTAAGCAAGGATGGAGCCCTCCACTACACTATCAATGTGCAGGGAAACCTACTTCGTCGACATATTGATCAGATTCGAGGGGCAGGAAATCAAGTCACTTGTGACGCGGACCCCTACCCTTACGGAGAAGTGTCTGCAATTGCAGATACCCAATCTTCAGATCCAGGAGCCAGCGTGGAACCTCAGCCTATGGAGACCCCAGCTAATCCTGAACCTGGTGGGGCTACAGCTGATGCCGTGACTTCGGGAGATCCAGTCCCGCCAGATCCTCCGAAATTGAGAAGATCGAAAAGAACAATTCGACCCCCCGATAAACTTAATTTGTGAAAATTTAAGGGGAGGGAACTGTAGTGTATAAGTTAACTGTAACTGTAGAAGTACTTCAGTTAGTTCTGTTTTGGAGTTCCGAATAACGGAACCGACATTAGAATGTTATTCTCTTAACTTGTAAATTCTTGTATATATAGTATATTAAATGATTAATATCTAACAAGCTGCATTTCATGACGGATACTATCCCTTACGGAACTCAGAGAAAAAGCCTAACACAAGCACCAAAACGCTATTTTTAAATGCCATGGGTCGATAGCAGGCATTGCTATAATGTCTATGGTTGACAGAAGAGTAGAGGTCTCAGCTGAGGCGTGTTCTTTCAATCAGTCACTTTCGGAGGGTTTTAGACTTTTAAAGGATTGGGTTTCTATTTTAATTTTTCTATCTCTCGCACGACATGACAAGGGTGTTTGAGTGTGATCCCCCTATCCAAAGCATACCTCCGTTATCCTCTATGGCAGTGGTGCCCAACCTTTTTCACCCCAAGGGAAAATTTGCTTTTGAAGATTTATCTCGCGGGCCACATAAGAAACACTCTTAAGGATTTTTCTAAGCATGAAGAAAAATTACAAACCAGTTTTCAATGAGTAGTTTGCATCTGTTTGGAGGATACTAGTTCTTGTAAATTCGGCTCCAAATTTGTAACACTTATCCTTAAAACTGAATTAAGATGATTATCTGTTTCGTTTCATAATGTCTCTTGATATTGTGTTCTTTAAACACTACCCCAGTCTCCTTACATATAAGACACAACAGTTTATTTTCTCACTGAATGAAGAAATATGAATTTGTCCCCATTTCTTGAAAGTTTCGGCACTTTGAGTGAATATTCAACTTTTTACGAACGGACGGGCTAATACGAATGTACCAAAAATATTACCGGATGTTGAAGAATTCCTTTTTTTATCATCTTTTTTTTTTAGATTGAAGTGCCATAAATATCTCGTACGATACTCGGACGTGGTCTCGGTCTTGGACTCGGACTTGGTCTATGGTCTACCAAAACAAGTTAAAACCCTGATTTTAAGCATCAATTTCTGGGGGAGTACCCACCTAAACTCCTTTCGCACTCAAAACTTTATTATTCAAAACGTTTTACAAGTCCAACAAAATCCTGTCTAAAAATATATACACGAAATTTGGAGTAGGTGTACACCAAACCAAAACCAAGGTAAGCCCTGTTTTTAGGATTAAATTTCCAAAAATTTTGGGGGGATGACCTCCAATTCCCCTTTTTTACTTGGAACTTTATTATTAACAACTTTTTTTATATTATATTAAGTTCATCAAAATGCAAATTCTGCCATAAATGTAAATCCAAATTTTGGAATAGGTGTGCTAAAACACTTAAAAACCTGTCTTTTACAGTCAACTTTCCAAAAATTTTCTGGGAGAGGACCCCCAGACCCCCCCTTTGATATTTTGAGCTTTATTACAACCTTTCTTATATAACATTCTTTTATAACACAAATTCTACCAAAAACAAACCAGAAAGAAAGTACATTGTGGACCTATTTAATACACATGGGAGGGTTGAGTGCTAATTTTGGGCCTCTCTCTTCTGAAATAAATTTCATAATACACTGCTGGAGACTTCGTGTCTTTCCCCCCAAGATTTTAACCTTTTTTTTTGGGGGGGGGTGCCCCGAATTTTTTTTAGCTTGCTAGGGGTGTCGCGGCTGAAAAAGTTTGAGCGAAGTGCAGGCTCGGACTGGCCATGCGGGCATTTGGGCAAATGCCCGGTAGGCCGCTACTCATCGAGGGCCGTTTGTGGGCCGCCTACAACCAAAATATTTTACAGTGGTATAAATGAAAAAGATCCTGTAAAATTGAATTCGCACTCCACAGGAATTTCCAACTAGCAGCCCACGAATTCTTTTTGCGCGGCCACCAAACCCATTAATTTAACAGCAATTAAATTCATTAATGATGGAATAAATTACTTTATTCAAAACATATTATATTATTTAAAATATTTTTATGAACGAATTTTCCTGGTTTCATCTTTAAAAATTCTACGGCATAAAAGGAGAGAACCTTTTCAGATGTCACCCAAAATAAGGGTCTCAAATGAGTTAAAACAATACTTTTAAGAGTAAAATTTCCAAAATTTTTCTGGGGGAGGACCCCCAGACCCCCCTTCCTATTTTGAGCTACATTATTCACAATTTCTATTAATATTAAGTTCTTCAAGATGGAAATTCTGAATTCCCTCTGAATTTACCTACAAAGAATTAAATGTCTATATTGAGTTTATTACGTATCCAACTAGGGACTTCAAGGTGGATTTTAGACTATTTCTTAAGGGTCAATTTTCAAAGGAATTTCTTGGGACACCCACGAGCCCCCCTGAAATTTTTAATTCTATGAAGTTATATTTTCCATAAAAATTATACGGTGGGCCGATTCAGACTTAAAATGCCCGGACCGAAATTTCCTCCCAGTCCGGCCCTGGCGAAGTGTATATTTGGACGGCCAAAACGGCCAGTGGCGCATGCGCTGTAGGTCTCGTGATGACGTAGCAGTCTCGGCGCTTAGTGATGGAACCAATGGTACGCCTAGCCGTGGAAGTTATAGTAGAGTTTAGTTGAAAAATAGCCGTGCAAATATACAGTGCCAAGTTTGAGAACCCCTGGTTTAGCCCATCGTGTCACTGAGCTCTGTTAGCTCTATACTCTGTGAAATTTGTTTTGAAGTTTCGGAAAAAAGTTAGTCTTTTTCAATTTGGCAACAACTCTGCGACTAGTTACGCAAGGTCGGTCAATATTAGTCAACAATAGTAGTTGTTTGTTGTGTTTCTTATCGCGGCAGCTTCGAGTCATGGAACTAGGAATATAGGGAACTGCCGTGGTCTATCTCTCCAATGGATTTCCCAGGCGCCAAAGATGGGTGACATAGAGGGAGCTACGTGTGCATATTTGGTTGATCAGAGGAGAGAAATCGATGGGTAGAGACATATGCTTGCTCACTAAAAGCCGCTTTGTCTTAGTTTTTTTTCATGGTGCTTGATTGATAAGTTACATGCGGAGCGGAGGAGGACACAGCTCAGTGGAGGAAACGAACTCTCGCACGTTCCTAAGTTAGTTACATGTTTCAGCATATTTTCTACCTAGCGATTTCATTTTTTCTGCTGTTTTATTTCAAGAAGACGAAGCCGCGGTTCTACCAAGCCAACCAACCAACCGCGTACGTAGCGCCCCCTAGGTCACCCAACATTGGCGCCTGTCAAAGTTGATACGGCAGTTCCCTATCTTCCTAGTTCCATGCTTCGAGTTTCTTCGTTTGAGTCTCGACATCTTGTGAATATTTGACTGCAGTTTAAACACTCCATATCCATACTCTTCTCATAGGATTTTCATCTTTTAGCAAATTGAAGGAAATTACAATCGTCACTTCTGGCAATTGGTAAATCTTTAGATCTGTTTCTAATTTTGAATATACATGAGGCATCAAGAATGTGTTTGTTTTGGTTATTCAAGTGCTTTACGCCTCTCGTATTGATTACTTGTGTGATGAAGCAACTCGCCAAACAGGACAATCACGACAACCTTGGCAACTGTAGAATATTCTGTTTATTTACTAGTAACGCTTATAAAATTATGCAAAATTGTGTTGGCAAGATTGTTGCAATTCTATCAATGTTTATTATTATTTCCGTTTTTCATGGTTGTAAGTTGTACTTGTCTTAAATATTAATTAGATGTTTATTAAACTTAACTTTGTTTTATCTTCACATTTCCAACTGCAATTCGTGACCTTAATATCAAACACTACTATCTCTGTTCGGCAAACTTCTGGAATCCTGAACCTTAGCGATCGGATCATTGTATAAGCTCGTTTGATTGGTTCATAAGCGCTGACATCATCGAGTTGGAAAGATCAAAACCAATCACATGAGCTTCTACAACGATCTGATCGCCTAGGATCGGGTTTCCCGAAGTTAGCCGAATGGAGATAGTAGGTTACGAATTGCTACTTGCAAGAGGTTATTGGTCCTGGGAAATAGATAAGTTCAAGTTATTACTGAGTTTTTATTAAGTAGTTTTGATTTCTATTTGAAAATGACGGGAACAGCTTTCTTCTACGGGTATGGCGAATTTTAAAAGTTGCCAAGGGCGATAACCCCTTTCCCCTTGGATATGTGGTATCGATATATGGCCACTTGGCGTCTTCTAAAAGCAGGGCCGCCCATAACTCTACCGGGCCCCCCGACAAAATTTTTTCACCGGCCCCCTAACTTTTTAAGTTTTTGAAGTATAATAAGGAATTTACATTCTACAAAGTATCCCTTAAGTAAAATATTCAGGGTATCTCAAATGGTCGAGTAGAAATTTAGCATGCATGTCTGTCATGCCTTGACCAACAAGATTTTCATAGGAACCCAAGTCCGTTAGAGGACAATGTTTGCCGGCGAAGGAGTAGCATTTATAACTACTTTATTCTACTAAAAACTTCATTTATTATTAGAGATTCGGAGAGAGCACCCTCGAAAACCCCTGTAAACCGAATTTCATTAAATTCTGTCTGCAGGGGCGGATCCAGGATTTGGTTTTGGGGGAGGGCTAAGAATTTCCAAAGTCCAATTGAATCTTCTTTTTGATTTTAATATGGAAAGGGTAGTGGAACTATCCTGCTCCAACTACTAAAAGGGGGGACTGGGGGTCCTCCCCCAGAAAATTTTTGGAAATTTAAGTAAAAAAACCCTTTTTTTCAACTCGTTTTGATACGCCTCATCCGAATTTCGGATATAGGTTTTATGGTAGAATTTCCGCGTTTTGACGAACTTAATATAAAATAAGGTTGTAATAATAGAGTTACAAGTACCAAGGGGGTCTGGGGGTTCTCCCCCAGAAATGTTTTCCAAATTTCACCTTAAAATAACAGGGTTTTAACTCATTTTGGGGCATAAAATGCCATAGCAAGAAATATTGGTAGCTTTTTCCAGTGTGCGGGAAGTGGTCACGTTGGGAAGGGGTTGTGTTATCTCATGTTTCAGAATTTGATTGGAGATGAAACTTCTGAAAAAGAGACCGACCACTTTTGACGGGCCCGTCCGTTTCGGGAACTGAATATGCTAAATGATATGAATTCAGCGAGTTCAATTTTTATTTGGAAAATAAAAAAAACATCTAGTACAGACTCTGACTAAAAAACAAAGTGGAACTCGTGGGCCCGGGCCCCTTAAACTCCGGGCCCTCCGACATTTCGTCGCTTTAAACTAATACTGCATTATCTGCAAACATACTTTTCGTTAGATTCCCGCAAGCGAAAAATCGCCAAATAATGTAGAATTCCAACGGTTCCCGATAAAGTCGAAATCCCGACAGGATCATAATCTAGACAGGGTCGAAATCCCAACAGGGTCAGAATCCCGACAGGGTCGAAATCCCGACAAGGTCAGAATCCCGAAAGGACAAAATCCCGACAGGGTCAGAATCCCGACAGGTCAAAATCACAACAGGATCAGAATCCCGACAGGTCATAATCCCGAAAGGGTCAAAATCCCGACAGGGTCAAAATCCCGACAAGGTCAGAATCCCGACAGGATCAGAATCCCGACAGGATCAGAATCCCGACAGGTCAAAATCCCGACAGGGTCAGAATCCCGACAGGATCAGAATCCTGACAGGTCATAATCCCGACAGGGTCATAATCCTGACAGGGTCAGAATCCCGACAGGATCAGAATCTCAACAGGTCAAAATCCCGAAAGGGTTGAAATTCCGACAGGGTCAGAATCCCGACAGGTCAAAATCCCAACAGGGTCAGAATCCCGACAGGTCAAAATCACAACAGGATCAGAATCCCGACAGGGTCAAAATCCTGACAGGGTCAAAATCCCGACAGGGTCATAATCCCGACAGGGTCAAAATCCCGACAAGGTCAGAATCCCGACAGGATCATAATCTCAACTGGTCAAAATCCCGAAAGGGTTGAAATCCCGACAGGGTCAGAATCCCGACAGGTCAAAATCCCGACAGGGTCAAAATCCCGACAGGGTCAGAATCCCGACAGGTCAAAATCACAACAGGATCAGAATCCTGACAGTGTCAGAATCCCGACAGGGTCAGAATCTCGAGAAGTCAAAATCCCGACAGGGTCTAAGTCCCGATAAGGTCAGAATCCCGACAGGATCAGAATCTCAACAGGTCAAAATCCCGACAGGTTCAGAATCCCGGCAGGGTCAAAATCCCGACAGGATCACGATCCCGACAGGGTGGAAATTCTGGAATCAGGAATCGGAAATTCTGATCTTGTCGAGGTTTCGACCTGTCGGGATTCTGGGCCTGTCGGGGTTTCGACCTGTCGGGATTCTGAACCTGTCGAGATTTTGACCTGTTGGGATTCTGACCCTGTCGGGATTTTGACCCTGTCTGGGTTTCGACCCTGTCGGGATTTCGACCTGTCATGATTCTGATCCTGTCGGTATTTCGATATTATAGGGATTCTGACCCTGTCGGGGTTTTGACCCTTTCGGGATTTTGACCTGTCGGGATTCTGATCCGGTCTGGATTTTGACCCTGTCGGGGTTTCAACTTGTCGGGATTTTGACCCTGTCGGGGATTCGACCTGTCGGGATTATGACCTTGTCGGGGTTTTGACCTGTCGGAATTCTAAAGTGTCGGGGATTCGACCTGTCGGGATTTTGACCTTGTCGGGGTTTCGACCTGTCGGGGTTTTGACCCTGTAGGAATTCTGACCATGTCGGGAATTGGACCTTGTCGGGGTCTCGACCTGTCGGGATTTTGACCCTGTCAGGGTTTCACCTGTCGGGGTTTCGACCCTGACAGGGTTTCGACCTGTCGGGATTTTGACCTTGTCGGGGTTTCGACCTGTCGGGATTCTGATCCTGTCGATGTTCCTACCTGTCGGGATTTTGACCTTGTCGGGATTATGATCCTGTCGGGATTTTGACCTTGTCGGGATTATGATCCTGTCGGGGTTTCGACCAGTCGGAATTCTGACCCTGTCGGGAATTGGACCTTGTCGGGGTTTCGACCAGTCGGAATTCTGACAATGTCGGGAATTGGACCTTGTCGGGGTCTCGACCTGTCGGGATTTTGACCCTGTCAGGGTTTCAACCTGTCGGGATTCTGACCTTGTCGGGATTATGATCCTGTCGGGATTTTGACCTTGTCGGGGTTTCGACCATTTGGAATTCTGACCCTGTCGGGAATTGGAGCATTTCGGGGTCTCGACCTGTCGGGATTTTGACCCTGTCAGGGTTTCGACCTGTCGGGATTCTGGTCCTGTCGGGATTTTGACCTTGTCGGGATTCTGATCCTGTCGGGATTTTGACCTTGTCGGGGTTTCGACCAGTCGGAATTCTGACCCTGTCGGGATTCTGACAGTCGTGATATCGACGCACTCTCTGGTTCGATATTGGCGACGTTTGCGCCAGGATAACAGAAAAGTACGTTTGCAGATAATGCAGTATTAGTTTAAAGCGACGATTTGTCGGGGTTGCTGCCCCCTATGGGCGGCCCTGTCTAAAAGTGCCAAGTATTAAAAGTCGCAGTACCCATAGACGTAAGCTGTTCCCAATGACGGATGCTAGTATCACAAAGCTAAATGATAATAATTTTTCGAACTGGAAATATAAGGTTAAGCTGCTTTTGATGAAAGAAAATCTATTTAGTAAAGTGATTGAGTCCGAGAGACCGGTTCAGAATGGAGATGTGAATTGTAAGCTAATTGCTGACTGGGATGCAGCTGACAGCATGGGCGGATTTAGATGGTGAAACCTGGGAGTGCGTACTAGAAAACTTGGGTGGGCAAGTTGTCCCTGATGACTTTGAAAACATGATTTTCCCCTATAAAAATGTAATATTTTCAAAAAGTTGGGGGTGCGTTGCACCCTCTTAAATCCACCCATGGCTGACAGTAAGGCTCAAGCTTACATCGGTCTTTCAGTGGAGGACAGCCAACTCCACAAAGAGTTGGAGTATATTACCTCCAACTTACATAAGGAGTCAGGGACTAATGCAGGCCAATCTAGGTACCGTTTATCGGCACCTTCACAAAAAATATACTCGCAAAAACAGTACCTTCACAAAAAATGTACTTGCCAAAACGGCCCCTTCACTAAAATTATTTTTTAATGACAGATAAATTGTTTATGGTTGAATTAGTCTTTAAATTGCTATAAAACTGTAGCAATAAGTAATTTAATGCTGTTTTCATTAATTTTATAGTTCCCCTTCAGAAAACTTATAAAAAATGTCACAATAATGAAAAAGCTTTTTCAATTTTTCACAAAAATTAAAAGGATGTGTAAGTTTTTCACAAAAATGGGGGTTAAGTTTAAAATCCTGGATTAGTCCCTGGGAGTAGAAGAAGAAGAAGAAGAAATTTTATTGTTTTCAGGCCGAAGCCCGCTAACAAAAGTGGCAAATACAAATACAAATGCATATAAATTCTTTCACGAAACAGACAAAAGTAACAAGCAATTTTCTTTCAACAACAAATTTAAACAACAAATTTTCTTTCATAACATTTTCAAATATGATTTCATTTCAAGGAATAAATAAAACATTTTCAAAACAAAAATCTTAAAATCAGATTAAACTTCTAAGGGGCTGTGGGGAGCCTAGTGGTTAAGGCATCGGCCTTGGGATCGGAGGGTCCCGGGTTCGATTCCCGACACCGCTGAAGACCCATCGAGTATATGCGGAGTACGTGCTCGTTAAATCTGTGGGTCCGAAAGTCCTGAGGTCGGTCATGGCGCAGTTTACCTTGGGTCCAGGTGTCTGGAGACTATTTCCCTCCCCTTCAGATGCATGGCAAAATTGTGGAGGAGGCGATAGATAGTGGCAGCATCTATCATCTCATGAGGCAGAAGTCGGACTCCTGCCATTTATGGGCCTCACTTTCTCAGGAGCCGCACCCCCTTTGCCTTGAATCCTTGTGGAGCTTGGATATTCCAAGTGGCACACGACAACAACAACAACAAACTTCTAAGGACTTCTGATTAACCCCCTCCCCCCCTCTGAGCGTGACGTCATTTATGGACGGCCCCTAAGGGAGCTCATCCTGGTGGATCAAAACGGGTGATAAAGAGGGGTATCAGGGTTCCCACAGGTCAGGGAAAACCTGGGAAAGTGAGGGAATTTAAATTTCACCTAAAAAGTCAAGGAAATTTTCTAATTTTGGCCAAAAACCTGGAAAAGGAAAATTTTTAATGTCTGCTTGTCAATTTTGCCTCCAGTGAGAGAAAAAATAGTCAAATTATAGGAAATTATGTTTTCAAAAATGCAAGAAGAGTATCCGAAAAAGGGATTGAATTGCTAGTTTTTTTTACTGGAAAATCTTAAAAATTGACTTGGAAAAGTCGAGGAATTTTATTTATGAAATTGAGTGGGAACCCTGGGGTATTTAACAACAACAACAAATTTATTGAACTAAAAATTTAAAAAAAGAAAATTTACAAGTTCACATAGTCACCTGGGATCTTATGGTCCATGTAGGTGACCGTAATTATGTAATAACAAAAATTTAAAATAAGTGCTGCAGTTGGAGAAAAGTCAAGGCCAATCTCTTTTATCAACCTTTTTTGTCAAAAGAAATATGTTTCAGAAATGTGGTATTTACTGAGTGCATCATGGACTAGAGGGCACACTGGAAAACTTGGGGGGGGCAAGCTGTCCCTGATGGCTTTGGAAACATGATTTTGATTTTCCCCTATAAAAATGGAATTTTCTCAAAAAGTTGGGGGGGGCATCCGCTCATAGACAAAGCTAACAAATCGTCACCGTAATATAAAACGTTATGGGGGATTTACACCGCTGCGACAAACACGACATTTTCGTAGTACGACAGACTGTCAAAAAATGGCGCTAGAATCGCAGCGATATCAGGGACATATTCGGTTTTCTGCCATCTCGCGGAAGTCCGTTGCTCGCTTATCCTACAGTTCCTTTCTTAGGGACTTCATACCAAACAGAACATTCAAATTTTCTTTTGAAAACAAAATATCAAGCCTACAAGTAGCCGAAATAATTAACTGAGGCTGAAAAAATTTTTTTCGCTGTTGAAGTACTGATGTATTTTGTCATTTTAACTAGATGGCAGAGCACATTATGCTAAATCAAGAGATGCATCTTGTGACTAGGATTTCATAACTTATTTTACACAATTAATCGGAACACTCTGGTTATACAACAGCCCTTGGATTTCAAGGAAGCACGAAATTGATATTGGAAGATAATTTTTACATTTCTACTACAGAAATTCAGACATCCCTAAACTTAATCTTTCCGTACCGCCTCAAGAAAATGGACCGCTCAGTGATCGCAGTTATATCGCAGCGATTTTTTTTCCAGCGATCGTTTTCGAGGCCTCCTATTGGTTCTTTTGAAAAAAATTTTGCTGGTCGTGTCACAAATCGCTGATGTCGCTCTTGCGGCAGTGGTGTAAATCAGCCATTACTTTCTTTGTTTGGCAAACTTCGGGAATCCCGATCCTTGGCGATGATCATTGGAGTAACTCATTCGATCAGTTTGTAAGCGCTGACATCATATCGAGCTGAAAAGATCAAAACCAATCAAAGGAGCTTCTCCAACGATCCGAACACCAAGGATCGGGATTCCCAAAGTTTGCTGAACGGAGAAAGTAAATATTATGGTGACAAAATGATCTAACATAGTGGTTTGTATTGTAGAAGCTTGACTTTGTGTTCCTTTGTAGAGCTGGAATTCTCGTCCTCAGCAGCAGAACTTCTCAACGAGGGGGGAGGAGGAGGAGGAGGAAGGGGGTCTGTTAGAGAAGATGCTTAGCCACATGGACGCACAGAAGTTGGCGTTGGCACTTGATAGTCTAAAACATGATCTAGAAGAACGGCTGGATCGCATCAACAACAATATCAGGTGAGTTAATCAGTTCTCGAACAGCCCTACATCATACACACTAGAGCTTTGTCACTATACTATGTTCGTTCATTTAGCATAGGCGACTGTGCGACGTAATATATTAGAAGCAGTTGCCATTATAATTATACTCGAAAAAAATTTCTTGTGCAATTACTAGGCAGCCTAAATAGAAGTAGTAGTTAAAATACTGTAAAAGAATGGGTCACTTAAGATGAGTGAATAGAGTTATTGAGCGTTTGTTATCCTGTTTCACCCGCCTATTCCATATAAGCGACTAACAATGACTGTTTATTGACAAAAAACTACTTACAGAAGAAACCCCATTCAAATAACTTATTTAAAAATTAAATGAACTCAAATATACTACTGAAAACTATAACTACCACTTTTTAAATTTTGTTATCAATATGATACCATATTTTCAGATTATCGATATGATTTTTAAATAGACTTGTATCTAATTTTTCTTTTAAAAATTTGTTGTTTAAATCTACATTTCCCCTTTGTAACAATGGGGTTAGCGGATCTCTTTTTGAGGAGAAATAAAGCTACTTCGGCAAAAGACCATAAAAAGAGTCAAAAGAAGGTTCGAGGTTTTTGAAACATGGCCTATGTTTTTCCTCGGGAGTTTTTTTACGTATGTATACCAAGTTGGAGTGCAGATTGGAAAGAACCTTTTTTTTTAATTAACTAGGGGGCTACCGCCCCCTGCTCGCTATCGCTCGCCAACCCCCGTTAACTGCTGACGCAGTAACTTTTGGACCGCTTCAGAATTCCCCACAAAACCCAGCTCACTGCACTTACTCACTTTATAAAACATTCTTAACACAGGGGTAGTACTTCTCCGTGGTACTCTTTCAAAAATGGCGAATATTTATTCAGTGGTGGAATTTTATCATTTCCTTTATGGTAACATGAATTGGCGGATCGCTTTATAATTCCAAGAAAGGTTCATGTATAGTTCCCGCTAAATATGAACCTTCCCTTAATGTTTCAGTGCTTCCCTTAATGTATCTGTGAAAAACACATAACCTTAGCAGGGGTCGAAGTTGTCCTATATATCCTATATTTCCTATATTTTTCCAGAAACCTTGAAAAACGTCCTATATTGTCCTATATTTTTGAAAATGCCCTATATGTCCTATATTTCTCATCTCACGCGAAGTTGTTTTCAGTTTCCGCCATTGATTGTTGTGAGAGTAATTGCTGAATCATGCGGCTGTTGCTAGCCGACCGTCGTACGACGGACGGCAAGTCCCACGGCCATGGCGACCGACGTATTGTTTCGTACTGTATTTCACAATCCCTGCAAGATTTTTATACTTTATTAGCAATGCGCATCCATGTGGACCTGATTCTTGCTGTTTCTATAAAATATTTTAGCGAAATAATTTTATTTTCAATAAATTAATAATTTAAATTATTTTTTTAAAAAATTAGACTAATGGAGGCTTTACACCACCCGGTTTGCGACAGCGATTCCGCGGTTTTCGGGAATTTCGACAGCCGCAGTAACTCAGCGACCTCTCGAAAGATGGCGCTGTTCAATTAAGGGAAGAGGGTCAATTTTTTGTCGCGAACCGGATCTCGCAGAATCGCTGTCGCGAATCGCGTGGTCTAAAGCCGCCTTAACTAAGTAAAACATTTAAAAAACCACAATGAATTTAATTAAATAAGGAATGACTGTTAAACAAGAGCAATTAATTCTTGCAATTTTTAATGGAATTTATAAAAATTTAAATTAAATTTACTGAAAAATAATAACCGGGCTCGAACCCACGACCTTCCGCACGCCAGGCAGACGCACTACCTTTCCCCCATCGGGGCCACGCTTACCACAATCCTAAATACTTTAAAACCACGCCTTTAACCCGAGCATGCGCACAACGGTTACCCGACGGTCGGGAAGTCACTCCCGAATCATGCCCGCAATCCCAGCATCTTTTTCGGCAAATCAGATAAAAAATGGGCGGGGCTCAAACGGTGCCCATGTCCAACTAGAAGGCTTCAAGGCCCCCCGTCACAAGACCACGCCTTCTCTGAGCTGTCGGTTACGGTTAACCTTCGTCCGTTCCCATCCGCGGTTATAAGAAAAACTTTCGCAGTTGCGAATTTTTAAAAATATTTTGGGGAGTGGCATCAGTACGGTAGATGCGTTTGTTTGTTTACCGCGAGATTTCGTTTTCGTTTTCGATCGCTTCGGAATGCGAGTTTGTTAAATGGAGAAGCTCTGATTTATGAAGGCTATTGTAGTTATTTTTAAGAGATGTCTGCATTTTCTCAACACAGAGCTTCAAAATTTCACGCCGATTGGCTGGAAAAAAGCTTTGAAGGAAATAAGATAGGTGATTGGTGTATGAAAGGCAAAGATGATTTCACCGCCTATTGTGTTTTTTGCAACTGTACTGTGCCAATCAGCAACAGTGGTTATTCACAAATAACCCAGCATGCGAAAACCGCAAAACATAAAAATAATGCCAAAAACGAAAGTGATAAAACACAAAGTCGTTTTGTAGAATCAACTAGCGGTGTTAAAGTTAATATAAAACCAAAGTGTGGAGTGACTACTTGGACTTTAAATAAAGAAGAACAAATTTTTCAGTCGGAAATTTTTTGGATAATTCATTTAGTTGAAAGCAACTATTCTTTTCAGTCTTCAGAGGGGATTCAAAAGTTGTTAGGTAAAATATGCCCTGACTCATCTTTTCCTCTAAGTATGCAATTAAGTAGTAGAAAAATCTCCTATTCAATATCTCATGGTCTAGGGCCATATTTTTTAAAACAAATAACTAATGAATTTGTGCAATCTTCTCCTTTCTTCACGCTGATGTATGATGAAACATTGAATGATCAAAATTTAAAACAAATGGATGTATATGTAAGGTATTGGAGTGATAAAAATGGTTGCATCTCAGAAAAATACATAGGGAGCAAACTTCTAGGGCATGCAACTGCAACTAATTTAGCTGATGCCATTACTTCTCTTCTGAAAACATTAAAAGTAGAGATTAAGTATCTTTTGATGTTAGGGTCAGATGGACCGAATGTCAACAAAGCAGCTTTTAAAATTTTGGACAGTGAAGTGAAGTCTGTAAGGGAACATGGACTTCTCAACATTGGAACTTGCAATCTGCACATTGTTCACAATTCATTTGGGAAAGGTGTTACTTGTGAGGCTTTTTCAAATATTACAGATTTTCTTGAGAACATCCACTTTTGGTTTGCAAAATTTCCCTCCCGGCAAGAAGACTTAAAATGCACTATTGAAAGTTTTGGTGGAGAATTTTTAAAAGTTCTGCGTTTTGTTAGTATTAGATGGTTGTCTATTGTTCAGGTGACTCAAAGAGCTCTTGATCTACTACCAGTACTGAAGGAATACTTCATTAATGACCTGCCTAAAGTAAATCCTAAATTGGTAAAAAATGAGAGATACACAAGCATTAAAAAGAGGTTAGAATGTCCTCTTACACCTGTTTATATGCACTTTTTAGTTAGTGTTGGTTCTATTTTTGAGCATATCTTGAAATTATTTCAAGAAAAGCAGATTTTGATCCACATTTTGTATGATGAACTTTCAAATTTGCTTTTAAAGCTTATGAGGCGTTTTGTTAACGAATCTTCTTTGGCTAATAATTATGGTGAAGATCTAGTCAACATTGATATTCAAAAAGAGGCAGTATCTTTAAAGTCTTTAGATGTTGGCAATAAGGCCAAAAAGCTTTTATGCCAACTAAAGAATGATTTAAAGATAAGATTTTTGGCTGATGCTAAGGAGTTTTACATTAAAGTGACGAAACATTTGCAGGAAAAATTGCCATTAAAAAATAAACTTCTAAAGAATTTAAAAGTTTTACATCCTTTGTACAGGAAAGAACCATCAAAATCAACCCTGTCATCTGTAAGAATGCTGGCAAACATGTTGCCACAGGTAATACCAGAGATATCAGTTGATAGACTTACAGATGAGTGGCTGTTATATCTTAATGATGATGCCATCAGTGATGAGGATACTGGACTACCATTAGATTTGTTTTGGAACCAAGTTCTCTCTTTAAAAAGCAATGATGTTCCTAAATATAAATATTTGGGAATTTTGATAAAAGCCATTTTAACATTTTCACATGGCCAGGCATCTGTCGAGAGGGGGTTCTCTTCAAATAAGAGAATGGTAACTTCTGAAAGAGCATCATTAAACCTAAATACCTTAATTGGTATGAGGGTAATAAAAGATGCTGTTAAAGCTACAAATAATAATGTCACCATCACCAAAGAAATGATTCAGTTTTACAAAGATGCTCATTCCAGATATAAAGCTGAAAAGCTAGAAAAGGCTTCTGAAAATAAGACTAAAAAAACAGAAAAACTTGTTTCTGCTCCTGCAGCAAAGAAAACTAAGATGGTGGAACAAGAACTGAAAGATGCTATAAGTTCTTCTTCTAGCATGATTGAGGAAGGCAACAAAAGGTTAATTATTGGACTAAAAAGAAAGTCCATGCATGAAATTGAGGCAGCCCAAGCACTTAGATGCTGGCAATAAAAAGTTGAAAATTGCTCAAGAGAACATTAAAAAGACTTAATAATATTTTCTGTCTACTTTTACAATCATATGCTATTTTTTTGTATACAGGGGGATTCATAACTCATAGGCTAGAATGATAGGGAATCCATTTTTACTATTATTTTGTATACCATTTGTTCATCATTTTGTATTGTAAAATGATAGGGGATTATCATTTTTGCCCATGATTTTTGAATCGCCCTGTGATATGTTTCAATCTAAATTTCAGAACATTTAATTAATGTTATAAGTTTAAAAAAGCCTTTCTTTGTTGTTAATCTAGTATGAAAACTGTTACCCCTCTGTGAAATTAAAATTATAATTCGAAAAAATGTAAATAAAATGTAGTTAAACCCTTTTCGAGTGTCCTATATTTGTCCTATATTTTTTGTTTTGAATGTCCTATATTTAATGAAGTAGTTGCTTCTACCCCTGCCTTAGGGAAATGGGTAAAAAAATGTTTACATTGCTCTGTTGTTAATTTTCTTGGGGTTGAATTCCGTTATAGTTCCCGCTAAATATCACTAATCTCTTTTGGACACTATAAAGTATAAATATTGCTAAATTGTTTCAAATTCATAGATTAAAGTGTTTAATTAGATCTATAACTATTCAGTTTATCATTAAAAATTAGAAAAATTGGTTTACATTTGAATATTGAGCGTTCGAAAGAGATTGGCGATATTTAGCGGGAACTATAACGGAATTGAACCCCAAGAAAATTAACAACAAAGCAATGTAAACATTCTTTTACCCATTTCCCTAAGGTAATGTTTTTTCACAGATACATTAAGGGAAGCATTGAAATATCTCAGGAATAAATTTAACTTTCTTAAAATTTGTAATGATTGACTGTTAAAAATGTAGTAATTATCTTAAACATCGCGAAAATTTAGAATTTTATCTTCATGAGAAACAAACTTCGAAGTTGTGTCATTTTCATAGCAACGACACCGAATGTCAAGACTTCCAACATTTTCATCCTTATTTCTAAAACATTCACCCGTGTTATTTAGTTGTTTGCGTTTTGTCATTATGAAATAAAGAGTTACATTTTACTACCTTAAAAAACATACTTGCAAAAGGATATAAAAAATAAATGCAAAATTCAAAATTTCCGAAAGCGAGTGTATATTTTATTGTAAATAAAGTAATGATTAGGTTGCCACAACTACAAAGATAAATATAAAAATATTAATTTGTTATTTAAAAAATAAAAAATAAATTATATATAAGTTTAAAATATAATGAAAACCGTTTGAACAACAATTAAACCCTTTGTGAACAACAAAAATATAAATATTGTTAAAAATAACACAAAATATATTTTTTAAATTCGTGTTATAAATAGAAAGATGATTATTTAATCTATTTGAATATTAAAAAACCAGTGAAATATGTTTTCAATTGTTTTAAAATTCATAGTTTCTTGCTTTGTAACTGCGACCTTATCCGAAATCTAAAAAAATGGAAATATTTTAAAATTGAGATTTTTTTTAGAAATTCTAAAGGCACTTTGCACATCCTCAAAAGAATCCGGACAGTTTGATACCAAATATGTGTTATACGGATCAGTAATTAAAAAGCCTTTCTCTGGAAACCGTTCACCAAAAACTTTTTTTTAGAATAGAGAGATTAATTTCTACAACTCCTCATGCTCCACGTGGTATAACATGAGGCTTACAGATGTAAAAAGCTAAGTACAAAATACAATTTTAAAAGAACAGAGCAAATTTAAAAGCCTAAACTATAAACAAAATTCCGCAGAGCGTTTACATTTTCGGAACACTTTACAAGCAATGACAAAGCAGGTGGCCAAGAATACCCCAAATATATCAACTCTTTCTTCAATCTTTCTCTTTGTTCAGAATATAAACTACAATAAAATATATAACATGTTCTACTGTTTCAATATCCTGACCACAGCAACAAATATTACTACTTACTAAATTAAACCTAAATAAATAGCTATTGAAATTGCCATGACCTGTGAAAATTTGAGATAACTAAAAATAGGTGGAAAAATTTTTACACTTTAACCTTTGAAAAATAGATGCAAAAAAATTTTTTAGTTAAAATTGCTTTTGGCGAAGCCAAAAATTCATTATTCCACAGCAAAACAGTTTGGAAAGAACCTTTTGAATTTGTATAAATGACAAGCATACAAACATTGTCTTTTGACTTACTTGACTTGTCTCTTTACGCCTATGTGGCGCATGAGGCCGCCAACACAGCCCTCCACCCCCGCCGCGTTCCCCCAGCTCAGCCACCCGAGAGAATTTCTTTCTTTTATAACCATTTGCCAATTGGCGGAAATCCTCCAATTTGTTAAGCAAATTTAAAATCCGACAATTTGATTTGCAAAACTATAATTCTACTTTCTTTTTTTCCAATAATTTTTTTAATGAAAATTCTGGTCGCGAGTGTTGCCTAGTAATAAGTTTTAAGTAAAATCGGAAAAAAAATCGAAGTAATATGAAAACTAGTTAAAATATTTAAGCTGAAAAATATATGACTGTCATATCGAATCGTAGATCTCGGCAAGTAGAAGCCTATGGACCCCCTCTTACTTATAATGAAGGAAAATTTAGGTACCATAGAAAAAATTTGCCATCTAGAATTTTTTTTTTAATATTTTCCGCCAATTTTTTGTCAGAGTAATCTCATGTATGTCTTTCCATCTGGGTTCCAAGTTAAGGCCATGCGGGTCTGCTGGAGGCATCCGCAGAACCTGCCCTATCCACTGCCATCTACAGTATCTTATTGTTGTGGGTTTGCTGTCAAAAAAAAAATATTGTGTAATTCGATACCTTCTTAAGCCAATATATTTTGAGGAGTTTTCTTGGGCGTTTGAAAGCAGTTGAGTTTAGTTTCTTGGCATAGGCGCCGACTTTTATCAAATATTGGGGGGGGGCAGTACTAGACAATCAAGATATTAGTTATTCCATTTAACAGCGGTCCTTAAACTTTCGATCGTCACTAATGCTAGACATCTCCCCTTCAAGATTTTGAACATCCAAAGGCTTATTCCTAAAGTACCCCTAAGAAGTAAGTTACTCAAATTATATTTCACATTATGTTAACATTTTAAAATTACTCGAAGTATAAAAGGGCCTGGGGGTTCCCCCATAAAAAATTTGAAAATTTGCCTCAAAAAGTAGCGTTACAGCTTATTTTGAGAAATTTTTGGTTCCACCAAAAGTTAGCAGTTCCTTGTAAAACATAGAATTTCTAAGGAAAATATTATACAACTAGAGACGTCAAAATTTCGAGCGGGCTGGGGGTCCTCCCCCAGAAATAGTTTTGAAATTTGTCTCTTTAAACTAGTGTTATTTATTTTGAAACTTTCAAAAGGTAACTCGCGGACCCCTTAGGAAGGTGCTGGGGAGTGGGGACCCTCGGAGATCTGCGGACCACTGCTATAAAAAATTCGAATAAAAAGCAGCGCAATATTTTTTTTAAATTTAATCGAACACAAAATATTAAATACCTATCGCGAAAAATGAAAGTGGATTTATACCGCCTTTAAACCGTAACTAGACTTTAGTTTGAGGAGGGAGTTTGACTAAATATTTTTTTTCTCCTACTTACCTACTACTTTCTACCTACTTACGAGTACTTTTTTTACTTCAAGTGTTAGATGACTTCAGATAGCAATTTTGTTGAAATTAATTTCAAAATTTTATAGACATTGAAAATTCCAAGCGTAGCGATATTTGAGGGTCCTCCCCCCAAAATTTGAAAATTTCCACCACAAAATAGCGTTTTATCTCCTTTTGAAGCATATTGGGTTACACCCGTAGAGCAGGGCTCATTTAAGGAAGAGCAGAATAAACAACAAAACTTTAAAGGGGGTTTAGGGAAATTTACTTCAAAAAAATTTTGGAAATTTGTCCCTAAAAGTAGTGTTTAAATTCATTTTGTAAACTACGAATTTTATACAAACAAAAGGAGGATCACACCTCAAAAACACCGGAAGTTTCAGGGCAAATCGGTAAAAAATAGATTTTTAAATTTTTGGGACGGGCTTGGCCCCCCCCCCCCCAAAAAAAAAATTTTTTTTTTGAAATTTTTACCCTTGAAAGAAATGTTATAAGTCATTTTGAGACCCTTTGAGAAGCCCAAGTGAAGGGACTAAAAGAACGACGTCCAATACATTGCTTTCTTTAGTTCATGAAAGAAAATAGGTAGCTTTTTACTAAAAATATTAGGGGGGGTGGCTTAGCCCCCCTTCTCCCAACATTGGGGGGGGGCTCAAGCCCCCTCAAACCATATGGAGTCGGCGCCTATGTTTCTTGGTGTTTGTCATTTATTACATTTTGGATAACATTTCACTGCAGGCTGATGGAGATGGAGAAGCAGTGCAGGGAGCAATGGGAGGAGGAATATCGGGATGGCAGCCCCTCCCTCAGTGGACGCTCCACCCCACCACCCGACTACCACACGGTAACCAACCACCTCCTTCTCTTTATGTGCTGTGGTTTCATATCGTCACCTTTAATATCTCCATTCAGCAACTTTGGGGATCTCGATCCTTGGGGACTTACTACCAAACGCCAATTGAAACCACTACCCATAACCGATCCACTTACGGCCGTATTAACCATCGTGGTTCAACCATGGATTGAAGGATTATCCGCTGATCCTAAGTAAAACGTTATCAACCAGCCCCAACTAATGCTTAACCAATGGTTTTTTAGCCAAAATCTGACCACCCAACTTTGGTGGGTTATCCGTGGTTTATTTTTGCGAAAATGGACATTTAAGAAGAATTTGATCACAAATTATATTTATATTTGAGTATATGTGCTTTAATCATCAAAATAATGGTTGCTTAAAGTGTGTTATAATAAAGAAAAGCTTCTCATAAAACGGATTTAAAAAGTCATGAACCAGAAGGTTTAGAGTTCGCTCTCGTTTTGATAGATGGCGCTCTTAAAATATTTGAGGTATTAAATATTTAGCACGGCTCTTACTTAAGTTTCAAAATTTTCCCCTTTTAACTATTAATTCCTTTAAATTCTTTCAAAAATAGTCTATTTTTAGAGAGGTGAATCAATATTTTCAGATACGTGTGAGTATTTTAAAAATAATATTGAAATAATCTCATACAGGGATTGCATCAGATAACCAGTTTTGTTAAAACAATTCCGAATGTTAAGCAGGAAATATAGAACACCAGTTCAAGTCATTTTCTGTAATTGGTTGTATAGTTATTATTAGTTGCGATAGAAATATTTTAAAGCAGGTAGATAATTTTACAGGAAATAATTTACACTGAACTATGAACTTTCAGCCAACAGCGCGGACAGCCGGGTTCGATTAAAGCCCTGGATGAAGCTACGTTACTTAAGTAGCGACACGAGTTCAAATCGTCCGCCATTTTGGGTTTTTTCCGTAAGTCCGCTATGAGGAAACGGAGTTGCAATAGTTGAAATGCAACAATCAGAAAATGGAGATAACTAAAAAAATAATAAAAGGAGTCTTCCGCAAAGCTTCTCTGCTATATTTAGGGATTTTTTGGTTTGTTAAATTCATAAAAAATATTTATTTAGTTTTTGGTATATCAGCCATAGTTCAATTCTATTAAATATTTTTGTGTTTTAAATCATAAAACCTACCTTTTCTCTCTTGAAGCTAACTAAAGTCAAACTGAGTTAACTTAAGTCAAACTAAGTAAAGAATTTAAATAAAAAGAAACAGAAACTGTTAATAAAATGTAATACTTATTTAAAATATAACGAGATGGTGCAAAAAATATAAGGTGCCTGTTTAAAATTGAAGATATGTCACCCACATATATTTTACAGTATTCAATTTCTTTATTATTTTAACAGTAAAATTTAATTTATTACTTTAGTAGTAATGGAATATTTTTAAATGTATGAAAACATACTTAAAATATATTTATATATTTTAACTTACAGCTACTTAATTTCTGATGCTGATACTCTCATTCCAATGCTCTTACTCGAGTATTTTTTTTATTTTTCTTGATTTCATACTATGATTTTTATTTTTAATTAAAAAGTGAACTCTTTGGGTCCCTAAATTTCTTATTGCAAGCTTTTCCATTAAATTACAGGACGTGGGCAAGTTTTTGAAATGATCACAGGCAGAACTAATCCTCAAAGATTTTAAAATTTTCGTATCAAAATCTTCCTTCAAAATTCGTTCTTCATTCGCCCGAAAAAAATTTTCTATGTGAAGTAGAATGCAGTATACCTCCTGAGAAACATAAACTAGATTCGATTTATCTTTATGAAACTATCTCAGTTTGGAATTAGTGTTGCAGAGTTTATGATTGAGAGTTTCAATACAAGTTTGGCAAAGGTTTCCTCTTTTAATTACAGTCTTCCCTCTTCCCAACACATCCACACAAATAATATAATGCGCTTTCTTCGATTTATGACAAGTCCCTCTCAACAATTTCAGAATAAATTTCTATACTCACCTTTTCAGAATCTATATCAAAGCTTAGTTTTTCATGATATGATACATTCAAAACATCAAAATTAAGTATTTCTTTATCATACAAAAATAATTTTAATATTTTTCTAAAAACAATTTTGTGCTGCTAGGGAACTAATGCTTTTTATTAACCAAAGAGGAACTGCATGAAATATTCATTAAGATTATGTATATTTCTACAAAGATATATTAAAATAATGAGCTCATTAAAAACGTATAAAATTAACTTCAGTTATTAACAATTTTATTACCATTTGGAAAATCAACATAATTTTTCTATAATATATATGAGGGTTTTCTTGACCCTTGTATAGAGAGAAACATGTAGGAACTGCATTTGCTTCAGAAGGCGCCTGTTATCATCTTCATGATTTTCAAACTTGTCCTCGTAAAATGGACCTAGATAAAAATTTAGAATAAGGTATGTATTGTAAACAATTATGTATTACTATCGACCGCGAAGCACAAGTGGTGCTTTACAAATTGGTACTTTAGGATCAGCTAGGCACAAGCGTCGAGGTTTGTTAAATCGCCAAAAAAATCGATATTAACACCATTAAAATATCTCAACTAGCAGTGTGTCTTTCAATTATTGTTACATTTTCATTTGGGAAATAATATGCATAGCCATTATAGTCCGATTGAAGAGTTGCGCCGGTTAATCCTAAAACATTTTTCTTTAAATACATGTGGAGAATCGGTTTAAACAGTAACAGTTTAGGGAAAAAAACTGTTTTTTTACATTATCTCTACGAGAAGTTGGTTATTTTGAAAGAAATAATAATTATTACTCACTGTATTTTATAACTTTAACTTTATTATGGAAAACGATTTTAAGATACTGGATGGATATTATTGTTTACTATGTATTTTTAAGGATATTTTATATTAGTTTTTTTAAGACACACGAAATGCATATTAAATCTGCCACAGATGTGTGTTATAAACATTAATCAAAAATGCGTAATGAAAACTGTGTTACTTTTTTATAATGACCGGATCACCTTACAACATCAATACGGGTTTATTAATTTAACAAGTGAGTATAATAAATGCAATACATAACTTGAGCCACATTACTAATAAAACCATAAAACTTGATTTGGATAAATATAACTAAATGATTTTTATAAACTTACCTCACACACTTTGCAGTGGTCATTTGGTTTCCACTTTTCTCTCCCGATGTTATGCAGCCAGACTTTTCGTCTTCCTTCGTAAAATTTCCCAGCAGGTAATCAATAGAACTTGTAGCCACCGGTTCAATTATTTGTACACCCAAAAGCATAACAACTTGGCATCTTTAATAACCATACAATCTGCAAATTAAATGATCAAAGGTGTTTCCGTATGAAAATCTATCGCACTGGCTCGGAGCTTGAAAAACCCATAATGGCGGCTGTTTACATGCGTGACTGTGAACGTCCAATCAAAATCGGAAGCGGCAACATAAAAGTGAATCGCTACTTAAGCTTTGCTATCCAGGGCTTTAGGTTCGATGCCTGGCGTCATCGCGGTCCAATCAGAAGTGGCGTTACATACAAAACTGTGGTTTGAAGAAACCATGATTGTTGGATGTTGGTCGATAAGGTCCAAACAGGGCCGCCCATAGGGGGCAGCAACCCCGACAAATGTCGGAGGGCCCGGAGCTTTAAGGGGCCCGGATGTTTTTTTTTATTTTCCAAATAAAAATTGAACTCGCTGAATTCATATCAATAAGCATATTCAGTTCCCGAAACGGACGGGCCCGTCAAAAGTGGTCGGTCTCTTTTTCAGAAGTTTCATCTCCAATCAAATTCTGAAACATGAGATAACACAACCCCTTCCCAACGTGACCACTTCCCGCACACTGGAAAAAGCTACCAATATTTCTTGCTATGGCATTTTATGCCCCAAAATGAGTTAAAACCCTGTTATTTTAAGGTGAAATTTGGAAAACATTTCTGGGGGAGAACCCCCAGACCCCCTTGGTACTTGTAACTCTATTATTACAACCTTATTTTATATTAAGTTCGTCAAAACGCGGAAATTCTACCATAAAACCTATATCCGAAATTCGGATGAGGCGTATCAAAACGAGTTGAAAAAGAGGGTTTTTTTACTTAAATTTCCAAAAATTTTCTGGGGGAGGACCCCAGTCCCCCCTTTTAGTAGCCCTCCCCCAAAACCAAATCCTGGATCCGCCCCTGCAGGCAGAATTTAATGAAATGGACCATATCCGTCTGACGTCACATTTTCCCCATCATGTGACCTACTGAGCTTGCAATTGGTTACCACAGAGATGGCTTGTAGTGAGATATGATGATAGTGAGATATGATATGATAGTGAGTTTGTTTTCCCCTTTCACGTGATTAAATGGGCGTGACACGAATATCGTCCATTCGGTTTACAGGGGTTTTCGAGGGTGCTCTCTCCGAATCTCTAATAATAAATGAAGTTTTCAGTAGAATAAAGTAGTTATAAATGCTACTCCTTCGCCGGCAAACATTGTCCTCTAGCGGACTTGGGTTCCTATGAAAATCTTGTTGGTCATGGCATGACAGACATACATGCTAATTTTCTATTCTACTCGACCTTTTGAGATACCCTGAATATTTTACTTAAGGGATACTTTGTGAAATGTAAATTCCTTATTTACTTCAAAAACTTAAAAAGTTAGGGGGCCTGTGAAAAAATTTTGTCGGAGGGCCCGGTAGAGTTATGGGCGGCCCTGGGTCCAAATCTCGTCATCGGAAAAACTTCGACCATGGTTTGTACGATCAGTGAATAATCTGTGGATCGGCTCGCGTTGGTTAATACGGCTGTTACGGCCGTATTAACCATCGTGGTTCAACCATGGATTGAAGGATTATCCGCTGATCCTAAGTAAAACGTTATCAACCAGCCCCAACTAATGCTTAACCAATGGTTTTTTTAGCCAAAATCTGACCACCCAACTTTGGTGGGTTATCCGTGGTTTATTTTTGCGAAAATGGACATTTAAGAAGAATTTGATCACAAATTATATTTATATTTGAGTATATGTGCTTTAATCATCAAAATAATGGTTGCTTAAAGTGTTATAATAAAGAAAAGCTTCTCATAAAGCGGATTTAAAAAGTCATGAACCAGAAGGTTTAGAGTTCGCTCTCGTTTTGATAGATGGCGCTCTTAAAATATTTGAGGTATTAAATATTTAGCACGGCTCTTTCTTAAGTTTCAAAATTTTCCCCTTTTAACTATTAATTCCTTTAAATTCTTTCAAAAATAGTCTATTTTTAGAGAGGTGAATCAATATTTTCAGATACGTGTGAGTATTTTAAAAATAATATTGAAATAATCTCATACAGGGATTGCATCAGATAACCAGTTTTGTTAAAACAATTCCGAATGTTAAGCAGGAAATATAGAACACCAGTTCAAGTCATTTTCTGTAATTGGTTGTATAGTTATTATTAGTTGCGATAGAAATATTTTAAAGCAGGTAGATAATTTTACAGGAAATAATTTACACTGAACTATGAACTTTCAGCCAACAGCGCGGACAGCCGGGTTCGATGCCTGGCGTCATCGCGGTCCAATCAGAAGTGGCGTTACATACAAAACTGTGGTTTGAAGAAACCATGATTGTTGGATGTTGGTCGATAAGGTCCAAATCTCGTCATCGGAAAAACTTCGACCATGGTTTGTACGATCAGTGAATAATCTGTGGATCGGCTCGCGTTGGTTACAGCCGTATTGACCAACACGGATTAATCCCGGATTGACGGATTATCCGCAGATCCTAAGTAAAACGTTATCGACCAGTCAAGGCCGGCAGCTTAAGCCTGGATCCAAAGCTTCAAATCTAATCCCCCAACATTGGCGGATTAAACCGAGGATAATTTGCAATGCAAACGAAAATGAACAATTAAATAAGAATTAGATGAAAAATTATATTTATATTTGCGTTTAATGTCTTTAATCATCAATATAATGATTGATTAAAATGTAATAATAAAGATTTCCTGATCGGGAAACGACAGGGATCGGGATCAACCAAAGGGTTTAGAGTTCGCTCTCGTTTTGATAGATGGCGCTCTAACAAATTATAAAGGTTTTAAATATTTCGTACGGCTCTTACTTAAGTTTCAAAATTTTCCTCTTTTAACTATTAATTCCTTAATATTCTTTAAAAAAAAGTCTATTTTTAGAGAGGTGAATCAATATTTTCAGATACGTGTGAGTATTTTAAAAATAATATTGAAATAATCTCATACAGGGATTGCATCACATAACCAGTTTTGTGAAAACAATTCCGAATGTTAAGCAGGAAAACAAGGACACCAGTTCAACTCATTTTTTATTAATTGGTTGTATAGTTATTTTTAGTTGTGATAGAAATGTTTTAAAGCAGGTGGGGAATATTATAGGGAATAATTTACACTGGACTATGAACTTGAGTGAACAGCACGGACGCTTGGACTCGATCACTGGCGTCATCGCGGTCCAATCAGAAGTGGCCTTACATTCAACCCTTCGGATTGAAGAAACCGGGATTGTCGGATGCTGGTCGATAAGAACCAAATCTCGTCCTCGATTAAACATCAATCCGGGTTTATACGATCTGCGATTAAGCTCTCAATCTACTCGTGATGGTTAATATGGCTGTTAATCAAATATAATAATAATTACTTCAGATCGTTGGGGAGACGCTCATTTGATTGGTTTGGATCTTTGCCAGCTCGATGATGTCACGCTTACAAACTAATCAAATGAGCTTCCCCGCTTGCAATTCTGAACATCAGACCAGAAGACACTGTTATTGGTACCTTCGGAGAACTTCATTTTGGTCTGAGCACGAAGCAACAGGCGACAAGCGATCTAGCTTTCTCCTTTGAGAAGGTACCGAGAAGCGTTCGGCCAATCAGAAAAGAGCGGTCTTTCCGATATTTGTAGCCTGGGTAGTTGGGGTCGCCATATTGCCGTCTTAGCAGAAATAAATAACCTGATTATTGTGGGCAGTTTAAAAAATTCCGATATATTTCCTGAACCTAAAAACTCATTAAACAACAAAAAATAACCGTTAAATACAATAGAATCGCGGTCAAAAATAAAAGTTCCAATTATTTCCATCGGGATGTGCTGCCATCTATAAGCGGTAGACTAAATGAATTGACTCTTGGTTATTGAAACTGTATTAATAGAAACTCTAAATCTTGTAAAAATACCTTTTTACAGTGAAAGAAAAATTATCACATCATAACACGTACCCAATAACATATATTTTTATGTCTAATTATTACACTAATAGACATAATAGATAGAGGCGAAATAACCTGTTTGCAGTGCATTGAGCGTGCCTGACGTACGCATAGAAAACTTAGTTCCTTCGCAAAATAAAGATATTGCTTCATCCAGAGGTTCAATACTAATTCTTAAGACCACTTCTTGATGTAAAAATACTATTAATCTCAAAAATAATGTCATTGTTTCCTGATAGTACAGTCAAATTTAATTAAGCGAAAAATGGGCCGGAGGTAAACATTTAGAAATACAAGCAGAAACCCCCTGGGATGTATTTAGGGGGGACTGAGGATGCCTCACCTGAAAATCCCAAAACATCCGGTGACGGGTTTTCCGCCATTTTCAAAAAGAAGTCGGCCATATTGGATTTTTCCATAGTTCATAAAAACAGCTACAAAAAATCTGACGTAAGCACTTTTTTCTGGAGATGGACCACCCTAGAATTTTGAAATTGAAACCCCGAAAAGTAGTGTTTTGACTCATTTTTGAACCCTTATAGCGTTACAATCAAAAAGGACAGCTCCTTGTACGAGTCACCTAATTTTCAAGGAGAAAAAAACAGTACTTACTAATAGGGATGTCAAAATTTCGGGGGGGGGTCCGGCAGTTTCTTACGTTATTATGGTGGGGGGTTGAGGTTTGCTTATCTTTGCTGACAAGGGGGGAGGGGGTTAAAAATGACCAAAAAAGTGCTTACGTAATATTTGAATTGAACGGCCCCTTAGTAGAATATTGAAATGGTTTCACCCCAATTTCTTAAATGTTTATCTTTCAGCTCCCTGGGAGGATAGAAGACGAAGCCGACATCTTTCCGTGGAAGTACCCCGTGATCTTGACCTTCCGGATCCCCTTGACAGATGGGCTGGGGGTCATAGTTGATGGAAGAAGCACTTTAACTGCAAACGGTTCCATGGACCTGGGAATATTTATCCAGGCTGTGATTCCTGGAGGAGCTGCTTCCAAGGTAGGTTGTATACTTCAAAAAAGTTTACACCAAAAGACAGTTTTGTATGAATTAATGTAAATACGGTGAAACCTTTTTAAAATATTTATAGTCTGTGTAATTTGAATCGGCGATTGAAAAGTCACGTGATTTCCCCAGTCTCCACACCTTTCCCCTGTGCCTTGCCATGGTTTCCACCCGTCTTATTTTTTCCTCACAACACGCCAAGCTGGCAGGTTTACATGCTGCCGGCGAATCCAGGGAGTCCTGCAAAAACAGATTGCGATAGCTAATTTTTTCCAACTGACGAAGAACACCAGTTCCACCAATCAAATACCACTAAATCAAATAATAATAATAATTGCTTCAGATTGTTGGAGAAGCTCATTTGGTACTTGATAGGTTTGGATCTTTTCCAACTCGATGATGTCAAGCTTACGAACTAATCAAATTAGCTTTTCCGCTCTTGCAATTAAAAATATTCCCGAAACCCACCAGAAGACATTGGTTTTTGATTCAAAGATGACGAAAATGTTACGTCTGATGTGGCAAACGGCTTGCCACCTGACGAAATGCATAAGTAAATTTACTCGCCAACTTCGAGTTGCCGACTGGAAATTTCAAGCCCTGCGATGTCGATGTGCAAAAATAAAGCAGAACTGCTTACATTTTCTCCTTTGTTACCAAGGCGACAAACTTCAACTAGTGACGTCCAACCGCCTATTTTATTTACAGAGACTATAGTCTCTGAATATCCCTTAAGGAATAATCTCACTAACTTCAAATTTTTCGATGATTCCAATTCTTTGATAATGATCACTTTTCCCTTTGTATAATAATCTTGTTAGTGTGGAGTATGAAAAGTAGACTCACCACACATGTAGGGCAAAAGTCTACCAGTAGAGACCACTCTAGTCTAGTGATGTTCAAAATGGTTGGTTGGGTACTTGCTTGATTGGAAGTTAATGTTTACTGGTCAGTTTTAGATTTAAACGATTGTATAGATAGAGATCTTATCTGAAGTGTAGACATAACTCTGCTATTTTAGATTCAATTTATAGTGGAAATTAGGTGGTCAGTACAGGGGTCAATCCAGCCGAAAATTAGGGCCCTTTTGGCGCATTTTCACAAATTGATTTTGAGTTGTCTTCTTTTATCAATTTTCTTTAATGATTATTTGCAGGAAAACAGTCACAAAATATTTAATTTGAATTCTTCATTATTTCCTTGGTTAGGGAGTCTATTTTTACTAGTACTTACGCGCGGATCTGCTAGCTATCACCACAAAAAACATTTCATTTTCCACACTAAAGGGAATTTAAAAAATAAAACCTGGATCGACCCCTGATAATCAGCGTTAGAAATTGGGAAAAAAATCCACTGGTCCTGTGGACCAGAGCTTTACTAATCTTACTGGTCCGCAACAAATATTACTGGTCCGACAAATTAAAAAGAACATGTTTAAATATTATTATAAAGTAACTATTGCACTGAATGCGAGTACCAAATAGTAATGTTAAAAATTAATACATATTCAATAAGTTACCAGCTGTAAAAGCATAAAATTTATATAAAATAATTAACAAAATAAATTCATATGAGAAATAAGAAATAGCACTAAATAATGAAATAATTTTGAAAATTTCTTTTTTGTTCAATATTTTTCTTGGTTAAATAATATTTCACTAACTGCCCTAATAGCCAGGTGACCAAAATGTGACTCGTTTGTGACCTTCACTTTGAGGTCACGGGCATGACCGTGAAGTCACCAGGACCCGTTATTGACAGCTTAATGTCCGCAATTTGTGACCCACATCTGTGACCACTTGTGACGTCCTTGTGAAGTCACAGTACAACCGGATTGTGACTACGTGACGCGAATGTGACGTCGCAGTATAGACTCGTTTGTGACCTTCACTTTGAGGTCACGGGCATGACCGTGAAGTCACCAGGACCCGTTATTGACAGCTTAATGTCCGCAATTTGTGACCCACATCTGTGACGTCCTTGTGAAGTCACAGTACAACCAGGTTGTGACTACGTGACGCGAATGTGACGTCGCAGAGTAGTCACGATGTGTACGTCACTTGATGACCTGATTGTGACGTCGCAGTGTCACTTGATGACTTGATTGTGACCACTGACCTAGCGGTGACGTTACACTACTTATTTATTTTCCTAAACCATATATGCCAAAAAAATAACTTTTCTTTATCATCTTACTTACATAACTTTTTAAATATATTTGCTTTATAATCCATGCTTAATAATGAAATAGTAATTTCCTCCCTAATAGTGTCACTCACCATTTTTACTTTTCTATTTTGTCTGTTTATATACATAGCAGATTAATTTTTATCCTATTGCTACTCGTCTACATTCAGAAAAACTTTAGTGGGCAGGGGCACTGAATATTGAGGTTTCTAATAAAAAGTTCTTAGTTGAACTATACAATGTCAAAAAATTATTCCTGAAATTATGCGCTACACTTAGTACATATTTTCAGGAATATTGTTACTTCATATAATTCAACAAAGAAACTATGAAAAATAAAAAGTGTGATACTTAACTCATAACTCTGAAAAAATAAAACTAATTTATTCCTACTTTTTAGTTAGGTCATTTAACCCAATCTTAAACAAAAATTAACTAGAATTTATCACCAAATAATTATGGAACAGTGTATATATAAAATTAAGATTTATACAGTAATAAAATTTTAATTTAAATAATAAATTTAAATTATTTAAAATATTTTTTAAAAAATTTTAACAATAACTTTAATTTAGGCTCTTGAAGCACTGATAAAAAACTTACCTTTTAAATCTAGAAGGGAGGAAGAAACAGGCAAATTTTCATTCCAAAAAATTATTTCAATACATTGAATGCAAGAAAAATCCTTAAGTTAATTGAAACATATTTTTTAAATTTCTACAATAACTTGGTTTAATTTAGTCTCTTAAAGCACTGATAAAAAACTTACCTTTTTAATTTTTAAATCTCGAAAGGAGGAACAGGCAAATTTTCATTCCAAAAAATTATTCAAGACATTGAATGCAAGAAAAATCTTTGAGTTTATTGGACTAATTAATTTACAAACCAGGAAAATTTTACAAACAGCCTTCCAGCCCTACAGGACTCAAGGTAAAAGTGAGTCATACAAAAAAATTATATATATAAAATATAAATTTAATCCATTCCCTAAATTCATCAAAAATGAAGGGAAATATACTGTGAAACTTATTTAAATTACAAATATGATGACATTTTATATTTATGGAAAATTAGTCTACAAAAAAGTGCTTCAAAGAACACTTTTACAGGGGACATCATAACCAGACTTGACAGCTCCTGCAAAAAATATAAACAATTTATTTAACTATTTAAAAAAGTAATTATGCAATAAATGAAAGGAGAATTTCACCATTTATTGCTGGTTGAGCGGACAATAGGTGTAAACTCACAACTCTCTCACCTTGTTAGGACTCATCAGCACGGTATATACTGTGCTGATGAGTCCTAACAAGGACGAAACCAGTCCACAGTTGGAGGTGACACTTGAGAGTTTTGAGTTTACACCTAATTATGCAATAACCTGTTAAACGTGCTACTTCATAGTAAAACATCTCAAGAGATACGAAAATACTTGAAAGTGCCAACAACAAATGTTTAAATTAACAGTAGGGTAGAGTGGGGCACCTTGGGACACACCACTTTTCAGACTCAATTTTATAATTATGAACTTGTGCTAAAATTTATTCATCAATGTGTTTTGGAATATTTAGTGTGTCTAGATAATTATTTCATGTTATCTGGTTTTGTGCAATACAAAGTTACAATCACATTTAGTTTCGAAAACATTTTTTTAAATATATGAAGTGTATTTATGTTATTACAATTAAAATGAAATTAAAATATGTATATTCACTAATATTTTAGAAAAAAAAGAGAAAGTTTTTGTTAAATCTAATAGAGTAATTAAGCTTAACATTCAAAGTGTTAAGTGGGGTACCAAGGGACAGTCAGGTGAGCAAAAAATGTTTTTATAAAGAATTAAATAAATTAAGAAAGTAGATACTTGTAATTTGATGCAAAAAATCATTTGAAGTAAACGAAAAAACTGATTTATGTCAAGACAAAAATGAGGATATCCTTGTGAATAATTTTGATTTTAAAATATGTTGGATGTCTAATTTATGATTACTTAACATAGCTTTATCATTATTTATGTTACTTTTGTATTTTTCAAAATAAATTGATATTCTTGAAGTATTACTGAAAGAGTCCAAAGGTGGGACACTACTGAGGCACCTTGGGACATTAAGAGATGTTTTTAAAATTTATTATAAATTCCCAAAAAGAAATGGGAAGCACCCAATAGCTTAAATAAACAAATTTACCACATTATTAAGAAGAAAATAAAGTAAAATCAAATTATTCAGCTCTTGTAATATCCTATGGGACATCCATAAATTACATGAGGTGTTTTTTCAAAAATCTTCTTCCCTTGGCCAGATTTTGCTGGACCCCCCGTGAGATTTACCTACAACCTTTAAAAATAATTTTCTATCCTATTCGTTTGCATTTTGTGCTTCATAGCACCTAAAACTTTTACATTATTAATGATGTGGGGGAAAAGGACATTATGTCATCATAAGGTTTTCTTTATTATAAAAATCACACAAAACTATTTAAAATTTTACAATATTCCATAGACATTCATTTACACCAGAAAAACTGCCAATCAAGTAAAGAAATGATCTACTGAATTTTAAATGGGTTACAACAAGGTATTCTTATCTCCACAATTAATTTAAAATATTGATGATTAAAAGATTATGTTGGACAGAAAAGTTACGACTAGTCAGGCGACAGAGAGGAGGAATCGAATAGTTCAAGAAAGGCTGCAAGTGGGGGAGCATTGAAAAGAGGAATAGACAAGCGGCAGCGCAAAACCGCATAATTTTGATTGAGAAAATTTATGACATGTAAAAAGAGATGGAAAAAGCCAACAGTTCGCTAAAACTGAGAAAGAAGGAATTCCGCCTAAAAATCACCACAGTATCTTATCTGTGTGTATTCCTTTCTCATACTTAAAAAATAAGAAAATCATATAATTTCTAACATAAAAAGTTGACGCGAGATTTTAATCAACCCCCCCTCCCTTGGGGAGATTTTTCCAAACCCTTCCCCCCATTTTGACCTCATGTAATTTATGGATGTCCCCTAACAAAATAACACAAACAGTAATCACATTGCATTATATATACTGGCATGCATTGGCGTTGCCAACTACTGAAAATGGGGGACCCAAATATTTGGGATTCCACAGATTGTGTACCACGGCACCCTGGGGTGCTGCGTGAGTATTCCAGGGGTGCCACACCAATAATCAAGAAAAATTGTAAAACATTGGAAAGTTTTTAAGTATAGAACGAAAAACACTTTTCAACAGAACAGTATTACCATTCACAGTTCTAAATATGATCTGATGGCATAATAGGTTTTGCATGACTATTTTATAAGCGGCTTTTGAATATGAATCTTCAAAACTTCATTGAGTATTAAATTAAAAATTAAACTACTCACTGGGACTTTTTTCTTTAACGCCAAAGGTTTCCAAATTTTTATACATTTCTGCTTCTTTTTCGAAAGGGGTTTTAGCTGGAACCAAGGAATCTTCTTTATGGCGTTATCTTTAGATTCATGATGCTCATCTACAGTTTTCTTCGATACAGACTTTATTTCCTTATTTGGTGAAAAGACCTAAAAATTATTATTTTCATAAATTATTCTAAATAAAAAACAAGGAGGAAGAAACAATGCAAATTTTGCAAACTCAATTTTATGGAGAAAAAGGGATTGCTTTTGCCAAGAATGCAACTAATTAACATTTATAGTTCTAAATATGATCTGATGACACAAGAAGGTGCGCCTAGAGTTTTATGATAGCCAGTTTTATGATCCCGCTTACTTGGTGGTTTCAATTAGTGAACAAAAGAATTCCCCCTCTGAAGGGGCTGCTAGGGGAAACTCCCTAACCACACAAAGAGACGGGGGAGATAAAAGTGAGATCTTATCCCCCAAACCGCCCGAAGGAGGGTTGTCGTGCAGATTCTAAGCGTGCATGTGTAGTAGCGACCAACGATACTAACGACGATGATCCTTCGGGCTTTCTGTGGAGATTAGGGACATGGATAGTCTCCCCATCTCTATGTGTGGTTAGGTAAAATTTTTAAATATGGAAAGAAAAATACTTTTCACAGAAAAGAGATAAATATATGCCTAATTTTCTATTCAATTTAAAGGAAATTCGGTTGCATAGAATTAACACAAATAAGTGGTGGAAAAAAGGGGGATGAGCAGCCCTGCCCCCCGAAATTCGGGCTTGCAGTACCAAAAGAAGTTAAAATCCTGTTTTCATCATAAAATTTCTGTGGGAGTACCCCCAGATCCCCTTTTGTACTTGGAACTCTCACAACTTTTTTTATGTTGTATTAAGTTAATCAAAATGCAAATCCTGCCTAAAAATGTGTATCCAAAATTTGGAGACTACTCTTTCTAAAGCTGTGTACAGTTTTACTGATTACTGGGTCATATGACAGTATAGAATAGGTAATTCTAAAAACAGAAACTTACAACGGAATTGGATGGAAGCGGTGAGCAGATTCAGAGGTGGCAGAAGTGGTCTCGGCATTGATTATGACTGACATTTCTGGATCTGCGGCAGCTCTTGCTGCTGAAAAAAAAGATGAGTTAAAGCACAATGCTAATCTGTTCCCAGACACCCTTTTTCTTCATAAATCAGCAGCCAAAAATATTTAATTAGAGCATCTAAAAATTGGGTTCAATTCCTTTAACATTCACACTAAATACTGCAAATATGTTTTGTATGCCCTACATTCTAACATCAACAATTTTTTTATATTTCTAATGATAAACTGAACAGTTATTGATCTAATCGAAATAAACATTTAAACAGTGAGTTTGAAGTATTTTAGAAATATTTCTACTTATTGGTGTCCATAACAGCATGGCGATATTTAATGGGAACATTAACTGAACTGAATTGCACAAATTGCTTTAAAATATTGGTTCAATTCCATTAACGTTCCTACTAAATACTGCCATGATCTCAGGAAACCAATTATTGGAAATATTTCAAAATAATTTCAAACTCATAAATTAAAAGGTCAATAACTGTTCAGTTTATCAATAAAAACCAGAAAAATTTTTCATTTTAATACACATAGTGTTCAAAAGAGCTTGGCATTATTTAGAGGGAACATTAACAGAATTGAACTAAAATATTAAACTTAGTGCTATGTAAGTTGTTGAAAACTCTAATAATTATATTATTTGAGTGACAAACTGGAATAGATTTCACTTTTAATAGGGAGATGGCCAAAAGATCTGTACAGCAGTCATCACGTAAACCTGTTTCAAATCCATTGCAACAAACTTTCTTAGTACGATTTACAAAATAAGTAAACAGTAAATGGCTACTGAAGCGCATTCTTTTTGAAGAGGGAAAGGGGTTAGTGGTGAAAAGTAACCGATTTAACCCTTCATCTCTTCCTCTACAACCTTAGGAAGAGAATGGCCTTGACTTGTTTTGGATTACACTAACCCATGGCCAGTGGTGTAGCCAGAAATTATTTTTGGGGGGTGCATGATGATATCGAAATGAAAGAAAAAAATAAAGTTTTGAATTACATTAATTTTATCTCTCTGAATGAATAACTTAATATTAAAATAAATTAATGGTGTAATTTAATCATGAAACAAAGAAATCCATTGTTAACAACAAACTAGAAAGTATTTCATCAACACTCATAAATTAAATTTGTTGATAAGAACATTTTATTTACTTAAAATCATAAATATAAGCAGGGGCGGATACAGGATGTTTTTTATGGGGGGCAAAGAATTTTCATAATCCAATTGAATCCTCTCGATGATCTTAATACGGAAAAGATAGTGAAGTATCCTGCTCCAACCATTAATAGGGAGGTCTGGGGGTCCCCAGAAAATTTTGGGAATTTTAAGTAAAAAAACCCATTTTTTCAACTCGTTTTGGTACGCCTCATCCGAATTTCGGACAGATTTTATGGTAGAATTACATTTTGACAAACTTTATATAAAATAGAGTTGTAATAATAAAGTTACAAGTACCGAGGGGGTCTGGGGGTCCTCCCCCATAAAGTTTTTGAAAATTTGAACCTAAAAACTGGTATTTAACTTGTTTTGGTGTACCTAATCTGAATTTCGGGAATAAAATAAAATTCTGAAGTATTTAATTTCACAAAGAAAAAGTTAGGGGCTTGGGGGAGCAAGACCAGTTGCACCCCCTCTGTCTACACCACTGCCCATGGCAAGAAAAGGCTAAATGATATTTGTTGACTGATTAGGTCCAATTCCGTTAACGTTTCCCGCTCAATATTGCCAAGTTTTAAACACCATACATTCAAATATCGACAAATTTTCTTGATTTTAATTGATAAACTGAGCAGTTATTGTGTGTGATCTGACTAAACATTTTTATCCATGCATTTGAAATTATTTAGTAATATTTTTACTTTTTGGTGTCCAAAAGAGCAAGTCAATATTCAGCGGGTGGATTAACCGACTTGAACCACTGATTAAACTTCAGTCGAAGGGATGCTAATACTAATCAACAAACCACCTCAGTTTATTTGAAACGGCTTTAAGCACCAAAAAGGTTATGATGTTTAAATTGAATGAAGGTAGTGGTAGCATAGGACTCAAATTACATAGATATAAAAATAAATATTTCTCGGGAAAGGATTTCTCCCCAATAAAGCCGTTAAGATAACCCACCTCCTTCATGGGATATATTCATGGGCTTTTTTTCCCGGAAAGGGAAAGACATCAGATCAGATGACATGGTCATCTTCGTTCTGTTCCAATATTGTGATACTTTTTAGAAAATATACCCAACATTTTTGTGTCAAAAGGTAAAAGTGATTGACCCAAAGGGGCTCTCAAAGCGGTTAAATGCCTACTTTTAAGGGTCGAATTTCTAAATTTCTTCTGGGGGAGGACCCCATAACCAGAAGGGGATCTTGCGTGACACTTTTTAAAAAATCACCAAAATTTTGAAATTTTGTGTCAAAAGGTAAAGACCCCAACCTTTAAGCAGTGGACTTTTAAAAGAAACAAGGGGGGTATTTTCTTGAAACGGGAAATGAAATAGAGGGAGGCGGGAATAAATCGATATGCACAGAGCGGCAAAAATCCTAAATACGGGCCTGCTGCCCGGTCTCCCCGATATCAACTTAATTCACTTTCACTGAGGGTTACGTGCTCATGTATGTCCTTCTATGGAAGAACCGCTACTGGCATCAGCTTAAATAGGGCAAGATTAAAAGTTAATGTTCTTTTAAATACTTGGTTTTTTGTTCATTGTAAGGTGAAATATTATTAGTAAAAAGAAGTGAAAACACTCTCCAAAAGGATGCTGTGAACAATGGACAGTAAATTATACTTTTCTAGAGATCAGCCCATATACACTGAGATTTCCATTCAAATCAGTTTGATTGTTTTGGTTAAATAGAAGTCAATTTTGATTATTTTACAGAAAAACATTAGAACGAGAATATACTTTGTCTCAGATTGAGTAAATAAAATTAAAGTATTGTGAAATAAGTATGAAATTCTTTTTTAGAGGAACAATACAACACAAAAACTAATGTATCGAATAACGCTTAGATAGATTACTATGATTATATGGGAGCAACTATCCGTAGTCGGACATCGTCTTAACAACAGCCCACACTAGAAAAATAAACTAAATAAAATACATTAAGCATTTAACTTACTGGAAATAAGGACGCCACACGCCACGCGGCTCGACGCCAATTCAGGACAGTGAAATGTAAACAAGCCTGGTGTTGCCATTTTCAGAAAGTAGTAATATCCAATAAAGTTTTGACATTATTTGTCCTTTAATTTATGCACTAATGCATGCATGTTTCTTATTTTGTGGAGACAATATATCATTTAGAGGCATTTTTCACTGTCGAGATAATGCATTTTTGTCGCTTTTAACCCATTAAACACTTTCTATATATTTTTCTTTGATATAATCTTAAATTGGACTTCAAATTATACATCATATCAAATTTTCAAGCGATTTGTTACATATTTAGGGTTTTTTTTAAGGCGAATAAGAAAACGTTATTTTGAGTAAAAAACACAAGTCCGAAAAAGCCCAATAATTGGTATTTAATAATAAGTTTGAAATTTTTTAAATTTTTATTATGGTAATAGAGTAATATGGTAAGCTTTTTCCAGAAATTCTAGTTGCCATGTTCATTCTGGCGTCATCTAGGAATTTTTGAACACAAAAGTGATTAACCTGTCTTCATAGGAATTCATTACGTTTTTCGGGCTATGTGAAAAAGGAGGAATGGGTAAAAATATAAATAGACCCCCAAGTGTTTTACATCATCGTGTTCACATCATTTGGTAGATTAAGAATATGTAAAGCATAAGGAGATTGGCTCCTTATTTTGGGAGTTTTTCCGGTTTTATTGGAAAACTTTAATTGGGCGTCACGTCCTTAATTTTAGAGATAGGGTTCTGAAATTTTAGTATGTGTACCTCTTTAATATTTCCTATTGAATGATGTATTAAACTAAGGGGTTAGACCCATATTTCAAGGTTTTGAGACAACGTGCTCGTTTTTATTTTCCATTTCTAATGCTCTCAACTCTTTATCTGTAGAAGAAACGGTGTCTCTTTAACAAGATTTTAAGAGTTCTTCAAGATTATGCTTATAACTAAGCTCTCTGACGATTATTTTGGGAGAAATTCGTGAAAACATGTCTTGGATAACCAAAAAATGAATTATCTGGATTGCGCAAATTTCATAACATCTCTTAGTTAAACGTATTGTTCGAAACCGCTTTTTATATGCTTTCAGGAAATATAAACCACTTAGCTAGGCTTCCAATATATCCGGAGCTATTCAACGTCCAAGTTAGTACATTTAGGCTTAATGTGCCATCAGGCACCTGCTGACGAAAATTCACAATACCTACAAGGTCTGGGTTTGCGCATGCGCCACAAAGAAGGACATATTTAAGATCTAAACAAGTTTTCCATGTACTGAATCCCCGCTGGCTCAGTGGTGTAATGCGTGGTCAACATGCGGTAGGTCGCGGGTTCAAATCCCAGCCCTCAACATTTTTTTAATACTTCCGAAAAATAGCTATATTTTTACTCCAGAAAATGAATATACTACAGGACCTGTGGATAGCACAATATTATTTTATTTAATTACAAATATAGTAAATAATCATCTTTGCTGAAATTCATAATTTTTATTCCATCGAGCAGAACTTACAAGCTTTTACCACTTGCAACCCCCCACCCAATCTATTTTTATCTGATTTTTATTATCATCAGTCATTATGATTTTTCTTTATTTGCCAAAAATTATTTACGATACGCGTATGCGACACCAACTAACAATGTTTTTTATATAATAAATTCATTACATAGAGAGTTGCCAATATGGTTCCGTGGGTAGGGCACGCACTTGGCATTCAGAAGGTCCCGGGTTCGATTCCCAAGTTCCGATCTTTTAAGTTTTACTCAAGAAATATAAAAAATATTCTACAGGACCTGTGGAATAGCACAACAGCATTTTATTTAATTGCAAATTTTTTAAATAATTTTCGTTCCTGATTTTCATAATTTTTATTCCATCTTCACGCTTTCGCACATTTGAAAAAATAACAAATAAAAATACCCTAAATCTAGTACAAAAGTGTTTTTGAAAAAAACCATGGCCAGAAACGTTTATTCGCTATCTAGCGGATATGTTTTTAAGGTCCCCTATCCAGTCACGGCTGACTGATGGATTCATAATACTAGTATACAATCCATGTGAAATGTTATTTCTGCAAATTAACACGATGCACTTGCATAAGGTCCCCTTTGGAGATTTAACTTATTACAGATATTTATATACTTTAGACAGAGATTTTAATGCTGATAACACCTATTTTTTCTAAAATTAGAAAAAAATTAAATGAAATTCACAATTGCATGAAGTTTGAAATTTTTTTGTATTTTCAGGTTATTTTGTGAATTTTTTACTTGAAATCAGAAATACCTCAATATAATCTTACTAAAACATGTCGTCACTAATCGGTCACACGGTGAAATCACAGAGACGTCACGCGGTGACTAAGGGGTGACGGTCACCTCGAGGAGTCACAATGACGTTGCAGAGTGTTCACACAAGTTCTATTAGATGGTGGTCACAATGTGACCTCTTTGTGTAGACGCATTTCAGTCACTCTGTGACCTGTGACTTGTGTGACCCTCAGTGACCTTATAGTGACGTCACTGTGACTTTTGTGTTATTAGGGATGACATACAAATTGGATGCAATTGCACTAATTGACAAAAAATAAGAACTTTTCTTGAATAAATGATATTGCTCACAAAATAATACATAACTTTACTGGTGGAGGGTGGGATATTTTTTCACCACTGGTCCGGCGGACCAGTGATTTTCTTATTCCACTGGTCCGAGCCGTTTTTTAGTTGTCCCGGACCAGCAATCCAGTACAATTTCAAACGCTGCTGATAATGGTCAATTTGCCCTCCTCATAATTCCCCCAGCTAAAAGTACTCTGTCTTGCCACTCAGGACGGACGGCTGCAAACCAACGACCGACTCGTCTACATTGACGGCATCTCCCTGCGACGTATGAGCAACAGCAGGGCCATGGAGACGCTCGGAGCCGCCATGACAAAGTCCGCCATCTTCCTTGGTGTGGAGCGGATCACAGTGATCACAGGGGTCGGGGAGCACTGTCAGCTGCCGAGAGGGGGAGTGGAAGGAGCACAAGGACCTGGTATGCAGAAAAAACAACGATTTCGTGGTAAGGATGGGTAGTTTTCATTATAAATTAGGGTAGGTGGGGGTAAAAACCCGCACGGGGCAAAACCACGCCCCGCGATTTTTAATTGTTAATGATCGATTCAAATATTGGAAACCAGGTGGTTCTTTTGTCTCATTGTGACCCATTATTCTACGAAAGTTCGTACCCCTAAGTCACTCGATCATGAGTTTAAAAAATGCTGTAAGTTTGTTTTTCATCATTTAGATGTAATTTTTCTGATCTTTTACTTAAACATTACATAAAATAGGGCTTGAGGAGAAATACAAACCAATAGCCCAATGAAAAGAAAGCAATTCAACTTCAGTTTCATTTTGAAAGACTTGCCTCAACATGTCTCTAAAAATAATAAGGCTTGTTTTTCAAAATAAAGTATAAAACGGGGCAAATCCACGCAGGTGTTTTGGGGCAAATCCACGCAGCTTAAAAAGCTCAGGAATTCGTCCCAAAAGGAAAATGGGACTACTTGATCTCTAAAGATGTTAATAAAGGTGTTTGAGATGCCTACCCTCTACCTGAAACTATCCTTTCTCCCTTTTGAAAGATATCTGGGCAATCTGAAATGAATTGCTACAACAGGTTGACAATTTTCATTAAAACTGATCATATTTATATTTAATATTGTTGGTTGGCTTAGAAATCTTAAAACAACATTAGGAGGGTTATTTCTAGTGTTTTTATCAGGAAAAATTCAATTTTCCATGTTTATTTCACTTGGGCACCAAGATTTGCAATTGCGGGCCTTTGTCCCATTTTGCGAGGCTAAGTCCCGCGATTTTTTTTCTGCTAAATTGTAAATTTCTCCTAAAATACCATCGATAAGAGTTTAAACTTGGATTGGTTTTGTAGGTAGGATCTCAATCTAACACCTCTAACTGAAATTTCGGGATTATCTACCCCTTTCGACGGCAATGTTAAAAATACTGAAAATTGCGTGACTTAGCCCCCACCTACCCTATGTTCTTGTTCAATCACATCGATGTTCTTTTCTTAAAAAAAGTTGAGTTTATTCAGGAGAAGTTTGCATTTAGTTTACAGCAGGTGTTTCCCAACCTTTTTCGGTCCATGCCCTACCAAATCCTTTCTAGCGCTCCGTACTTAGCTCAGGCCCGTAGCCAGGAATTTCTCTTTGGAGGGGCGCCCACTTTTTCAGGGGGGGCAAGGGAGTTTTCAGTTTTCAGGAGGTTCATAGGCATAGGTTTAACTATTTGACTAGGGGACAAAACCCATAAGACCCTCAGGCCTAAGGAGCTATTACAAGACTTTTGTTTCAGGAGGAAGTTAGGTTCTAAATTTTTCTAGTTTTACCTTTTCTGTTTTCTTAAGTTTTCCTTTTTTAAATTTTAGAAATTTGCAGCTTAAAGTAGTTTTATCCCATTTTTAGATCCTTTGGGACTTCTTATTATCTTCCCTCATAACTTAAACTAGATATATACCCTTGACCATTTTAGTAGCCCTATGCTGAACCCTTTCAATTGAATCAATATCTTTTTTTAAGTATGGAGACCAAAACTGAACAGCATACTCTAGATGAGGTCTCTAGATGAGGAACCTAAATTCCCTTTTCAGTCAGTGCTTGGGTATATGGAAGTTTATTTTGGTAGGGGCCTAAAATATTAGTCAGCCCCTCCCATGCATATTTAATAGATTTAATGTAGTTTGTTATACATTTTTGGGTTGAATTTTCGTCTAAGAGAACTTCATTAATTCGTGTGATCTGTTCTTATATTAATATAAGAACAGTTTTTTTTTGTAATAATGGGGGTACAAGTATCAAAGGGGGGTTTGGGGGACCTCCCCCAGAAAATTTTTGGAAACTTGACCCTAAAAACAGGGTTTTAAGCTGCTTTTGATACTTGTAGACCAAAATTCGGACATATATTTTTTAAGTAGAATTTTGATTTTGATCATTATTATTTTTAAAAAATTGTGAATAGTAAAGATTTAAGTTCAAATGGGGGTTATGGGGGCCCTCCCCCAGAAAAATTTTGAAAATTTGACCCTAAAAAACTGGATTTTAACTTAGCTAGAAGGAAATAAAGAAGAAGGGGGCAGCTGCCCCTCCTTGCCCCCATGGCTGTGCTTGTGGATAGAATTTGTGAAAATTTTCTAGGGGGGGCAAATGAAGATGCCAGGGGGGGCTCAGCCCCCCCTGGCCCCCCCCGTAGCTACGGGCCTGACTTAGCTACACGTACGTTGAAGCAAATTTCCATTGATGAGGAGAAAAACTTTCCTATTGCTGCTCCTGTGTTACGCGAAGACACCTATATGGACGATATCCTGAGTGGTGAAAACACTTTAGAGGCTGCAAAGACTTTGCAACATCAGCTGATTGACATGCTAAAAACTGCAGGTATGTCCTTGCACAAGTGGTGTGGGAACACCTCTGAGCTTATCCCAACCACTGAGGGAGAGTACAACTTTTCTTCTTCTGATGAGACTAAAACTCTTGGTGTATCCTGGAAGGCTCGCATTGACTGTTTCAACTTCAAGGTGAATGTGGAGCAAAATACTCACCCAACTAAAAGGTCAGTGCTTTCAATCATCGCAAGACTCTTTGATCCCCTGGGATTAATGGGACCGGTGATAACAAAGGCCAAGATATTCATGCAACAATTATGGCTGCTAAAAATTGACTGGAACGACAGACTTCCGGACAAAGCAGCTAGTGAGTGGCAAGAATTTGTGAGAACATTAGTGAACTTGAATGAAATTAACATTGAACGCTGTATCGTGTTGCAAAACGCCGTGGTAACTGAGCTCCATGGATTTTGTGACGCGTCCGAGAAGGCCTACGGTACTGCAATCTACGCCAGATCAATTACCTCAGATGGAGAGGTAAAGGTGAAACTTGTGGCGAGCAAATCTCGTGTTTCTCCATTAAAACAATTAACCATACCTCGGCTGGAATTGTGTAGTGCTGTCTTACTTGCCAAACTGATGAAAAAAGTTCGAAATTCTTTAAAAATGGAGATTTCATCAGTTCAGTACTACACCGATTCTACAATTGTGCTTGCATGGATGCAAAAAGAATCGCGAGACTTAAAAACTTTCGTATCTAATCGTGTGGTGCGAATTCAAGAACTTACCGAGGTGACTCAGTGGCATCATGTGTCTTCAGAGCAAAATGCTGCTGACCTAATTTCGAGAGGTCTGAACCCTGAGAAAATACAAGACAGTGATTTGTGGTGGTTCGGCCCCTCCTTTCTTCATGAGCGAGTAGTGAATCTTTCCAGTGAGTGTTGTGAAGTGAATAATGACTTATTCCAACGAGAACTAAAGGATAACAACCAGTGCAATTCTACGTGTTTCTCGATACAAGATATCGAAGTACTCCCCATTATTCATAAGTGTTCTTCATTAATTTTTCTGCTTTCTCCCTCTTTTCTACTTCCGTAGATTCCTGTATAGATTTAATAATGTTTGCAACCAGTTCCGTTTCTTTTTTAAAAACTTCACTCTGTTCTATTGCGTCTCTAATATCAATCATTTTATCCCCTTTTAACGTCAATCCTAATTCCGACGCTAACTTTATTAACTCGTCCTTATTTAAAGAATTGATAGAAGTCGCCATCTCATATACTTAAAACTAAGCAACACAAAAATAACAACCGTATTCACACAACCGATACTTTTTCTCGACCTGATCAACACCAATACAACAAACAATAATTCAACCTAATTAAACAACCTCTATACTGTTCACTCAAAAGACACACTATATTATTTAAGAACACTATACTTAAAAACTCTAACTCAACTCTGGGAATTATAGTTTTACTCAAAAGGTACAAAACAAAGTAACCCACCAAAATATAAACTAACTCATAACAAAACTAACTTCAACTCAAGAAATTAATTACTCATTACTCAAGGGGAAACATTGCTCTTACCTTGTTAAGGTTATTGGGCTGTTGTCAATATCGAGACCAGAGACCACAAGACCAATTAATTCTCATTATCACAATTAACTACTCCAAAGCGTCAAGCCGACTCCGGCTACAGGACCATGTTTTGGCCCATCGATAACTCCTCACTTTTATAAATAATAATTACTCAACTCACAAAAATTAGCAGACTGTAGTTTTCACATCGTTTATTGTTGCGGGAGCATCCTCCTGCCTCCTCACTTCTCAATTACAAAAACACTAATCACATAGATACTGCGATTGCAGCGCCCTTCTCATTAGCGGCCAGGCAGAAACTCATACAATTCACAACAGGCATATATAGAAATATATTTTGAGAGGGAGCCAAAATTATTTCTTAGCCCCTCCCTCCTATGTAAATTAAATAAGTTTAATGAAGCTTTTCAGAACATTTTTAGGTAGAATTGGCATGCTAAAGAACTAAATCAAGTTATGAGTAATTAAGTTCTAAGTACCAAGGGGGGTCTGGGGGTCCTCCCCAGCAAATTTTTGGAAATTTGACTCTAGGAAGCAGATTTTTAATTAGTTTGGTACCCCTAGTTGGGAAATTTTGGATATAAATTTTTAGGTAAGATTTTCATTTTGATGAACCTAATGTAAAAAAGTTTCAAATATAAGCGTTCAAAAAACAAAGAGATTTTGGGTCATCCCCCAGAAAAGGTTTGGAAATTAGACACAGGGTTTTAACTTGGTTTTGATACATACTGGTCCAGATTTCAGACATACATTCTCAGATAGGATATAATAGTAGGATCAGATTTTGATAAACTTCTTTTTAAAATGTTTTTTTTATTTTCCCCCGGGATTGACCCCACCTGGGGGGCAATTTTTCAAATTGCCCCCTAGAAAATGATATTGCGCCCCACGTTGGGAAACACTGGTTTACAGGTTTCCCATGGGTCAGGGCAGTGGCGGATCCAGGATTTGGTTTTGGGGGGGGCTAAGAATTTTCATAATCCAATTGAATCTTTTTTCTAATGTTAATACGGAAAAGGTAGTTAAATATCATGCTCCAACTTCCAAAAGGGGGGTCTGGGGGTCCTCCCCCAGAAAATTTTTGGAAATTAATGTCAAAAACTCCACTTTTTCAACTCATTTTGGTACGCCTCATCCGAATTTCGGATATAGGATTTTTTCGTTTTGACAAACTTGGGAAAATGTGGTTGTAATAACAGAGTTACAAGTGCAAAGGGGGGCTGGGGGTCCCCCCCAGAAAATTTTTTAAAATTTGACCTTAAAATAACAGGGTTTTAACTAATTTTGGTGCATAAAATGTCATATTATATAGAGTAAAACTTCTTATTTTGGGGGGGGCTTGAGCCCCCTAGCCCCCCCCCTGGATCCGCTAGTGGGTCAGGGAATACCTTGAAAAGTCAGGGAATTTAAATTTCACCTAACAATTCAGGGAACAGTCAGGGAAAATTCCTAATTTTGGCCAAAAACCTGGAAAATCAAAAATACCTGGGAAATGAAAATTTTTGTTTGTTTGTCAATTTTGGCTCTTGTATGTGAAAAAATAGTTTGCTAGTTTTTTTTTACCGAAAAATCTTAAAAATTGACCTGGAGAAGTCAGGTAATTTTATTTCTGAAATTGAGTGGGAACCCTGCTTAAATTTGAGAAAAATGTAAAGAAAAGAAGCACTTCTGAGCTAAGGTTGTAAGAAGGACTAAAAAGGAGAGTCTAGAGATAATTAAAATATAAATCTATGGATTATGTGAAAATTATTGAATCTGAAAGAATTATTGAAAATTATTGAATCTGTTTAATTGAAAAAAATCTACTTTCTTTAATGAAATCTCATTTTGAGGGAAATTTTGGAGAAAAAAATGTGTTCTGGGGAAATTTTGGACTTTGTAACATTGTTCGTTTGAAACGTAAGGTACGTTTAAACTAACCAGAACCTCTTGGAAAAAAATATTTTCAAGACAAAAATTAAGCTACCTAAAAATTTAGAAATGGAGGTTGGAGTCACTGATAATGTTGTATCAGTATTATTAATAATTTTATAACTGATAATGTAGCATTATTAATGATTGTAAGGAATCAAAAGGAGAATAAATTTTATAATTTAGACAACATTTAAAAACCCGAACATAAATTCCAAAGATTTGCTTGAAGCTGCAAACTACACTGGTGTTCAAAATTAAGAGAATTTGCACATTTTTCAATTTCTCCAGATCTACTGGATAGATTTTGATGAAATTTGGGATGAACATAGGTTGATATGATACCAAATAAATAATCCTTCAAAAATTGTAATACACACGCATGCGCAGAAGTAATAACTGCCAGAGTTGAAAGGTATGAACAGTGGCGGCTCGTCCATAGGGGCTGCGGGGCTGCAGCACCCCCAATCCAAATTCCCCGAAATTACAATATTTAAAAAATTATATATTTCCCCCTTTAATCTTTGTCCTTTATAATCCCTTTTCAATTAAACATTCTCTGCTATCCCGTCTCGACAACAGATTTCTTTCCGGGTCGGTCAGCTCCCGCAGATATACCAATCGTGGTAAACACTAGCTCCTTCATATCAAATGAAAATATCAAGAATTTAGCATGTGAATCTGTTAGGAGAAAAGGGGCTGCTTTTCAGCAGCCCCGACCAAGAGAATGATAGCCTTTTCTCTTGAGAGAGCTGTAAAAAACACACTGAGGGAAGAATAAAAATAAACGATTTCTAATACTAATAAATCACATTGGCTTTTTAGATTTTCTTACTCCAACGCTGTTTTAATTTTTTATTTATAGCTTCTGTTTTTTCTTTTCAACAGAGAGAGAACAAAATTTTTTCTGGTGTTTCGCAAGTCAACAAAGATCTATGTTTAATTTTTTGTAGCCAAGTTTTTATTTTTTTTATAATGAACAGATTGAATTTGAAATGTTGATTTTAGTTTCATTTGCTTTTGAGATACTAAATGAAATAGACTTCATCTGATTCTTCATAATCGTAATAATCAGCTAAATATAGGTAAGTGACAGTTTTTGAATGCTTGTTAAGTGTGAAATCGAAATTTTATATTGTTCCCATCTTTTCATGTTTTTGTGAAATATTTGGCATATCGCTTAAAATATGTTGCCAACTTGGTACCGCCGGAGCAGCACCCCTTATAATTTTACCATCGAGCCGCCACTGGGTATGAAACAGGGGTTCCAGAATAGAGCAAAATAGTGGGTTTATAAGGGGTATGACACCCTCCCACTATCATACATGCCTCCTTGAGCGATTTTATTGCGTGAATAAGGCAGATAATATAATTTCCTGTTCATTAGGCCTACTTTCTCAGAAACCCCGTTTTGGGGCTCTGAAGGATTTCTATCGATTGAAAAGAAATTAAGACCGATAGAACCCCCCCCAAAAGGTGAATAAAGGTCTCCCAAGATATCAACACATTACCTGAAACTGTCAGGGTTCCTCTTTCAAAGGCAGGGTGGGATCTGCAACTTGTCAAAAATATGCAAAAATTGTCCTTAATAAGGTAAAATTCAAAGTCTGAATATTTTCTTCTCTGTTAGGTTTCTTCAAATCAATTAAACCATTGATTCTCGATGCAAACTCATGTGGAAAGAACCAGAATGCTATGTCAGTCCTTTAATGTAGGAGAAACTGACTATTATGGAATCGGAGATTTGGTGCTCCTTGTAGGAATGTTGTTAAGTCTATGCCAAACCCCCTACATAGTCGGGTGGCTTATTACAAAAAAAACTGCAAAATGTGATACTTTCATGAAACTTTTAGGTATGTTAGATAATCATATAAAAACTAAAAAATCGATGGGAGCCCAAAATTTTAGGGCGTGGTTTGACCGCTATGACGTCATAACAAGATGGCGCCCGTGGGCCTATAATCGGTACTTTTAATGGTAGAAAGACATTTTTGGGGTCAAATATTATGTTTTAAGGGTCAAAAGACATGATTCCGATGAAAAATGGGCAATTCGTTTCAAAAACTAACTGAAATTCAATAAAAGTCCAAAATAGTAATACAATCAATCGGCAGTTGCTTAAACATTTTTTTTTAAGAAAAAGTATTTTTTTAGACGGTTTTACATGTTTTTGGGGTGCTGATTCCGAATATCTAGTTCATTTCCACGTGGAAGGTTGGCTTCATATCAATAAACGCAAAAAAATGCGAAAAAATCCCCAAATTTTTACTTTATCTTCGGATTTTCGCTTATATTTCAAAAAATATTAGTTTCTAGAAAATTATTTGAAATAAAAAGTTTGAGTAAACAAAATTTCCTACAAAATGCACTACTCAGTTTTATTTTCCGAACAATAGTTTTCTCGTTATAACGCATTGAAAATCAGTTAATTTTAACACAGAATAATTTAAACAGAGGATGTTGGGTTCTCTGTTTTTCAGTGTGTTATAACAACGACAAAACTATTCTTCGGAAAACAAAATTTGAATAATGCATTTTGTAGAAAATTGTGTTTACTCCAACTTTGTTACTTAAATAATTTTCGGGAAACTAATATTTTTTGAAATATAAGCAAAAATCCGAAGAAAGATTAAAAGTTTAGCGATTTTTCCGCATACTTTTGCGTTTTTTGATATGAAGCCGACCTTCCACGTGGAAGTGAACTAGATATTTGGAATCAGCACCCCAAAAACATAAAACACAGTCGAAAAAAATAACTTTTATATAAATTTTTTTTTTTGATGAAACTGGCGATAGACTGTCTTAATGGAAAAGATGTTCTGGAAGAATCTGAGATAGATCCTGGTGTCACAGTCCAGAGCCTACAAGATGGAAACATAGAACCACCATCGGTGGATGAGGTAGAGAGAGCAATGAATAAGCTAAATAATAACAGTTCGGCTGGACCGGATGGCATAAAAGCCAAGCTCTTGAATATAAGGGAGCCTAAACTTATCAAAGAGATGCATGCTGTAATCTCCAATATTTGGTCTGTGGAAAAAATGCCCATTGAATGGGAGGATGGATCCATATGTCCAATATTCAAAAAGGGAGACAAGTTTGAATGCAAAAACTACAGAGGAATTACCTTGCTAAATACATCATATAAGGTATTCTCAAACATCTTAGCTGAAAGACTTAAAGAGTATTACAATGAATTAATAGGGGAATATCAATGTGGATTTCAAAAAGGTAGATCAACAACTGATCAAATACACAGCATAAGACAGATACTTGAAAAGACGAGAGAGTATGGTATAGATACATATCATTTGTTCATCGATTTCAAAACAGCATATGATAGCATTGATAGGGAAATGCTGTTTCAAGCAATGTTGGAGATGGGAATACCCAGAAAACTAGTGGATCTGATTAAGATGACCCTAAATAGAGTTAAATGTAGAGTAAAGCTGGGAACAGATCTATCAGATGTTTTTTATACTGAAAAGGGACTAAAACAAGGAGATTCTCTTTCATGCCAACTATTTAATTTTGCACTTGAGAAAGCGATAAGAGAATCTGGCATACAGACACAGAAAACCATCTTCACAAAATCAGTACAACTGTTAGCGTATGCCGATGACATTGACATAGTAGGAAGAACACGATCAGCAATTGTGGAGGCTTTTTGTGCACTTGAAACGGCTGCAAAAAAGATGGGACTGAAGGTAAATGAAGAGAAAACAAAGTTTATGGTGGTGTCGGACAGGAACTCGAACCCCCGACCACTGACAATAAATAATTATGTCTTTGAAAATGTCCAGCAATTTAAATATTTGGGTACCATTGTAAATGCCACCAATGACTTAACAACTGAAATTAAGAGTAGAATTAATATGGCTAATAGAAGTTACTATGGACTGAGAAACCAATTTAAATCTAGATTCATAAGCAAGGAAACAAAAGTACAATTATACAAAACACTGATCAGACCTATAGTTTTATATGGTAGTGAGTGCTGGACAATGAGAAAACTGGATGAAGATTATTTGTTGAGATTTGAGAGAAAAATATTGAGAAGAATTTTCGGTGCGGTAAGGGAAAATGGAGTCTGGAGAACCCTTTATAATTCGGAGCTACAAGCAAAGTACAGAGAACCAAATTTAATTAAAGTAATAAAAGTTTCACAACTAAGATGGCTTGGCCATGTATTCAGATATGATGACAATAGTCAATAGCCCAGTAAAGAAGATAACTTTTCTAAAACCAGAGGGTACGAGAAGAAGAGGCAGACCCCGCACACGATGGCTGGACAACGTTGAAAAATGGATGAAGAATATTGGTGTTAACAGATGGAGAGTGTTAGCAAGAGACAGAGTCAGATGGTTCAGAGACAGCCTTGGCCGGAAACCGGCTGTAGCGCGGAATTGGAATTGGCGATAGACTGTATTACTCTTTCGAGCTTTAGCTTTTATTGATTTTTAGTTACTTTTTAAAACAAATTGCTCATTTCGTGATCAGAATCATGTTCTTTGACCCTTAAAACATAATATTTGACCCCAAAAATGTCTTTTTACCATTAAAAAACCATTATAGGCTCGCGGGCGCCATCTTGTTATGACGTCATAACGGTCAAACCACGCGCTAAAATTTTGGGATCCCATCGATTTTTTTGTTCTTATATGATTATCTAACATCCCTGAAAGTTTCATGAAAGTATCACATTTTGCAGTTTTCGGGCTTTTTTATGTAATAAGCCACCCAACTATAAGATATTATGTAGGTTTAAAAAATATCGTTATGATTCTAAAACTCTTGTATAAATGTATAATAAATGTAGTTAGCCTGTGTTAAAGGTTAACTTATAATGGTAGCTCTGTATAATGTGCAATACGCGTATTGTGGCTAGTGAAAGGGTCTGCTTAAGATCCTCTTTCTCTCCATACAATCAGTTCCTGAAAATGTGTGGCCCAGCTCATCAAGCAAGGAATACAACCAGAGACATACAATTTTGAGAAATTTCATTTTCAACACAAAAATTAAACTACCTAAAAAAAGAAAAGAAACCCTGCCATGTGGGGGTTGAATTGGGATTTTAGAGTTCCGTAGTGTTCGGCAACTACTGGTCAAAAAGTAGTTAACTACCAACTAGTCTGGGCAAAAGTAGTTGTAACTACTAGTTAACTACTTTTTCTTGGAAGTAGTTGTAACTAGTAGTTGATTATTTCCCAAAGTAGTTAACTAGTCTATTTAATTTCATAAGATATTTTTCCCCAAATTTTCGATTACTTTTTCTTACCTATAGCAAAAATATCATGGCTAAAGATTCGCCAATTTTTGAAGCTCTTTTAAAATCGTTAATTTCGGCGCTCTTAATGCTTTCCTTTTAAATTTACGCCAAGCTGTAAAGTTTACTCAAAATGTTCGCATCTATCCGTTCATATTTATTCTTTCTTCCGGTCCTACCCACCCGATATTGCTTTAAGAAAAAACTGCTCGTGTCAATTGGAAAATTTTTCCTCTCCTCCCTCCTCCTTCTATGATATGAATATAGAGTTAGGGATATGATGCATTGATGCTACTTGATGCTATGATTTACTTAAACAGAGCACAAGATAAAAAAAAATAAAAAGGAAACCACAACTTAAAGGGTTGCATTTATATGTCAATTGCTGGGATGAAATATATTTCAAGGTTGCCAAATATGCAATATAGGATGCAACATATTTTTTAAAATTTTGAACTTTCAATATTTTTTGAAGTAGTTGAACTTTTTGAAAGTAGTTGGTGAAAAAAGTAGTTAACTACTAGTTCAACTACTCTAAACCAAAAGTAGTTGAACTACTAGTTAACTAGTAGTTAACTACTTTTAAACTACTTTTAGTTAACTAGTGCCGAACATTAGAGTTCCGGATAAAGTTTTCATCACGGTACTACAGAATGTTTTCATTAGAAGTTGGAGTCTCTGTAAAATGTCTTAAATACAATCATGTATATTAGAATAAAAATGCTTATAAATATTACATGCTTGGGGTGAGACGGGAGACAGTTCTCCAAAGGGTGGTGTTATTTGGGAAAAGTTTAAAAACCCTTGTTTTTGAGGAAATGGTATTTATTTCGTCAAAAGGTTGTACTACATTTTAATTTTTCCTTTCAGATGAGGCCACTGAATCTTTGCTTCGACAATACCGTGTGTTCTTAACTCTGACCTCTCTTCTCCTTGTGTTCATATTTTTTTATGTCATTTACATTTCAAAGAATGTTTTTGCACATCATATAGGTTTATACTTATAGTTGTATGTTATGTTCATTTTCGTAGAGTTATTACTCATTGTGTACATAGGCCACATTTAAGTGTGATCATATCAAAGTGTGGAGTTTATTGTGTTTAAAAGTAGCATCGAAGATTACTTTTTTTTGTCTGCTAAACAGTTGTCTGTTATCAAAAATCCCGTCGTTTTTATTTCTGTGAAGAGGTTTCCAGCTTTTTAAAAACACCTCCATTGTTGGAGTTATATTCATTTCGTTTATTATGGTCATTTCGTTCAAAAACGCTTGGTACCAAGGATGGTGGTTGATGGTGGCTCTTCCTATTCTTTAGGGTCCCAATAGATAGTGTATAAAGTTTCAGCCCCCTAAGTTAATTTTAAGGGGTACCTATAGGGTCCTAAAGTCGAAAAATTGGTATTTTTTTCAGAATTTTTTAAAAAATATTTTTGAGTTTTCTAATTTGATAAAACTGGCTAATATATGTTTTTTGAAACTTATTTAGACCTCTAAAAATATTTTTACTTTAAAACTGCACCTCTTTAGAGCGATTTTTTAGTTTTAAGGCGAGAATAATGGTCATTTCGCTCAAAAACGCTTGGTACCAGTAATGGTGGTTGAAACGAATAAATTTCGAATTTTTCAGAAGTAAGTCATCAAAAAAGATGTCCTTTGATGTGAAACTGAAATTTCATATGATACAGATCAGTGAAAAAATGAATTTTTTCCAATTTTTTCAAATTATAGGGCTTGAAAACTCGAGAGGAGCTTCTACTGTTTTACTGATCTTTATCATGTGAAATTCAGTTTTACATCAAATGACATCTTTTTTGATGACTTACTTCTGAAAAATTCGAAATTTATTCGTTTCCACCACCATCATTGGTACCAAGCGTTTTTGAACGAAATGACCATAATTCTCGCCTTAAAACTAAAAAATCGCTCTAAAGAGGTGCAGTTTTAAAGTAAAAATATTTTTAACGGTCTGAATAAGTTCTAAAAAACATATATTAGCCAGTTTTATCAAGTTAGAAAACTCAAATATATGTTTTAAAAATTCTGAAAAAAGACCAATTTGTCGACTTTTTTTCAACTTTAGGGCCCTATACAGGGTGTTTCAAAATTGCGTTGCACGGCTTTTATTCGGAACCAGCCCCTCCTAGGGTCATGGAAGTAAGGTCTACCCCTAGGTAAGTGACCCTGGAGAATGCACTGAAATTACTTACAGCGCCCCTAGCGGCGAAATTAAAAAGTTAAAAAAATTAATTTAAAAACTAAAGGAGATAGAGCAAAAACCTCAATGAGAGAATTGTTGCCAACGTCAAGAAGAACTTATTGAAAAAAATTTGATCAAAATATCTTGAATATTCGCGGAGATATTAGCATGTTAAAATGGCACTTTTTCAGGGGTCAAAAAGTAAAAAGTTCGCATATTTGCAAATTTTTTTGATTTTTTGATTAAATTTTGTGTTCTTTCAACTAAAAAGACACAAAACTACACAATTTCACTGAAAAATTTGCAAATATGCAAACTTTTTACTTTTTGACCCCTGAAAGAGTGCTATTTTCACATGCTAATATCTCCGCGAATATTCAAGATATTTTGATAAATTTTTTTTCAATGAGTTTTTCTTGACGTTGGCAACAATACTCTCATTGAGGTTTTTGCTCTATCTCCTTTAGTTTTTAAATTAATTTTTTTAACTTTTTAATTTCGCCGCTAGGGGCGCTGTAAGTCATTACAGTGTATTCTCCAGGGTCACTTACCTAGGGGTAGACCTTACTTCCATGACTCTAGGAGGCGCTGGTTCCGAATAAAAGCCGTGCAACGCAATTTTGAAACACCCTGTATAAGTACCCCTTAAAATTAACTTGGGGGCTGAAACTTTTTTGGGACCCTAAGGAATAGGAAACTTCTTGGTTAGTTAGGTTTTTTATTTTTAAGTCATTTTTATAGCACCATATTGTATAAAAGGTAGGTCAAAAGTCAAAAAAACTTAATTTTCGAATATCTTAAAACTAGAGCTGATGAGCAAAAACGGATGTCATATTCGGAATCAGGAGGTCAAATAAAAACAGCTTTTATATTCCCGGCATCAGAAAAAAAGTTTTTTATTAGACCAGTGTAATCATATTTTCCCCTTAAAACTCCAATCTTTTTGAAATTGTGTAAAAAGGAAATTGGGATTAGAAAGGTAAGTGTACTCAGTGGCGTAGCTAGGGGGGCAAAGGGGGGGCGGTCCGCCCCGGGTGTCACCCCGAAGGGGGTGACACCCAAACTAGTGAATTTGGCACTATTTTTCAAGTTGTATGCTTTCCTTGAAAAAAATTTGAATTCACTCTACTAATGAAATAAATTAGGGTTTAACAAATCGGGTGTCACGCCTCAAACTATGTGGGAGAGTGATACCGAAGTCTTCGAATTTTGCCCTAAGTTGGTAAATATGCCTTCCTTTTGAACAAAAAAATTGATCATGCTGTAAAATACTCATTTGGCCGGCTACCTAGGAGGGGTGACACCCACCCAAGATTTTTTAGGGGTATGAACTGGGGTGTCACTCATCGAGCTTTATTAAGATGATACAAATTTTCTCGATCACACATAAATGTTTTTACTGAGCGAAAAAAACCATTAAATAAATAAAAAATTATTAAATGAGTTATCAACCCATTTTGAGAAGGGTGTCACCCCTTTGGCTAGGGGGGACATCAAAGTTTTTCAAGTAGTTCAACAAAACAAATTCAACTGAAAAGTACTATGGGATATAAACCCTTCAACCCGGGTGTCACCCATTCAGCTGGATGGGAGGTGACATTCAAACTCTAGTTTGAATAGTTTTAAAGACCAAGGTAAAGGGTTGTCAGAGAAAAAAGTCCATCAGATATATTTATTTTTACAATCAAAAATGAGTAAATTTTAAATTCACATTTCACCTCAGGAAAAATCTGAATACCCCAACTGTTTCATCTTCTAGTTTCGCTAGTCATCGTTTGAAAAATTTTCTCTCACGAGAAGGGTTTTATCAGGGGTGTCACCCAGTGTCACAAATATCCAAACACAAGTTTGTACACTATATTTAAAGATCACATTTTAAAAAATTTTCTCGGGGAAGGCCCCCAGACTCCCTCCTTTGGTTACTTGGAACTTTATTAATTGCAATTTTTTATATTAAGTTCAGCAAAATGCTAATTTTAGCTACAATTAATGTGTGAAAAGGCTAGATTGAAACCATTAAAAATGCTATAGAAATAATATTTTAGGCCCCTCTCGAAATAAATTTCCCTGTACGCCAATGGATTGAATTATCCGAATATGTTGACCAAGGGCTTATAAAAGGGGGGAGGGAGAGGCGGCCTTGCCCCCACCACCGAAATTCGGATTACATAGTATACAAAAACAAGTTAAAATTCTGTTTTTAGGGTCAACTTTCCAAAAATTTCCTGGGAGAGGACCCCCAGACCCTCTTTTGTACTTGGAACTTTGGTTAAAATGCAAATCCCACTTAAAAATATGTATCCGAAATTCGAGCTAAAGGCCTCAAAACTATAAGTTATATAGTTAAAATTTTGATTTTTTGAGTCCATACTCCATCTTTCTAAAATCTTCTGGGGGAGATACCCCAGACCCCCATTTGGTAGTTTAAACTTAATTATACAAAACTTTTCCTATATTAAGAACTTCTTCATCACGAAAATGCTGCCTAAAATGTATTAAGTAGCTGCATTAAACCTATTAAATATGTTTGAGAGATGCTGATGAGGAATAATTTTGGGCCCTTCATGAAATAAATTTCTATACACGGTTTGGACTGAAGAATAACTTACATCATAACTCGTTGTTGCGAAGTTGGGAAATTAAAGGCAATGGTAAATTAAAACATTCAATTTTGAAATTTTTAAATAATAAATTAAATGCCATAAGAACACAAATATAAAATGGGGTTCCACCTGAGACCCTCAGTTCTAGACTGGTGTCGCAAATTTTATTTTTTATAACCCAATTCAAAAGGGGTTACACCCAGGCTAGTTACGGTACTTTTATCGAGTTATCGGAGAAAAGATGAAAATTGGAGTACTGACATACCGCCAGAAGAAGAGCTATTGACGTCATACAATGATGCTGCGGTTGTTATAGAAACGGATTATTCCACTGAATTTCGGGGGTGATGATTCTTTTGGCGATGAAATAAATGTTTTGCGCCAAATCTGAGTGGCTATTTTTCAACTTTGTACTTCTTTCGATTCTAGAGTCACGGATGGGAATTTCCTTATCTAATCTGATTTATTACACCTGATAAGATCTATCTCAACTGATCAGATGTATTTAAACTGATCTTTCATATAATCTGATCTATTTAATTTAATTTCATATTATCTGATTTACTTCATCTTACCTGATTTGATTTTGGATATTTTGTATTTTTTTGGATTTAATCTGATCTATATCAACTGGTCTGATCTATTCCCTATCTGATCTGATCTTAGATATTTTGTTAAATTTTGCATTTAAGTTCAGTTTGTAGAGAATAAGTTCAATAAGCAAATCTTTGTGAGGATTTCGAAGCTATCCGAAAGGTCCTGCACACGCAGCTTGGTGAGCGATAGTGAGTAGGGGAGGTAGCTCCCTAATCTTGTAAAAAATATCAAAAAGATAATGAATACATATTTTTTATATTTTGTCACTTCACAAGTTTTTAACTCCTTATTTAAATTTCACAAGTATGATAATTAAGTTATAAAATTTACAACTAAAGTTATATTAAAAAAATTAAATTAAAAGTTAAAGTTTACAACTAACTATATAAACTAATTCCCTCAAAATAGCAATATAAAAGCATACTAAACTGTAAAAAGTTTTCATGTGTAAAAGTATTTCCGATTTTTATTGACGAGAAATTTCAAAGATAATCAATAATTTAATGTAGTAATAAAAAAATATTTCTCATTCGCCAAATGTACGCTTAAAATGCCAAATATTGCAGTTCAATTCATACCAGCTTCCCTCCTCTTTTGGACTCGTCTACTCACGGCAACCCTGTTCATAGCTCTTCTCCTCGCGGTATGTCAGTACTTGATTAGCTTAGGTTGGCAGCTATGCATTTGGGGCTGAGTTATCCACTAACTTATTTTTGCATTTCTTCATAAAGTATCGCTATTTTTCACTGATGTAGGTCTCGGAGGTGCAAAGGATTCACCACGGTGGAAAAGCTCAACTTTCCCTTCTAGGAAGAGTAAACCAAATAAGCTTTTTTTAGTAAGCCTATACAAAACAGGAAGTATTTTTATCTACATAAAGAGTTTTCAAAGGGATTTTTTTGAAGGATTCTCTGGGTTTGGCGAGTTTTTGGTAAATTTTCCGGGTTTTTCCACCCTTGGTCACATCACCCCTGAAAACTAAATTTTACAGTCTCTACAAAAATAGCCATCAATAATGTGAAATGCCACATTAACTAATCCGATGCGATATGTGAAATAATTGTAGCCAGTTTTGTAGCTTTTAAAAAGTTTATAGTTGGAAGGATTTTCTCTTACTCGTATTTTCCAGAAAGATTTTTAAAAGTATTTGTGCCTGTCAAACAAGTGACAGTGAAATGTCTCTATATTCATCGTTATAAATTTTCGAGCGTTTTTATAGGAGTGTAAATGTGATTTACCAGTTACTGCTCTTTATAATGTAAAACGGAGGGCTGAATCTGAGCTGATGAAAAAAAATTGTGTTTGTCATACTTTTCTTAAAATTAGAAGTTTGTTAGTATCTAGTTTCATAGAATGTAGTTTTTAATTGCATAATAGTGCCTTTTTAAATGTATACTTTTGTTAGAATAGTTACTTTTCTTCTTTTCTACAACCTAAAGATAATTTTAGAATTATTTTTCTTCAAAATGTTCTTAAAAATCATGTCAGAGAATGAAGGAAATAATTTATTTCCTTTTATAAAAAATGCCTTGATGTTTTGCTGTACTGTTGATGTGCCAAAAAGATCAAACGTTAATGCTATACCTAACCAACACTTCCCTTCTAGAAAGGTACAATAAATGGGGTAAATATTAATTATATATTCTAATTCTTATTTTTAAACATATACTTTCTAAAATTTGTATGGAATGATGTACTTAGCGTTTTGGAAATATATTGAAAAGAAATTAGTTACCTTTTGCGAGTTTTCAATTTCATACTGTACTTTTAAAGCACTGGGAACAACTCGAATTCAATGAAATTTTCGTACCTTACCATTCTAAAAAATTAACAGTAAAGCATTTGGTTCAGAATCACTTGCTGTTTTTAATAATGCTCATTAGACACCCAACTGCAGACAGGTTTACGAGGGAAAGAAGGTTTTATGCAATTTTTTACTCAACTTTTTCCGTGTAATTCCCATTGTAAAAGTTGTTGAATCATCTTTGAAACCAAATATCCGTGTACTCCAGATAACTTGCCTTTGTCGCCAAAAATAAAGTGTATTTTTTGTAACCCAAATGTATTTATTTTATTTTGTTTTTTTTTTTTAAACTTGGCTTTAGCCTGCCTGGATGTATAGAATGTAAAGTCTGTCTGTCCCGGCTAGGCGGTGATGGTAAACCCAAACGGGGAAGGCCATTGTCTCCCTGGGGTTGGATAGGTATGGAGAGAGCGTCAAACCAGTGCCTGTCAAACTGGAAAGCAATCAATGCCCTAAGTATCATCAATTAACATCCTAAATACTAAATACTCTGCGAAAGTATTAGCTTCTCTAATTTTTTCATAAGTGATATTAATTCGAATTTGAGAGATTCCTCCGATTTTTCTTACAATCATAAATTTTCATTTTAAATTGCACCTTTTTTCTGTTAACTGGTTTAATGATTATTTGTTTAGATTACATTAGTAGGTAATTCCTAAACATGTTTTGAGGTTTTTACACCCAGAATGGGTTAAGGTATACGACTGGTCTAAAATCCTCGTTTTTTTTTTCAAAAAATGTGAAAAACATTTTATGATCTATTATTGAAGCCAGTTTAATAAGGTTTCTAAAAATATCTTACTTTTTATTCTAGCTAAATTAGAAAAAGAGTTACATCAATTTTAGTATCCAAAAAGCTATCTCATACTGGGGCCAGAAATATCTTTACACGCGTTTTGTGAGGAATGGTATTTTTGAGCAGTAGGGTTCACGGTAAACGTGATTTCTCCTATACTATTTTAAGTATGATTACAAAACTTTCTGAGTTTGTTGTTCATATTATCATAAATGTTTTGTTCTATTATCTAAAGCCAGTTCTTAAATAAAACTTTTTTCCAAGTGGTTTTGCATAAAATATCGGATTTTTTTGGTAAATTTCCATAGAAGGTGGTTTTGAACATCTGTATCTCTGAACCTTGTGTTAATATTTTAATTTCTGTAGTTCACGACACAGATGTATACATAAACGTTAGTTTCTGCCAAACAACATGTTTGTATCTTATTTAGAACTTTTATAAACGTGTTTGGCGTAACGTGGAAATTTGCCTTTATTTTTGTACAAATGTCTCAATATTTTGAAAAATTATTTTTAAAAAATTTTGCTTTTTAGTTTTTTTGTAGTTTTGAAACATATCCTACTACAAAATAACCTTTTAAAATTTATTTAAGGAATATTTTTAAAAAATGTCTCCTAGACCAGTCGGATACCTTAAACTAATCATCAATAGTACGATTTTTCTCTGTGAATAGTACAGACTCCTTAAGGGGACATCCATAAATTACGTGAGGTGTTTTTTCCAAAATCTGGACCTCCCTCCCCCTTGGTGAGATTTTGTTGGACCCCCCTCTCCCCCACGTGAGATTTACCTACAACCTTTAAATATAATTATTTATCTTATTCGTTTGCATTATGTGCTTCACAGCACCTAAAACTTTTACATAGTTAATGATGTGGGGAAAGGAGACATTATGCTATCATCAGGTTTTCTTTATTATAAAAATCATACTTAAAAAAACAAATAAAATCGTAAAATTTCTAACTTAAAAAGTTGACGTGAGATTTTAATCGACCCCCCTCCCCCCTTTTTGATCTCACGTAATTTATGGATGTCCCCTAAGGTCAACACTGATAACCTCTGTTTTTAAAATAGAGATAAGAATGAAGAGGTTTCTCCATATATATCCTAATCTATTGAGCATTCATTTGTTTGAGAAATGACTACATAAGGCTAAGCGCGCACTAGAGACTTCTGTCACGGTGACTATAAACACGAGTTCACGCGAGATGATACATTTCTATGGTGTAGTCCAGTCAAAATAGACGAAAAAAAGGCGAAAGTTCGGAAAAACTCGCATAGAGCTGAAAATTGGTACAGACGTAGATGACATCATTATAAGTGATGTACCAAAAGTCCTCATCGATCCGATGTGTGCGATTTTTTTTATAACGGTTTTAATATCGCCTCGTTTCAACTTCGAACTCCTACGGGAAAACGGGTTGCGACAGTGGCGCCGCGCGCTACTGACTCGTAGGAGTAAGGAGTGCCGAGGAGAGGGAGATGGTGAAAAACAGCTCTTTTTTGAGATATTTGCTTAGGGATTTGAACGAAAGTGTCCACATTTTTGTGTAAAAGCGTTTTTAAGAGTTTAGGAACGTGGGAATAATGAAAGAGTGACATTTTAGTACTTCGCGTGGTGAATTTGTTATTTTTTCCGAATCGTTTCAATTCATAAAGTTTTAATAAGCTCGGCTCTAATTTATGTCCACCTTTAGGATGTGAAAGCGATGAAGTAAGGGAGATCGTGAAAACAGCCTCATAAATTTCATTTATTCGAGTTCAAAATTGGAAAAATATCTTCTCGTTTTCTTTCCCTTTCAAAATTTAAGGGAAATATTTCGTAGTAAGTTTATAAAAAATTGAATTCTCAAGGGAAAACATGAATAATTACTTTTTTTAAAATGAATTTGAGTTTCCGGAGTTCAAAAAATTGAGTTTTAGGGAAAATAACTGCACCTTTTTTTACGTAGTATGCCGTTTGGACCTAATTTTTTAGTAATAATTATAATAACCATTTTTATACTGATAAAAAATAGTATTCAAAAGTTTTTTTGAAGAAAGCGCAAGTTGAGTGTGAATTGGCTCCTAACTATATACGTTTTTCCTTAATACTTTTGGTTTAAAATAGTTGATTTTTTCTATTTTAGTCAGTCAATTTTGGAAAAATTTTACATAAATTTAATGTATTTAGTAAGGTACCCAAGAATATATAATTATTTATACCCGATATTAATTCAAACTATCTTAGAAAACTACACCAACTATTTTGCTCTGCATCTAGCAGGGTTTCAAAAATAACAAACAAACGCAGCGCACTTCAGAAGAATACTAACACAAATAAAAACAGAAGCTATATGGATCCGATTAAGAGTTGATTGACAGCTATGTCTACACTGAAGTGCTGACAGAAGTAATTTGGAATTGCCCCCGACTTGGGGACCGAACGCACGGGAAGCCCTTATCTACCCCTTTATATTTTCATGGCATATGATTCAAATTATCGAAAATTTTCTTTGAAACCGTATGCACATTTGCAGTTAGTAGCATTGGCTATTTCCATGCTGTGAACGTGTTTATAATCCTGTTGCTTCATTTACCAAAAATGTCTCAAGTTCGCTTCATTTGTGGAGGACTTTTAACTGAAAATGAAACCGTTGTTGTTAAGCAAGGTATGCAATCTTTGATTACTTCTAGTATAGAAAGGAATGATGGGAACGAAGCATATATTAGTGACATTTCATCCGTGGTAATTCATGTAAAATGTCACAAGATGTACACTCGAAAACAGTGGCGGATCTACGGGGGGGGGCTTTCGGGCTGAAGCCCCCCCAAAACGTCTAATATTTTACTAAGTTTGTCAAAACGCAAAACAAATCCGAAATTCGGATGAGGCGTACCAAAACAAGTTGAAAAAGTGGGGTTTTTGATTTAAATTTCCCAAAATTTTCTGGGGGAGGACCCCCAGACCCCCCTTTTAGTGGTTTCAGTAGGATAATTCACTACCTTTTCCGTATTACCATTAACAAGAAGATTCAATTGGATTATGAAAATTCTTAGCCCCCCCACAAAAACCAAATCCTGGATCCGCCACTGCTCGAAAAAATTCTACATTTTCTCAAAAGGATTTGGCTTTACAATAATTTCAAAGGCGAATATCATCAAAAGGAGGCTGTTTTCACGAACTCCCCATCTTCATCGCTTTGACATCCTAAAGGTGGACATAAATTGAATCGTCAGTTTGAAGAAGGGAATAAGTCCAAAAATCAAGCTTTGAGAAAATCGAAAAAAACTGTATAAGTAATGGAATTTTCTTTGTATAACCGCCAAATTTTTGCTGGAAGTTCAGAACCCTATTTAGAAAACAGAGCAATCATCAAAACAAATATAACTGTATTCAAAAATATTTTACAGCCAAAATAAGTTGATGGACTTATTCCCTTCTTACACCTTATGAAATTTTTCTGATGAAAAAATCTTTAAAAACCCTTAAAATCACATTTAAATTATATTTCTCCTTAGTTTACACCACAAAAGGGTGAAATAAAAAGAATAAGACAAATGAAATTCAAAATTGTAGTGAAACTGGGTTATTAAAGCAGTATCAATGGAGTGAGTGAATATGAATGGAGTCAAACATTCCCTACATAAAAAAAAGTTTGAAAAACATTGAAATTAAGAGAAAATTTTATTTTAACTTAGTTTACAGCACAAAGAATATGATGAGAAAGAAAAATTAACTTTAATTCCAAATTAGCTTAAAAAATACAATGAATGGACATCGATTTCACAACTTCAAGGGGCGATATCTCCCTATAGGGGTTAGTTATTGTTCCCCTCTTTTCACCCATGTGTAGAGCAAAGCTTAGAGATTGTTTTGAGCACAAAAAGTCAATTTGTCATTTTTTGGACTTATTCCCTTCTTCAAACTGACGATTCAATTAGAGCCGAGCGTATTAAAACTTTATGAATTGAAAAGATTCGGAAAAAATAACAAATTCACCCCGCGAAGTACTTAAATGTCACTCTTTCATTATTCCCACTTTCCTAAACTCTTAAAAACGCTTTTACACAAAAATGTGGACACTTTCGTTCAAATCCCTAAGCAAATATCTCAAAAAAGAGCTGTTTTTCACCATCTCCCTCTCCTCGGCACTCCTTACTCCTATGAGACAGTAGCGCGCGGCGCCACTGTCGCAGCCCGTTTCCCCGTAGGAGTTCGAAGTTGAAACGAGGCGATATTAAAACCGCTATAAAAAAAATCGCACACATCGGATCGATGAGGACTTTTGGTACATCACTTATAATGATGTCATCTACGTCTGTACCAATTTTCAGCTCTATGCGAATTTTTCCGATGTTGAATGTCTATTTTGACTGGACTAGGTGAGATTCTTGGCAATCGGCCAAAGAGTCTCGTCGCCTGTGCGCACACTCTTGCTTCTTGCAATAGCCAGGGAGACAGTTTTGTCTTTGTCGCCGTGACAAAAGTCTCTAGTGCGCGCTAAGCCTAAGACTGGAAATTCTACGAAAAAAAATTTTTTGTAGAAAATATTGCGTAATTATTGGATTGTGGGAATTCTTTCGGTAAACTATTTAGTCAATTTTTCAAAAAAATGTACAGGTAATTAAATATTTTAATTTAAAAGTCGAGAACTCCGTTGCTTTCAACAATGGTCACCATTCGATGACGTCACATCCCAAACTAGGCGCACACGGGGAACTTTTGTCACCGTAACTGTTTTGTCACAATGGTTCTGGCTATGAGTGAAAGGTAAGGACCACACACGGTGCGACGCGACACATTCGTGACAATTCTGTCCGTGGCTAACAAGATAGGGCCTAGGCGAAAGGATTTATCTGCCTTTTAGATTCTATGGCCATGCGCTCAAGCTGTAATTTTGGAAAATGTCACGTTCTCGTTTGCCCACTCTTATTTTCTCGGTGACAGCGACGTGACAATGATGCCTACTGTCATGGTGACAAAAGTTGTTCGTGTGCGTGCGCTTTGAAAAAGGTTCAAAAAAATTAACAAAAATCCCCTTTTTCAAAAAGCGGATTTTTGTTAATTTTTTTGCTATCAAAATTTCTCGATCGGCCTCAAATTTTGGGAATTAGAAAGAATCACAATATTTTTAAAACATGAGGGAAAATCAATTCCAGAATATCAGGGAATTTTTAAACAAATTTTCAGTATTTTTCAATTTGGCAACATCATTATAAAAAAAATGGACTGTTTGTTGTTTTTGTTTTCTTATCTTATCGCGGCAGCTTTGAGTTTCTTTGCTGGACTTTCAGCCTTTCAGGCATGGTGGCATGTGGCAAATGTCCCTACATAGCCAAATGGCTTAACTATGAATGAATGAATGAAAGGCTTAACATCTTGTGAATATTTGACTGAACTTTAAACACTCCATATCCACTCTTTTTGGTAAATAACCCTCTTATAGGATTTTCATATTTTAGCAAAATGAAGGAAATCACGATCGTTGCTTCTGGAAATTGGTAAATATTTAGATCTGTTTCTAATTTTGAATTTATACACTACCCTACAAAAATTAACCGGACACCAGACAATTTGCATGAAATCCGGCTGAATCTCATTTTTTAAAGAATGACTGAAAATTAAGTTTGATTCTGCGATTTATTTGTGATAATTTGCGTTTGTAAGGAAGTGTGAATGTTGCCAAGCATAACAATGTGAGTGATGGGTATGAATGCCGAAAGAAAGGAGAGAATGAACATCGGATTAGATTCAGTGTGCGTGCGGGATCGCGGTTCTAACGGGAGATATTTAATCATGATTCATAATGGTTATTAGTATTTTCGGACTTAAAAGTATAGGAGTATGAATGATATTTGAGAGCTTGGATGGAATGGATGTAGATCGCGGATGATTGGAATAGCGTTAAAGTTGCAAAGGTTTCTTAAATGGAATGATTGTAGAAAGGAATGAAAGTAATTTTGGTGGTTCTATGAAAGTTGGTTAATTGGATGAAAACTTGGTTCTCTTTGAGAAACGCGTGTTTGGCGCACTTGGCGAGATTTTCTTGGCGCCAAAAATCGGGGCCTCAGCTTGTAAAGTTTAACCTTTTTTTACATTTCAATGCTTACTTGTGACCTGGTAAGGTTCCTACTTTAGTTCTGCGTGAAATTGTGATGATATTTCGATTTTCGAAACGAAATAAACTTGGGGACTTAGAAAGAAGTTATGAAGCAAGTAAGTCACTTTAGAGGGTTAAATTTCGAGAGAGTTATTAAAGCCGCGGCCAATTTTCGTTGTAGAAAGACTGCGGGAGTTGGGACACTAATTGCACCTGTTGTTTGTCCCTCAAAAGCATGGGTGTCATTTAGGGGGGGCAACCGTCCCCCCAAGGTTTCCACAGTTATGTGAAAAATAGCTGCAAGTCCCTTGAAAATTTTGTAACTTCAACAAGGAGCTTTGGTTGCAACCTAAAAAGTCTCAAGAGTAGTTAAAACACTACTTTTGAGGGTTAAATTTCAAAAATTTTTCTGGGGGAGGATCCCCAGTCCCCCTCTATAATTTTGACCTCTGTTAAACTGTTTTTCCTCCTGAATATTCTGTCGCATTCAAGAAGCTTTTCCTTTTTAGTGCTCAAAAAGAGTTTGAAAAAGAGATAAAACACTAGTTTAAAGGGGTAAGTTCAAAAAAATTTCTGGAGGAGGCCCCCAGTCCCCCTCTAAAATTTTTATGTCGGTTTTATAGTTTTTCCCTTTAGGATTCTGCCACCTACAAGAAGCTTTTCCCGGTACTACTCCAGAATCCCGGCGCAAGCGATAAAGTCGTCAATAATGATGCAAACAGCGCCAAACGGAATATCACCGCTTGTAACCCTTTGCTTGTAAAAAATAACAACAATGCCATTCCATGAACCTTTTTATTTAAAAATGTAACACTCAAATAAACATATTTTAAACTATACTTACCAGTTTTAAAATTTTAAATTTCATTGAAATATATTTTAAGATAATTAATATGATTTTTAAACAGACTTATATATAGTTTTTCTTTTAAAAAATTGTTATTTTCATTATGTTTTTTGTAACATTGGGGTAAGCAGATATCTTTTTGAGCAGAAATAAAGCTATTTTAATGCGGCAAGATTTGCGCCGGCTTTCTAGAGAAGTACCCTTTTCCCTTTAGGAGCTCCACAAAGAGTTTGAAAAAGAGATAAAACACTTCTTTAAAGGGTAATTTTAAAAAAATTCTGGGGGAGGACCCCTAGCCCCCTTGAGACTGACATTTATTTGTAGCTTTTTCCCCTAGAAAATTCTGTGGTTTACAAGAAACTGTTCTCTTTGGATGTAGCCCAAAGGGTCTCAAAATGAGCTAAACTGCTACTTTAACCCCTTAACAGTGTCGAGACCCCTGAGTTTCAATCTATTGTTGAGAGTATGCCTTGAAAGGTCAATAATGATATTGCAGCACGTAAAAGTCAATCACTTCAAATTAAATCGTGCAGTTTTTCAGTTGAAGTATCACACCTTGGTGTTCGGTCCATTATTGTAGGGTATTGTACATGAGGTATCATGGATGTGTTTGTTTTGGTTATTCAAGTGGTTTACGTGTCTCATATTGATAACTTGTGTCAAGGAAGTTTTCTCAAAGCCACATCTTTCATGTTAAAGAAATAGAAAAGATTTAAAAAAAGAAGGTTTAGATTGGGGAAAGTTTTATAAAACCATGTGCTTGCGATTTTAAATTACCCAGTTTTCTGGATTACGACCGAATGCTATTATAAAATCTTGTTGAATAATTATAATTCCACTTTGTATTTTAGGGGCACCGCAATTGCAAGAATCGTAGGTGACAATGTTCCGAAACTCGACAAGTTGGACGAGACTCTAAAAATGTATGTGTTAGAAGAAAAGGATGGTGATAGGAAGTTGAGTGAAATAACCAACACTACTCATGAAAGTATCAAGAATCTACCTGATTTTAAAATTCCTGAGAATGTTGTAAGTATGCTTGTTTTACAATCATAAAATTTTTACAGCTCAACTTTTTTAAACTTTAATTTAAACTTTTATGGCTGCATTTGAAACAAGTTCTCCATGGTGGGAATAGGTTGTCAAAAATGGGATATCTGCCACTGCTATGGAGCAGTAAACAAGTTGATGACTGCTTTAGTTGCTATGGAGCAAAGGCGGGTCCAGACCAGATTTTCAGGGGGCATATCAGAAGGTATGTTATACAGGGTGGCTACAGATCAGGGAAAAGTCAGGGAATTTCATTCTTCTGGAAAAGTCATAAATTCTTAAAAAGTTTTAAAAATCAGGGAAATTATCAATAATCAACTCATAAGGAGCAATGCTATCTAAAGGGTTTCAAAATGAGTCAAAACACTACTTTTAAGGGTAAAAATTCCAAAAATTTTCTGGGGGAGGACCCCAAGCCCCCCTCAAAATTTTGAAATACATATATCATGATCTGATTTTCCTTGAAAATTCTGTGACTTATGAGGAGTTATCTTTATTTTGTGTAATATGAAGGATTTAAAAAATGAATTAAAACACTACTTTAAGAGACAAAATTTCAAAATTTTTGTGAACTATAAGATCCCCCAAACTCCCCTCAAAATTTTGCTGTTTATGCTGGGTTACTTTGATAATTATGCTGCTCTTCGTTAAGCGGTGCACTTGTGTAGTACTCCAAAAAATTTTAAAATGATCTAAAAAATGCTTTTTCGAGGGGGGAAATTTCCCAAAATTTTTCTGGTGGGGGTCCCCCGGACCCTCCAATTTTATTGGGAATTCACATTGTTTATACAAAATTTTTAAATTAAATTCTCCAAAATTAATGTACGATGTATCAGTCATATAATAAAACTTAACGTACAATTGTAACCTGAAAAAAATGTCAGGTAACCCCCCTTTAAACAAAAGTCTAGTTACGGCCGTGTTATAAGCCAGGCATGTGATATTTTAGAGGTGTTGAGAATCGGAATTCCGCTCAATTGTGTGCGGAATTAATATTTCAAAGCAGGAAAAAATCGGAATATTTGTTTCCTGAGTGGACATAGAGTGTACCAAAACGATTTAAAATCGTTTTTTAGGTACAAATTTCAAAAAAATTCTGAGATTGAGTTTAGTAAGATGAGAATCCTATCTAAAATGTATTAAAAAGCTAAATTGAACCTATTGTATGGGATAGGGATTTGAATTTAGGCCCCTCCCTTTTCTCTACTTTTCATAGCTGAAAATTTAAAAGAAAAAAAAACACTCATATTTGATAGTAGTTTTTTATTTATTTGCATATAAAAAATATTAGTACATCCCTATAATTAATAATTTACATTATGAATATTTTTAAAAGTGATATAATTATTTTGCTTTCAAACATCTATTTGATAGAAGTATATCTTTGTGTGAAGTAACTAGCTAAAAGTTTTTAAATTATTAGGAAAAGCCAAAACTAAAAGATGAATATCGGGGAAATTTTAAAATAATAGTCAGGGAAATTTTTTCCTCAAATTCTGTAGCCACCCTGTTTCCTAGTGTGCTTTTGAGCAGAGGATATTTAAGGATTCAGTGGTCTGTCCAAGGCAATTTTAGGTACGTACGTATTAAGGCCACCACAGCTACAGATTTGGCCTTAAAAATACCTTATAATCTAATCTAATAATAAAACCTTATAATCTATCGTATAAATATATATCTTATAATCTTAATTAAAACCATCAAATCTGTAGCTGTGGTGGCGTTAATACGTAAGAACCCAATTTTACTACCTTTTTTCGGTACATTCAGCATTTGATAAATAGGTACTTTCACAATTTCAGTTTTAGTAAAAAGGTACCTTCTTAAAATACATTTTTGTAAGAAAATTCTCTAGGAAGCTATGTTTTTTTAATACAGTAAAACCTCTCTTGAGCGACCATCCTCCGTTCCACGAAAAATTGGTCATTAAGAGGGGTGGTTGCACAAAAAGGGTCATCTTTAATATTGAAAGATGTTGCTTTAGATCAGTGTTTCCCAACCTTTTTCGGTCCATGCCCCACCGAAGCCTTTCTAAATGTCCCCCCATGTCTTTTTTTTTTCTCGAAAATACTTCTTGGAAAGTAAATAATACTTGGTGGTTCATGCCCCACTTGGGGGGAAAACCCTAAAATAGCTTATTATGTACAGTAGGGGGGAAAACGACTCAAATGAGATTTCTGGCGAACCACTTGGGTTAGGAAGACAAAGGAGGTGTCGTTTTTCATTAATTAAAGTATTCTTTTACCAAAAAATTTTCGAGTCCTTAGAGCAGGTATGTGCAACCTTTTTGAACCTGCGGGCCAGACTCAAAAGATTAAAATGATGTGGAGGGCCATAGAGTAGAAAATGGGTATAATTTTGAAAAAAAGGCGTTTTTTATCAAACGGTTATAGTACTAAAATTAAACATTAATCTGGACTAGAATTACATATAATTCTTGTAATTCTAAAGAATCTTGAATCTTGATTAAGAATTATTATAAGTATAATGCATAAGTTAGATTAGTCTCAGGCGTGTAAATAAAAGTGTTCAATTTCGGGAGGGGCCCCAGATTATTCCTCAGCCCCTCCCATCTATATTTAATAGGTCTAATGTAGCACTACAGTACATTTTTGGGTAGAATTTGCGTCTTAAAGAATGTAGTAATAAAGTTCCAACTACCAAAGGGGGTCTGAAGGTCCTTCCCCGAAAATTTTTGGAGATTTGATTCAAAAAAACAGGTTTTTAACTAGATTTGGAACATCTAGTTCAGATTTGGATTTTTGGGTAGGATTTGTATTAACTTATTGTAAAATAGTTTAATTCCAAGTCCTAAGGGGGGCTGAGGGATCCCCCCAGAAACCTTGGATGTAACTGGAAGCTGGAACTGGATTTAAACCTTGGAACTGGAACTGAGGAACCGGTTCCACATTTTAACTAATACGTAACATCCCTTGTAATTTATAAGAGAGAAAATCAAAAGTTATTACTGTAACATGTAATACATTAGGGATGAAAAATATTTTTCACTATAAAAATTGTGCATTTTACATTCAAACAAGACATGTTCCCAAGACTCAGATTTATTTAAATTGCAAAATTTACAAGTTTGGTCAGGGTGTATTTTAAAGATTTTTCCTTCATAAAGTTTATTGGTTCCATCTCAATTGAAATCAAATATTTTTGTCTGATATATTTAATCCTGAAATCATGTAATCTTCAATGAAGGGATTGAGTTAGCTTGTAACTCACAATGTAAAGCTGTTGGAGTAAGCTATTGGTTGATCCATGCACCTCAGATTTTTAAATTATGTAGACTTTTTTACATCTGGTGTTCATGTGATGTTTGAAAATTAAATTTTTCTTAGATGAAATCAGCTGATGATTTAGGAGTGCGTTGTAACGGGGACCCCCACCACGAGCCCGCCTACCGTACTCTGTCGTCGGGTCACTCTCCGAACAGTTCGTCTCACTACGACAGTTTGAGGCGAAAGCACAGCACGTCCTTTGAGCAGGAGAACCCGTCTCCCGTTGCCAAAGGAGAGGGCCTCTATTCCACGGGCTCGGTTTACTCGCAGCCGGGGACGGTGCAGAGACCTCCAATGCTGGGGCAAGCGCCCGAGTACATGGACATGACCATCACCCTCCTTCCCCAGGAGAATGGGTTTGGGTTCAGGATTGTTGGTGGAACGGAAGTAGGATTTCAAGTAAGAAAATTTTACTGATTGTTCCCTGTGAAACACAGGATCTTGCATGTCTTATGGATGGAAAATCTCCTTAAAGGTCTTGAAGTACTTTTCAAAGCTATTTGTAGCTATACTATTTTGCTTCATTTAAGCTGGGTGGAGTTTTTGTAATTTTAAAAACATTAATTTCAACGAGGCAAACTATTGCGGATTGTAAAGCAGTTTTTTCTCACTCTTTTCAACAGGCTATTGGCCATATAGTTCCTGGAGGTGCTGCAGATTTGGACGGAAGAATACGAACTGGCGACGAGATCGTATCTATCGACAACCAAATGGTTTTGAACACTTCCCACCGGCACGTTGTGAACCTGATAGGCAACTCTGCTAACATTGGCAAGTTGACACTTGGATTGAGGCGCAGAGTTTGGCCTGTTGGTAAGAGATTTTCAAAAATTCTGTAGTCCTAATGAACTTGACAATTATTTATGTCTCCAACTTTTTTAGTTTTTTTGTAACTTTGTTTTGAAATTTCTATGTACCTATTTCACCATCCTCTAAGTTATATAAAAATTTAAATTCATTAATATAGAGCAGGTATGGGCAACCTTTTCGAATCCGCGGGCCGGATTCAATGATTTTAATGACGTGGAGGGCCATAGAGTAGATAACCTAATATTTTTTAAAGTAAAAAATGAGTAGTTTTATTACATATATTTACGAAGTTTAATACTAAAGTTGAAATTTAATCTTGACTTATACAATATATTGATTACATACAATAATTATAGTGAAGTTACATTAATCTGGACTAGAATAACATTATATACAGTAACTATAAAGTTAGTTACATTAATCTGGACTAAAATAATGTCTTGATTACATACAATAATTATAATGTTTAAGTTACATTAATATGAGCTAAAATAATATTCAGAGCTCATAGTATTGAAAAAATATTTCAGGACACACTTTAACAATTGTCATTACATGATACAGGAAAATTAATGGAGGAGGAATTAGTGTTCAGGAGGACAGATTAACTTTAGCAGCATTGGGAAAGACAGAGAATGACTACCAAGTTACTCTATACTTCCAAGTTAGGATGAAACAGGAGGGGAATATCAACCGTCGGCGATCGTCCGTCGTGAAGTAACAATTCTCCCAAGAACGAAATATAGTTGTACAGCACGTTTTAACTGCTAAAATTAGGTTATTTTCGGGGGAAAGTTCTGTATCCCCTCTTTTGCTCTTGTTGACGAAAACCAGAGTGATTTTTAGTACAATTTTTAAAATGTTCCACGGGCCGGATCCGGCCCGCGGGCCGTAGGTTGCCCATCGTTGATATAGAGTATAGTTACATGAATATTACAAATAATCACAGATTTTTAAAATGTCAATGTTTATACCTGGGATGGCCAACCTGCAGATCATTAACTTAATTTAGTGACAACTAGTTGATATGCCTGGCCTTGCACAGGTGGAGTGTTTCAATTTATTGTTCGTTTAAGTTTCCTCAAATTACATGTCTAATTTTCTGTATCCGCAATTACCAATCATCCCGGTATCCTTGGCACCTTTTCCATATCTGAAGTTGCCGGTAATTTTCCTATCTGGGTGTTCCCGGAATCGGACCTGGAAAAAGTTGTAACCTTCCCCCGAACCTTATAAAATTTGACCAAACATTATGTATTGCTCCTATGGAGCTGGCAGAAGCTTCCCCCGAACCAGGTTCGTAGGTTCGGGCACTTTTTCCAGATCCGCCCGGAATATTTTGGAAAATAATATTGAAAATGTGGTTCACCCAGACTTTTTGCTTTTTTGTCAATGTGGATATGCTTAAAATGTGTTTATTGACATCCTGCAGGAGAAGCGTCCCAAAAATGCCAAGTACAACAACAATTAATACAGGACTTACTGCAGGAAAATGATATATTAACTCAGTACTTAAGGGAACCAGATCTTCCTGACCTTCCAGAGATCCTGACTTTTCGAATCCCCTTGACAGACGGGCTGCTGGGGGTCAGTCTCAGAAGAAGCACCTTTACTGCAAACAGTTCCAGGGACCTGGGAATATTTATCAAGACTGTGACTCCTGGAGGAGCTGCTTCCAAGGTAGGTTGCATACATAAAAAAGTTTATACCAAAAGACAGTTTGGTATGAATTAATGTAAATACAGTAAAACCTTTTTAAAATATTTATAGTCTGTGTAATTTGAAACGGCGGTTGAAAAGTCACATGATTTCCCCAGTCTCCACACCTTTCCCCTGTGCGTTGCCATGGTTTCTACCCATCTTATTTTTTCCCCACAACACGCCAAGCTGGCAGGTTTACATGCTGCCGGCGAATCCAGGAAGTCCTGCAAAAACAGATTGCGATAGCTAATTTTTTCCAACTGACGAAGAACACCAGTTCCACCAATCAAATACCACTAAATCAAATAATAATAATAATTGCTTCAGATTGTTGGAAAAGCTCATTTGATAGGTTTGGATCTTTTCCAACTCGATGATGTCACGCTTACGAACTAATCAAATTAGCTTTTCCGCTCTTGCAATTAAAAATATTCCCGAAACACACCAGAAGACATTGGTTTTTGATTCAAAGATGACGAAAATGTTGCGTCTGATGTGGCAAACGGCTTGCCACCTGACGAAATGATAAGTAAATTTACTCGCCAACTTTGAGTTGCCAACTGGAAATTTCACGCCCTGCCTTAACTGATGTTGATGTGCAAAAATAAAGCAGAACTGCTTACATTTTCTCCTTTGTTACCAAGGCCACGGACTTCAACTAGTGACGTCCAACCGCCTATTTTGTTTACAGAGACTATAGTCTCTGAATATCCCTTAATGTAGTGATGCACAACCTGCGGCCCGCGGGCCACATGCGGCCCGCGAACCATCAACATGCGGCCCGCGAACGAATTTGGATATTTCAGATAATTCCTAACTTTTGTTACTTTCCTTATTTTAACCGAGAAAAAGTGACGATTTATAGCGAAAAAAGTCGGGAAAATCGCGATTTTTCGAGTTTCGTTTTGCTCGCGAAGTGTTCCGTTCCTGCCGCGATTTTTGGGCGGGCGGGCGCCAAATTGAAGTTGGCTTCTTCTTGTATTGTTTGTGCGATGGTGTGATGTGGGAAAAACAACTTAACAATGGTTTGAAGTTTTGAAGCCAGAAGTCCGGTGTTTAGGATCACGCGCCGCGGAAAAGTCGAAAAATAGCGATTTTTCGCGAAAGTGCCGTTTTTACGGCGCCTAGTTGAAGCTGGCTTCTTTTCACATTGTAATTGCAATGCAGAAAAAATTTAAGCGTGGTCAGAGGAGTTTAATAAGTCTAGTGATACCTCTGACATAGCTTTTTTTTTATCAATTTTAGTATTTTCAACAAATTTTTCTTAAGGATTTCCCAAGTTCTAAATTTTTGCAAAAAGATCACTTTGAAACAAGATTAGATAATAATGCAGTGTATTTTTTTAATTCTTATTAGATCATAACCTGTTTCAGATATGGTATCAAGGGGGATAGCAGAAGGCTGGGGGCCAAAAAAAATCCCAAAAATCCCCCCCAAAAAAATCGAACTTGATTTCTAAAATAAGTTAAAACCCTGTTTTTTAGGGTCAAATTTCCAAAATTTTTCTGGGGTAGGACCCCCAAATCCCCCTTTACATTTGGAATTCTATAATTATCATTTTTTTAATAAATATTAAGTTAATCAAAATGCAAATCCCATCTTAAAATATATGTCCAATATTTGGGCTAAATGTGCAAAAACTAGTCAATGCTTTGTTTTTTTGGGGTTAAATTTCAAAAATTTTCTGGGGAGGACCCCTATAACCCTTTAATGGTACAAACAAGTTCCTTGGCAAATTCTACCTTATTTTTACTGTTACTCTGTTTGCGGCCCTCCGTGTCTCAATCAACTATGTGAGTGGCCCCCCTCCCAAAAAGGTTGTGCATCCCTACCTTAAGGAATAATCTCACAAACATCAAATTTTTTGATGATTCCAATTCTTTGATAATGGTCACTTTTCCCTTTGTATAATAATCTTGTTAGTGTGGAGTATGAAAAGTAGACTCACCACACTTGTAGGGCAAAAGTCTACCAGTAGAGACCACTCTAGTCTAGTGATGTTCAAAATGGTTGGTTGGGTACTTGCTTGATTGGAAGTTAATGTTTACTGGTGTCTAGAACTAGGTGTCCAAAACAAGTTAAAGCGCTGTTTTTAGGGTCAAATTTTAAAAAAATATCTGGGACAGTATAGTGAGTCTATTTTTACTACTTACGCGTCGTTCTGCTCTAGCTATCACCGCTTCAATTTTTCGTTTTCCACACTTAAGGGGAGCTAAAAAATTAAACCTGGATCGACCTTTGATAATGGTCAATTTTCCCTCCTCATAATTCCTCCAGCTAAAAGCACTCTATTTTGCCACTCAGGACGGACGTCTGCAAGCCAACGACCGAATCGTCGGCATCAACGGCATCTCCCTGCGGGATGTGATCGAAAGCTGCGCTGTGGGGACGCTACGCGCCGCCTTGACAAAGTCCTCTGTCTTACTCACGGTGGAGCGGATCACAGGGCAGGTCAGGGAGCACTGTAAGCTGCCGAGAGGGGGAGTGGACACAGAAGGAGCCCAAGGACCTGGTATGCAGAGCAAACAACGTATTCCTGGTAAGGATGGGTAATTTTCATTATAAATCACATTCTTGTTCACATTCTATTTTCTGAGAATTTATCCCTTATTAAAAAGTATTCTTATTATTAAGCCTATCTTGTCTGTAAGAGAACTCTACATATTTCGGTTGCTGCTTTTCATTTTCAATAGTAAATTTTTCTATCAATTCAAAACTAGTAACTTTTCTCTTAGAAATATACAAGGAAATTATTTTATACCAAAATGTCACAAAATTTTTTTTCACAAATCAAACGTTGTTCTTGGTCCCTTTTTGTTCAATAAACTAAATGAAACCCTTAAAACCACTAATAATAGATCTGATTAGAAATCTGGACTACATAATTTCATAGCAGGACACAATGACATAGAAATATTATTTATATTTAAACTAAATAGAGTCAGCGCTGCTTTGTTGCCTAGGGAGAGTTTTTGGTACTGGGTACCATGGACGAGCTACGAGCTCTTTTGGTATTTCAAAACTACTATTTTCTTTATGTATGTATGTTTTCGTCTTTTTTTTTTGTTGTCTCTTCAATGTTGTGTGCGTATTATTCCATTGTTTTTCTTTCGTGTAATTTTTAATTATATTTTGTTGAAATAAATCCTTGAATCACATCAATGTTCTTTTCTAAAAACAGGCATGAGATTCATCCTAGTTTTGTCGGATTTTCCGACTTTGTACGATTTTTCTGAGAATTTTAAAATTCCTTGAACCTTCCACTGCAAAAAAAATTTGGACATGGCGTTAAAAATAAGCTAAACCCTTGAATGAGGTATTCTCACGTTTTGAGATTAAATTTTATTAAAATAGTAGATAAAAAACCATGAAGGATGACGTTTACATCGAGTATTTTCGTAGCCTAGTTTCTGAGATATAAATTTTTGAAATTTCGTTTTTTATTTGGGCGCGAAAACACTCTCGGTCACATCCAATAGAAGCCCGTTTTCTGATAACGTGACTTTTCTGACGTTTCGGCGAAAATGAAATTGAATTTTAAATTATTTAAAACACATCTTTGAACTTAAAATCAGAAATTTGGTAGTTTTAAACCATAATGTATCAAAAAAGCATGAAATCAAGCAAATCCCTCACTCATGCAAATACCTCATTTTAGGATCAAATTTCCAAAAACTTTCCGAGGGAGGACCCCCAATCCCCTTTTTAGAACTTGGAACTCTATTTTTCAAATCTTTTTTATATTAAGTACATTAACATGCAAATTCTACCTAAAAATATATTGGAAAATAATATTGAAAATTTGTTTCATGCAGACTTTTTGCTTTTTTGTCTATGTGGATATGCTAAAATGTGTTTATTGACTTCCTGCAGGAGGTGGGTCTCAAAATCTTCAACAATTACATCTACAATTCTTTCTGCAACATTAATTAAAAGAGAACTCAATGCAGGACAATTATAAATTCATTCCTGACCTTTCAGATATCCTGACCTTCCGGATCCCCTTGACAGACGGGCTGCTGGGGGTCATTCTCGAGGAAAGAAGCACCTTAACTGCAAACGGTTCCAGGGACCTGGGAATATTTATCAAGACTGTGATTCCTGGAGGAGCTGCTTCCAAGGTAGGTTGCATACAAAAAAAAGTTTATACCAAAAGGCAGTTTTGTATGAAGTAATGAAAATACAGTAAAACCTTTTTAAAATATTTATAGTCTGTGTAATTTGAATCGACGGTTGAAAACTCGCGTGATTTCCCCAGTCTCCACACCTTTCCCCTGTGCGTTGCCATGGTTTCTACCCATCTTATTTTTCCCCACAACACGCCAAGCTGGCAGGTTTAAATGCTGCCGGCGAATCCAGGGAGTCCTGCAAAAACAGATTGCGATAGCTAATTTTTTCCAACTGACGAAGAACAAATCCACCAATCAAATACCACTAAATCAAATAATAATAATTGCTTCAGATTGTTGGAGAAGCTCATTTGGTACTCGATAGGTTTGGATCTTTTCCAACTCGATGATGTCATGCTTACGAACTAATCAAATTAGCTTTTCCGCTCTTGCAATTAAAAATATTCCTGAAACACACCAGAAGACATTGGTTTTTGATTCTAAGATGACGAAAATGATGATCTGATGTGGCAAATGGCTTGCCACCTGACGAAATGTATAAGTAAATTTACTCGCCTATAGACTATAGTCTCTGAATATCCCTTAATGAATAATCTCACAAACTTCAAATTTTTCGATGGTTCCAATTCTTTGATAATGATCACTTTTCCCTTTATATAATAATCTTGTTAGTGGAGTATGAAAAGTCATTATCTTAGACTCACCACACTTGTAGGGCAAAAGTCTACCAGTAGAGACCACTCTAGTCTAGTGTTCAAAATGGTGGGTTGGGTACTTGCTTGATTGGAAGTTAATGTTTACTGGTCAGTTTTAGGTTTTAATGATTGCAGATAGAGATATGATCTGAAGTGTAGACATAACTCTGCTATTATTTTAGATTTATTTTATAGTGGAAATTAGGTGGTCAGTACAGGGGTCAATCCAGCCGAAAATTGGGGCCCTTTTGTCGCCCTTTCACAAATTGATTTTGAGTTGTCTTCTTTTAGCAATTTTCTTTAATGATTATTAGCAGGAAAACAGTCACAAAATATTTCATTTGAATTCTTCACTATTTCCTTGGTTAGTGAGTCTATTTTTACTACTTACACGGGGATCTGCTAGCTGTCACCACTTCAATTTTTCTCAAAAAACATTTCATTTTCCACACTAAGGGAACTAACCCATACTATGTGACCCATTTTTTACCCCCCTTCCCCCCCTTGGTGACCATCCGTAGTATATGCCATGACCCCCCCTCTAGTTTTCGCGTAGTAATTTATAAATACGGTTTGCCATCATTTTCTGCAAACAGAAAGTTTAAAAAAATTAATTTTGCTTAATTTGTCTAATTTTAATAAGTGATTTGGTTTAATTAGTCTTAATTTGGCAAATTTCAATAATAATTTTTTTGGCTTAATTTTGTCGTATTGACTAGAAGAAATTGACTACGTGACGAAACCCTAAGCCCCCCCCTGTGACCGAGCGTTATATTTTGAAGACCCCCCTCCCTCCCCTGAATGGGTCACGTAGTATGGGTACGTTCCCTAAGAGGGATTTAAAAAATAAAACCTGGATCGACCTCTGATATAATGGTCAATTTTCCCTCCTCATAAAATTCCCCCAGCTAAAAGCACTCTATTTTGCCACTCAGGACGGACGGCTGAAAGTCAACGACCGACTCGTCAGCGTCGGCACCACTTCCCTGGCGGGTATGAGCTTCAGCTGCGTCATGGAGACGGTCCGCGCCGCCACGACACAGCCCTCCGTCTTGCTCACGGTGGAGCGAATCACAGGGCAGGTCGGGGCTCCCTCGGGGAGTTCTTTGACCAGAGGGGGAGTGAAAGCAGAAAGAGCACAAGGACCTGGTATGCAGAGAAAACAGCGTATTCCTGGTAGGATACGTGATGATGAAAATGATGTTGTGTCCACGACGAGTCCAAATCAAGGTAAGATCATACATGTGATTCTTCCGCCAATTGGCGGAAATCCGCCAATTTGCTTAGCAAAATAAAAATCCAAACAATTAGATTTGCAAAATTGAAGTTCCACTTTCTTATTTTCCAATCGTGTTTTTACTGAAGACTCTAGCCGCGAGTGTTGTACAGTAATAAGTTTTATGTAAAATCGAAATAATATGAAAACTAGTTGATTTAAGCTAAAAAATATGACTAGCATATCAAATCGTAGATCTCGGGAACGGGAAGTAGAAGCCAATTGACCCCTTTTAAAATGAAGGAGAATTTAGGTGTCATCGAATTTTTTTTTAAATATTTTCCGCCAATTTATTGGGAGAGTGATCACATGTATGTAAGATGGGTAATTTTCACTGTAAATTACTTTCTTGTTTAATCACATCGTTGTTCTTTCCTGAAAGAAAAAAGTTGAGTTATTTCAGGAGAAGTGTTTACATTTAGCTTAAATTTGAGAAAAATGGACAATTTTTCAAATTTTTAAGAAAAGAACCATTTCTGAGCTAAAAGATTATAAGAAAGTGTGTAAGAAAGACTAAAAAGGAGAGTCTAGAGATCATTAAAATATAAATCTATGGATTATGTAGTTAGCCTGTGTTAAAGGTTTATTAACTTATAAAGGTAGCTCTGTACAGGCCTGACAAGAGGGGGAGGGGGTACGATCCGCCCGGGCTTGCAGGGGACCGGGGACCCAAAGATTTTCATATTGAGTACTAAGACTGATATCATTTTGAATATTTTGGAAATTAATTTGTTCACATAAAGGCCCAAAAATGAGTAAATTCACAAATTTCTAGGGGTATATTTTCAAAAATTTTCTGGGGGGACCCCCAAACCCCCTTTATTGCTTGTTACTCATCGTATTATCGAAAGAAAATGATATTTTTAAGTTGAGGGAAATTCATGTCTAGAAATATTCTAAAAATTACATTAAAGCCTATGAATGCATGGGAGAGGTTACTTCAGAAAATTTTTGCCCCCTACCTCGAAATGAGAAGTATAGGTATGTCACTTGGGGGCCCGCTTCTCAACCTAGGGCCCAACTTGGCTCTCGGCAGCCCTGGCTCTGTATAATGTGCAAGCGCATTGTGGCTAGTAAAAGGGTTTGCTCTGCTTAAGATCCATTAAACTTTAATGGATCTTAAGCAGAGCAAACACTTGTCTAAAGTGCAGCCCAAAAGCCTTTAAAATGCGGCCCAAACGCAAATTATGAAAATATTAAAATTTGCACATTTTTATTTTTAAAAAATAAATGTTTGCAATATTTTTTATATAAATAGATTCGAACTGAAATAAAAATATTTATGGAAGCAAAAGGGGAACCTCCCTGTGACTAAATTTAAAGACGAAGATTAGGTTTTAGATTTAGCATTTTTAGTAGACTTAACAGAACATTTGAATGGTTTCAATTTGAGACTTCAAGGGGAAAAATCAATTTATTAATGATATGTTCCAGAATCCAGACAATAACAGTGTTTGAAAGAAAGTTGACATTTTGGGGCACAATCAAATAAAAGTAAAATATTTGACACTCCAGCAGATGAGTGGAGGACTAATCAATGGTCACCACTTTTTCAGTTGTAGTCGACTAGACTAGTACTTGCCCTCCTCTCTCTTGCGTTACCATCCTATACCGTGCTGATGAGTCCTAACAAGGACGAAACCGGTCCACGGTTGGAGGTGACGCTTGAGAGTTGTGAGTTTACACCTATTGTCAGCTTAACCAGCAATAAATGGTGAAATTCTCCTTTTATTTGACACATTTCAGTACTTTGGCTGCACAAGCCTGTGAATTGCACAATATATATGCTGCATTAATTTGTGATTTAATTCAAGAGTTGGAAAGTAGAATTCAAGATTTTCGAAAAAAAGATCATTTCAACATATTTTTACCCCATTTTCTCTAGAAGATGAATTACCTTCAAATAGAATGCATTGAACTGCAAAGCGATGTTCAACTGAAAGAAAAATTTGCAAATGTTTCTTTACTGGAGTTTTATAAAGATTACCTACCCGCGATAAATATCCTAATTTATCACCATCATGCTTTATTAAAGTCTTCAGCTTTTGGCAGTCTTGAAAATGCATTGAGAATTGCAACCTAGTCTATTTAACCCTATATCAATTTGCATGTTCAACAAAAGAAAAATTATCCATCGCATTAATTTGAATTATTTCTCTCTTTATGGAATCCGAACTAAATGAAACGAAACTTTTACAAATTTAAATTAAATATGTACCTACATATCTAATTAAAAATTTTAAAAATTATAATGAAAATAAGTTAATTTATTTTAATAAAAATACATAGTGTAAATTTTTATTTCAATTTGTTGAAAAAATATTGTGCAGCCCAGCAAATTTTTTTTTCGTTGCAATGTGGCCCTCAAACAGTCATAGTTTAGACACCTCTATGCTTTAAAGCTTTCTCTCCATACCATCAGTTCCTGAAAATGTGTGGCCCAGCGTTGTGAACTCCTCCAGCAAAGAATACAACCAGAGACATACAATTGTGAGAAATTTCATTTTCAGCACAAAAATTAAGTTTCCTAAAAAAAGAAAAGAAACCCTGCCAAGTGGGGGTTGAATTGGGATTTTAGAGTTCCGGATAAAGAGTTCATCACGGTACTACAGAATGTTTTCATTAGAAGTTGGAGTCTCTGTAAAATGTCTTAAATATAATCATGTATATTAGAATAAAAATGTTTATAAATATTACATGCTTGGGGTGAGAACAGAGACAGTTCTCCAAAGGGTGAGGTGCTATTCGGCAAAAGTTTAAAAACCCTTGTTTTTGAGGAAATGGTGTTTACTTTGCCTAAAGGTTGTACTACATTTTAATTTTTCCTTTCAGATGAGGCCTCTGAATCTTCGTTTGGACGCAGCAATGTGTATTTAACTCTTATCTCTCTTCACCTTGTGTTAATATTTCTTTTAGTCATTAACATTTCAAAGGATGTATTTACACATAAAAGTTTATACTTATAGTTGTATGTTAAAAAGAAATACTATGTTCATTTTCATAGAGTTACTACTCATTGTGTACATAGGCCACATTTAAGTGTGATCATATCAAAGTGTGGAGTATATTGTGTTTAAAAGTAGCATCAAAGATTATTTTTTCCCTCAAATTGACCTTTTTTGTCTGCTAAACAGTTGTCTGTTGTCAAAAAAATCCTGCCGTTTTTATTTCTGTGAAGAGAGGTTTCCAGCTTTTTAATAACACCTCCATTGTTGTCCCCTTGCTCCACTTGTTAAAATACACTGGAAATTATAATAATAATAATAATAATAATTTATTTTCTGAAACATTTACAAGGTACAAAACATTAAAAGGAAAGGAAATAGTAAAAAGAAAAAAAAAACATATTGCTCACTAAGGGGCCAAATTGGCCCTTCCAAGTGAAACAAAAATTTACTATTAAACACTTATATATAAAGAAAAAAAAGAGAGAAAAAAATTAAGTACATAAATATAAAAATACAAAAATAAGTAATTTGGCAAGAGGACAGCCCAGAAAATAACAATATTTATATGGCTCCACACAAAATACAACCCAATTTAAAATGAATGATATAAACACACCTCGAAAAAAAATATATATATATATAAAGACACTGGATAAAGATCTTGGGCGGAGAAATAAATAGGCCAAAGGTGAAATGTTAATCACGAAAAGATAAATTCATCTGAGTTTAATAAAAAATTGAATAATTCCCTTTTAAAAGAAAATTTATTGGAGTTTGTAGTCAATTGTGTAGGTAATTTGTTATAGTAGAAAGGACCCTGGTAGATAAAACTTTTATGAAGAATTTCTTTGTTTGGTTTCGGTATGTTTAGAAGAGGAGGTTTTCTAAGATTATAATTGATATTAGAGCTTTCAAACGAAATAAAGTTGTTATGAATATAAATTAATGTTCTATAGTAAAAAAGTTTCTTTATGGAGAAAAGATGATCATTATTTAAATATTTAAGTAATCTTTTTTGTAAGTTTATTAAAGGTAGCAAATTTGTCAAATAATCACCCCCCCAAAAAATAATTCCATATTGTAAAATAGATTGTATCCATGAATAGTATAAGATTTTTAAAAAGGATCTATCTACATAATTTTTCAAATGATAAAAGATAAATAAATAATAACGGAGTTTATTTATTAAAAATTTTATGTGTGATGCATATTTTAAGTTTTGGTCGATGTGTAATCCTAAATATTTAAAGCTACTTACTCGTTCAAGGTTCCGACAATTACAATTATTAACAATATTGGAACAATCATGATATTTTATATTAAGATCTAAACTATTTCTGTAAATTAAACTGAAGTTAATATATTTCGTTTTGTTACTATTTATTGACAAATCATTTTTTAGAAACCAATCTTTAAGTTTTAGTAGATCTAAATTTATTTGTCTTTCTAAGGTATTATGATCTTCAGCAGAATATATTAAAACAGTATCATCTGCATAAGATAAAATATCACCATATAGTTTTAGATTACATAAATCATTTATATATATCAGAAATAGTAACGGGCCCAAAATAGAGCCCTGAGGTACTCCCTTCTTTATTAATTCGAAGTCACTTAAAGTATCACCAAGTTTTACGCATTGCTTTCTATTTTTGAGATATGATTTAAACCACAATAGCTGCACACCTCTAATACCTGCCCTTGATAATTTTTCAAATAAAATATCATGGTTTATTGAATCAAAAGCCTTTGATATATCAATGAAAATTGCAACAGTTTTTAAGTTATTATTAATGTTATTATAAATTAAGGTAGAAAACTTATGTAAAGCATTTTCGGTGCTAAATCCCTTTTTAAAGCCAAATTGATTTTTAGCAATGAAACTAGTTGAGTCCAAAAAACAAGTTAATTTATCTCTCATAAGTTTTTCAATAATTTTAGAAAATATTGGTAAAATAGATATCGGTCTATAATTTGTTAAATTTTCTTGATCTCCAGATTTAAAAATTGGGGTAACAACTGCTAATTTCAAACTGTCTGGAAAATTTCCATCTTTTAACAAGTTGTTTATTATTCTTGTAAACTCACTAGGATTATGCCTTAAAATCAATTTATATAGTTTAATTGGGATTTTATCATAACCAACAGCTTTGTTTTCCGATATTGAATTCAAAACATTATTAATTTCTTGTATGCTTGTATCATAAAGATAAAAAGAATTGACATTTGAATACGTAGTAGTAATTGAAAAGGCATGATCATCCCGTTTAGAGTTTGCAACGTTAACAAAGAAATGGTTGAAGTTATCTGCCAAAATTTTATAATTTGTAGTACTAGGAATGATACTTTTTTTGTTATTTTTGCCCAAAATATTATTTATAAGATTCCACTCTTTTTGCCTATTTTTACTGCATTTTGAAAACTCACCACAATAGTAACTTGTTTTAGCTAATTTGATTTGTTTTTTTAGTTTATTGGTAGCCTCCTTGTAACGACATTTTGTACTTATGTCATAAATATTCTTTCTAAATTTACGATACAATTTTTCTTTTTCATTAATCAAACTTACAATTTCTGTTGTTATCCAACCATTTTTCTTTTTTCTTATTTTAGGACGAGAAATATTGTAAGATGAGTTCTTATAAACTTCAAGCACTAAATTATCAAAAGATGCATAATCATCAATGTATCCTAAAGAATTTTTAAAATCAACACTGCTGACAAGGGCCTCAAATTTTCTATAATCTATACAACAATTTGATTTACGCACATTATTTTCTTCAGAATTTTTTGACTTTACAGTACTTAATTTGCAAACTATTGGATAATGATCGGTTAAACTGTTTAAAAGACAACCAGTTTTAACAAGAAATGTTTTGGTTTTGATAAAAATATGGTCAATGCAACTTTCCGATTTCTCTGTTACTCTAGTTGGAATATTTAAACAAGATTTGAAACCCTTGTCATACATAAAATCCATATATGCATTTGAATCTGGCTCGTTTTTTAGAAGATCTATATTTAGATCACCAATTAATACGATATTTTTCGATTTACAATTTTTTAGCAAAGTATTAAATTCTGTTATAAAAAAACTAGGCGTAAAAGAATGGGACCTGTAACAGGCTAATAAGTGTAAATCCAAACTTTCACTATACATACACAAATATTCAGCAGAACTAATAGTGTCACAGTTTCTCAAAGAGAAATCAAGATTTTCTTTAATATAAATAATTATCCCACCAGATCTATTATTTGGTCTACAGTTAGAAAATAAACGGTAACCATTTAAATTATACAGGCCAGTTTCAAAATTATCTATCCAAATTTCACTCATAACAATGATATCAAACGTAAACAAAAACCTATCAAACACTGCTATAAACTCATCAAAATTTTGTCTCATACTTCTGATATTAATGTGAAAAATATTTACATCACATAGAATTTGAAAATCAGATCTAATTGGTGTTGAGAAAAAATATTGGAAATCCTCGAGATCCTTGATGATCAAATTAAAATAATTGTCATCTAAACTAACCATTTATGTTAAGAACATCACATATATTCCTGATTCTGTAGATTTTGGATCCCTCCGATTTCCGAAGAAATATTTTGCCGTTTTTGCACCAACAGAATTTGTAATCATTTTCTCGTTTGAAAGTTTTACACTGAGACATCAATTTTTTTAACTCTGGACACAGGTGATCGTTGAAGTACACTGGAATTTTGTCAAAGTTAGGATTTACTAAGTCAGCAGTTATTCTTTTCTGTTTGGCTGCTATCAAAAAACTTGCTTTGTCATTTAACGAAACAAACTGCATAATAATAGGTTTAATTTTATTCTTTTTCACTGTAGGTACTCTGTGGACTATAGAGATTTTACTCAAAAGGTCAACATCTAGGGAATTCATTATATCTTGAGCAACATCTTGAATATTCTCGTTTTCGACTTCAGGCAAATCGGAGATCTCTACATTAAGTCGTCTGCTGTATTGTTGTAAATCAACTAATTCTGACTTCATTTCAGATATTTGCTCCTTCATGATTCTATTTTCCTCAAGTAGAGTTTCATTTTGCTTTTTGATTTGTTTAAGTTCCGTCATCAGATTTTCGTTGATCTTCATAGCTTTTGTTGACGTTTCCGATGAAAACTCTAGAGTTCTCATGAAATCATCCAATTTGTCAAAAACTTGTTTTCTAAAAGTTTCATTTTCTTGTCTCAGATCATCTGCTAGTTTGGATAATAACTGTGTGCTTTCGACTTCTTTCTCATCCAAAGGATTTGATTGCGATCTTTTGCACGCAGGACACACCCAAGCTGCCTTTTTGTCTTTAGAAAGAGTTCTAAAACTTGATTTTGTAAAGCCCACACAGTGAAAGTGGAAAAAAAGTTTGCAATTTCCATTGCATAGAAGTTTGTCAGTATTTTCGATGAAAGTCTGTTGGCATGCCTCGCACTTTTCGCTTGACATGGCGAGTGCCTATATTGGGTTTGACTTGAAGAAAAGAAAAAACGTATTATAAAGAGCCTCTTTCACTTTAAACACGGGCTAAATCATTAGAGATAAGTATGCAAATATATATTTTCAAATAATTATAAGATTTAACAGTAATTTAAAGTGCAAAATTGAGAGCTCGAAAAAAAACACGTCAACAACCCACTGTGCTGCCGTTGCCAAAAAAAAGAATTAAATTTTTGGGAATTAAATTTTTAATGTCTTTTTAATTTTCGTTTTGATGTATCAATTAAGGATATATTTATCTTTAACTTGAACAATTAAACATTTAAGAGTGAATCTTAATTTTTATTTCCTATGCTTAAAGTTGGAAACCTGCTACTAAATTCGAATCTCACCGTGATGTGTTCCTATTTTCTCTGTTGATGATTGCTTGTTGAATGCTGTTATTACTAACTGAAAATTTGTTGAATGTTAGAATTTTTTAGATTAAGTGCACTTACAAAAAAATGTCCTTTACACAAAAAAAGGAAATCTCAGAAAAAGGTTCTATTTACAACATTTTTAACAAAATATTTTATTACAGCACTTACATTTCATCAACCAAATTGCTATTGCTGACTCTTATAATTTTAACATACTTTCTGGAAAATAAACTACTGCTTAACCAACGATAGTAAAAGGGTCACTAAATTTTGACAATGCTGGAACTGGTATTTCGGAGGGGAGACAGGTGGAAGTTGAGGGGCAGTTGATCGAAAGAGGAAGAGACATTTGCTTGTAGTATATAGAAGCAAGACCCCAACTAGCAAAGTCTGAAATCACCTGACCCTTTTACTATCGTTGGCTGAGCAGTAGTTCCTAGGATAAAAAATTTATTGCACGATTTTCTCTTTTTCATTCTTATCAAATTGAATTTCTTGACTACTGTGAAAATGCATATTTGTCACTTTTACAATGTTATTTTATCTCTGACTGGGGCTTTCAACACAGAACCTTGCTAAATCAAAGTAGTGTTATTATTTATCTGGTCTCATAATGAATTCTCAGGCCTTTCGTTTTAGTAAAAAATCAAAATTTTAGCATAAAAGTATGACTATTTGGGCATGTCACAACATTTTTTTAGAGTTTGTGACATGCCTGTGCAAATAACTCAGTTCTTGCAAGGTTGGGAATATCAGTTAGTATTGTATTAATTAATTTCCTATGCTATTGTCATGTTAATAGGTTGTGCTGAATTAAGTATAGAAAATCATGAAAAAAATATAAATTTTTGTAACATTACGGTACAAAGTTATGAGCAATTGTGTTCTGGGGGTACCCTGGATCTGGTTTTTTCAGTTTCATCTTTTTTTTATCCATTTGGGGCTGAGTTATTCCACTAACTTATTTTTGCATTTCTTCATAAAGTATTGCTATTTTTCACTGAAGTAGATCTCAGGTGCAAAGGATTCACCACGGTGGAAAAACTCAACTTTCCCTTCTAGGAAGAGAAAACCAAATAAGCTTTGTTGAGTAAATCCTATACAACAGTGGTCTCCAACCCCCGGTCCGTGGATCAAATGGCACTGGGCCGCGGGCCGACCATTTCATTAAAAAGGAATTTAAATTCCTAGGTTTATACTCCAAATTAATGAATGAAAGGGATTATAAATCACTTTATATTTATTTTTTGGTGCAACTGTATTTTATTTTGAAAAGTATGTTTAAATACAATTAAATTAAAATTAATAAATCAAAATAATCTAGAATGTAAACAATCTACACCCCCCCTAGCGGGCCGCGGTAAAATTATCAAACGTTGACCGGTCCGTGGTAGTAAAAAGGTTGGGGACCACTGCTATACAAAACAGGAAGTATTTTTATCTACATAAAGAGTTTTCAGAGGGATTTTTTTTGAAGGATTCTGGGTTTGACGATTTTTTGGTAAATTTTCCGGGTTTTTCCACCCTTGGGCACATCACCCCTGAAAAATTAATTTTACAGTCTCTACAAAAATAGCCACCAATAATGTGAAATGCCACATAAACTAATCTGATGCAAAATAATGTGGAATAATTATAGCTAGGTTTTTTATTTAGACTACTTTTAAAAAGTTAATTGGTTTGAAGGATTTCCTCTTACTCGTATTTTCCAGAAAGATTTTTAATAAGAACATCTGTAAAACCAGGGCTCGATTTCGGCCGGAACGGTCAGGCAATCCGGAACCTCTTTTTCAGAAAAAAATTAATATTCTATTTCAGGGGTCTTCCTAACTACCGCCCGCGAGACCCTTTCATCAGGCCCGAGGTACAACACATTTGAATTTATTTTTTAAATTTAAATTTGAAAATTAAATGCTAAAATTTTTGTACTAAAAGGTATTCGCTTTTTCAGTTTTGAGACCAATAATTTTACCGTTCCGGTACCTCTTTTTTCAGAAATCGAGCCCTGTGTAAAACTGTTATATAAAGTCCCAACATTTCACTGCAGGTGCTTGTGCAATAACATTTACTGCTAAACCAACAATAGAAAAAGGGTCACATGATTTTGACTATGCTGGAACTAGTATTTTGGAGGGGAGACAGGTGGAATTTGAAGGGCAGTTGATCGAAAGAGGAAGAGACATTTGCTTGTATATAGAAGCAAGAACCCAACTATCAGCCGTGCAAAGTCTGTAAAAATCACATGACCCTTTTACTATCGTTGGTCGATCAGTACTTGTGCCTGTCAAACAAGTGACAGTGAAATGTCTATATTCATTGTTATAAATTTTCGAGCGTTTTTAGGAGTGTAAATGTGATTAACCCGTTACTGCTCTTGATAATGTTAAACAGAGGGCTGAATCTGAGCTGATGAAAAAAATTGTGTGTCATATTTTTCTTAAAATTTGTAGTTTGTTAGTATCTAGTTTCATAGAATGTAGTTTTTAAATGCATAATGGTGCCTTTTTAAATGTATATTTTTGTGAGAATAGTTACTATTCTACAACCTAAAGAAAATTTTAGAATTATTTTTCTTCAAAATGAATTTAAAAATCATGTCAGAGAATGAAGGAAATAATTTCCTTTTAAAAAAAATGCCTTGATGTTTTGTTGTACTGTTGATGTGCCAAAAAGATAAAATTTTAATGCTACCTAACCAACACTTCCCTTCTGGAAAGGTACAAATGGGGGGAAAATATTAACTATATTATTCTAATTTTTATTACTAAACTTACAGTTTTGTTAGATTTGTATGGAAAGATGTGCTTAATAATTTTGGAAATATTATATTGAAATAGAAATTAGTTACCTTTTGTGAGTTTTCAACTCCATACTGTACTATTAAAGTACTGGGAACAACTCACAAATTCAATGAAATTTTTGTACCCTACCATTCTAAAAAAATTACAGTAAAGCATGTGGTTCAGAATCATGTGCTGTTTTTAATAATGCTCATTAGACATCCAAGTGCAGATAGGTTTACAAGGGAACGAAGTTTTATGCAATTTTACATCTTGACTTAGCTTTTTAGACGAACATTGGCACCTCTGCTCTCCCTTTTAACTGTCCGTTTGAAAGTGTCTGTGATTGTTTTGTACATAGCGATGACTAACTGTTCTGTCCGATCTGTGAACTGCAACTAGGCAAACAAGGAATAAAAGTATTTTCTGTGTAATTCCCATTGTAAAAGTTGTTGAATCCTCTTTGAAACCAAATATCCATGTACTCCAGATAACTTGCCTTTGTCGCCAAAAATAAAGTGTATTTTTTGTAACCCAAATTTATTTATTTACTATGTGGTACATGAGGAGATTTGTGTTTGTTTTTTAAATAAATAAAAATGTATTGATTTCATTTTGTTGTTTTTTAAACTTGGCTTTAGCCTGCCCGGATGGTTAGAATGTAATTTATAATTTCCCTCTCCTGTTAAAGCAATGCCCAACATATCATGAATTACACTGTTCTACAAATTTGACCTTCAAAATTTTTTCCTTGATGAAAATAGTCAATTCTTATAGATTTTGGGTCGCTGAATACGAAAATCACCATTAAAATTCTCAATTGACTCAGGATTTTCGGGGAACAGCCCCTCCCCCTTTTTACGTTTTTCGACGACCTTATAACTTTAAACTCGATTTTCAGGGTCAAAAAGCATTATTTTAGTCTTCAAATTGCTCTCCAGTTAACAAGAAATGTTCAAATTAATAAAATATGATAAATTTATAACAAATGGATAGGGTTAAGGGGTAATTACCCCCCTAAAAATACAAAAAAATAGCTAAAAATTATAGAGGTTTCTATACGCTATTTTTCCTCTTATTTTTTACGCAAATCCCGTTTGAAGGGTCCTAACCCTTCCCCAAGGACCCAAATTTGATGACAATATGCAGCAATAATTTTTACTAAAAGCGGTTGAGGTGTTAGCCTCCCAGAAGTCCCCGCGGAAGAGTTCGGAAGACTTCCAGAATCGCGAAGGTGCTCGCGAGTTCAGGAATTAATATCGATGATTTTGAAAAGATTACAAATGATGTTTTTCTTATATTTTGGGTGTATCCTAAGTAGAAACTCTTCAGTTCTTTAAAAACTGACCGGTTTTCGGGAGTGAGGATTCCATGTTTCAAGATGTTAACAGATGCACGGCTGTGGATAACAATTAGGGGGCATCCCCTTAAAAACTGAGGGTGATGGAGGAAAATGGGTGTCATATTTGAATTCAGCAGATCATTTTACACAAGAATCAGCTGAAATTCAGTAAGTGGCTTCAAATTTTTTTTTGTACAGCACAGTTAAACTCTAAGTGCGGCATTGAACCCTTCCGTGGGTGCTCTGGGGGCGCTCTCACCTCAACCGCTTTCAGCAAAAATCATTGCTGCATATTGCCATCAAATTTGGGTCCTTGGGGAAGGGTTAGGACCCTTCAAACGGGAATTGCGTAAAAAATAGGAGGAAAAAATAGCGTATAAAAACCTCTATAATTTTTAGCTAATTTTTTGCATTCTTAGGGGGTTAACTACCCCTTAAACCTATCCATTTGTTATAAATTTATCATATTTTATTAATTTGAACATTTCTTGTCCCCTGGGGGGCAATTTGAAGATTAAAGCAATGCTTTTTGACCCTGAAAATCGAGTTCAAAGTTATAAAGTCGTTAAAAAACATGAAAAGGGGGAGGGGCTGTTCCCCGAAAATCCTGAGTCAATTGAGAATTTTAATGGTGATTTTCGTATTCAGCGACCCAAAATCTATAATAAATGACTATTTTCATCAAGGAAATTTTTTCAGTGTAGAACAGTGTTATCATTCCAACTCTGCAAAAGTATTAGCTTCTCTAAATTTTTTTATAAGTGATTAATTTGAATTGGATAATTTCCCCAGATTTTTCTTACAATCATAATTTTTTTAAATTACTTATTTTTCTATTACTCTGGTTATAATGATTATTTGTTTAGATTACAGCAGGTAATTCCTCAACGTTTTTTGAGGTTTTTACACCCGGAATGGGTTAAACAGAAATCATCAATAGTACCAACTACTTAAGGTCAACACTGATAACTGGTAAATCAGTAAGTTAATGTTATTTTAGATTTCGCTTAAATATTCATAGAACAGAATTACTAATCTGAATGATATGACTAATTTTGATTACTGGGAGTTGGGTGGCTATGAATGCATGAAAAAACTAACACTTTTATTTTTTCAGTATTTAAATTTTATTATTTCAAAATCAAGATCAAATTTTTGCTTTTGATGTTTTTATGGATCCTTTTAATGGAAACCTTTCAAATTAACAGAGTTTAAACGTTGGTGGTGAATATTTTTTAGTCATAAATCAAGATTTCAAAATTTTGCTTCTGATTTTTTTTATGGATTATTTGAATGGAAACCTTTCAAATTAACCGAGGTTTAATGTTGGTAGTGAATATTTTTTAGTCATAAATCAAGATTTCAAAATTTTGCTTCTGATTTTTTTTATGGATTATTTGAATGGAAACGGGAAACCTTTCAAATTAACCGAGGTTTAATGTTGGTAGTGAATATTTTTAGTCATAAATTTAGGGGCCATCCATAAATGATGTCACTTTTTTTGCCAATTTTCAACCCCCTCCCCCCCTTTGTCACAAATTGATTAACCCCTTCCCCCTATCTGAGCGTGACGTCATTTATAGACGGCCCCTTATGAGTCTCCACAAGACTGAAAGTTCTAATTTTATTTTGAGAAAATATTGTGTAATAAGGATAGTGGGATTTCTGTTTAGTAGGAATTTGGGATTTTTGATTCAGTTCATTATCGGCATAACAGTTAACTTTTCAGAAAGACTGATGGGATGGAATCTCCCCTCACCATCCAAACTGAGGTTTGTCTTCTAGTTCTCTGTCTGGTGGAACTTTTTCGTCTACGTACACGAAATAGGGCGGTTCTTTGCATTAATTATATTGTTAAGCAGGTTAAACTATTTTTTCCAAATTTAAAATAGGATAAAACATGATCAGGAGTGTAATGCGATGATCCACAGATTCTGAAATACTCGGAATCAAAGAGTAATCCTTCCATGTAGGTGTATAACAGCAGTAAGATTTTCTTATTTACACAGCTGGTTTGTATATGAGAGTTAATCTTTAATTTATTGGTTGACATTTGGTCAGGAGGAGACCCGCCGATTTGCTCCCATTTCTGAGTTCAGTTCACTTTTAAGAATGTTGTCAAACTTGTCTTGGAGTTTCGGAAACAAGTTAGTCTTTTTCAATTTGGCAACAACTCTGCTTACGCAAGGTCAAAGGTTGTTTTTCTTATCGCGGCAGCTCGGGATTTGAGATAGGATAAAATTCTTAAATGCTCTCGACGTCTTGTGAATATTTGACTGTAGTTTAGACACTCCATACTATTCTAATACGATTTTCATCTTTTAGCAAAATGAAGAAAATCACGATCGTCGGTTCTGGCAATTGGTAAATATTTAGATCGGTTTCTAATTTTGAATACTGCCCAAGGTGTTTTGAACGTGTTTGTTTTGGATATTCAAGTGCTTTACGCCTTTCCTCGTATTGATTGATCACTTTTGTCAAGGGAGTTTTCTCAAAGCTACCTTTATCTTTTTGAAGATATAAAACATGAAATAAAGGTTCAGATTTGGGGCAAGCTTATAAAGCTACAAACATGCGATTTTAAATTATTAATCGTGAGCATAGGCGCCGACTCCATAGGGTTTGAGGGGGCTTGAGCCCCCCAATGTTGGAAGAAGGGGGGCTAAGCCCCCCCAATATTTTTAGTAAAAATCTACCTATTTTCTTTCATGAACTAAAGAAGGCAATGTATTGGACGTCGTTCTTTTGGTCCCCTTCACTTGGTCTTCTCAAAGGGTCTCAAAATGACTTAAAACACTACTTTCAAGGGTAAAAATTTCAAAAAAAATTTGGGGGGAGGACTCCCAAGCCCCCCTCAAAATTTTTACGTCTCTATTAGTTGTAATATTTTCCTTAGAAATTCTATGTTTTACAAGGAACTGCCGTTTTAGTGGAACCAAAAATTTCTCAAAATAAGTTGTAACTACTTTTTGAGGCAAATTCTCAAATTTTATTATGGGGGAACCCCCCAGACCCCCTATTATACTTCGACTAATTGTAAAATTTTAACATAAAGTGAAATATAATTTGAGTAACTCCTTAGGGGTACTTTAGGAATAAGCCTAGGATGTTCAAAATCTTGGGGGGAGATGTCTAGCATTAGTGATGATCGAAAGTTGAAGGACCGCATAACTAATAAAGGATAGAATAACTAATATCTTCATTGGTCTAGTACTGGGCCCCCCCAATATTTGATAAAAGTCGGCGCCTATGATCGTGAGGATAAGATGGATACTATTTATGAATTTTTGATAACTATAAGTCCACTTTTTATTTTAGGGGCACCGCAATTGCAAGAATCGTAGGTGACAATGTTACGAAATTCGATGAGTTTGACAACACTGTTAAAATGTATGTGTTTGAAGAAAAGGTCGGTGACAAGAACTTGAGTGAAATAATCAATACTACTCATGAAAATATAAAGTATCTACCAGGCTTCAAAATTCCTGAGAATGTTGTAAGTATGCTTATTTTTCAATCACAAAATCATTAAAGCTGTAAAAAAAGTACTGGCCACAGATTTGAAACCAGTCCTCCTTGGTGGGAATAGGTTGTAAAAAATAGGAGATCTGACAGATGACAGAAAAATGGGAGATCTGGAGCAGTAAGCAAGTCGATGACTGCTCTAGCTGGTAGTTGCCATGGAAGACCTGTTACAAATCTATTACTAAGTATATAGTTTAAAAACTTTATTGGTTATACTAAGGTATAGTTTGGTTCAAATCTTAGGTTCAATTCCGTTAAATGTCCCGCTAAATACCGCCGGCACAGCTTTGATATGAATTGACCAGCCGCCATGTTTACCTACAGCTTAAATTATATCTTTATGGTTGTGTGTCAACATTTGAGCTGTGGATAAACACAGTGGTGTAACTAGAGTTGACTCTAGGGGGGGGGGGTAAACCAGTTAACCACGCACTCAACATATTTCATAATTATCATGTAGCTTTTATTTAAATCAATCAATTAACTTAATCAATCAAGTTATCTCCACAATTCAAGCTATTATAAATTACACCATTAAAACCTATAGGACTATTGTTGGTATTTGGGTACTTTAGAATTATCTAGATGTAAGTACCAAGTGTGTTATAAATTGCCAAAAATAAGCAATTATCGAAATAGTGTTAAAATCTTTCAACTAAAAATTTTGCTTTTTTTATATTTTTAATCTGCATGATAATTTTAAGTCTGATTGACTTCTGGCTTATCTTAAGGTACCTGTATCTATTCAAGTATTTTTTATTTTCTTATAATTACTGGATAATTAGGTCATTCACTTCAAGTTAAATAACTAGTTAAAAATTTATTAAATTAGTAAAGATCTCTGCAGTGCAGGTAAAATCATTTGAAAAAATCATTTAGAACATTTGAGAAATTACCAATTTTTAAATAGTGCATCTCATTTTAGGCTCTGTAAAGGAAAAAATATATTTAAAAAAATAGAATAATCAATTGCTGTTGATGGCTAGTTTTTACTGGAAAATCTTCTAGATCTGAGGAGATATTTAGCCATGACAAATATATGAGAGATGCTTAAAATCTTATGATATAATGTAAAATTGAGTAAAATATTTGTAAATTAGAGAAGTAATCATTAAAGAAGTATTGTGCTGGAGATTTTTAACACGGGGTTCATTGTAATACAATATAATATATTCTTGATTTGATTTGGTAAAACAAACAGCATTAGCCATCAAAATCAGCATCCAAGTATCTTAAGTTTTGTAGAGTAAAAGTAAATTTTTCCAAGCTATGTCGTTAAAAAGTTTGAGACTTGTCCTTGAAGAATTCTATTGTTCCGAGAAGGATCTCTGCTATTGTTTGAAAAATGCTTTACTGCTGATGATCGTATTTGAAAGGTGTTTCCAACTCCAGAAGGATTGGTTTGTGAGTAATAAATCCTGAATTCTCTCCACTCATGTATAGCTGTTGACTAGAGATTTATTATGACTTTAATAAGCAGGGGTTCATCCAGGTATTTCTGCCAAGGCCCCGTTTGAAGAATTTTGTTGAAATGAAGGGCCTGTAGTAGTACAACCACTTCATTCATAACTTTTGGAATGGGCCCAAAACTGGCAAATTCTATCCCAAGATTATTAGAATGAAAACAATTTTCGATCTTCCGTGTATGGTAATTGGAATTTGGTGAAGGGTCTGTTTTTTAATATGTGAAGGGTCCTTAAACGGACCCGTTTTCATTCTAGATTAACCCTCCATAAGGCCAAAAAAGTTTTAGAATTTTACTTGTTGATTTCAGGAAAAATTTACTCAAGAATCACCAAAAGAACATTCAGGGATCCAATATTATAAAACAATAACTATCAAGATAGTTATTTAATTTTTTTTTATTTATTTTGCACTTGTAGATCAGCCCTGTGTCATGGAAATACTTTTTCAAATAAATTCAGGGGTGCAAGCAGGTAATTGAGTCGGAGTTTAAAGTTGGCAACAATAGTGAAAATTAGATTAATTTATTTGGACCTAACCTGCTTGAGATTTCTATTGAATCCTATGACACACCTGCCAACTTTTACCGATTGTCCGTATTGTTTAAGGATTGTCTTTAGTATTACGGTTTTATTGAAAAATACTACGGGATTTTGCGTTTTTGTCCACTTAAAATTTGTCTACGGTCGCTTGGCGGAGAAAAACCGGTTTCTCAGCATTGTGGAAGGCACAGAAAACCGGTTTTCCTCCGCCTTCCGACGATAGACAAATAATAACTATCCCTGAAAACGCATGACACTCACTGTTGGAATCGAACCATCAAATAATCGAAACCTATCAATCGATTAAGAATTCTCGCATCTTACCTGCGGGCCAGGCATTGACGTCGGGTTGACGTCAATGCCGAACTCTCTATATATTTCTGTTCTGAGTGGCAAGTGACTACTCGCTCACCACTCTCGCCTGTTCTTATGACTAAGCTGTTGTTTTTAAAAGGACTTTAATAAATATGATTTTATATCTGATCTGAAGCTGTCTTCATCCACTACTCGGCTAACTCTTAGGCTAGTAAGCCCAATACTCACAATCTAACCCAGTGTTTCCCAACCTTTTTCGGTCCATGCCCCACCAAAGCCTTCCTAAATTTTCCATGCCCCCCGGTCTCAGTGGCATATATAGAAATATATTTTGAGGGGAGCCAAAGTTATTTCTTAGCCCCTCCCTCCTATGTATAATTAATAAGTCTAATGAATCTTTTCGGGACATTTTTGGGTAGAATTTGTATAAAGAAGTAAATAAAAGAAGTTAGTTATAAAGAATTAAATAAAGAAGTGTTATAAAGAAGTAAATAAAGTTATGAGTTATTAAGTTCTAAGGGGGGTCTGGGGGTCCTCCCGCAGCAAATTTTCGGAAATTTGACTCTAGGAAGCAGGTTTTTAAATAGTTTGGTACCCCTAGTTGGGAAATTTTGGAAATACATTTTTAGGTCAGATTTGCATTTTGATGAACCTAATGTAAAAAAGGTGTCGAATATAAGCGTTTTAAAAACAAAGATGTCTTGGGTCACATCTCCCACATGGGGGGCAATTTGGTTGAAAATTTTCAAATTGCCCCCTAGAAAATGATATTGCCCCCCGGTGGGGCGTGCGCCCCACGTTGGGAAACACTGATCTAACCGATTGTCTCTAAATGTATCTTTTTACTTCAAAACCAGATTCCTCAACTAATCCCTGTTCTGCAATTTTTTTCAATTTTGTCCCTTTAATTGAGTGAAATTTGGTTTTTCTAAGAAAGAAAGGCGCAAGTTTTTTTGGATACACCGGTGAGTCTTGGTGCGCGCTCACCTGTAAAGTTAGCTTTTTCTCGTGCCACGTTCTTGCAGAGAGTTTTGTAGGTATTGGTCATGAATTGAAGCTTGTTAGGTATTAATCATTTTATATACTATATACAAGAATTTACAAAGTTAAGAGATTAACATTCTAGTGCAGGGGTCGGCAACCTGCGGCTCGCGAGCCGCATGCGGCTCTTTCGATGTAAAGTTGCGGCTCTCCAGTTCCATACGAAAAAATTAATAATTTATTAATCAAAACTTTTTAAAAGTCAGAAAATATATTTTTAAGTTCCAAGATGAATTAAAACTCTACTTTCAAGGATTAGAATTCCATATAACTTCTGGGGGGGGGGAGAACTCCTTAACACTCCTAAAAATATTGGAATGTGTGCTGATTTTCCTTGAAAATTCTGTGACTTATGAGGAGTGATCTTATTTAGTCGTTATAGAAGTTCTAAAAACTAATTAAAACACTATTTTTAGGGGCAAATTTCCAAACTTTTTCTGAAGTGGGATCCACAACCCCTCGAAATCTTGCTGTTTATTATAACTATACAATTTTTCCTTGAAAATTCTGCCACTTAAATAATAAGAAGTGCTCTTAGTGTGCAATCGAAAAAGGCGAAAATGAGCTAAAACGCGATTTTGAAGGGGAAATTTCAAAAAAATTTCTGGGGGAGGACCCCCAGACCCCCTTATTGTTCCAGGAATTCACATCGTTTACACAAAATTTTTAAATTAAGTTCACTAAAATTTATTTCAATGTGTAGGTAAGTTAACTAAAACTTGATGTAAAAAAGTACCCTACCCGAAAGGAGGAAATCGTGATTTTAGTTGGGGAGCATTTTTTACCCAACAGAAAAAACGTTGGGTAAAAATGCTCCCCAACTAAAATCACCCTCCCAATCTAAAATAAAATATATACTAAGCATATACTATAACATTGAAGCAAAAAAAAATTTGTGGCTCTTTAAAAACTGGGAAATTTCGTAAACTGTTACTTTTGGCTCTTCCGTTTCAAAAGGTTGCCGACCCCTGTTCTAGTGCCAAGAATTCAGAACTCCAAAACAGAACTAACTGAAGTACTTCTACAGTCACAGTTAACTTATACACTACAGTAAGATTTCAAAAGTTGGCAATTTGGGAACAGTCAGGACTGAAAGGGCCAAAGTTAGGTGTTTCGAATAATCGAGTGGTCATCTCTCGTTTTTCAGATAGCTGTAACTGATCCTCTGGAGGCTGCTAAAGATGCCGATGTGCTGATTTGGGTTCTCCCTCATAAGTTTGTCCGAGGCACCTGTGCCCCTCTCGTGGGGAAGATCAAGCCATCCGCAGTTGCCTTATCCCTGATCAAGGTAAGGAATGACTTCTCTTGTTTTCCGAACTTTGGTTAAACAATCTGGGCCAATGGGATACTTTCATCTGACGTCAAGGGTCACATGTTGTAGGGTAAAAACCATTGCATGGACCTATCAGAATGTTTGCATAGTGACCGGATATATTAGGAAATTCGTCCTATTGACAAACCAATCAATGCTTTTTTTATACTAAATCTCCTACGACAGTTGTCCTCTTCTTCTCCGGGTAAAAGTATTGCCAAGAGTTGGCAAAAGTTAGACAATAAATGGTTCTCCCTAGTTCAAAATGCTAAGTACAGCAACCCTAGATTCTATTACAATGTTACAATTACAATGTCTAAGAACTTACCTTAAAACTTATATGCAATTCGAACCTGCGAAGTAAAGTGTCCAAAACACTGACAGGACTGGTAGTTGTGTGCTGAAATTCAGAGACTCCAACCTCTAATAAAGATTATCTGTAGAACCGTGATGAACCCTTTATCCAGAAATCACACCTATACCGCTAATTAGAAAGTTTTCTAATTTTTTATGTAGGTTAATTTTTGTCCTTATACCACAAAGTGAGTGTACCGCTAGGAGTTTTGATTACTGTCCATATGATCTGAAAAGAGATTGTACTACTATATACATTCGTATATTTTTTGAGAAGGGGAGTTGATTATAGGTGTACAAGAAAGCTTTTAGTATGTGAGAATCATAATCAGACCCTGTCATTAGCCAAGATGTGCTGGTACATGCAGAGCTACTTTAAATCTGCATTTTTCCCAGCCTTACCGGTGTCGGGAATGTTTCAATAGTTTTTCGGATGATTTCTGTAATCATCTGTAGTAGGAAAACAACAATTGTAGAAACTACAGAGAAGCCATAGGAGTCTGGAAAGTTTGAAATATTTCGTTATTTTTCTGTTTGGATAAGTTCTAGGATTAACCGCCTATCGTACTTTTTAAGAGCACGTCTGCCCAAAGTTTCTCTACAAGTCCAGGGGTTTCTGATGGTGACTCATGCACAACATTTTACAATCATTATAGATGAATGCCATGTGTTATTTTATGGGGAAAAAGTGACTCAAGCAGAAATATTAATCCTGCTGACAGTGCAAAAAATACAACTTTTTTCCTCAATGAGAGCATTATTACCAGTGGCAATGAAAGACTCGGGCATACATAAAAACATTAAACTAGCTGAATCATAAGCAAATAATTTTTAATGATTATTACTCCAGGACTGCATGTATGACCAACATTTTTTCCTTTTAAGTATCACATTGGGAGATTAAGTTTTGATTTCAATTATTTAAATAAAAATATCCTAAAACTTTGTTAAAGTAAATACTGACTTTTTTTTTGGAATAGCACCCCTGCACTGAAGATTATAATTATATTATCTTCATTAAAGCTTTAAAAACTGTCAACTCCATTGAAGATTGTTTGAAAAATTGTGACTTTTTTGTTTTCTAAGAAAGCTGGTTTTAAAAATAAGGGTAACGGTCTTAGATTCCAATTAATGGAAATAGTCAGATCTAATTTTAACCAGGGGTATATCCAGATTTTATATTTTGGGGCCCATTTCATCATTTGTTGTGAAAAAGAAATATTTTTTTGAAAAAGAAATGTTTTTTTTTTGTGAAAAATTGAAGCGGTGATAGTTAGCAGATCGGTGCGTAAAATTAAAATTAAAAATTGACTCACAAACCAAGAAAATCGTGAAAAATTCAAATATTTTGTGAATGTTTTCTTGCAAATTATCAGTAAAGCTAAATTGAATTTCGTGAAAGGGGCGTTTTTATGAATTTATTTTTGTGAAGGGGCAGATTTAAAGAGGGAGATTTTTTGTGAAGGGGCAGCAAAAGGGCCCCAATTTTTGTCTGGATCAACCCCTGTTTAACTATTGAAGAACATAGTTGTCCAGACGTCAGGTGCGGTTCAATGGTTTGTTTGGATCACCGCAGTTAGAAAAAACAAAAAGCTTTCTGAGCACAAAAATTTCTTCACATATTTTCTGCAAACTAATTAAATACCTTAGTCATTTGAATTTTGACTCAAAACATAATGGAATGATAATCCCATTTTTCACCTAAACATTGAAATAATGCTTCATAAGCATCAAAAGTAAAATAAACCTATTTATTTATCAAAATTTTAAAAGATTCACCGCAAATTTCTGCGCTAGGGGTGCGAGTGTTCTATATTATCCAAGTCTGTTGAAGAAATTGCGAGGAATTTAATGTACAGCAAATTCTAACAACACTCGTTTGTTTTGGCAGGGGTTTGATATCCTCCCTGAGGGTGGCATCGCGCTCATCTCGGACGTCCTGCACGAAATGCTCAAGATCGATGTGAGTGTCATGATGGGTGCAAACCTGGCTAACGAGGTGGCTTCGGGGGCCTTTTGCGAGTCAACCATAGGTACGTATCAATGGAAAATCACATGAATCACTTTTTTCAGGGTTGGAAAAACAGGATTTTTTTTTTAAACATGTTTAACTCATTTTCTTACCCTCGATGCAGATATGAATAAGAAAACATGATTTTTTATAAATAAATTTGAATTTTAAGTTGAAATACTAGGTTATATCGTTACCACCACGCCAAAAACACGTATCTTCTATTAATTACGGGCTCAAGTCTAGAAGTGGGTTCAGTCTCCAAGCGAAGTAGTAAGGCCAATGTGTGCCTAAGTATCAAAGTGAAGTTGGCAACAAAAAATTCTCCAAGAGGCGCTAACCTGAACCCATTTCTAGGATTTTACCTTATTACGGATGCAGATTTGCATTTTTATCATGGTGGTAACGATATATAACGAAGCTATACTTTCAAAATACAGTGCAAACATTCGTATCCTTTCAAATGATTTTCGGAAGTTTTCGTCGCAGAATCATGCACTTTATCGAACAATGTACCACTTAGGTCATGGCGATTAGGTGGTTTGTGCCCAAGCCTTATACATGACGCTAACTTTTTAACTTTGGGTGATCTGCACATGAAAATGGTTAGTTTGTTGCCTAAATTAAAGGAGCAATTAGCTAAAAAACACATTTTACAGTGTTTTAAACTTAACAACTCTGGTTTTTTTGGAGCATGACATTGTGACAATTTTCTCCTGATCATCCGAGGTCTGCCTAGGTTTTGTGAAAAGTACCCATTTTTGTAAAAATTTCGTTACAGTTTTTTCAGAGTTGTGTGAAAATAAATTGCTGAAAATCAACTTGCCTAAACTTGTACTGCATAATTTTTTACTGATTTTAATTTACTTAAAATATAGGTATAAATTACTGTTGTCTAAATTATTGTTTTTTAAAGTTCATAAAAATTATTTTTCCCCATTGTTGTTACACATTTTTTGCCATCAACCTTTTATAACTTTTAGGTTCCAAAAATGCCGAAACCGGTGGAATGCTCAAGAGACTCATGCAGACTGATTACTTCAGGATTGCTGTTGTTGAGGATATTCCTGCCATTGAAATTTGTGGTGCTCTCAAAGTAAGAAAATGATGCTTGTCTTGTAGTTTATTTCTAATTTTCTGAAGCACAATTTCATTTCTATGGGGCTCCTCTCCCTACTTGCCATCTTTGACCAATACTGGAGATTATGCACATCCACATAAATAATATTCTTTTTCTCTTTTTTATTAATAAGGATTTAATCCACATCTTCCTCCCCTCACTAAAAAAATATATGTTTAGTTAATTATTTTACACTAATAACTTTAAACTTTTGCAGAATGCATCCACTAATTTCGATATAAAATGTAACAAACCAAAGATTTTCAAACCGCTGTCTTTTGCAGAAAGAAAACATAGACCAACCTTTTGAAAAAAAATAGCTTCACCCTTTGACTGCATAATTAACACTCTTAGAAACTCTCTATTTTTACTCTAATAACTTGATCAAAATGTTTTCCCTTACAAAAATTTACAGTTAATCTAAGGCCCAAATTTTGCATTGAAAAACAATCCTAACTTTAACTGATACTGTTATGTGAAATTTTAGGCCCAAGATAATATTTCAAAACACATTTTATTCAAATCTCATATTATTTCCCAACTTGCCTTTTTTGTAGTCTTGTTGAATAGTAGGTACCATAAACTTAAAAATAACTACTGATAATCAAAAAAGGTTTTCATTCTTTAATATATTAAAGTAATACTAGATGGGGTTCTGGTTTTGACTTTTTTTATGTATAAAAAAGACATTTTTAAATCATAAAATTGGAACCTGGAAGATGGTCTTCCCCACCACAGAAATTAGTTGTTATTCAATTTTTTGGCAGAAGCAATACATAGAATTAGCTAATTTTATGTATGTTAAATTTTTCTCTTGGGTTTAAGTGAAATATGTTCAGATTATGTGTGAGCTTGAGTGCTTTTAGAAATAGCTGCAGTGAGTAGACTGTTGTTTGGCCTTTTGCCCATTCTGAAGGTGAAGGAATAGTAACAAGTGGTTTTCTTTTGGAAGGTTCTTTAATCTCTTAAATAAACCCTGGGCTGATTTAGAGACCATGAGAGTAGTTAACTCTTCCAAGTATGCATTGTTTTTTAGTTAATTTTGAGCACGATTTCTTCTAGGCTTTCATACAATATATTTTTGTTTATATTAAAAGGATGAGTGGTTGAATAGAATATTTTAAAATTAGTAATGATTATTGAATCAATTAAATAATTTTTTCCCAAATCTAATCAAATAAAAATACATCAGTCTTCACACTAAAGTAAGCTGAAAAATTAACCATAATCAACATTGATTTAGTTACTTGATATTTCTTGGGATTTGAGAATGAGAAGATTTAAGTGCGACAGTATATTAACTTTTTAATAAAAGCTTAAAAAAATATATTTAACTAATGAAGAAAGGGTTTCCAAACCTTTTGGCACATTTCTTGAGACCTGTGGGCAGAGATCTAAAAATCTCATCGTACCATACAAACTGTCAAGTGTAATTTATTATCAAGGCATTTTGTTTGCCAATAAATTGCAAACCGACTCATTGAAACAGAGTATCAGTGACAGCAATAAAAATTTGGCATTGTTTAATAGATTGGCAACCAAAACAGCTTGGTTTTATTTAACCCTTATTTTCTAGGATTGAAAGGTTTAACAGGATTGTTAAAGGAATTGAACCAAGACCACTTTTAAAATGACCCTAAAAATGCATATAGAAATCCCTATTATTATAGTCTGTGTAAATAAAATTGGCAGCTCGCTACTAGTCATTTCCCATTGCATTTCTATTGCGTTGCCATGGTGACGAACCGCCTATTCTAATTACACGGGCTATAGTGCTACTGAAAGAGTGCGACTTTGTCGGAAAAGGTGGGATATGCCTGTCGAAAGATTTGTTTTAGGTTCTCATTTGTTGTAACTACTAGTTAACTACTTTTTCTTGGAAGTGGTTGTAACTAGTAGTTGATTATTTCCCAAAGTAGTTAACTACTAGTTAACTAGTATATTTAATTTCGTAAGATATTTTCCCCAAAATTTTCGATTACTTTTTCTTACCTATAATAGCAAAAATATCATGGCTAAAGATTCGTCAAGGTTGCCAAATATGAAAATGTATCACGAAAAATGGCATTGTTAGTAGATGTAACATATTTTTTAAATTTTGATCATTCAATATTTTTTGAAGTGGTTGAACTTTTTGAAAGTAGTTGGAACTAGTAGTTATCGAAAAAAGTAGTTAAACTATTAGTTCAACTACTCTAAACCAAAAGTAGTAGAACTACTTTTCAACTACTTTTAGTTAACTAGTGCCGAATATTACTCATTTATTATCACTTTCCAGAACATTGTTGCCGTCGGTGCTGGCATCGTCGACGGTTTGGAGTTGGGAGACAACAGCAAAGCGGCCGTGATGAGAATCGGACTGATGGAGATGGTCAAGTATGCCGAGACATTCTACCCTGAATCGCGACAAGCCACCTTTTTCCAGAGCTGCGGCGTGGCCGACCTCATCACCACCTGTTACGGCGGCCGCAATCGCAGAATAGCCGAGGCTTTTGTCAGAACCGGAAAGGTAGGATTTTTTGAGCTGTGTGTTTATTTTTCGGAGTATTTTTTTTGGGTAAATTAAATATTTCTGTCCTTCGTGCTTTTAAAACTTCCAAGAGGTGATTGGCGATTCACCTCAAGTACTGTCTGTGTGTGTGAGAGTAACTGAAATATTTTTCGCTAAATAAGGCTGAGTGTTAATGAAGGCACTAAATGTTTCCTTGCATCTCATTTCATGCAGGATGTGCAAAAATGTGTGCCTGGGGGTTAGGGGTTCAAACATCCCCCGAAATTTCGGCACCAGTTTTTGTTGTGTTTTTTCTTTGAAAATTGTGCGGCTAATAAATGATCCTCTTTGGGTATTACCGAAAGGGTCTAAAAATGGGTTAAAACCCTACTTATAAGGCTAAAAATTTCAAACTTTTTCAGGGGGAAGGACATCCACCACCTAAACCTTTGAAATCGATTATGTTGTTTTTTCCTTGAAAATTTTAAGAGGGGTGTTCCTCTTTCGGTGTAAACTAAAGGGTAAAAATGCGTTTAAAGCGCTTTTTTGAGGGGGGAATTTCCAAAATTTTTCTGAGGGCAAAGCCCCAGACCTCCCATGTTTACTTGGGATTCACATTATAAACATTATTTTGAATTAAGTGCACCAAAGTTAAAATCTTATGAGTAAGTACTCGTAAGGAGGTACGGTACCTCAAATAAATGTTGAAACCCCTTATGAAACGGATGTCTGGTGATGACCGTGGTATGTACTGAAATAGGTGTAGTCAACCCCGTGACAATCACCGGTTTGCTAAAATTCCGGTCAATGCAAAAACCGTTAAGCGAATTCCGGTAAAAAAATTATAGCTTTTACCAATGTAAATAAATTTGTTTTTTTGTTGATCGGAATTTTCGTACATCTATGATCACCCTAGAAAGGAGCAATCCTAAGGTGTGGTGGACGAAAGTGGCCAGTAACATCAAAATGGGGCAGTGGTTGAAATAAAATTACAGGGCCAATTTATCATGTTTTAACTTACAGTAGAACCCCGATTATCCGCAAGCGGATGATCCGCAGTGCGGATTATCCGCGAGTGCCACGAAAAATTTTTTAACGATGAGAGCAAATTTTAGATGAGATTAGAGACATTTTAGATGTAGAGCAAAGGTTTCTGCTGTGTACTCTACATATTTTAAAAGTTTTACATATGTTTTTTGTTCAATAAAACATAGTTTTTATGCTGAAATATTTTTTTCGTGTTTTCACCTCATTTTTAGTCTTTTTTCGGGTTATCCGCGGTACCCTTGCCACCCAATTCCGCGGATAATCGGGGCTCTACTGTATTTATAAAAGACCTTGGGAAATAATTTTTTAAAAATTAGATGGTGAAAAAGCAGTGGTCTGTCCAAGGCAATTTTACTACCATTTTTCGGTACCTTCACATTTTCACCATTTTATAAATACAGTAAAGCACCGTTTATACGTTTCTCATTTATACGACTTTATCATTTATACGTCGTTTTCGCGAAGTCCCAATTCATTCCTATTCTTTTTAATACAAAAATTCTTCGTTTATACGACGCGCAATATCGGTTATACGTCGTTTTTGGCTGTCTTAAAATTCTAAAATATCCAGTATCAGTTGTTATTCCGTGGGAAAATTTCCCCAGGAAAGGTTGAAGAACACTGCATTCCTTGGCCGTTGTTGGGGGCATGACCAATGGAGTGGGGGTGAGTAGTTCGTTGAACTGATAACGGGATGAACTACACTACAGTTTTATGGCCCTTATCTCTGGTTAGGGGGTCTCCAGCACCCCCTGCAGAGGAGAAGAATTCTTTTGATCGCTAAATGACCCCACAAAGAAAGCGGGACTATAAAACTGCCGTTATATACTGTCTGTCTATCACATTTTTATGACTTAGTTAAATGACTAAAAATGTTCTTAGATCATAAAAACAAAAAAAAAGCCTTATCACTGCTTATGTGAACTAGCGACTGCCAGGGCTCTTCTTGCAAAAACAAAAATTAATAGTCATTAGTCATCATCAAAATTTAGTCATTTTACAGTAACCCTATCACTATAAAGGTAGGATTTCTTTAATTTTTATGTTAAATGTTTTAATATTTTAAAATATTTAATACTATTTTAAAGTTTATTAGTTAATATTTTTCAATTTATAGACTGTTTTGAAGTAATTTTTTTTCTTTAGAAAAACCTAAAATTTAACGTATTTTTGTAAATCTGCATTAGGAGCGTTATAAACCTAATATTAAGGACATTTTCGTTTATACGTTTTTTCATTTATACGTCGATTTACGTCGGTCCCTTGAAAGACGTATAAACGGTGCTTTACTGTAGGTACTTTCACATCACAAAGTCAGTTTTAGTAAAAACAGTACCTTCACAAAATACATTTTTGAAAAAAACATTCTCTATGAAGCTGTGTTCTCTTAAAAGTTAAGTTTTTACCCATTCTAGACTAATTTTTCTTTTGTTCTTAATGTTTAGAATTAGTATTTACTTGTTATTTTGACTTAAATGTTCACAAATTCTCGGAAATTTTTTCACAAATTAGCAATTAATTTTCACAAAATAGGTACCTCTTAAAAAAAACCTCGGCAGACCCCTGAAAAGTCGTTAGTTATTTTCTTTTCTGTAGAGTATGGAGCAGTTGGAGAAGGAAATGTTGAATGGACAGCGTATGCAAGGGCCTCAGACTGCTGAAGAAGTTTACATGATGTTGGAGAGCAAAGGACATCTGGAGAAGTAAGATATGTTTTATATTACAATTACACTTCAATGTTTGAATTTTTACTGATGCCATCTTTGAATTACAGTTGCGTGTCATAAAGAATTGCACACTTAAAAGGGGACTCGGTACCAAAAATTTTTTTTATTTTTGAGTTTGTTTTTTGTGCCAAATTATCTGTTACTATCATGTAATGGAATATTAATCACAAAAAAATTTTAAAAAAATTTATTATTTTCAATATTTAAGAAAAACAACAAAAAATTCACTGAATTTTGAAACGCTACTCCTCCTTCATTTTCCCCTTTGTTTACTAACTTTTTTCATTTTTATGTTAAATATGTTCTGTAGTATAATTCTATGTGGGGGATTTTGGATAATCATTATAGTTTTTGAGAAAAAAAACTTTTCGGCGATTCCCATTTAAAAACGTGAAAATTATATGATTTTTACCCTATTTTGCATGATAAAAAAATTCTGGACCAAAATCATTATATTTTGGAACATACATTTGTTAAAACTACCCTATTGTATATAAATACCAAGTTTCATAACATTTGGGTCAGTAGAAAAAAAGCCTTAGGGTTTTAAGTGCTAAAAAAATAGTTTTGAGAAATATTTATTAAAAAAAAATATGCTGTAACTATGCTCAATAAACATTAGATATTTGTTATGCTTAGAATTTGCGCATCACTATGAAATTTGCTGAATCAATTTATGAGTATAAACAGCGATTTGAGAGCAAAATCCTTAACTTGATATTTTGACAGATTTGGAGGTACTAGTAATTTAGCGTTTGTTAGTTCTATTTTGTAACTAGCTGATATGCCCGGCCTTGCTCGGTTGGAGATGGAGATTTTTTTCTTTAAAATTTTTAATACATTTCCTTCCTTATTTTGATGAGTGAAAGGTGTCAAATGATGCATTTTAAATTCTGAACAATTTCTGAATTTACCACATGATTCCCATAAAAAACAACAAAATTCTGCCAAAAATGCCTTGGACAGAAAAGTATTCTTATTTTCTAAGGGGGATTAACTACTTTTCAAATGGTTCCTAAGTTTATTAACTTTTCAGTTTCTAAAATGGTAAAAAAATTACAGCATTTTGGTCCAAAATTGTTGTGTTCCAGAACAAAACCCAACTTATTACCCCATGATTTTTATACAAAATGGTTGTCAGCATTTAGGTATAGCTATTGTAGAATTTAAAAAGTATTTATATGAAAAATCAACTATTTTTAATCTTTATAAAAATTATTACCTATACTAGACTGCAACATTACTTGACTGGCTGAGAGCAAACAAGGAAAGTAGTTCCCTGAAAGGTGTCTGGATTTTGATTGAAATTAATTTGTAAATATTATTTTGTATGCGGGTCCATACCTTCAGGTGAATTTGTACAAATTTTAAAATATAAAAAAAGTTTTTTTTTTAAATATAAAAATTAAAAAATATATATATTAGGTTGTAGTATAAACCTCTGTATCAAAGCGTCTTTTTATCATGATCTGCATACTAAATCTCTTAGTAAACAGAAAACCGAAGCCCAGTGGCAGTGCTTCGCACTTCCACACCACAGGCCAGGGGTTCAATTCCCGGGCTGGGCAAGGTCCACTCAGCCTTTCATCCCTTCAGTGGGTCAATAAAATGAGGACCAAGCATGCTTGGGAACTAAACACTGGGGGTCTCGCGTTAGAATGACCACCTAACCGGGACGCATGCCTAACAACTTGCACCCCAGGGCCCCACGGTCACGAAAACGAAGATGGGCATCGTAGGCCTTGGCCCACTAGGGCTGTTGCGCCAATGAGTTTAGTTTAAACAGAAAACCTGTTGGGTTGCTCAGTTTTTCCTTCCACATAGTGAAGTCACATGGTCAAAAAGCATTGCAGTCTAGTTAACGGTAAAATTTTTTGTTAAGGTTATCCCTTTCTCCTAATCTTTAGAAAAGTAATAGTATTACAGAGTGCGCACAGTCCTTAAAAACTCCTTAGATTGTTCCAGTCCTTACAAAAGGGCCCTTAAAGTCCTTAATTTCTACATTAATGTCCTTAATTTTTAGAATAACACAGTTTTTTCACTTTATGTCAATTTTTTAAAGGGATTTTATCAAAAATAAAGCATACTTTTCAAAAAAGTTTTGCCTTTCTATTTTTGCCGATGCATGTTACGAATTTTCAGGAAGCAGTCCGCTCCACCTACAGAAAAAACAACTTACCAGTCAATTTCGCGTTTTCTTTTCTTTTTTGATGTCTTTGGCTTTAATAGCTTGTTTTTGGAGAATTTGTTCTTTCATTGTAGTAAAAAAAATTTGAATAATATATAGCTGGCAAATTAAAAAAAGTAAAAGAGAAAAAAACTAAGTTACGTTATTCCTATCTATCAAAGGGAAATATGTTAAAGTCGTTGAAAGCATTTTATTTACAGTTTTAGTATAAATTACATTCAAGAGGGTCCTTAAGGCGACTGCCTAACGTTGGGAGAAGGTTTTTAAAAAACATTATATGTAGCTTTTTTACATATGTTTTCTTAACCAATGTAGTTTAAATAACTAATATATGTGAAAACTACCCAAATTTTATTAAAAATATTTTTAAAAATAACAATTTATACTAAAATTTGGCGGAAATTTAAAATTACGCCAACACCTCTAAGGTAGATATATATAAGAGTTTTTTTGAAAATTCTTGAAATCACATGTTCCTTAGATAAATACCTGTGCAATGACCTAAAAGCTAAGCAAAATTTTGAAAATTAAAGGAGCTATGCTATTTATCGTAAAATGAACCTATGTTTTTTAGATATTTTTTAAACAAATTTTACGATAAATACCATAGCTCCTTTAATTTTCAAAATTTTGCTTAGCTTTTAGGTCATTGCACAGGTATTTATCTAAGGGACATGTGATTTCAAGAATTTTCAAAAAAAACTTTTATATATTTACCTATAGAGGTTTTGGCGTAATTTTAAATTTCCGCCAAATTTTAGTATAAATTGTTATTTTTAAAAATATTTTTTATAAAATTTGGGTAGTTTTTACATATATTAGTTATTTAAACTACATTGGTTAAGAAAAAATATGTAAACAAGTTACATATAATGTTTTTTTAAAATCCTTCTCCCAACGTAGGCAGTCGCCTTAAAATCTTTCAAAATTCCTTAGAAAGTCCTTAACCCTTTATTTACCGACGGTACTTACAAGTACTGCCAACTTTAAAATTACATAGAATAACCATCCTTGCGAATATATTGACGATAATTTGCAGGAACACTCTTTCAGTTATCCTCTTCCAGGATAAAAAGCGGTTCTATGATGAGTATTTTAGCGGGAAATGCGAATAGATTTAAAACTGAAGTTGTAAGTTTAGCTGCCATTTCGATCGGATTCACATGATTGTCATTTTTGTTCCCGCAAAAAAGTAGTTAAAGTCAAAAGTTAAGTGTATTATTTTTTAAGACTTATTACTGCGATAAAAAAAGCTATGTTTTTCTTGTATTGTGAGAATATTTTAGCACTCCGTGTACTGACAGTACCCAAAAGTATCAATTTAAGTAATTGGCTCTAGCGGATTCAATTTTCCAAAGATGATTATTTTATTTATGTATATATGAGGAGCAAACAATCAAACCATGCTTTCTCCTTCAAATACAGATTTTTAGGAAACACAAAAAACTAATAACTTAAAAAATAACTAATTTAAAAACCTAATTATCGTTTGTTCTATAACGAGTAACTGAGAAGATTTGTAGTCATAATTTACCTAAAAACTTAAAATTAATTATTAAAAAAGGCCTTTGAAGTTTGGAGAAATCGCGTTTTGATCGAACACATAGGAGGAAATATGGTTTGAATGTTTCCAACATGGACAAGACACTTTTTTAATGAAAATAAGGTAGTACACATTTTACTAAAATGTTATTTTATATCATTTTGTAATTGAATAAGAGAAATATTATTATTAGAAATTATATTCGTATCAAAAAGTCCCCACCAATATTTTTACATCACCAACTTCACTCTGACCAATGAGTGGGTCGCGTGACGAGTAAGAACAGCTATGATTGGCTGTGACTGGAGGAATCACTGTTTGACTGAAAACAGGCTCTGGAGGAAACACTTTTTGATTGAAACATCAATTTTCTAAGTAATTTTAGAATAGGTTAAAACTTGTTTTAGTTGAAGATAATAGCATTATTTTGTGCAGTTTAATGTGGAGATCATGAAAATAGCAGTAACTCATTTTTTATTTTTTTTGGAGAAAACACGGTTTGATTGTTTGCTCCTCATATATCCCTTAATTTTCAATTTAGTGACTCAAAAAAGTATTTGCACGAAAAAAATTGCAGCGAATCATAATGCGGTAAATAAAGGGTTAAAGCAGTGTTTCCCAACCTTTTTCAGTCCATGCCCCACCAAAGCCTTTCTAAATTTTCCATGCCCCCCCCCGGTCTCAGTGGCATATATAGAAATATATTTTGAGAGGGAGCCAAAATTATTTCTCTTAGCCCCTCCCTCCTATGTACGAGGGTTGTTTTTTAATTAACTTCCGTTTTGCTCCTGAAAAAAAAGTAGTAAGAATTTCGAAATAATTTTGCTACTGGTAGATAGGTATATCCTTGAGGATCAATTTCCCTCATTACTGGAAAAAATCGGTAATTTTTTCTATTATTTATCGAATTTACAAGCGCGCTCCTCGAACTTATTTCCCGCCAACCCATAGAGAAATCCTCTTTTTCGAAATTTTCCCGTTTTTGATAGTTTAAAAATAAAAAAAAATATATTTAAAAATAAGGTTATTACGGAAGGTCACAAACATCTTTAATTTCTTTTCATCGTAATCACCTTTATATAGACCAGGGGTTCCCAAACTTTTTTGGCCCGTGGACCCCCTGACGACATTTTTCGTACCCCGTGGACCCCCTGTCTAAGGGACCGTTCAAAAAGTAGCAAAAAATATTTTGTTTTCATATAAATTCCTAAACCACGCATAAATTTTGTAATTTTTTTCAAGTGTTTTTTCGTGCATTGATAAGCATTTGATTTCACACTTTTTCCCATTTAAAAAAACCCATCTTTTGAATTTTTGCCTTCACACGATATTTTAAGGAAATTATAACAATCAAACATTTAAAACGTTTGAAATATAAAAACAAATCTAAACTTTTAATATCACTACATTTACAGAGACTCCAACTACTAAGGATTCTCCGTAGTTTCTACGGATGCCGTCGTTAAACTACGGACTACGGATAACATCGAAAAAGCTACGGAAAATCGGAAATCTATCATAAAAAACACTTAAAAGCGCAAGTTTTTTTCCCAATTATGCTCTATTTTTAGGATATTTTCAGTCTACATAAAACAGGGTGGCGAGCGATAGGGTTTCGTGTTGCTTGCGGGGTATTCCGTTCTTCCCGACTTTTTTCTTGGACGGCGGGCGCCAAGTTGAAATCGGCTTCTTCTTGCGTTGGTAGTGCGATGTGGAAAAAACAACCTTATAGTGGTTAGAAGCCGTCGTCCGTTGTTTAGGACCGCATTCGGCGGAAAAGTCGAAAAATAGCGATTTTTCGCGTAAGTACCGTTTTCCCGGCGCGTAGTTGAAGCTGGTTTGTTTTCTCATTGTAATTACACTGTAGGAAAAATTTAAGCATGGCTAGAGAAGTCCTATAAGTCCAGTGATACCTCTCACATCGCGTTTTTATCGATTTTAGTCAGTGTTTTCAACTAATTTGTTTTTCTTGATATCCTAAGTTGTAAATTTTTATTGTTAGATCACTCTGAAGCTTAATTCAGTATTTTTAAAAATCTTGTTAAATTATAACCTGTTTCAGATATGACATCAAGGGGGATGGCAGGGGATCCAGGGAATAGGTGTCTAAAACAAAACAACCCTGTTTTTTGGGTCAACTTCCAAAAAAAATTTCCTTACTCATAAGGACTACTGACAACCATCTTTGAAAGTTGGAGTCTCTGCATTTAAAAACACAAAAACTTTTAATTTTAACAACTACCCATTGATATGGTTACACAACATTTTTAATGAAATTTTAAAAATCAAACATTTAAAAAGTTTGAAACTAAAAACAAATCTAAACTTTTAATATCATTACATTTCAAGGCACAAAAACTTTTAACATTAACAATAGAAATTTTGGACGCAAAAAACTTGTCACCGTTAATGGTTTATGAGTGAATTATTCATTCACCCGATCATAAAATTTCAGAAATAATCACAATTAATGTATGGCATGTTAACAAACAATATTTTATTAGGTTCAACTATGAAAAGAAGTCAAATTATGTATTGAGTTTTAATTTATGAAAGTGAATTATGCGCGGCTGGTCAAGGGCTCTTCACCACGATAAGAGAGAAATGATTCCATCGCCCCTGCTAGCGTTGCGAGGACTCGGTGATAACCAACTTTTCATATTATAGTACAATTTGATTATAAAAGGACAAAATTTTTGAAACTTATCAAAGTTTTCCCATTTGAATGAAAATTTTCTCGTGAACCTCTGAAAGTTGCTGTGGACCCCCTAGAAGTTTCTGTGGACCCCCAATTTTCATTATCATGCCCGTGGACCCCCTGGAAGTCGCTGTGGACCACTGGGGGTCCATATGGACCACTTTGGGAACCGCTGATATAGACCATTTACCGTACCATTTCACAAGTTTTTCGATTCCGCTTCATGAAAAGTTTGATTTTTCGTTGAGCTTCGCATCGGTTCGGACAGCCGTTTTTCCCCCTCAGCGCACACTTTGCCTGCGAATCTATCAATATTGCCTTGTTTATTATGGCTGTAACTCCAGAATCCCCAATGCCTGGAACTTGGCAGATGCAAAACATATGGTTTTAAACATCCACAATAGCATGCTGCAAAAATCACCTGCCTGCCGATTGTCTATTGTTAATGCGAACAGAGTTTAAAGGAAGAGAAATTCTCTATGGGTTGGCGGGAAATAAGTTCGAGGAGCGCGCTTGTAAATTCGATAAATAATAGAAAAAATGTCCGATTTTTTCCAGTAATGAGGGAAATTGATCCTCAAGGATGTACCTATCTACCAGTAGAAAAATTATTTCGAAATTCTAAATACTTTTTTTTCAGGACCAAAACGGAAGTTAATTAAAAAACAACCCTCGTATATTTAATAAGTCTAATGAAGCTTTTCAGAACATTTTTAGGTAGAATTTGAATGCTAAAAATCTAAATCAAGTTATGAATAATTAAGTTCTAAGTACCAAGGAGGGTCTGGGGGTCCCCCCAGCAAATTTTCGGAAATTTGACTCTAGGAAGCAGGTTTTTAACTAGTTTGGTAACCCTAGTAGGGAAATTTTGGATATAAATTTTTAGGTAAGATTTGCATTTTGATGAACCTAATGTTAAAAAAGTTTCAAATATAAGCGTTCTAAAAACAAAGATCTTGGGTCATCCCCCAGAAAAGGTTGGAAATTAGACTCTAAAAACAAATTTTCAACTTGGTTTTGATACATACTGGTCCAGATTTCAGACATACACATTCTCAGATAGGATAATTGGATCAGATTTTGAAAAACTTCTTTTTAAAAAGTTGTTTTTTAATTTTCCCCCTAGATTGGCCCCACCTGGGGGGCAATTTGGTTGAAAATATTCAAATTGCCCCCCTAAAAAATGATATTGCCCCCCGGTGGGGCGTGCGCCCCACGTTGGGAAACACTGGGTTAAAGTGTACTTAATTTTACTCTTTAAACTTCTGTACGAACCCGTATTACTTGAGCAGTTGAAATAATTTTAACTGAAATTTCAGGTTTCCTCTGCTGGTGGCTGTTCACAGGATCTGCACCGGCAAGTTGCAACCCTCACAGCTAATCGACTCCATTCGTACTTGAAAGCAGCGATTTTATCCATCCAACACACTGCCCTTCCGTGCAGTTTTTTTAGAAAAAGATTATTTTTATTTTCTTAACCAAGATTAATTAAATTTTATGTCTTGAATATCAGTTTCTGTTTGTTGAAAAGGTTATTTTTTTGTGTGTTGATGTTCGATGGATTTTTAAAAAAATTCACTACTAATCGATTTTGCTCTTTTTTTTTGCCGATGTTCCTATTTGTTTGCAAACTCTTGCTGAGCCCTAACTTAAAGCACTAACTTTTGAATTTGGGTTCAGTAGCTTGTTTGCTCCATTTTTAAATGACTTTACCTTTTGTTCGTAAAATGCAAGAACTTAATCAAACGTGTACATAAAACGAAATCCTCAATCCTGTTAATCGTTGGTTATGCTGTTAAAGTTGGACCCAAGTGCATTTCCCTTTTAAACACTGAGCTGATCAGTCCTTTAAAAACCTATTTTATGAGAAACAAAGATTTAGAGCCATCTCACAAATGTAACTTATTTTTAATACCGCGAGTTTCCCTTCTTGGGATACGAGGACTGTTAAGTTATTTAATCAATCGATTGGTTTGTTAAAGTTTTTTATTGTGTACCTGATGAATATTTTAATTCCCTGGTTTTATTCTCCGATTGTGCCATCGCTGTGTTTATCTTGTTCAGAGTATTTATTTTTTTTGTGATTAATTGAGTTCTATATATATAATGTATTACATATCATTTGTACTTTTTAATGCAGTCTTTGTTGTGCAATCCATTGTGTTTGTTACTTCCCGTGGGACTGATTGCAAGTTTTAAGTGTTTTGTCTCGTTCTCGAAGTTTGTTTAGAAATTTAATGTTAATTGATATTAATGGCCTCGATTTTAGTTATTGTTAAGCTTTTCCGAGACTAGACCACACACAATTCGAGGAGATCCTAAAAAAATGCAGTGCTTATATAGTGAATACTCAACAATGCTATTAGTTTTAAAGAATTCTTTTGAAAAATTCCTGCTTATCTTATATATTAAAAAGTTGTCTGAATTCCTGTAGTTCCGTAAAACGAGTTTTGTATATTTTTATACCTATTGTGATGTTGGCATCTTGTAATACCTTTTCAATAGATGTTAAGCCTGGTTAAATCTCAAGTTTGCTTTCTTGTAGTGATTTGTAAGTGAACCAAGTAACTTTCCAGTATTTGTTAGCAGACATACATACACCCAAGAAATTCTTATTTGAAATAAATGCTTTCTTAGATATTTTGACTTATCTCAATTGGTTATGATTCTGAGACTTTTTTTAATACTTAAAATCAGGGTTGGAAAAAAAACTTGTTTCTTTTAATAAAAAAACAAAAAACATGTTGTATTTGTTTTAAACATGTTTTTTTTGTTTGCGTCAACACGTTTTATTTGTTTTTTTACCCTCGAGAAAGAAATGCTAAGAAAACACATGATTTTAAAAAATTTAAATTTGATTTTTCTAATTGAAATTAGATGAATTATACTTTTAAATACTCCACAATTCCTTTATATAAATGATTTTTAAGTTTTTTTCACAGCATCGAGCTCTTTATCAAGTAATGTACTGCCTTTGTCATGGCGATTTGTTGGTTTGTACCCAAGCCTTATACTTGACACTATCTTTTTCAGCTCTGAGTTGTCCACACTTGAAAATGGCGAATTTGTTGCCTAAATTAAAGGAGCAACTTGCTAAAAAATATAAGTGTTTTAAACCAGTGGTCTCCAACCCCCGGTCCGCGGACCGGTGCCGGTCCGTGGATCAAATGGTACCGGGCCGCGGGCCGACCATTTCATTGAAAATGAATTTAAAATCCTAGGTTTATACTCCAAATTAATGAATGAAATTAATTATAAATAACTTTATATTTATTTTTTGGTATAACTGTATTTTATTTTGAAAGCATGTTTAAATACAAAGCAATCAAAATCAATAAATCAAAATAATTTAGAATGTAAACAATCAACGCCCCCCCAAGTGGACCGCGGTAAAATTATCAAACGTTGACCGGTCCGTGGTGGTAAAAAGGTTGGGGACCGCTGTTTTAAACAATGTTTTTTTTCTTTCTTTTAACAAGTTTAAAAAGAATGTCTTAAACGTAACAACCCTGCTAAAATCCTGATGTTGCATTCGATGAACTTTTGCCCATATTAATAATATAATTGCCCATATTATAACATATAATCTTGTAGTATTATTTTCTTAGTATTGAGAGGAAAAACCTTGCATGTGCCCAATGATTTGTAGACTCCCTCTCTGAAGAGGAAGAGGGAAAAGCCTCTTCACTTTGTCAGACGATGTCCAGTGTTTGCCGTCCCCAGAAACGAATTCTTTGAATTGCCCTACATCAGCTTCGATCAGACCCTTCTCTGTAAAGGGATATCTGGCCTAATAGGGTACACAAAACACCTCCAGGTAAGGTAACTTTTGTAACCAAATAGAAACACGAGCTTTCAGATGCCCTGTGACTCCTTTTCTGGTAAAAGGAATTTTACACAGGGACTTCCCCTCTTAAGGCTGTGTTCACAGTAACGTTTCCTGAACCCAGTATATGTCACTACTCTTAAAACGACAGTCTCAAAACTGAGTAAAAAAGTACTCAAACAGGCTCCGATCCAAAAATACTCAAATTTGAGAACATGAATATACTCAAAATTGAAACATCATGAGCTCATTTTTGAGTTCAAGCTCAAGATGTTTCATTTTTGGGCACTCACAAATTCAGAAATGAGTACATTCATGTTCTCAAATTTGAGTATTTTTGGATCGGAGCCCGTTTGAGTACTTTTTTACTTAGTTTTGAGACTGTCGTTTTAACCCATCTTCGGCCAAAGTTGCGAAAACGCAACATTTCAATGAGTATTTTTTTATTAATACTGTGACGCATATTTTTCTCCAATTTTATTTTTCGGCTATTTTTAAGGTTTCTGAAGACATAAAAAAAATATTCGCAATTAAATTTAAGTAACCATTATTTTTTGAGAAATTTTCAAAATACGCCAATTTTCTAACTTGAAACGTTTATTGACAAAGTCCCATTTTTGAAAATGTATAATTATTCCACTAAAATCAATCTTACGTTTTTATAATGGACTAAGGTTATTAGTTCTACAAATAAAATAAAAGTAAAACAATTGTTTTAAATAAACTTTAAAATTTTTATCTAAATTTAATGTTGCGTTTTCGCAACTTTGGCCGAATCCATGTAAAATCGGCTCAAAATATCAATTTTTTTTACTACTTAAAAATTTAAGTACGGTAACATTTGATGTAGAAAAGTACAAAAATATTCGTCCCTGAGTGATTTTCGTCCCTTTTATAAGTCCTCAATCTTTTTATTTCGCTTGCTTATCTCCAGTTTTTTCCGCAATATACCATCCTAAAATCAAACTTTTTCCTATAGTTTCCTTTATAAATGCAATGATTTCATATGAAATCATCTATTTGACTCTCTGAGGTGTTCAAAAAAATTTTCTACCTTAAAAAAGAAAATTTAAATGAAATATAGCTTGTGCTTCCACGGTATGTTCTGAAGTTCTTCCTACAATACACCTCATTGACCTCTACTCAGAAATACCATAGGTACAGTGGTCCAGGACAGCTGTGTCAACAAAATTTTCTGGAACTGAAAACGGGGTGAGTGAATTTCACGGGGTAAACTAATGAAGCGGCAAGTGAAAGATCAGGGGCGTCATTTCAGTTTTTGGTTGGGGGGGGCAAGGAATTTTTTTTAATTGGGTCTATACCTTCTGTAACGAGTTTTTTTTCGCGGGAGTTGCCTGAACTTAATTTTTAAGGTAATATCATGTCAAAATTTCACAACGTGAACTCCAAAGAAAAAGGGGGGTCTGGGGGTTCACCCCCAGAAAAATTTTGAAAATTTGGCTCTTAAAGTAGTGTTTTAGCTCGTTTTGAGACCCTTTGGGCTGCATCCAAAGAGAACAGTTTCTTGTAAACCACATAATTTTCTAGGGAAAAGAGTAGTAAATAAACGTCAAAGTTTTAAGGGGGCTAGGGGTCCTCCCCCAGGAATTTTAATTCCCCTTTACACTATCTCTTTTTCAAACTCTTTGGGGGAACTTCGTAAGAAAAAATCTTCTTGTAAAAGGAATGGTTTTCAAGGATGAAAACACTAAATAAGAGACATGAAAATTTTAGAGGGGGTCTGGGGGTCCTCCCCCAGAAAATTTTTGAAATTGAACCCTCAAAAGTAATGTTTTAACTCCTTTTGAGACATTTTGAGTTGCACCCAAAGCTCCTTGTGGAAGTTACAGAATTTTCAAGGGACTTGCAGCTATTTTTCACATTACAGTGGAAACCTTGGGGGGGGGCGGTTGCCCCCCCCTGCCCCCCCTAAATGACGCCCCTGTGAAAGATGTTTCAATAGAAAGCCCATGGCAGTTTTATGACTTGCAAATCTTCACCGCTGTTTCCCACGCCCCTTCTTTGAAGGGTTCAGTTTTATGGTTCTCAAGTGACGAGTACAAGCTCTTCAAGCCACATGTGGTCAGTATGAACAAAAACACCTCAACCCCCCTCGAACAGTAGGGGGTCTAGAATATCCCCTTCTATCTTATCAACTTGATCTGACCGTTCTCTTTGATCTTTACCCAAAGAAATAAGGACGGATTCAGTAGGGCAGTGGTCTCCAACCCCCGGTCCGCGGACCGGTGCCGGTCCGTGGATCAAATGGTACCGGGCCGTGGACCGATCATTATTTCATTGAAAATGAATTTAAATTCCTAGGTTTATACTCCAAATTAATGAATAAATGAGTTATAAATAACTTTATATTTATTTTTTGGTGTAACTGTATTATATTTTGAAAGCATGTTTAAATACAATTAAATTGAAATTAATAAATCAAAATAATCTTGAATGTAAACAATCAACGCCCCCCTCAGCGGGCCGCAGTAAAATTATCAAGGGTTGACCGGTCCGTGGTGGTAAAAAGGTTGGGGACCACTGCAGTAGGGTATACCGTAATTAGGCAAGAAGAAAAAACACGTAGACGATGCAGACACTGCAAAAACAATACTGTGTATATGTGTGCTAAATGCCAAGTCCATTTGCACCCCAAATGCTTTGATAATTTTCATAAAAATGTGTAAAAACTGAATTGTAATAAAATTGTTCATCCTTGAAATTTTTTCATTGATTCGGCCAAAGTTGCGAAAACGCAACATTTTATTTCGTAAATAAAATATTATTTTTTTTGCACGAAACTGATTTTATGTCTTAATGAACGTAATTTAAGCATATTTCATTTTAAAAAAATGCAACATTTAAAAAATTTTTTATGCTTGGCCTTTAATGGGTTAAGAGTGTAGGCGGAAGGAGAAAGTGAGTAAACACAAAGCCTGTTGGGTTGATAGGAGGAGTTTCAATTCACGAATCGTGATAAAAAGACCAGGGTTGGAAAAAAGTTTTTTTTAACTGGGTTTTTTTGGTTTAAACTTTAAACAAAGTTTTTTTTTAAGAATTTTTTTTCAGAATAAGTTATTTTAGCAGTGATGTTTGAAATGGATTTGTAAATGAGACATTTATTTCAGGGGTTATATAATAGATATATGATTTGTATATTTCAATTAATTAATTTAATTAGTTAATTAAAATTAAATTAATTTGTTTTTAAAATATTCCAATTTGAATATCTAATATCGTTGTAGTGAATAGAAAGAGAAAATTTAATTTTTTAAATAAATAAAGTGAAATGTAAGCAACTAATGTTAATTGAAATTGGATAAATGATTGCAATAATTAATCCGATTAAGGAAATCAATGGTTTTAAAAAAAACCAACTGGTTTTTATGACTGACAAATAAGACAAATTGGTTTTATCAATTAATTAAAATCCAAGCCATCTTTTATCGGTGAAAAACAGAACTCTTGTATATCTTTATTTACTCTTTGAAATAATAATGTTTCATTTTAAAGGAAACTAATAAATAAACTATCTCTTGCAACATATAATAAGTTTAACTTAAGCATTTAAGGTTAAGTTTAGAGAGAATTCAATAATTAAAACCATTAAATTAAAAGATTTCTGATTTTTTTTTAGTCGCCTTAAAATGTCAATTTTTTGATTAATCTGACTTTCTTTAAAAAAAATCCTGAAAATATTTTATAATTTCTATATAAAAAAAGGTTTAAACCGTGCCAACCCTGAAAAAGACACCTGGAAAGAAGCACAAGGGTAATAAAATTGTTTACTTTAACAAGCAGTTTCAAAATCCTTTTTTCCCCCAAGCACTAAAACGGGTACATAAGCTAGTAATATATAAAAATACAATATTTTAGGATAAAAAGTGGGTTCACTTTTTTCAATTTATCAAAAATTAAAAAAGGTAAATAAAATATTAATAGACTTGTGGAAATTTAAAGCCAGTAAAGTATTTTTTTCTCCAGTAAGTCTGAGTAGTAGATTTTTTTAAAATAAGACTCCCCTGAAAATATTTTAGGACTCTCCCTCAAAATGGACATTATGCACATTGCATTTGGGACTGAATTTTCCTGTGGGATATAAAGATCCCTTAGATAGCATTTATTTTAATTTTAAAACACCAGATATCATTACTATCTTGACTTGATTTTCTTGAACCACTTCCATAATTTAATATAGTATGAATTTAAAAAATTAATTGAAATTCCGCCTAAAATACTAAATATTTCAAAAATAAATTTTAACTTGCTTTGTCGTCAATAGAGTTGTCCATCATCCAGTGGCAACCCTTAGCAATCAGTCTGTCCTGCAGGATCAGAGTTTCGTGACGTCATCGTGGAACAACCTTATTATTCCACAGAATCTAACCATCTTTAATGATGTTTAAAAATGCTTTTAAAGGACAATTTTTAAAAAGATATAATCGCAAGCAAAAGCAAGTTTTCAAATCGGAATTCGAATTCGGAAATGCTTCTGAAACTGAAGGACAAACACAGTTAATTTGACAGTTAAGTCTGTTTGTCCTGCAGGATCAGAGTTTCGTGACGTCATCGTGGACAACCTTATTCATCTGTAACAACCCATTTTATTGGTAATATACCGAAAATGAAGCGTAGATCGGAGATTGACAACCTTAAAAGTCCGTTTGGGGTGCAAGAAAGTTTCATTCCCGATCTGTGCTTCCCCCTGTCACCTCTCTTTAAAAAACAATAATTGAGATACTTTATTTATAGAACTAGGGGGCTCTGCTCCCTGCTCGCTATCGCTCACCAACCACCGGAACTGCTTCGCAGTTCTTTGAAGATCGCTTCGCGATCTTAGCGAGCAGAGCTCGCTTGTTTCATCTCAACAATCCAGGCTCGTCGGCTTAGTTAATGATCCTTTGATACCGAAGCTACTCATCTCTCTAGTTTATCAATGATTTAATTCGAATCATTCATTCCCTCGAAGATATCAAAATAAAACTGTTTCTAAAATATTCCATCTCTTAACTTCAATTCTTCTTTCTTCAATTATTGAATAGAAATGTTTTTAAAAAAATATCAAGCAAGTCTACCAATTATCATCAACCAACTTGAGTAAAAACAAGCCTTTAAGAAACTTTAAATTTTTAATATGCACGTGAACATCTAGTGAATCGTCGGAAATTAAAGAAATAAAATAAGGGCCATATTCAGATCTTCGCCATCAGTGAATCCGCCGGCGGCGTTTCCGTCCAGCGTGAATCTCATTCACCGTATTCAGATCGCCTTCCGAAAGAGGCGGAGATCTCGGAGAGTCAGCTCGTTGGTTAGTTGTGTTTGTGACGTGGCGTGACGTTGAAACGCTCAACGACCAATAAAATCTGTCTATTAAAAGGCGGGAAAATGTCACTGCATTCACATGCTTCCAAAAATGTAAACAAACTCAATCTGCACTGCAAGTCGCTTGTTTTTGTTGTTTGAGTGAACTAGAAACCAAGCTGAAGCTTTTAACTAAGCGAACTTATTAAAGAGTTAATAAAACAATAAAAGAAAAAGAAAATATTTTATCTTTTTTAATTTCTAAACGCTTTGCACCTTTATCATAACCAAGTAATTATTGTAACTCATAACAATAATGCTTCATTTCCCAAATTTAATTACAAGTATGTTTTGGAAATTCATTCTTACATGATTTTGGAAAAATGGTTATAAAAAAGGGAGATAATAGAAAAGGGTAGAAAAAAAAATATTCAATAGAAAAAAATTAGTTATTTTGTAAGGTATGATTACATGGAAATATCTTTTCATCAAAGGAATTACTCATTAAATTCAATTTAATGCAAGATGTTAGGAAGTAGGAACTATGTTTCATAATTCTGGTTGAAAGACTCTCACTACTCACCTTATTGTGCAGTAAACTAATCCTTAATTACCATCGCCGATCATGATTAGTTTTTATTTTATAACGAAAAAATCAAAAAATTGTCAAAAATTTCGAAACGTTAAAATTGAATTACTCAAAAACTAATTCGAAAAAAGAGCGATGAGGTGCAAAACTTCATGCCTAAGAGTATGTGTATGCAAAAAATCACGTTTCTGCTGTAAATAGATTTTGCTGGAGGCGAACTCGCAGCAGAAAAAAATAATTTTCGACTTTGACATTAAATAACTCCAGAACTATTTATCTAATTAATTAGGTTTTGGAACGAAAATGATTATCATGCATTTGTCTACCAATGGTCAAAATTTTATAATATTCCTTTGAATAGTTTTTGCGTAGTTAGAGTTCAAAATGTTCAAAAATAAAATTTTCAAAATCAGCGGCAGCGGCGGCGGCGGTCACTGTTACTTTTTTTTAATGTAGAGAGAAATTAAATGCTTTTTCACGTGGTCCGTGGTACAAAATTTTTGTTGATAATGTGAATACTTATCATTTTTAAGAGGGTAGAGAGAAGCGTGTGTTTTCTGCTTTTTTGCGAAAAAAAACACTAAAAAAATCGATGTTTTTCAGCGCGCTCTATGCAAAACCAATCTTATAAAAATCAGTCTTATCTTAATCAAAAAATCTTATTAAAATCGATTTTCAAGTTTGGAAAATTACTTCCTTTTAACGTATTGGGGAAAATTGTAATTAAAATCTTCTTTCTTTAACAATTCAACCAAGATTCACAAGCATTAAACTATTTTCCTAACTTTGAAAAAAGAAAATCAATGGATAATTGCGGTCAAATATTTTTAAAATCATAATGTGTTGAGAATGGCCTAAAACCTCCAAAAAATGCTTTCATTTGCTTTTCAAAGCCCTAAATTTTAAGTTATTTTCAATTAAAAACAGCCTCTTTTGTGTCTGAGCTGAAACAGCTTGTGACGTGAAATGTGCTTTGTTCCCGCTTGTTGCTATAATCCCGCTTTGAAACAATGAGCACTAGTTTTTTTACAGACTAGTGTATCGATGAAAACACTAGTCCCACATTTTTCAAGAGGCACATGTGACTTCACATTGTTAGGACCTTTCTGTAATAAAATATGTCATAATTACCTTTAAAAAAGTTTGTGGGGAAAGACAAGCGTATTTTTGGAATCAGGAGAGAATTTTTAATAAATTAAAATTGAATATTTAAAATTTTAAGATTTGCTGCAATTCTCCATTTTCACATCTGGTATAGGAAATATCCATGTCATTTCCGATCTGTGCGGTTTAAAATTTAATTCTACTTATTAAAAATGAAACCCCTATAAAGATAAAGGTTTCAATGTTTGGTATCTAAAAAAGTACAACAACCTTCTTTTTTAATTTAAATTTTGGGTTTGATCAGCTAGAAAAGAGAAATTTTGAAGAAAATCACTTTTTAAATTAAAAGCTTAGTGGAAGACCTCATTATTGTTATTTCAATGGTTTTTATAATTTATAATATCAATTTAGCACCAAATGGCATCATTTGAGGGGATTTAATTCATTTCGTCCACCGGTATTGCATTATAAACTTTGGTGAGTGCAACATCCCTAAGTAGTATGTATTTAATCTTAAATTATGGGGGCTATTAAGGGTGCAGTTAATACACATAAATAAATATATTCCATCTAAATAAGTCCTAAATGACACATTTGAACAGGTTATCAATCTTAAAATATAATTTTTAAAACTTCTGAAAATTGGTCATTTTTTCCACTTTTTTCAAACTTTGGGGCTCTACAGCTAAACCCTAGAGTTAACTTAGGAGGCTGAAACTTTACACACTATCATTTGGGACCAAAAGGAATGGAAAAATCCCTGGGGGGGAGCAGGGTTTTTCGAAAAGAGGTTTTTTCTTAGATACCCTAATGGTGGGGGACTCGAGGGAGCGATATAGTAGATAACTCCTGCAGGGCTCCCAGCAGGTCCCTTTTTTCAACCCAAGTCCCTAAAAGTCCTTTTTTCACACTTTTGGTCCCTTTTTATCAATTTTGGTTTTTACTTTGAAAATTTCGAAAAAAAAATCTTCCATCTCCACTGGAGGCGATACATTGTCAAATCTGGTTCGGTTAGATATAGTTAGCCCCCATGGTTAGGCTTACCATACGTCCGGGGTTACCCCGGACAGTCCAGGATTCTTATAGCATACCTGCCAACCGTTCCGATTAAATCGTATTCGTTCCGATTTTTCACTGTTGTTCCGAAAATACGATTTTAGTACCAAATGTTCCGTTTTTAAGCCCCCCCTGTAAAAGGGCAAAATCAGCTACTTTTGTAGCACTTAATAAAGATTTATTTCTATTTTCCAAACAATGTTTGCTTATTTCACTGTTTCATTTTATTAGTACTTACCAAGTATTTTTAAATCTTTGAGTCGTACCTGGAAAAAGTTGTAACCTTCCCCCGAACCTTATAAAATTTCCCCAAACCTTATGTATTGCTCCTATGGAGCTAGCAGGGGCTTCCCCCGAACCAGGTTCGTAGGTTCGGGCACTTTTTCCAGGTCCGCTTTGAGTTATTATGTATGAAATTCCCAGTGTTTGACATCTTGAGTCATTTTTGTCATTCTATTTGCAGAAATTTAAACCCAGATAAATGGAAGAAAAATTTTCATTTATGAGTGTTCATTCATTTCATTTATGAGTGTTGATGAAATACATTGTTCTAGTTGGCTGTTAACAAATGTTTTCTTTGTTTCATGATTAAAATGTATCATTAATTTATTTTAATATTTAGTTATTCAGTGAGAAAAAAAATTAGTGTAATTCAAAACCTTAATTTTTTTTCTTTAATTTCGATATCATTTCTGGCTACGCCACTACTATTTGAGATTAATGTTTTAACTTAAACTTCAAATAACTGAAATGAGAAAAATTCTCTAACTTGATTAGATAGTATTTTATTTACTCCAATTTGAAGTAAACTAGTAACAGTAAGTAAAAGGAATTTTAACCTGCCTCCAGATTGATTTTAAGTTTGTTGGTTTTGATAACTTAACACTTGGATTTCCACGAATTGTAATTTGTCCTTTTAATAGACTTTAAAAAATTTTGGTCCCTTTTTTCAAGACATCAGGTCCCTTTTTTCCCTAAAGACAAACCAAAAGTCTGCTGGGAGCCCTGCTCCTGTAGCAGAGCGGTCGAAGTACTCCTCACAGACAAGCTATATGCTCCTCCCTTGTTCGCTGACCTTACCTAACCACTCAAAGAGATGGGGGAGATATCCACTGCCCGAAGGATCCTCGTCGTTGGTGTTATAAAAGTTTGCGCTGACCCTAAGTATCAAGAGGCTACTAGTGCCAAGAGGGATCTTTTCGCAACACTGCGTCAAAAGTTAAAACCCAACAAGGGAGATGCATAGCTGCCAAGTACTCCGATTTTATCGGAGTTATTCCTATTTTTGGTTTCTTCTCCGGTAATCCGATTTTTCCCTAAAAACTCCGATTTTCCGATTTAAAAAATAAACCTATGTTTCAATCGTAAGTAAGAAGTTTTTAAGAGTAAGATGAGTGAAATATATTGTAATTAAGTAGTACATTTTCTTTTTAAAGTTTTATTTTTCCCAAAAAAAGCATTAATTTCTATTTTGGTTATAGAGCAGGAACCATGATTAATCGTTTTGGACGCCTTTGGTTGTAGCTTATGGATTATTTTGTTTTCATCTACTTTAAGGGGGGTGTTTTTGTTTCTTCGTAGACATCGTTTTAGGCATAGACTTTAGAAGAAGAATAGACGGAGTATTTGGCCAAGGTCACGGCATCAGCATCATTTTATTTGCAGCAGCATTCACCCTCTACACGCGTTTTTATGTTTTGGTTTTCGTTTGTGTTGTTATATCGCCAGCGTACGCATTCACTTGATAATCTTGCAACATATATATTTTTCTATTTTAAAGGTATTATAAAGCATTTAGAACAAAGTGTTAATTTTTTCTAAAAGCATAACATCGCTTCAACTTTAAATAACTTCATTAACTTTTAATATAAAAATGTTAACTAACTTTGGTTAGAAGTTACTAAACTGTGTGTCATCGCGGGAATTAACACTATTGATTAAAAAATTACATTTTATTGGTAGATATAGATTCCCTAATAGCACTCTTGATCTTTTACTATTAAAATTACATGAATTCTGGTTTATTAAGAGCTAGTATATTGTAAATATTTGTTATACTTATATTTTATTTTAAAACAAAAAAAAGTAGTGAGGATTTTACATGAATAAATATCTATATTTTATTCAAATTTTTTCGGGTGTGTCTTTAAATACACAAGTATATACTATAAAGCTTTTACATAAGTAACGTAACACAGCTCTTAAAAAATAAAAATAAAGGTTCTAGACTAGAGTAGGTATATAGAGCTGTAAAAGAACCATTGCCATAAACTAGTATAATATTACATATGAAATAGTCGCTTTTGTCAATTTAGTAACATTACCCAGAGTATAAGTTCTTTATATTAATTAAACAGAAACTAAAATAAAATCAAATATAAACTTTCATAGCAATTCTAAACCATGTAAACATGAAGTTGCATTATACAATATCTGACATAAATCCTAAGCTCTACTTTCTTTAGTGAAACGAATACAATTTTTACTCACACACAATAACAATAAATTAATTGAGTACTTTAACGCATTTTTGAAATATCATTATTAATTTGAATCATTACTGTTCTATTTAATCACTTTTTATAACTGAAATGTCAACAAAAGAACTTTTTTGTATCACATTGTAGAAATCCGAAACAAGTCGCAATTGGTAATTTTTTCTAAAAATAAACAGTAAATCTAAAACCAACAATTGTTTCTCACATTTAATAATATCAACTAGGATAATTCAGTTTCTTCTCCATATAATAAGGAAAAATAAATATTTTCCACAATAAAGCAGTTAGACTGTTGTTCTGAAAAAACTTCCCATGACGATTAAAACAGTTTTATCGCTAATAAAATCCTTCAAAATGTATTTCAGTTGAACGGAAAGGATTAGAGAAGACTTGCATGTGCAAAGAAAATCCTTGTCCAGCTTTATTTCGCAATTATAAGACCCCCAGTAGTATAACCATCGCGATTCCCTCCACACGCCTATGGAGGAAGTGCGATAATATTCCCTGCTCCACGTGCTTTTTCGAGTTGAGATGTTGATTACTCGAGGTTTCAAAACAAACCAGCTTATCGCTATTGGGATTCTTATCGCTATGCTCCGTCTTTCTCTTTTTCAAGGTCTATGGTTTTAGGGTTTTATCTAAATTATTTGTGCTTCGTAGTTCTATGAACTAAAAAGGCACTTTAATTTTAAATTGTGACTGAAAAAAGGTTAGTATGCTTCCATGTGTAGTCCATGAAAGTACTCCTATTTTTTCCTCCATCAGGTTGGCAGCTATGGAGATGTTACATTTAAAGGTTACTGAATCTCCACTGGAGTAGTGGTAGGATAAGATACTAACTTAATATGCTGCAGTTCCCTGGGTTCTATCCCCGATTACAATTTTATTTTTTAAAAAACTTGTATTTTCCTAGAGAAATTTTAAACAACCAATCAGAGCAGAAAAACTGTTTTAAAAATTCCCCCTTGTCCCTAAGCGTTTCTAAGCTATTCTAACGTTTTTCAATAGTATATATATTCTAGAAACGAAGTGTCTATATCCACGAAAGTTGACCTATACTAAAGTATTAGCGAAATTCGTTAGACTTGTTACTTGTGAGTTGTTACTTTCGAGGACCGCTAATTCGCAAGGTTTTTATAATTTGATATAATGCGCATGCGTCACAAAGAAATAACATCCAATAACTATATTAAAGTTATTGAGTGCCCGCTGGAGCAGTGGTAGGATGCCTGCGTAGCATGCGACAGTTCGTGGGTTCAACCCACGCTATTAATCCTAGTTATTATTTTATTAAAATAATAAAAAAAACAGCAAAAAAATCAAGTCCACACGCATGCGCATTATTATCAAAGTATAAAAACCTTGCGAATACGCGACAGTGCCATAGGTTTTAATAGCGAAATTCATTATAGTTGAGTTGTTACTTTCGTGGAGCTAGACTAGACAGTGCCTTCTAGAAATTTACTTGAGTATTGCATAGATTAATATGAGCCTTTATTTTTTAATGTTTCTTTATATTGCAGGAACAGATATCAAGCTGCCCGAAAATTTTTATTTATTTTGTATGCACTGATGAATGCAAGCTAGCATTTCTTGAAAAAATAAATGTATCTGATAAACTATATGCTTTGATGGTCTTTCTATTCTTGTTTCTTTTTTTTTCAGATCATTACTCTTTTAAACACTTGTAGCACAAACTGGATGTAGGAGAGTCTGGTAAGGTCACATTATTAAGTATAAAAGTAAGATCTATTTGAACAACTTTAAATGTGCCTGGCTATGTGCAGTTGTTTACCTGTTGTCATGAGTTGAAGAGGATTGAATTAAAATAGAAAGCTAAACCAGGATTAAAGAATAACTATAAGTGTAATAGGATATTTTCCCTTTCAATGTGTATTAAGAATCGTGTCAGACAAACAGAACAAATCGTCGCCTTAGAATCAAAAACTACTATCTCCGTTCGGCAAACTTCGGGGACCCCGATCCTTGGCGACTTATAATCAGACGCCAATTCAAACCACTCCCCATAAAAAAATCCACCAATTAATACCACTAAATCAAATAATTACTTCAGATCATTGGAGGCGCTCATTTGATTGGTTTGGCACTTTGCCAGCTCGATGATGTCACGCTTACGAACCAATGAAATGAGCTTTCTCGCTTGCAATTCCGAATATTTCCGAATCAGACCAGAAGGCAGTATTATTTTGATTTTAAGATGAAGAAAATATTGCCCCTGATATGGGAACCTGCTTGCGATATCAGACCGCCAAGATTAACATTGAATCTAGCTCGTTTCGCAGCAGCCAATGAAATAATTGGAACTCTTTTTTCGTTATAAAAGAAAAACTAATCATGGTAGAAGTACAATATTTTAAACACATATACAATTATTTTTTACAAAAATATTGTCGTTTCGTTTTTTAAAAAATTCGAATTAGTTTTAGAATTATTAAGATTCAAAGTTTCAATATTTTCCCTTTCTAGGACTGAAGTGAATTAACAATGGATAGCAGCAACCCTTTAACAACGCCAAAACCGCCAACAAAACGAGTAGAATGAACAACTACTGTGAATGAAGCTGCGTGAATTTTCAGAGATAGTAGTTTTTGATTCTAAGGCGACGAAATCTTGAAGAAAACCTAATTTATTAACAAGCTAATAGAACGTCAACTATTCATGTCTGAAAGTAATACATCCTTAAGCTTCCGGAGGAGCCAAATAAAACAATCTCCATGTCGCTGGAAGACACTGTTGGGGTTCGTTGTTCTAAATAAACTAGGCCTTGGTAATTAATAGTAAGATTTAATAAGTAAGCTGATAAATTTACAGATCCCGTCGCACACGCGACCTCTCGCTCCAAGCTCCATCATACAACAAATCAAAATAATAACAAAACAGAAAAAAATAACAAAACAGAACATCGAAAAAGTCTTTTCTCTAACTTCCGGCAACCCGCCGGGTTGCCACCGGGGAAGAACTTCACAGACACCGAGAAACAGCAACTCTGCTGCATTTATGCAAGTACTCAATCTTGCCGAATTCGGATATAACTCGAATAATATTCTCCCATAAAACACCAACCAACCAAGTTCGAATATGCAAATTTTAAATTTGAAACTTGCCAACCAAGTCGAAAATGACTTTCAGTCACCACTTTAAAAATTAGAAAAAATTCTACGAGTTAAAAGCCGCCACTGGGTTGGTTGGTGGGGTTTGGGATGGAAGACACTTATATAACTTAGATTCTTAAGTCTCTTTAGTGTCCGTCGAAGACAGAAAGGGTAGAATCTTTGGGATTTTCTAAAAATTAAGGGGGAAAAGTCTTCAAAAATAGTAGTATTTTTGAAGAATTTGACTGACACGGTTACAGTTAAGATCGAAAATCAGAAAAATTAAGTCCCCCTTTGAATAAGCAGGAATAAATTTATAATTGCGCAACTGCATTTATGTCCGAGTGCTATACCCGGGGAGAGGCTCAGACTCGAACCGAGGGAGGTTCTATCTGAAGGCCTTATGGATCCGGCATACTGGTGCACTAACACACCAAGCCATCCGTTCCTGCAGCTAGTCAGGTCTTTTAATTAATTTAAAGTTGATATTTCATCATTTAAAAAAAATAAGATTTCCACTCAGCAGCTGGTGGTGGGGTTTGATCTTACGACCATCCTACTCGTAGCTTGACGCTGCAGCTCATCAGGCTATCCGGTCGTACGTTGTATAAATTAAAAAACGTACTGGAGACTTTAAAATTTAACATTATTACAAAGAAACCGATCGATTCCCATCGATGACCATTTTTTTTCACACACTACAATTCAAAAACAAAACAAACAAACTGTTGCCATTCTATGATATAAAAATTATCAGACCTTGAACCTGCTACTAATAACTAGAAACCTTACAACATGCAACTTTTTTTTTTACACATTACATCCTTCATTTAGAGCAGCGGTTCTTAAACTTTCCATCGCCGCGCGGCCCCCCTTTATGTAGCAGCCTGACCTCACAGCCCCCAAAGATTTTGAACCCCAAGAGCCGTAACCAGACTTTTGTTTCTGGGGGAATTTCGTCTCTAAAACAGTGGCGGATCCAGGGGGTGGCACTCTGGAAAGTGCCCCCCCTGAAGACCCAAAAAGGTTCTCAAAATGAGTAATCACCCTACTTTTACTGTTCTAATTTCAAAAAGTTTTCTGGGGGACGACCCCCATACCCCCCATTAGTATCAAAATGGGGTATTCAGTGTTTATTTTTAGGAAATCCCCAAAATTTTGACATTTTGGGGTCAAAAAGTAAAGGTAATAGTGTTGAAAAGTGCCCCCCTTAGACTCAAAACGTTTCTAAAAATGAGTTAAAACCCTACTTTTACACGTCGGATTTCAATTTTTTTTTCTGGGGGAGGACCCCGATACCCCCAATGGTACCACAAGGGGATCTTGTCTGGAAAAGTGCCACTCCCTTGGAGCCGGGCTGGATCCGCGCCTGCTCTAAAAAGCATATTTTTGACTAGTTTTGAAACTTCTAGTTAGAATTTTGGATATTATTTTTAGGTAAAATTTGCATTTTGATGAACTTAACGTAAACAAAAGAGAAATATTAGTTTTAAGTTCAAAAGGGGATCTGGGGGTCATCCCTAGAAAAGTTTTGCCTTACTTACGATTTTTACCTTACCTTACTTCAACGACACCTTACTTTCTACCTTACCTTTACCTTACTTTCAACGACAAAATACTGAGCGCATCAGGCCACTAAGTAGAGATATTTATAAAAAAAACCCATCATATTATTAAATTTATAACATAAAAATCAGTTCCAAAAGATGTTATTAGTTACTTTAACGGGTCTCTATCAGGGTTGCTTGATTTAAATCACGATTTAAATAATGATTTAAATCACTTGATTTTTTTAAAATCATTGATTTCAATCAAAAATGTTAAACTTCCACAATTTAAATAAAAAATTAGTTGTGTAAGGTTTAAAATGGTTTGCAAGATTATTTGCATTTTACAAGTTTTTTAAAATTTCTGCTAGATACAGGGTGTATCTGAAATGGTGCATGAAACTTTCAGGGATGATAGTACTCATCAAGACGAACAAGAATCGGTATAGAAAGGGGGGTCCCAGACCAAATCCCAGGGAGTTAAAAATGGAGCGACACCCCAAAAAAATCATTGAAAAATTCAATTTGTAAAAGAACTACTATTGGTAAAAACTTAATTGTGGTCTCAAAAATTGTGGTTTAATATGATCTTTAAAATTACCTCAAACGTCTTCACTTTAAAATTTGTTTTATTATGAAAAAAGTTAAAAAACACAAACAAATGTGAAAAATCTGCCAAAACCTTATTTTTTATTTCGAAATCCTTTCTTTTGATTTGATAATCTGAAAGATCATAGTTGAAAACCCTTAAGTCCAAAGTTTCACGTAAATACAATCAATATTAAACGCTTTAGATCCTGTTAAAGTTTGTTTTTTGGGTGCGCAAGCAGTTTTCTAGAGTTGTTTCCAGAACAGCTGTTTGCGCACGTAAAAAACAAACTTTAATAGGATCTCAAGCGTTTAATATTGATTGTATTTACATGAAACTTTGGACTTTAAGGTTTTCAACTATGATCTTTCAGATTGCCAAATCAAAAGAAAGGATTTTGAAATACAAAATAAGGTTTTGGCAGATTTTACACATTTTTTGTGTTTTTTAACTTTTTTCATAATAAAACAAATTTTAAAGTGAAGACGTTTGAGGTAATTTTAAAGATCATATTAAACCACAATTTTTGAGACCACAATTAAGTTTTTACCAATAGTAGTTCTTCCACAAATTGAATTTTTCAATGATTTTTTGGGGTGTCGCTCCATTTTTAACTCCCTGGGATTTGGTCTGGGACCACCCTTTTTATACCGATTCTTGTTCGTCTTGATGAGTACTATCATCCCTGAAAGTTTGTTGCACCATTTCAGATACACCCTGTGTGTAACTGGGAGATAGGTTTAGGTTACTCTACATTGCCTGCAATTTCAAGAACAAATTTTACTACCAATAACAAAAATATTTATGACAAAAAGGGGTAAATAGCAGGTTTTGGAATCAATAATTGTGATTAACTAAACAAGAATTAAAATATTAAAAATTTTTTATCTGGTACATCATTTTTTTAAATACAAGCATGTGAATGATTTTTATCGTAAGCTTGCTTTTATAGTTAGTCATTTTTCCTAAACTATTGTTTTCTTTTAAAATACAAATAAAAATTAAGTCGACCAACTACAGGCCCAGCAAGGTTGGTCCAGTCTTTTTAACCCTAACTACCGGAATCCCAGTGTCTGTCAATTTTCCTCTTGAACTCGTTTACCCCACTTGAATTTTCAATTGTTTCAGGCAACGCATTCCATCTATCCACTACCCTAATATTTAAAAAATAATGCTTTCTACAATCCGTCTTAAATTTTACTTTGTTCAATTTGAAATTGTGACCCCTTGTTCTATTACCCGTATTGAAATCTAGTCCCTCTGTGTCCCCTTGCTTTACCATTTTAAAAAGTTGAATAAAATCCCCTCTAATCCTTCTTGAGTGAACATATTTAGCTTCTTTAATCTTCCCTCATAACTTAAACTGGATATACCCTTGACCATTTTAAAAGCCCTATGCTGAACCCTTTCCTGAAGCCCAGTGGCGCAGTGGTAGTGCATCGCGCTTCCACGCCACAGGTCCGGGGTTCAAATCCCGGTCTGGGCAGGATCCACTCAGGCTTTCATCCCTTCAGTGGGTCGATAAACTGAGGACCAAGCATGCTTGGGAACTAAACACTGGGGGTCTCGCGTTGTGCTGACCACCTAACCGGGACATTTGCCTAGCACCCCAGGCCCCACGGTCACGAAAACGAAGATGGGCATCGTAGGCCTTGGCCCACTAGGGCTGTTGCGCCGATGGTTTATTTTTTATGCTGAACCCTTTCAATTGAATCAGTATCTTTTTTTCAGTATGGAGACCAAAACTGAACAGCATACTCTAGATGAGGTCTCACCAAGCCTCTGTATAGTGGTAAAATATCCTCGGACCTTGAAGAAACAGTTTTTTAATGTATCCCAATATCCTATTAGCCTTTTTACTAGCAGCTGAACTATCACCCCTAAATATTTGATCATATTACCTTCTTTAACTTTGTCTCCTTGAAGATAAAATTCTACCCTACCATTCCCCCGACCCATGACATACCATCCCCCCATATAGTTTTACATAACTACAGCGAATAGAGCTCTATTCTCTATGTACAATGTACATGACTGTCAATAAGTTGTTTATTTTATTGCTAATTATATCTCAAAGAAATAAGTATACATAACACTTTTAGAAAAATTAATTTAACCGAATTATTATAATTCAAAGATTGATTAAAATTTTTACACAAAAATGAGGCATAGATTATTATTGTCACAATTTCTTTTAAAGGTATTATTGATTTCACAATTGGGCAAAAATAGTTATAGAAAGGATACAAATTTTAGTAACGAATAGTATAATTGTTCATTCACTATTTTAGGATGGGCCTGGGCATTTCACCATGAAATGGCAGCGAACCGCTCCCCTTAATTAATTAATGCATAAAATAGATCAAAATTGGGATATTAAGTAATCCTAAATTATTATATCACATTGAAATTACAATATCAGTATATTATTAACCAGTTTCAGGAAGTTCAGAGCTAGTTATTCATTTAAATAAAAAAAAATCTGATTTAAATAAAAAAAAATCCGATTTAAATAAAATAAATCAGATATTTTTATTTTTAAAAAAATATCAAAAAAAATCAGCAACCCTGGTCTCTATGAAGACCAAACACAGATTCCGTTAGCTTTAGATTAGATCACCGAACCGATTCGCCCCTTGAAGTTGGCTTTTCTGCCGAAACACTACCACCGCAGTGAAACGGGTTCTACAGGTTTATAGAGCAATGCAGTGAAGCCTCGTTTCAGAACTTTTTAGCACCTAAATTTCTACGAGGTCATTTACCAGAAAAGTCTGAACAATAAAAAAAATTTCTTTGCAAAATGAATTTACTGGAAAAGGAAAGGCCCTTTTTTTTAAATAATACCTTAGGGATGTTCCATCTTTAAAATTTTCAGACTTTTAAACTTTGTTCCAACAACTAAAAGTTTATATAAGAGTTTTTAAAATAATCAAAATTTTGCAGGCTCTTGGGAAGAAAGTTCTTGCAAACTTGACTTAGAAGTAAATATTAAAGCTGAGGGTATTGCAGGTTGATGGTACCAAAATGAGTCTTAAAATGTAAAAATTCAGATCTTAAACTTTGTTCCAACAGAGACGTAGTTAAAGTTGAGTTTTTTTTAATTTTTCCGATTTTGGGGACAAAAAAGAAAAACGTACCAGGGGGTAATATTTTCAGAATACAGTCCAGTAAGGCAGATACACCTCTGCAAAAACATTTGGAAAATAAAGTTCTATTGGAAATATTTCCAAAATTGAGCAAAAGAGCTTTCGTTGCATGAATTTAAGTTAAACTAGTTCAGAATAATATGAGTCAACGTAAATCCTGTGCATCGAACGCAAAAATTAGCAGGGTTTGTGAATCATCGATAACTGCTATGATTGCTATTTTATGTATATGATTTTTTATTTCATTTTTAAAGGTTGTGACTGAAATTATAATGTATCTAAAAGAAACCTTGTTTGAATTATACACATATTTATTTTTTTTATAATTTAATCCTTTTCCAATTTGCTTCTCTTGTCTATTTTTTATTTCTGTAAACATCAAGTTACACGGTCACCGACATGGAACAAGTGATCCCTGGTAAGTGTGTTTTTTTCTAGTGTTGTATGGACGATGTCAACCGGAAGTAACTTACCAATGGAAACTCCGATTGCATTGTTGAAATGCATAAATTGTAGGGTTTATTTCTCCATCTTAAGGTGACGTCTTGCCTCACTGATAAATTTTATTTCAAAACATCTTAGAGTAGGCGCACACGGTGAACTTCTGTCACCGTAACTGTTTTGTCACAATTGTTCTGGCTATGAGTGAAAGGTAAGGACCGCACATGGTGCGACGCGACACATTCATGACGATTCTGTCCGTGGCTAACAAGATAGGGCGAAAGGATTTATCTGCCTTATACAGGGTGTTTCAAAATTGCGTTGCACGGCTTTTATTCGGAACCAGCCCCTCCTAGGGTCATGGAAGTAAGGTCTACCCCTAGGTAAGTGACCCTGGAGAATCCATTGAGAGGACTTACAGCGCCCCTAGCGGCGAAATTAAAAAGTTAAAAAAATTAATTTAAGAACTAAAGGAGATAGAGCAAAAACCTAAAGGAGAGTATTGTTGCCAACGTCAAGAAGAACTCGTTGAAAAAAATTTGATCAAAATATCTTGAATATTCGCGGAGATATTAGCATGTTAAAATAGCACTTTTTCAGGGGTCAAAAAGTAAAAAGTTCGCATATTTGCAAATTTTTCAGTGTAATTGTGTAGTTTTGTGTATTTTTAGTTGAAAGAACACAAAATTTAATCAAAAAATCAAAAAATTTGCAAATATGCGAACTTTTTACTTTTTGACTCCTGAAAAAGTGCTATTTTCACATGCTAATATCTCCGCGAATATTCAAGATATTTTGATCAAATTTTTTTCAATGAGTTCTTCTTGACGTTGGCAACAATACTCTCATTGAGGTTTTTGCTCTATCTCCTTTAGTTTTTAAATTAATTTTTTTAACTTTTTAATTTCGCCGCTAGGGGCGCTGTAAGTCCTCTCAATGGATTCTCCAGGGTCACTTACCTAGGGGTACATCTTACTTCCATGACCCTAGGAGGGGCTGGTGCCGAATAAAAGCCGTGCACCGCAATTTTGAAACACCCTGTAGATTCTATGGCCATGCGCACACGGTATGGCCATGCGCACAATGCTGTAATTTTGGAAAATGTCACGTTCTCGTTTGCCCACTCACTTTTTCTCGGTGACAGCGACGTGACAATGATGCCTACTGTCATGGTGACAAAAGTTGTTCGTGTGCGCCTACCTTTAGATTTACAACGAAATTTAAGACAAAAAAAAACATAAATTCATATTCATTAAGCAATAAAAGTTATCAGAAAATTCAAATTACTAATTCGAATTATTATTTACTTTTATTTAAAATTTTAAATGATCTGGTCAACTAGTAATCGGAGTTTTCAGCTTAAAGCGGAAGTTAGACGGCGAGGTGTGACCGGTTGACACCGTCCATAGATGTGTACCAAGATATGCGAGGGTTTTTTGCCAATTTCCCCTAGTGATTTTCACCCCTTAAACCACACTTGCAACCCCCTAACCTAAACCAACTTTTGTTCGTCTTGATGTTATCTGAAACACCCTATATAATGCACATCCAAATTGCAACATAACAATGCAGATCCAAATTGCTATGTATAACAATACCAGCCTTTCCCATTAAGTTTTTATAACAATGCAAATTATTTCAAAAAAATATATCACAACAATGTACTCATTATTTCTTGAAATCTTCAACAAAGAAAATCATTTTTATTTGCAAAGTTTTTATCAATTTGGTGAGAGATTCATTTCACTGCGCGTATATAAAAACTGATTGATAAATATCGTTTTGAGTAAAGTGTTTTTTTCTGATACTAATCGTAGATCATCAGAAAAAATGAGTAGAGAAAAGAGATCCAGAATATCTAGATGGATCTGTTGTTGCGGAGGATCCAGAAGGGATCCAAAGAGCACTGAAGACCAGCCAATGAATGAGGAAGGCGATGGCAGGGAAAAGCCTTCTGATAAGAGGAGAGCCTTCTCAGAGCAAACGGCTCCTGGACGCTCCAGATTCTCCAGGCTGATCTCTTGGATCTGCTGCTGCCGCCGAAAGAAGGGCAAGGATGGTCAGCCAACACCCGAACCTCCTCAAGGGGTAGAGAATACCCCATCAGAAGCATCAATCCCCCAACAGGAATCATCAGAAGTGGTGATCTCACCTAGTCAGCCGTATTCCTCCTCGGCCGAAGTAGAAAAGCCAACAGAGCGTCCGGCGGTGCGCATCAGGCCCAATAAGGATCCGGCTGGAGTTTTGCGCAAGCTGGCGGTCAAGAGCCACTGGAGCCAGTCGGTGTCCGGCGAGCGGTACGACGCGATGGTGAAACTGAACGAGGTGCGGGCCTGGACCACCCGTTGGAAGTACCTGGGGTGGGAGGAGGACCTCCTAGTTCTCTCCAAGGGGATCTTCCTGACCGCCAAGAAGAGCGGTCGCAAAGAGCCGCGGCTCAGAGAGCAGCTTCTCAGGCGCAACTGGCAGGAGGGGGCTCTGCTGGCCTACAGGGAGTTCTTCCAGATGCTGCCGGCCTACAGGGGAGCACAGAGGACCCTGGGACCGCAGCTCAAGCAGTTCGATTATGGCAGCCGAGACGTCCTCTCCTCCCTATAGAGGCCCATTGAGTCTGCTGGTTGGTGTCTTATGGCTCATGATCCACATCAGGATATTATGTGCTAGACAAGACAAATTAAAACAACTTCAGAAGGCTAAAGACCTTTGTCGGATGTACTCTATACATCTCTCGTATAAAATCTAGCGTGTGGAATAGTAAGGGGATGAAACAAACATAGATGAAACTTCGACATGATGGATAAAACCATTGAAAAGCACACAAGGACTCCATAACCCAAAAAAGATGCACTGAAAGGCAGACGTTTTAATCGCCTGATAGAAAACATCACTGATGACTCCAGTCCAGGGTAACAGAAGTTCAATCTCATTCAAAGTCCATTATGTGATACATCAGAAGACACCTTTGACCATCTCCTATTTGAAAGTAATAAACGTGCAAGAAAAAGAGCACATACAAAGCTAAATCTTCAATTAAAATATCTGAATTATCAAGAACTAATGAAGATAACCGAAGATTATAATATAGATCCGACATGCAAGCAATCTATAACAGAAGCATTAACCAAGCTATGCAATTTGCAAAGGAAATAGAAATAGCGTGGATACCGGGACACAAGGGAATATATGAAAATCAAAAGGCAGATCAGGAAGCAGGGAAAGCTCCAGATCAAATTTTAATTAACGAGATATCACCAGAGGATGCCATAAGAAGTATATCAAGCAAAATAAGAGAGGAACAAGAATATCAATGGAACAGTTATAAACACTACAATGACCAAAAAGACAAACTCATTATAGGCAACCGAAAGACAGACATATTAATCTCCAGATTAAAAACTAAAACATTCATGACTAACTCCAAACTTTATAAATTTAAACTCATTCAAAATCCGTTATATGATGATGCTTGTAAAACAGAAGACACTTTTAATCATTTCCTATTATTCGAATGCAAAAGACACGTAAGTAAGAGAGCAAAGTTAATCAACGCACTTCAACTAAAATCGCTAAATTATCAAGAGCTAATGAAAATAATCTGACATAATAGAAGAACTAAAATCCAAGCAGCAATAGCAAGATTCTTAAATGAAATAGTAGAACAAAGAAGAAAATATTTCTCCCCCTCCTAAGGAATTCACAAGTTACTATGTAATTAAGAAGTACTAGTACCGAAGACGTGAAGAAGAGAAGACGAAGCGACAAATTTTTGTCAGCAGCAAATGTCTCAAATCAATCTTCAACTCAACTCAAGCAATCTATAGCAAGCTTTCAAAACAACATTATTAGAATAACACAGAAGAAAATACCTCTTCCCTCGAAGAATATCCTAGATATGTGTTCGAAATGAAGTCCAGAAGACGATAGGTAGAGAAGTGGTTTTTCCGGAAAATTTTGAAACGTAAAATTTTCCAAGCCACTAAATTACAATAAAGTATTGTTAAATTAAACTTCCGATCACTGGAGGCAACAAATTAACCAAACTGGAGTATTTTCATCAATTCTGGATGATGTTCCATTGAGATTCATCCAAAAATGAAACACAATAAAAAACTAATTAATAAAGCATTGAAATCATGACTTAAAACTTTTAAATCATATTTAATGTTATAATATATAATAAATATTGAAATAACTATATACAGTAGGGCGTATCACGAAAAACTTTTTTCGAAATTCATAAAGGCATACTGAAAAAAAGTTGCTTTAGGGGTCACATATTCACCATGAAAAATTTCAGCCCGATCAAAAAATGTTTAGGTCCCCCGGAATTGGGTCAAAGTTTTGTAAATTGCCTCATTTTTCAATAAATTGACCAAAACCTCCAAGATAAAATTTTTATATAAAGTTCATAATTTTTCTAGGATGATCTACTACCATACCTTATAGTTTGCAGTTGGTTTCATATTTTTACTACTCTTCGTTTAGAAGTAATAATTTTTTTAACAATACAAGATGTTCGTGAAGTTGTTTTTCCTGCATTACTAAAGTTACCATAAATAAAGTTATATCTACTCTAGAGAGTTGTAATTTGTGTCATTTTTATAAGTATTTTATTTTTTAACATATTTTGTGCCTTGTACAAATGATTTTGGTTTTGTTTTACCCGAAAAGCCCTGTATAATTATAAAAATAGTACTAATTTTGTCGTTTACACTAATGTTTTTTAAACTCCTATGATATGAATTTATTAAAAGAAATTTATCCATAAAAATGCTCAAGATCCTCAAATAACAGTACATTATAACTTAACTTTCATATGTTTACTAAAATTCTAGCTGTTCTAATTATTGGGTTGTCCCATAAGTTCTGTTACTTTTTACAAACTTTTGTGTTTGAAAATTTTTTATGAAAAAATTGCAATAGGTGGAGATTTCAAACAAAGGAGATATTGATTTATGTATATTTATGAAGATAATGTGTGATTTTGGTAGTTCTCGTGATATTATTTCTTTTCAAAATGGTGGTTTGAAAAAAAGACCTCAAACGACTATTTTCACTCAATTTTTTTCTTTTGTTTAAAAATCTAGGAAGAATGCATAATTCATGGCTAAAAAAGGTTTTACTGTAGGTTTGAAATGTTAAGTTCAAGATGTCATAGTTTCAAGATAATTCGATAAGTTTAACTTAGGAAATTTCGGTCTCAAACATAACATCTTTTGCAAAAAGCTTACCTCAGTAATGTTAGTCATTTCAAAGAAATTTTCACGAAAAAAGCATCAAAATCAATAAAAAAGCTTAGGAAAGAACCAAGTATTCAAAATATGCAGTATATTAAATTATATCTGAACTTAAGTTCAGAAAGTAGTGCGCACAATGCAAGCGCGCGAAGTTTTAGCTTATCAGAATTACACTCGCTGAACTTATGCTAAGCGAACAAAGCAATTATTTGCTTCATATACGAAAACACTACAATAAAAACAACTCGTTGGGATTTAGAAATAAGTCAATTCGACGATATTATGAAAAGATGCTTTCTATGTTTAAACCGTTGAAACAAGCATTATGGTTCAAAAAACATCTGCCTTTAATTTGCTACATACCAGCTGCTTAGAAAAACAATAGGTGTGCTTTAAAAAACACGTGAAATTGCCAATATATGAAGTTTTAAAGTCAAAATTTCCTACCTTAAACTTATCGAATCATCTTGAAACTATGACATCTTAGTCTTAACATTTCGAATATACAGTAAAACTTTTTTTAGCCATGAATTATGCGTTCTTCCTAGTTTTTTAAACAAAAAAAAATTACCCAAAAATCGTCGTTTTTGGTCTTTTTTCAAACCGCCATTTTGAAAAGAAATAATATCACGTGAACTACCAAAATCACACATTATGTTCATAAATATACATATATCAAAATCCCCTTTGTTTGAAATCTCCACCTATCACCAGTTTTTCATAAAAAATTTTCAAAGACAAAACTTCGTAAAAAGTAACAGAACTTATGGGACAACCCAATAAATGGAAATTATTTTATTTATCCCTTTTTAAGACAATTTTTTTTGGTACAGAGTAAAAATTCTAACTACAAAGGACAAGTAAAACTAACAAAAAAAGGACAATATTAAAAATTACAAAAAAAATAACATTTATTTTACATAATTACCAAGTAGTATTTCTATATTGAGTATTAAGAGATACATACACTTACTTATATTACATACATACATTTTTATTACTTTGTTTATGAAGAACCAACTGAGAAATCCCATTTGTTTCGAACTTGGGAAGGAATTTCCTGTCCAATAACCTGGATTTAATACATCCCTATTTCTGAACCCACAAACACGATGGGAAGCTTCAGTATGTCTTCCTTCACAATTCTTTTAGCTGCTTGGGTGTGCGAAGGAATTTTTCCTTTCTATCTCTTAATCCAGTTTTAATGATTAGCTCGATTTCTTCTTTTTATTTAAGTTATTTAGAAGTGGTGGTTCAGTTACAGTCATAGACTCCCAGTTTATGATGCCTACGATATCATCCACCTCAAAATTTACTTGAGGGGGTATGAAAACCCTTTTCCCTAGGTAATTCGCATAATGTACTTAGAATATGATCTAATCGATGTGTTTAAATCTACCTTACAAAGGAATGCCTTTATGGTGCACCCAGATCATCTTCTTTTAGAAATGTTATTTGACCCTCAAAAAACATTAGTTCTGTAAATGGAAAATAATAAAATACAGGAAGCTAGAGAAAGATATTCCCTAGAAAAAAGGGTTTTCAAACCCCCTAAAGTAAATTTTGAGGCGGATGATATGGTTGACATCCTAAACTGGGAGTCTATGACGGGAACTGAACCACCACTTCTAAATAACTTAACTAAAAAGAAGAAATCGAGCTAATCGTTGAAACTGGATTGAGTGTGATAGAAAGGAGTTTAAAATTTCTTCGCACACCCAAGTAGTTGAAAGAATTGTGAAGGAAGTTCATATACTGAAAGGCTTCCCTTCGTGTTTTTGGGTTTAAAAATAGTGATATATTAATTAAATCCAGGTTATTGGACAGGAAATTCCTTCCCAAGTTCGAAACAAAAGGGATTTCTCAGGTGCTTCTTCATAAACAAAGTAATAAAAATATATGTATTTAATATAAGTAAGACAAACACTACAACTTTCTAGGGTAGATCGAACTTTATTTATGGTAACTTCAGTAATGCGGGAAAAACAACTTCACGAATATCTTGTATTGTTAAAAAATTATTACTTCTAAACGAAGAGAAGAGTAGTAAAAATATGAAACCAACTGCAAACTATAAGGTATGGTAGTAGATTATCCTAGAAAAATTATAAACTTTATATAAAAATTTTATCTTGGAGGTTTCGGTCAATTTATTGAAAAATGAGGCAATTTCCAAAACTTCGACCCAATTCCGGGGGACCTAAACATTTTTTGATCGGGCTGAAATTTTTCATGGTGAATATGTGAACCCTAAGGCAACTTTTTTTCAGTATGCCTTTTTGAATTTCAAAAAAAAAGTTTTTCGTGATACGCCCTAATATACAGGGTGTTTCAAAATTGCGTTGCACGGCTTTTGTTTGGAACCAACGCCTCCTAGGGTCACGAAAGTAAGGTCTAACCCTAGGTAAGTGAGCCCGGAGAATCCATTGAGAGGACTTACAGCGCCCCTAGCGGCGAAATTAAAAAGTTTAAAAAATAATTTAAAAACTAAAGGAGAAGGAGCAAAAACCTCAAGACGAGTATTGTTGCCAACGTCATGAAGAATTCACTGAAAAAAATTTGATCAAAACATCTTGAGGGGACATCCATAAATAACGTGAGGTGTTTTTTCCAAAATCTGGACCCCCCTCCCCCCACGTGAGATTTACCTACAACCTTTAAAAATAATTTTCTATCCTATTCGTTTGCATTTTGTGCTTCACAGCACCTAAAACTTTTCCATTATTAATGATGCGGGGGAAAAGGAAATTATTCCGCCTAAAAATCACCACAGTATCTTATCTGTGAAAACACTCAATAGCACTAATAACAATAACACATCTAAAACAAACATCTAAAATACATAAAAAAAGAGAACATTAAAGAGAAAAATAAACTAAATCGACTGGTTTTAACATGCTTCACCTTTAAAACTCGGTATGGACGAACAAATTTGACACCAAATCTAGCACATGTTGGGTTGATGGATCTTTTCAAAACATCATCAAACCTGTACTTCTCAAATTTCATGCGCCTTAAATTAAATGAATGTCTGTAATCATAATCTTTAAACAATAAATACCATAAAGCTAATTTAGAGCTTACTTCCATCTTAACTACAAATTCTGAAAAAACTTTAATCTCAAAACTACTTAACCTACTCTGGGAAAGGTTTGTTTTACGGCTACGGAAAAACACAGGTCGAAATTTACGATCCAAACCTTTCTGAAGGGGGATCGAGCCAAATCCCTCTAAAGCTGCTTTGTAGTGGACCTTACCTTCGTCTCGGTAACCTGACAAAACATTGCAAGGACCGGATCCTTGCATATCTGTTGCAAAAAAGGGGAATCTTCTAGATTAGTCAACGGTTTTGCAATTTCTTCTTGACTACAAAGTTCTGGGTGTGGTTTACAACTTTAACTTCCAATTGAGGAGGCAGTTCAGCGTTTACATTTTCCACAACATGATCACTAACATGCGAAAGATCAACTAGTACTAGATTATCACTGTCAACCAAATTAACTGGGGGTTTTACAAGATTCAAATTCTCACTGACAAGTTTTATTCCATTTTTACCTATAGTAAATTCAGCTTGCTTAATACAATCATTACCAATAATAACATCAAAAGGCATAAAATGATCCCGAACAACATGGATTTTTGTATGAAAAAGGATGGATTCCATACGAATTGTACCATCAAAATATCCGATTGTGCACACTTTATTCATACCTACTTTTACGATAGACACTGGAAAAGAATTAAGATCAGGTGACCCGACACGTTTACGGATACTTTCCCTTCCAATAGTGGCAGATGAACCAGTATCCAAAATTGCTTTTAAAGGCACATCTAAAATTGAAACTTGTAGTTGCATTACATTACATTCAATGGGTTCAACTTTAGTAATTTGGTTTGAACTAAGATCCATTGGGGCAGGACTTACTCTAGGCATACTTTGGGGACAATCTTTGCTTTTATGGCCAAAACCCTTACAACTAAAGCAATTGGGACCTTTATCCCGGTAGGGACACTCAAAACTACGGTGGTTTTTCTCACCACAACTGTAGCAAGTTACGGTTGTTTTATTAGGGGATCTTCTATGTTGGACCACAGGAGTAGGGGTATGGTTACGATCTCCATGGGAGAATCTTATCTTCTCATATATTCCTAATTTTTCCTTAATCTCCGTGAGACTTTTACACCCATACAAAATCATTTTATTGTTAATTGAATCAGGGATGCCGTTAATCACATATTCTATAATAGAAGTCTCAACGATATTACCTCTAGAGGACAACTCTCTCACACTATAAAAATATTCCAGTAAACTCTCATTACTTTTAAGCGTTCTTTTCTGTAAGAGGTTATGCAGATCAATACTAGTTACCCGAGAATCAAACTCTTAAAACAAAGCCTCACGTAATTTTTCATATGTTTTAACATTCCTTGATTGAACATACAATTTGGCAGGGTTAATCAAACACTTTTTTAGGAATATTAATTTATGAACGTTATTGGTTACATTATATACACTGAAAAACTCATCCAATTCATCAAAAAAAAACTTTCACAGAAAAGTTATTAGAACCACTAAAGGGTCTTATCAGATCAGAGAGATCCCTAAAGTTAAAAGTCAAGTTACATCCACCAAAAGAATTATGCATTACAGGGTCCTCTAAAGTTGACATAATTAAAGTAGATAATGTTACTCACAAGATGATAGTTCTCCGATGATGACAGTTCCAATTGCAGAACTTCTACGGATGGGGCTCGTCGCACGTCTACTGTAATGGATTTCCGTCTAAGTCCTCCGATGATGATCTCCGCTTACGTCTATACTGAAGTCACTGAAGATCAAGTCTACTGGTGGGGGCTCCACACCCACGTCTACTGACTGGAAAGGATCTCCATCCGTACTACTACGTCTGCTGAAGATCCGGTGAAGGCATCTAGGAGGCGGAGGCATTTACTGGAGAAAGCATCTACTGGCGAAGGAAACATCGAGAGCATCTAGGAAACGAAGGCGTCTACTGCAATAAACTCCATCAGCAAAAGAGGCGATCACCAAGCTGAAGCTGATCAAAGACTTCCCTCAACGGTATCATCCTACGGATTGGCATGGTCTAGGCGTCTAGGGAGGGGATTCACCGGGAGGCCGAGTCATCAAAAACTTCCATTCAAAGCTAATCATCTGCGGTAGTCCAGGGGATTTTCCGGGAGGCCGAGTCATCAAGAGATTCCATCAACTGTATCCTACGGATCGGCATGGTCCAGGGAATTCACCGGGAGGCCGAGCCCCCTTCCAATAGATAAACATACAAGGAAAATTTTTTTCGAACACAAGGAAGATGCACAAAACAACAGGGTTTCTGCAGTAAAATTCCCATACTTTTACCTCAAATGCAAAAAAGATTTTTGTACATTATTTCCCTCACTGTATTTATTTTTTTAATTACACCCAAATTACTTTTTTTAAATAAGAAATTTTTTTTATTGAATTAAAAAAACGTCTGCACTGGGTGTTATTTTTTCTGTCCCGGGTTCGATTCCACTGAGCCGATATCTGTATTTTTACTCAATAAAAGGTTAAAAAAAATTGTGTGTTTTACTACACAAACTTGTGTGATAATTTAAAAAAAGTTAAAACCTAAAATAACTCAAATTACAATTTTGTTATCAAATTTAATTTTTTAACATGGAAAATAAAAATGTACAGTTGGGAAAAAACGACTGAGTTGCGATTTCTGGCGAACCAATTGGGTTAGGAAGACAAATGAGGTGTCATTTTTCATTGTTTTAAGTATTCTTTAATTAAAAAATTTTCGAGTCCTTAGGGGGTCGTCTTCATATTAAACGAAACACTAACTTTTTTTTCAATGGGGACCCCCAATTATTATGAGATTTTCTGAAAGGCCATCCCCCCAAACCCTTAAATACCCTGTTTCATCCAGATTGATTAAAAAAAATTTTTTTAATCGTGAAATATTTTTATGGTAATCGATTCTGGTAGTAATTTTATGTAGGAAACTAAAATTTCCCTAGTGAACGACCAGAAAGAGAAGAAAAATTTGAAACTTTGAATCTTAATAATTCTAAAACTAATTTGAATTTAAAAAAAACGAAACGCCAATCTTTTTATAAAACATAATTGTAAAGTTAAAAAAAGCATAGTTCTATTGTGATTGGTTTTTCTTTTATTACTAAAAAACTGAAAAAGCGTCGAAAATTCCGAAACTTTAAAATTTAATTACTCTAAAACTAATTTGAAAAAAGGGCGACGAGGTGTAAAACTTCATGCCTGATAGTAGGTGTCTGCAAAAATCATGTTTCTGCTGTAAATAGATTTTGCTGGGGGCGAACCCGCAGCAGAAAAAATATTTTTCCACTTTGACATTCAATAACTCCAGAACAAATTATCTAATTAATTAGGTTTTGGAACGAAAATGACCATCATGCATTTGTATACCAATGGTCGAAATTTCATAACATTGCTTCAAATAGTTTTTGCGCAGTGAGAGCTCAAAAAATAAAATTTTCAAATTTAGCTGCGGCGCCGGCGAGGCGGTCACTTACCTTTTATAATATAGAGAGATAGGCTAAGCGCGCACTAGAGACTTCTGTCTCGGCGACTTATAACACTAGATCACTCGAAAGCAATGCATTTCTATGGCGAGATTCTGGGCAATCGAATCGGCCAAGAGTCTCGTCTCCTAATGCGCGCGCTCTAGCTTCTTGCTATAGTCAGGGTGATAATTTTGTCTCAGTCGCTGTGACAAAAGTATCTTGTGCGCGCTTAGCCTAGATTCAGGATATTTTTTCAGATAATATAAATCATGTTTGGTGCATTTGTCATTTATTAGCTTTTCCATTTGCTAAGCTTGATTTCAGACACGTAAATTGGAGCAGTCACATAAGATATTAATTATTAGCTATATAAGTTACTAAAGTTCATTAGTAAAGGAAGCCTGGTTTCTTATACTCTTCTATCTTTTTCTGTAAATTAGGGTTACATCAGCTCATTATTTATGCACCAAAAAAATAAAAATTTAGTAAGCTTACATCCATTTTTTCTCTTAACTAGGCTTAAGTGATCAGGGTTTTATAATAAAGTATACTTTGACTTACAAAATTGCCTCACGAAGTTTTTAGTTATAACTTAGTAGTCCTTCACAATTTTTTTTCTGAAATTTGACTTTAAATAACTATTTGTTTGTTATCGATGTTTTTGGTTATCCCAAGGGGGTCACTTTCCCTAGTGACCCCTCCCCGTATATGGTGTAGCATTCAACTGAAGGATTAAAATATTCAAAGATATGCGCAACAATCAATGACAAACAACTTGCAGAAGTCTAACCATAAATATATCTAACCTAAGAGAGATAATAATAAGAGATGCTTTTGGAAACTGCAAGTGATTGTAACTTTGCACCACGAAAAAAAAGTTTAATAAATAATTATCTAGACGCACCAAAGATTCCAAAACACTTTGAAGAGTATATTTTAGTGTCATTCATAAGTACCTACAAGCACTAGTTCATTACTATAAAGTGCTCCATGCCCCACTCTCCCCTATTAATATAAAAAAACTACAATTGATGATTAAATCAATTGATTATTAAAGTTATATAACATTTTGACAATATTTGGTCATAAATCATCTAGAAAGTAATTAAATTTAAAAAAAAAGACAAAAAGCTTGAAAATTGAAATTTTAAAAATAGGTGTGTAATACATTAACATGGGCTATATTTTAGCGCTCAGCTCTTTACGAATATGAGGCCAATTTTACAATAAAATTTAGAATAAGTGAGGAAAAATTGAAGCATGTATCTAATACTTTTGCTCCAAATCTTGATTTCAACACTTGACTTATTGAACTTAAAAATTCAGAATCACCAACTTTCATGTTTTTTATTAAAAAAGTATAAAGTGAAAAATAACCTAGATAACCTTTAATAAGAGAAATTTGTTATGGAAGATTAGTTTGCATTGGTTACATAAACAAATGCATCACATTTTACATAATATATTTTAGGAAAAACTAACGCTCCTGCGCATTTTTTTAACCGGTGGTTGACCAAATTTTACTGCATTCAAATTACTAGCATGTCTGCATTTTAAATATTCAGCTACTTCAAAGTAATTTAGTTCTTCTGCATCGTGAAGCGCTGTGTTACCATTCCCATTTTCAGCATCTAAAGCAGCGCCACTTTCTATTAAAACTTTGACTGATTCCATTCTCCCCTTCCTCGCTGCTAAATGAAGAGGGGTATTTCCATATTTATCTCTAGCATCTAAATCTGCACCTTTGCAAATAAACAGCTTAATTAAATCGATTCGATCTTTAGTAGCTGCGACGTGAAGTGGTGTTACACCATTCTTAACACGCATATTTACAGAAGTGCCACTTTCTACCAACACTTTTACAACTTCTAGAGATGCTTTCATGACAGCCATATACATCGGAGTGCGGCCCACTGGGCCTTTCAGGTTCACATTCCAGCCTTTGCTAATAAAGAGCTCAAATATTTCAGTTCGATTGTGGAGAGCGGCATCGTGAAGAGCTGTATTACCATAACGATCCTTAGCATCTACATCAGCAGCACCAATTTCTACTAAAAATTTAACTGCTTCAAAACACCCATTCCTCGCTGCTTTATGAAGAGGGGTACTCCCAGCAAAATTTTTAGCATTCACATCTGCACCTTTGCTGATAAGGAGCTCAAGTATATCAATTCGATCGTACACAGCGGCCTCGTGAAGTGGTGTTCTGCGTTCATCAGCCTGAGCATCTACAGCAGCACCAATTTCTACTAAAAATCTAACTGCTTCAAAACACCCATTCCTCGCTGCTTTATAAAGAGGGGTACTCCCAGCAAAATTTTTAGCATTCATATCAGCACCTTTGCTGATTAGGAGCTCGAGTATACCAATTCGATGGTACGTAGCGGCATCGTGAAGAGCTGTATTACCATACCTATCCACAGCATCTACAACAGCACCAATTTCTACTAAAAATTTAACAGCTTCAAAACACCCCTTCCTCGTTGCGGTATGAAGAGGGGTATTTCCAATATCATTACTAGCATTCACATCTGCACCTTTACTGATTAGGAGCTCGAGTATACCAATTCGGTTGTGCATAGCGGCCTCGTGAAGGGGTGTGTTATCATCAAGATCTAGAGCAGCTACAGCAGCACCATATTCTATTAAAACTTTTACTATCTCCAAACTATCTTCTTTTACAGGTTTATCCAGTGTTGCATAATTGTTTTTAGCATTTGCTCTTCCCAAATAACCTCCGGCAGCTGCTAAATGCAAGGCAGTGCCTTCCTTTCCATTCCCACATCTGGCATCAACATCGACGGTTGGAAGGCACGACAACAACATCTTGACCATGAAAGAGTCTCCCTTCATCACGGCCAGATGAAGGGCGGTGAATCCCTCATCGTTCCATCTGGCATTCATCGAAGCACTAGGGATGAACGACCGAAGCACGTATCGAATGTAGTTTTCACTGCGGGAGTCTCTAGGCTTTTCACTATTTTTGAGCACAAACTCATGAATCAGGTAGTTTCCATTAGGATACTTCACATCACAAACCAAGAGTTGGAGCGACTTGAGTTCAAGACAGGATGGAGAAGCCATACCTGCAAAGTAAAGCAGAAAACATTTCACTTAAGTTCGATAGTACTAACAGATAAAACTCTACATGACTTATGATCAAAACTCGCAATTTGTAATAAATAATTGTACTAAATTAAAAAATTTTTTAATGATAAATTTTTTGTCCAAAAAATTTTAAAATTTTTGAGGCATTTTCCTAGGTTATTTCCCTGCGAAAATTTAATTTAAAAAATGGTTTTACAACAAACAATATAATTGATGGTTGACTCATTAGAAGATGATACAGATAATCTGATAAATCAAAAATTGAAAATCCAAGAAAACATTTCAAACAAGTTGAAAAATTAATAAATCATCTTAATGCTAAATTAATTTAAAAGACAAATCTTCAAAAAACTTAATTTGAATTAAATTATTTTTTATGTTACAAATTTTTGTATAGGTTTGTGATGTACAATACTGGTAAAAAACGACTCAGACCCTATATCTCCGGAACGGCTTGTGATATAAAGACATATAAGGTATTGTTTTTTTATGGGAGGGATTTGAAGTATTCTATATACAGAAAAATTTTCAAATTCTTAGGGGGTCGTCTTCATACTAAACAAAGCACCAACTTTCGTTTTTCCTATGGGCGACATCAAAGATTATTCCCGATTCTGAAAGAATCGATTTTGATCCTGCGTGATTGATGGTTGTAAGGATCAAAATCGAAAATTCAACGTAAAAAACGATATTTCAACGTAGATTCGATAAACTTCAACCCCCACTCCTGGCTTTGTTTGGGGACCAAATGACATGAAACTTGGTTTTGGGGGGTTTTAGGGGGTGCTCTTTCAGAATCCGGAATAATCTTTGATGTCACCCATAGGAAAAACGAAAGTTGGTGCTTTGTTTTATATGAAGACGACCCCCTAAGAACTTGAAAATTTTTCTGTATGTAGAATACTTCAAATCCCCAAAACAATACCTTATTTGTCTTTATATCACAAGCCGTCCCGGAGATATAGGGTCTGAGTCGTTTTTTTTTACCGTGACTGTACAAGGGTGTGTCAAAAGTCCGTGAGAACTTTAAAAATTAATAATAAAAAAAACTAAAGGAGATAAAAATATGCCGTCTTCTGCTATGTTCTTCGGGTGCAGTTGGATTTTTTGTCACCAAATTTTGAAAAATCGTAGTTCCCGACCTTATGGGTAGATGACAGCACTAATTTTGGGGATTTTCAGCAGCCAAGTTTCCTCTTTTGTTTCGTGTAGGGCAGTGTTTCCCAACGTGGGGCGCACGCCCCACCGGGGGGCAATATCATTTTCCAGGGGGGCAATTTGAAAATTTTCAACCAAATTGCCCCCATGTGGGGCCAATCCAGGGGGAAAAATAAAAAAACTTTTTTAAAAGAAGTGTATCAAAATTTGATCCTATTATCCTGTAGTGCTACAACTCAACTCGACACGATAAGAACTGGAACTTCAACTCCAAAAGGAGAAAATTCATTCTCTCGCACTCTCTCGCTCGCTGTCGTGTCTATTTACATTGCTCTTGTTATCTTTTCTCCTTACGCTTGTTATTGTCATTATGTTATTAAATTGTTAATTGTTTTACTGGTTAAGTTTTAATTCTACAAGCGAGATAAGTAGGTAAGTAGGAAGTCAGATGTTTTGACGTTCCTACAGTGGCGATCCGGACTGAACTTTACCGCTAAGCCTTTCCCCACGTGTCTCTCCGCCGCGCCTGCATTTCGCCGGTCAAGGACGCCGATGCACTTTTTCTCCCTCGGCTGATATCCTCTCACTCAACATCAACATGACGAACGGAGACGGCTCTACTGGCGCTACTCCAGCATCACCTCCGGCGAGGGAAGTGGCTCACGTCGCCGTGAAAGCACCTCCATTCTGGCGCGGCAACCCAGAGCTATGGTTTCATCAAATGGAGTCGCAGTTTGCGCTCGCCCACATTACCCAGCAGATGACGAAGTTCCATCATGTAGTGGCTGTTCTTCAGCCGGAGGAACTATCCATTGTCGGGGACATCGTTGCTTCCCCTCCGCCCACTTCGGCGTATGATGTCATCCGCAAGCGACTCTGTGCGCAGTACGCAGACACCACCGAACAGCGACTGCAAGAACTCATCTCTGGGATGCAGCTGGGTGACAAACGCCCTTCCCACTTACTGAGGGAGATGAGAATCAGGGCTGGTACGCGCCTCCCTGACGACCTGCTAAAATCCCTTTTTCTGCAACGCCTGCCCGTTCACGTCCGCCAGATCCTGGCCATCTCAAAGGACGATTTGGAGCGACTGGCCGAAATGGCCGACGGCATCATGGCTGCAGGAAACCAGACCAGTATACAGGAAGTAGCCTCTTCCCCCGCAGACGAACCTGTCCACAACATGCTGGCCGAAATATCGGCCCGTTTGGACAGACTGGAGACCAGGTCACGCCATTACAGCAGAAGCCCTCCCCGGTTCCGCCAGCGTACTCGGAGTAGACCCAGAACCACCGATGCAGGACACTGCTGGTACCACCAGCAATTTGGCCAGCAAGCCAAGAAGTGCCTCCCAGGCTGCACTTTCAAGCAGGGAAACTAGTTGCGCCGTCCCTCGCGGCCACAGAGAGTGGCGGCAGCAACAGGTTGTTTCTCAAAGACCCTTCTACCAGCATGAGATTCCTGATCGACACAGGTGCCGACGTATCCGTTCTACCCAACCACAATACTTCTGCTACACCTACCGATTTTTACTTATTTGCAGCTAATGGAACTAAGATCCCCACCTTTGGCACTAAAATTTTAACCCTTAATCTGAAACTAAGACGCAATTTCACTTGGAAATTTATCATAGCTAACATCAGTCACCCTATTATTGGGGTAGATTTTCTAAATCACTTCAACCTGCTTGTAGACGTAAAAAATAAGTGTCTCATTGACAATGTCACCAAACTAGCTTCTGTCGGACAGATACTCCAATGCCCTGACTCGGAAATTTCACTCCTGTCAGATTGCTCGGTCTTTTCTGCAATACTGGGATCCTATCCTTCCCTCATCAACCCCTCAGACACTACCACTTCATCGTCAATGTCATCTATCCATCATCATATCCAAACAACCGGACCTCCTGTGTTCTCTAAGCCTAGACGCCTCTCCCCTGAACTCTACAAAGTGGCATACGAGGAGTTTCAGTTTATGCTACAACAGGGAATTATCCGTCCTTCCAAGAGTCCGTGGGCCAGCCCCCTTCACATGGTCCGGAAATCCAGTGGTGAGTGGAGACCTTGCGGTGATTATCGACGACTCAATGCAGTCACCACTCCCGACAGATACCCCCTCCCACACATCCAGGATGTCACTCAGCTTCTTGGTAACAGGTGCATCTTTTCCACACTAGACCTGTCAAGAGCCTACCACCAGATCCCGGTGCACCCTGACGACGTTGAGAAAACAGCCGTCACAACACCCTTCGGCCTTTTCGAGTTCTTGTCCATGCCTTTCGGCTTAAGAAATGCTGGACAGACCTTTCAACGACACATTCATCAGGTGCTTAGAGGCCTTGACTTCTGCATCCCTTACCTAGACGACATCCTGGTTGCATCATCCAACGAGGAAGAGCATCAGCACCACCTAAACCAAGTGCTTCAAAGCCTTGCTGCCCATGGACTGAAGCTGAATGCTGCCAAATGTGTGCTGGGAAAATCATCTGTCAAATTCCTGGGTTGCGAGATCACACCCCAAGGGGTGAAGCCGCTTCCCGACAAGGTTGCTGCCATCTGCAGTTACCCACAACCTTCCACCCTGTCAGAGTTGAGAAGGTTCCTAGCACTCATAAACTTTTACCGCCGTTTCATTCCCCGGGCAGCCAGCACCCAAGCTCCACTAAACGACCTCCTAAAAGGGGCCAAGAAGAAAGACCTTAGACCAGTACCGTGGACTGAAGCTACCAGCGAGGCTTTCCAACGTTGCAAGGAGGACTTATCTGCTGCCACCACCTTGGCATACTTGTCCTCTTCCTCCACCCTGTCGCTGATGGTCGATGCCTCTGACACGGCCCTCGGTGCAGTTGTCCATTCCCATGCTGAAAGCGGCCCCCAGCCTGTCGCTTTTTTCTCCAAGAAGCTCTCGCCTACCGAGAGGAGGTACAGCACTTATGACCGCGAGCTGCTGGCAGTCTATGCCGCCATCAAGCACTTCCGGCATTTTCTAGAGGGTAGGCAATTTATGATTCTTACAGATCATAAACCTCTCACCTTTGCCTTCACAAACCCCTCAAACAACGCCTCTCCTCGCCAATTACGGCAACTAGATTTTATCTCACAATTCTCCACACATATCGTACATGTGGCAGGCCATAACAACATTGCAGCGGATACCTTGTCCAGAATCCAGGAGATAACTCTGCCAACTCCTGTTGACTTTGAAGCAGTGGCAGAGGAACAGGCTCTAGATGAGGAGCTGCGTGACCTCGTCGCTTTCAACGACCGACATAGTCTTCAGCTGCAAACAATGGACTTGCCTTCTGGATCCAAGTTGTTTTGCGACACCTCTCATAATCGTGTCCGACCCTATGTGCCACCAAGATTCCGTTATCGGGTCTTCCTGACACTGCACAACCTTTCTCATCCAGGCATCAAAGCCTCTCGCCAACTTCTTCAGCATCGCTTTGTGTGGCCAGGCATGCTGAAGGACGTCACCGAGTGGACTAAGGCCTGCACTCAGTGTCAGAAGTCCAAGACACATCGTCACACTAACAGTGCTCTGCAGAGATTCAACGTACCATCCGAACGCTTCAACCATGTGCACCTGGACATTGTGGGCCCTCTTCCACCATCCCAAGGGTTCACATATCTCCTAACCTTCATCGATAGGTTCACACGGTGGCCGGAAGTTACCCCCCTGGCTGATATCTCTGCAGAGACTGTGGCACGAAAGTTCTATGAAGTGTGGGTCTCCAGGTTCGGCGTCCCCGAAAAACTGACCACGGATCAAGGACGGCAGTTTGAGTCGCAGCTCTTCGGCTCACTGATGAAGTTTTTAGGCACTCACAGGGTGCGTACCTCACCTTATCACCCTTGCGCAAACGGCCTGGTGGAAAGATTCCATCGTTCCCTCAAACAGGCTTTGCGGTGCCACACCTCAATTCATTGGGTCGAGGCCCTTCCCACTGTCCTTCTTGGCCTCAGGTCAGCACTCAAGGATGATTTGAATGCCACCTGTGCAGAACTGGTGTATGGAACGGCCCTGCACCTCCCTGGGGAGTTCTTTGGCCCAAAAGCCGCAACCGGATCAGACCCCTCTGAGTTTCTGCAACACCTCAGGGCATTGATGGCCCAGTTGGCACCAGTTCCTACCGGCTGGCATAGCAATAAAACACCATATCGTCACTCCAGCCTGGAGACTGCAACTCATGTTTTCCTTCGGAGTGACGGCTACAGGAAAGCCTTAGAGCCCTTCTACACCGGCCCTCATCTGGTCATCACCCGGGGGGAAAAAACATTTAAAATCAACATCAACGGCAGGGAGGCGGTGGTTAGTGTAGATCGTTTAAAGCCTGCATTCACAACACCCGCCCTCCCACCCTCAAGTTCATCCCCATCAGTCTCCAAGCCTCCTCCTACCACCCACCAGTCTCCAAGCAGTGCCAGCACACCCGTCACTCCCGGACAGCCAACCAACCTGAGTGCACCCCCACCTACCTCGAGCAGCACTACACCCACCACTCCGAGTGCTGGGGGTCCTATCACCACTCGCTCCGGCAGGGTAGTCCGCTTCAACACGCGCTACCTGTGAGGTTCAGCACCTCCGGTACTTGGGGGGGAGTACTGTAGTGCTACAACTCAACTCGACACGATAAGAACTGGAACTTCAACTCCAAAAGGAGAAAATTCATTCTCTCGCACTCTCTCGCTCGCTGTCGTGTCTATTTACATTGCTCTTGTTATCTTTTCTCCTCACGCTTGTTATTGTCATTATGTTATTAAATTGTTAATTGTTTTACTGGTTAAGTTTTAATTCTACAAGCGAGATAAGTAGGTAAGTAGGAAGTCAGATGTTTTGACGTTCCTACAATCCTATCTGAGAATGTATGTCTGAAATCTGGACCAGTATGTATCAAAACCAAGTTGAAACCCTGTTTTTAGAGTCTAATTTCCAAACCTTTTCTGGGGGATGACCCAAGATCTCTTTGTTTTTAGAACGCTTATATTTGAAACTTTTTTTACATTAGGTTCATCAAAATGCAAATCTTACCTAAAATGTATATCCAAAATTTCCTAACTAGGGGTATCAAACTAGTTAAAAACCTGCTTTCTAGAGTCAAATTTCCGAAAAATTTTCTGGGGGGGACCCGCACACCCCCCCTTGGTACTTAGACCTTAATTACTCATAAACTTGATTTAGTTTTTTAGCATTCAAATTGTACTTAAAAATGTTCTTAAAATCTTCATTAGACTTATCAAATATACATAGGAGGGAGGGGCTGAGAAATAATTTTGGTTCCCTCTTAAAATATATTTCTATATATGCCACTGAGACCGGGGGGCATGGAAGATTTAGAAAGGCTTTGGTGATAATGTGACCATTTAAGTGACCATAAAGGATAATGTGATCATTTATTTTTTGACTCAAAACGGGACATTGGTTTATTTAGGTTAATTAACAGGTAGTCAATAAAAAACACTTTTTAAGTTTTTTATTCAGAAAAAGTCAGTTAGCTTAAAAGTTACGAATAAAAAAATATTTATACCTTAAACGTTTAGTTATATTTATATATTTATCAGAGGAACAAATTTGCTTTAATATAGCTGGTGATGATTTTAAGTAAGAATGAAACTCTTGGCATGTGTTTTTATATTCACCTTAATTATCAGCATTGCCTGTCAGTATTTATTCGCCTGTCAGTATTCAGCCTTTAGAACTGAAATTTGTAACTGGGTCTTCTCAGATGGCCACAATTTGTTCATCATAGAAAATACTCTTTCTACTGGAGCATTTGTAGCAAGCAAGCATAAAATATATTCAATCAAAATAGAAAAATTTTCATGCTGAAGATAGTTGGCTTGAAAGTGTTTGAATACTGCCACCCAACGAGTTTTCGTGGAAACATTAAGATTATTCCATTCGGTTACTTTCTGAGATGTAATGTAGTTACAAATTAACGAAAATTCGTCAAAAACTTCTGCATCTTTATTACAGTCAATATATTCCTTTTCAATGAAGCGGGAATTTCTAGAAAACGGGACAATTTTGCGTCCCAGAGTTCATTTCGGGGACACAGGGACTCGTAACTCTAAAAAGGGACAGTCCCGTTCAAAACGGGACGTCTGGTCACGTTAGGCATGGACGGAAAAAGGTTGGGAAACACTGGTGTAGGGAAATATCGAATATTGCGATTGAATCGATTTCAGAATCAAATGAAACTTATGTTTTCGTTATCTAATCGCCAATGCAAGTTTTAAGTCAAGTTTATCTGTATTAAACTTTTCATTAGAATGAAAAGTGTATATTTTATGATCCCTTACTCTGGTTTCTTTCATACACAATTAATTTTTTTCAACGCAATAACATCACGTTAAATTTGATTTTTTTTTCTGTCTTTAGAAAAGATATCAATCTACTTTAAACTTAAGAATTTTCCGATTTCTTCTTTTCTCTGGTTATTTAGTTATTTTCAAATAACCTTCTTTTTTGGTAATTGCATTTGAATTACTTCTTTATTAAAGCTTATTTGGACTTTTCAGTTTGGGATCTTCAGTGTTAACAAATCATTTAAATAAAATGACAAGTGTAAATTGTAGTTTTGAAGACTTTTCACACCTCCGATTTTCTATGCGATGTGATTTTTCGGTAAGGATCACTATGACAAACATTGGATGAGAAACCATGCAAATAAGCCTCTACATCAGTGGTTCCCAAACTATTTTGGTCGTGGAACCACCAAATTTGTTACCAATGATTGCGGAACCTTGAATATTTTTTAATAAACGATTTTTAAAAATTTAATATATGATTTTAAATGAATCCAGGCGCAGATCCAGCACGCGTCCAGGGGGGGCACTTTTCCAGGCAATCGATCACCTTTACCTTTTGGCAAAAATGTCAAATTCTTGGGGATTTTCTAAAAGTATCACGCAAGATCCCCTTCTGGTACCGCTGGGGGTATGGGAGTCCTCCCCCAGAAAAATTTTTGAAATTCGACTTGTAAAAGTAGAGTTTTAACTCATTTTAAGACGCTTTTTGGGGCCAAGAGGGGAATTTTCCATCTTTATCTTTTAACAAAAAATGTCAAAATGTTGGGGATTTTCCAAAAAGTATCGCGCAAGATCCCCTTGTGATACCGTGGGGCGAGTCTGGGGGTCCACCCCCAGAAAAAATTTTGAAATTCGACTGGTAAAAGTAAGGTTTTAACTCATTTTGAGAACATTTTTTGGTCCAAGGGGGGCGGCGCTGTCCATTCTTATTTTTTCCACAATTCTAATTTTTTTAAAATAAAGTTTGTCCCATGGAACCCCTAAATTTTTTCGTGGAACCCCAGGGTTCCGCGGAACCCACTTAGGGAACCACTGCTCTACATTTAAAAATGACAGAGAAACACTAAATCAGTATTTTTGCCTTATATACGGATCTTCAGATTCAATTTCGGTTTGCTTGAAAATGATCGGAGAGGGAGTAGATGTGGGCAACAGATGTTTTTAAACATAAAAAATAGTCTAAAAGTATTGCTAGATGTTTGAAACTTTATTGTGTAACGTGTCGATCGTTGCTTAAAGCACAATGTATCATATCTCCTTGGGCGCCCAGATTATGGGTAGATTTGGGTGGTAGGTAAAACATGATTATTCCCCATTAGGGTGTATCGAAAAAAACTTTTTTTCGATTTTGATGACGCATTAGTGCGGAAAAGTTGTCGGAATGCGCTTTGGAATCCGTATCTTGTTTTGAGATTCCGAAGCGCATTCCGATTGCTTTTACACTTTTTGTGGCCCGTTTTTATAGTTTTAAAAAATCTAAAACAGCTATTTATAACCAAAATAAGTCCTCAGAAATTAATATATTACGAAAGTAATGGACATCTAGTGCCTTACTTGTACTACTTGTGTTACTAGTAATTACTTGTGGTGTTTCTTAACAGATGGCAGCACAAAGGAAGCGATGTGGAAACGATTTATTGAGACGCCTCCTGAAGGCGGCTTTAGGGCCGTATTCACGAACTTTAAGTCGAGAGAGACACGAAACGCAAACGATGAAATCTCAGGAGCCTTTGTGCTGCCATCTGTTAAGAAACATCACAAGTAATTACAAGTAACACAAGTAAGGCACTAGATGTCCATTACTTTCGTAATATATTAATATCTGAGGACTAATTTTGGTCATAAATAGCTGTTTTAGATTTTTTAAAACTATAAAAATGGGCCGGAACCAATCGGAATGCGCTTCGGAATCTCAAAAAACAAGATGGCGGCCGATACGTTTTTGAGGAGACGTGAGCTCCGGGACGAACGTTTCCAAAATAATCGTTTCGAGTACGTTTGCGTTTCGTGTCTCTCTCGACTTAAAGTTCGTGAATACGGCCCTAAAGGTAGACACAAATTGGAGCTGAGCGGCGAAGGCGAACAGCCACGAACACGCTCTGCGCACGCGCAACTCGGAGGCTCTAAGAGCGGCGCTTGAGCAGAGCGTGTTCGTGGCTGTTCGCTACGCCGCTCGGCTCCAATTTGTGTCCACCTTTAGACCACGCGGTTCGCGACAGCGATTCTGCGACATGCGGTTCGCGACAAAAATTGACCCTCTTCCCTTAATTGAACAGCGCCATCTTTCGAGAGGTCGCTGAGTTACTGCGGTTGTCGAAATTCCCGAAAACCGCGGAATCGCTGTCGCAAACCACGCGGTGTAAAGCCTCCATGAGATGTCATCGTTTGCGTTTCGTGTCTCAGTCGACTTAGAGTTCGTGAATACGGCCCTAATATCACTTTTTCCAAGGATAAAAATCAAAGATTTTTCTAGGGGAGATCCCCCAATCCCTCTTTAAAATTTGATATCGATTTCATAGCGTTTTTTCCTTAAAAACTCAACCGCTTACTTGAAGATTGTCTTGAAAATTCTGCTGTTTATTATGTCTCAAAATCAGCTGAAAATTACTTTTATAAAATTTTTTTTATAAAAGTAATAATATAGTATAATTTATTTTTTAAAGTGGCGTAACGCGTAGTAATACAACTCGCTCTCAAACTCGCCAGCCAATAAGAGCTTCTAGCAACCCAGCAGCCTCTCTGTTTACTCATTTTCTTCCGCGTGGCCATGACGTCAGGCTCAACTTAAGTTGCATTCGAGTATATAGAGGCAAATTTCACAACATTTTCTAGAGGAGAACCCCAGCCCCCCCCCCCATTTTCTTTGGAGAAGCCCCCCAGAAAAAACTTTCCAGTTTCCATACTTTAGCAAAGTTTCGCATTTCATTTGTTATGAAAAGACCTTAAAAAAACCAAAACATTACGCGAAACAAAAAGTCTGGTTATGTTGCAAGCCCGTATATGTAAACTTAAGCGTTATGACAGTCAGGCAGGTGTAAATTAAATAATAATTATTGCAAATTGATTGAAATAAAGAAAGAGACTTCTCTAAGCAGAAAAGAAGCAAACTAAAATAAATTAACTATATTTGTTAATTTAAATGCTATTAATGCTGTTTTTTAAAGTAATATATATGTTCCTTACAGACTACAAAACAAACTGCAAAAGACATTTCAAATAGTTAAACAATTTTCATAAAGAAATTACCCAAAACAATTATATATTTAAAATTCAAAAATACTAGAAAAAGTTTAATTCCATTTGAATTGAATTTTCAGTTTTTGCACTCAAAACTCGACATGTGAAAAGAAAAACGTTTAAGGCAATAGCCATGTAATTTAAAAATTTATTTTCTTAGGTTTTAAAAAATTAAATTTAAACTAAAAAAAATTTTTTAGAAATGTTTTTAAATAATAATTTTTTAGATAAATAACACTGGGGAACAATTTTTAACATAATTTCTGTTGACTTCGATTTTCTGGCTGTTTTAGAGTTCAATGGGCACACTGATTAGAAAACTGTTGTTAGTTTTCTTCTATCACTTCAACTTTTTTGGCAAACAGCCCTCGTCAAAAATTGCCCTTGTGGAATGGCCGCAGTGTTATAGGGACGTTTTTTAAAAATCCTCCTATTTCTACAAAAATTGATCCTTTTTTAATTAAAATTTGCACTGATGTATCTCTGATATTCATACAACAAAAAGAACACAAAAAGCAGAATTAAAATTTTTTTCACTTTATTTTAAGTTGAAAGAAAAGTTCTTTTTTAAAATATTTTAAAAGAAAAAGCTTAAAAATCCTAGTTGTTATTTTTTAAAAATTTCAATGTCGATATGTATTACTGTTTATACATTTAATCAGTTAGGGTGTTTTTTATTTTTCCAAACTATTTTTACCTTGGCCTTGTTTTGGACCGTCGAAAAAAGTCCCTAAAATGGGACGCTATAGGCACAAATTCCCCCGTGTTTTTCCCCCATAGTGAAATGCAAGTGTCTCCTTATTTATTCATTAAAACGCGTTCGATTCTTATGAAATGAATTAAATAACTGATATTTATAAAATTACTTTCATTTTAGCTAATAAATTCATTATTAAAATAAAACAAACAGTTATTTTTGCTAAATTAATGGAATAAAAAGTCTTAAATTATAAGGAATTAATTTGTATTAATTAAAGGGAATAAATTAATTATTTATCTATATTTATTACTTATGTAAATATATTCAGGTTATATTTTAATTTAAAGTTTAATAATTATTAATTATAGGGGAGAGTGTTGTACCTACGGACGGTTGTACCTTCAGCCACCTCATTTTAAAATTCGGGAAAAAATGTAAATTTGAATTTGTGGTCGATTTTGAATGTAAACAGATGCTATCTAGTTGCTAACGTGAAATCAGCTCTTTAAAATGTTAATTAAATTTTTTATAATAAAAATACTGTTTTTTGGTACTCAAAGTTTTTTTTAGTGCATCACTACATTAATTCTTTTCTTCCCCTATGATTATGATATGATAAAATGGGATACATGGGGGAATCCCCGAGATTTTGACTTTTTAGTTTGGATATTAGAAATCGTCAGATCTCAATTCTTTTATCTTTTATAGAACTTTGAATGCAAAAACACCTGATGCTGTACCTTCGGACACCATAAGTGTTGTACCTACGGACACGTTCTTGTGGGTGTCTGTAGCTAATCGGCGTTTTAGAATCAGGTTTCATTTAACTGAATACATTTTAATAAATGTCCAATTAATTCTAAATGGTAATTTATTTGTCAGCGATTATTTTCAAGTGAATTTTGGATGAAAAATCAAATATTTTGTGATCCAAACTACTTTTTTAAATTTATGATTCTACTTGGAATTTAATGTAAAATATGGTGTAAAATCCTAAGCACCCTATCGCATTTAAGTATGATGATTAAAAAAACTTGAAATTTCCACTGAAGATAATTTACCACCACATTATTATTGTTATTACCACCAAATGCTTGCACAACTAAGTGTTTTCGAATTGTTTTTTTGGGGGGGATCAGTGAAGTTGTCAGATCAATCAGCATGATTGATGAAACTATTATCTTAAATTCTGATCTGAAAATGTGAGTTTTGTGTTTTTGGTAAAAAAATCAAGACTTTTATCATTCAACTTCGTTTTAATGATCATTTACGATCTAAAACTACATTGCTTTAAAAAATATATTTTCAATTTTTAAAAAGCTTGAAATAGGATATTAAAAGGTAATGCATCAATAAAAATGTTAATTCTTAGCTTTTTTCAACTAAAACTTCTCTTTTTAAGGGTGTCCACAGGTACAACTGGGTCTGTCCATAGGTACAACAGGTTGTTGTACCTTTGGACACAAATTTTTCCATGTTATTATAAATGATTAAAAATCCAATTTTCAAGATTTTGTCTAGTAAAAAATATCTCTGTACTCACAAAGGTTAGGACTATAGGTTGGGCACTTTAAATGGTCAAAATGGGATTTTACCTGTCTTAGAAAAATCCAAACGTGATTTTTGTCCAGAGGTACAACACTCTCCCCTAATGACTTTTTGTCATTTAAAATTGCCAAAAAAGTCGCTTTAGAGATAAATTTTCGGCTTTTTTTCTAATTAGATGTCGCTAATCATTGTGTTTTCTATGCTGCAGATCAATCTTTTATCATCTGACTTGCTAATGCACATCCTACTAATGCTTGATTTTTGGGGAGAAATTTGTGTTCCACACAATAAAATTAAATAAAATGAAAAAATATGGGCATTTGACAGAATTAAACTTCAAAAATTAAGATATTCTGATGGATTTGAGGTATGTAAAAGTAATTATTACTTAATATTAAGTAAAATATAAGCAAAGAATGCCTTTTTTAATTTAAAATCTTAATTAATTTGCAATTAACATGTATTTGAGAGGCAAAAACATGTTTTGAGCATAAAAAATGCTCAAATTACGTTAAATTTGGTTAATTTTACAGTTAATTGGATAAATAAATAATGTATTTTGTTCATTTTCATGTTACAGTATCGTTCCGATCACTTTTGCTGCACTTACGAAGGTAGAATATGTTTTTGGGGCTTTAAAAGTTTTCAACCATGCGTTTACTGTAAGAAAAAACATAGGGGGCATTCGTGCCTATACTCTGTTCCACCTCAAGTTGACACTGAAGAAAAGGCTACGGCGACCGAATTACAGCCAGGAAACTGGTTCCCAGCCAATCAGCCGGATAAGGCTGCCCGTCTAACGCCGTTCTACCCGGCTCTACCCTACAAACTATATTCATTCGCTTGGTTTTAAAGACTTTTAACGCATGATTAAATTAAGTTATATGATAAAAATACCGATAAACTATAATGTATGACCTATTTTTACAAATTTGTCTGCATATTCTTTAATTTTAATTGCTATACAAGCTAGTACTATTTTTTCCTGCGGAGTGGTACAACCTCTGCCTTTCCCACCAGTGTCAACTTAGGATGGAACAGAGTATAAGCGTCCCTTTTTAGGGACGTTTTTTAATTTTGGTGTTAAAATTAAAATTTTAACCTGGGATTTTTTTCATGAATTTTTCAGTTGTTTTGGGGCTATTTACTATGTTTGTACTAAATATTTCAGAAAAATAAAAAGTTGGCATTTAATGGGTCAATATTTACCAATCCGATATTATCATTGTCTAAAATTAAATATATAGTAGCATTAGATTCAGTACGACTCTTGATGTTTTACCCCTTAACTCCCAATGCTGCCCCATTTGGACTACAACCATCAAACATAAGATCCTAACATAAAAACTCACATTTAAACATTTTTAAGAATATTAAAACACATTTAAAAGAATATGACAGTGGGGATGAAACGAAAAAAGGATTTATAAAATAGAAAGTGTGTCAATAAAAGAATGTTGTCCACCTACCTCCTGATTGGGGTCCAACGATGACGAAGCAGCAAATTTATACTCAGACGAGAACTTTATTACTATAAATCAACGCTCAGCGAAAAATCTACACACGCACCCTACAAAATACCCTGAGCAACAATCAACGTGACCAGACCTGACCGCGTGCTTTACGGAGTGATGTAAGAAACCTTGTGCGCATGCGTCTATGTCCCTATCATAGGGGTCATTCCATGTGAAATCAACACGGCACTCAACCTGACCCTCTCAGATTTTAATGATACTTTCAGGAATTGTTCCCTTCTATGATATAAATGTGAAAATGTATTTAACTTTATCAGTTATTTTTTTTGTTAAAAATTTTTGAAATAAGGAAGAAAATGCAATTTTTCGCACTTTTTAATGTATTATAACTCCAGTTATATTTGTCCGAGAAAAATCTATCACCTCTCGTTTTAAAGATAATTTTGCAAGCTTTAATTTCATATAAAGTTTGACTATGTCTATGAAAAAAAATTACTTTCATGATTTTTTAAATAAAAAAGCTTTCAAAAAACAATGTTAGTATCCCTTAATTTCTTTGAAAATTATACATTTATTTAGCAGCGTTATAAATTATGATATCTGAAATTTACAGAGCGGGACCGCCACGGGATCAGGAGTTATAGCAAAAAGAGTTGTTTTGAAGTACTATTTCGGAGGTTAGTGACCAAACATGGCGCAGAACCCAGTATTTGGCCACTTAAACTTAAAAAGTGGTGAGTGAAAGTGATGAAAAACAACTCTTTTTGCTATAACTCCTGATCCCGTGGCGGTCAATTGATTTCACCCAATAGTTTTTGATAAAAACGAACTTTAATTATTTAATTAAACGAACTTTAAAATTTTAAGGGGCGTTATACTGTTGCCGAATGCATACCGCGAATGTTCTTTCTCGTCCGAAAAAAACTATTAGATAAAATCAGTGGCGCAGTCAGAAATTCCTTCTGGGGGGGACTAGAGAGCCTGTATACGAGAGGCGACAACCCGGTATAGCCGGGGCCGCCGCGAGTAAACGTGCAAGCAAGTAGCTGTGCTTATATTAGTATTCGCTCGCGGCGGCCCCGGTATAGCGCGCTGATTGGTCAACAGAGTTTTCTGTTCACCGCAGATTTCCCTCCATTGGATTAGCATGGGATCTCTCTCCCGTATACAGGCTCTCTAGGGGGGACCAGTCAAAAATAATTTGGGTTTCTTAGGTTTTTTAAAAACGTGAGAAGCTTTATGTAGAATTTATTTGATGAACGCGAAAAATTTCTTTGTTGCTGAGAACTTCTATTAATTAATAAAATTAATTAGTACCTCTTAATTAGAACAAAATTTAAGTAAATAGTAAGAATTTATTAGAACCTCTTTCATTTCTACTGTTTCAATTTTGTATCTATGACTCAGGCCAGGGTTCAAATTAGGGGGGGCAAGCAGGGTTGAGTTTTTTTATGTTTGTGGCGAAAATTTTTAAAGCCCCGTAAGAGGGTCGTTCAGTCTTATAAGGGGGGGTCTGGGGTTCCTCCCCCAGAAAAATTTCGGAAATTTGACCCTAAGAACAGGGTTTTAAACTGGTTTTTTTTGGTACTCGTAAACCCAAATTTGGAAATACGTTTTTAGGTAGTATTTTGTGTGATTTTAATGAACTTATTATTAAAAGTGTGAATAATAAAGGTTTAAATACTAAACATTAAGTGGTTAACTCTATCGTTTATTTCTGAAAATAATATTTTATGGTATAAGAAAACTTCACTTTCCTAATAAATTGGATCAAAGTTTAAAAATTATCTTTCTGAAATTTAGAAATTCCTATTATCTCATGTTCCCTGTCAGCCTGCTGGGGGTCCGGTCTTTATATAGTCTCCCGGTCATTACGTCATAGCAGCCAATAAATCGAATTTCTTCGGTGTCCACCAGCCCAGGGGCTGGGATCGGGACATCCCAGCAAGGGGCATGCTTGGGGTATAGTGTGGGTGCAAGGGGTATCTAAAGACCCCCTACCTAGCATACTCCGCTGACCCATGCCCCAAGCATGCATGCCCACTGCTGGGGGAGATCCCGTTGGACCCCCCAGCAAGGCCACTCCGCGGACTCCCGAGTATGAATTAAATATCTTAAGGGCAGACAAATCGTGCACCTTCCTCATTATAAATAATAATTCACCATTATTTAATCCATTCACTAATTTTAGGTATGAATAAATTGCACTTACATTTTCCGACGAGCCATTTTTTCGCCAGTCTTGAAAACATGTTTTTCATTAAGCCATTAATCATGAATTTTTTTTAAATAATTAGTTGTTTGAATGTTATTTAAAAAAGTTTGGTCCATGTAGTAGTAACATCTAACGTCAAAATGAAAAATAAAAGTATTTTGATAGAAAAAAGCTGTTTTTTCGTAGTGCTGTTTGCCGGTACCATACGGTACCGCTAGTCTTATTTCAAAATTGGACTTTAAAATCCATGACTTTCCTTATTTTTTTATGAAAAGTCATTTAAAGAAAAAAGGAACTTCAAATCATGACCTTCCAGGTGCACAGAAACCCTGTTTTTTTTACAAATTTAATCTGAACATGGTTCTGAATTGAACCCTCCCATTAGATGCTTACATATCATTAGAACGGCCTCTTACGAATTGATTACTCTTAGAGTAGTAATTTACGATTTTCTTCAATTAATTGCTGATATATTTATATATGGAGGGCTTAGAATTAAAATGGACCAAGTCCACTTTTTGTCATTTTTGAGTTAGCAACGCTATAACATGCACCAACTATGTAAAATTTCAGTGCAATAGTGAACCAAGTCCTAGTATTGATAATATCCGCTTGGCAGCAGCAAGTTCTGTTGCGTTAACATGTAATTTTGCTATGAAGCTTTAACTTTAAACGTCTGTAGCTCAAAAGTAGCTAAAGTGGACTTGGTTCATTTCTATTCTGAACCCTCCATATATTGTTCACTTTCCTACATCTTCTCGCTCGTTTTCATTTCTATTTCAGGGGTAGATCCAGACAAAAATTGAGGCTCTTTTGCTGCCCCTTCACAAAAATAAATTCATAAAAACGCCCCTTTCATGAAATTCAAATTGGCTTTAGTGATAATTTGCAAGAAAACATTCACAAAATATTTGAATTTTTCATGATTTTCTAGGTTTGTGAGTCAATTTTACTTTTACGCACTCATCTGCTAACAATCACTGCTTCAAACAATTTCTTTTTCACAAAAAAAAATAATGAAATGTGCCCCAAAATATAAAACCTGGATCTACCCCTGATTTATATTACCTCAATTCACACATAACAACAAGGCCAGAGCTTCCAACATTCAAAACACAAAATACACTTTTATTTTCCTTTCATTCATACCATATTGAAAGAAAAAAAACTCAATACATTTAATTAACATATGCTCAATTTACACATTAAAATAAGAAGAAAGAATCAGGGTTCCCACTCATTTTCACAAATAAAATTCCCTGACTTTTCCAGGTCAATTTTTAAGATTTTTCAGTACAAAAACAAGCAATTCACGTCAATTTTCGGATACTTCTTGCATTTTTGAACACATAATTTTCAATAAATTGACCATACATGAGATTACTCTGACAAAAAATTGGCGGAAAATATTAAAAAAAATTCTAGATGGCAAATTTTTTCTATGGCACCTAAATTTCCCTTCATTATAAGTAGAGGGGGTCCATAGGCTTCTACTTGCCGAGATCTACGATTCGATATGACAGTCATATATTTTTCAGCTTAAATATTTTAACTAGTTTTCATATTACTTCGATATTTTTTCCGATTTTACTTAAAACTTATTACTAGGCAACACTCACGACCAGAATTTTCATTAAAAAAATCATTGGAATAAAAGTAGAATTATAGTTTTTCAAATCAAATTGTCGGATTTTAAATTTGCTTAACAAATTGGAGGATTTCCGCCAATTGGTGGAGGAATCACATGTATGATTGACTATATTTTCACTTACTGGAGGCAAAATTGACACGCAACCATTAAAAATTTTCATTTTCCAGGTATTTTTTACGATTTTCCAGGATTTGGGCTAAAATTAGCAATTTTTTCCCAGACTTTTTAGGTGAAATCTAAATTCCCTGACTTTTCCAGGTATTCCCTGACCCGTGGGAACCCTGAAGAATGCAGTTTGGATGAAGCTATGGAGAAAACGAAAGCAATTTTTTCTCTTGAAAAGCTTTGACCAATTCTGAGACAAAAGAAAAGTATAAACAAATAAAACATAAAATAACACAGGGTGGCCTCAGAAAGCTTATTTCAAAATTCCATGATAATCTGGTATAAGTATAGTAAATTTATATCTTCTTAGAAAACGGTAGAATGACTGTAAAAATTGTGGAGAAAGAAGGAATATAAATGAGATTATTTTTTCAGACTTTTATTACAAAGAAACCCTAAAGAAAGTTTTTTTTAAACATTTGCGACAACACCCATTTTTATGGATTCAAGATGTTTTTTTTGTAGGAAGGAGAATGGGGAAATGCACATATTTAAAGAGACTTTAAAATCATAAAAAGTTTTACTTTTAAAACTATAGGCAGATTTCCAAAATTTTCCTGATAATTTTAAAATTTTCTAAAATTCCCCGATTTTTCCCTGACAATTACATGTTTTTAAGGTTTTCCAGGCCTGTGGCCACCCTGAATAAATATAAAACCTGGAACATGATGTTCCAGGTTTTATTTTTGGGTCATTTTTGCAAAAAGGAAATTACTTCAACAAAAATTGAATTATATATAGATGCTATTTGATTCTTAAAATTATCCCTTAAAAAAATTAGGAAATGTTCAATTGATAGTCAGGGGCAGTGATAAATTAATTTTAAGGAAATTTGTCTTTCTGAGAGAACCCTTTTATCTTATGAGTAGCCATAACTTTATTAAATGAAGACTTTTAATTTAAGGTTTCCCATCAATGTTTTTACTTAATACTAGTTGCAATTTGAGCCATCAAAAAAATCATTTTGTAAGAAAGTGTTCGAATTGAGAATCAATCCCTGAAAAAACACAAGTTCTATTTTCCACAATGGAGCAAACATGAGAAGCCAACATTTCCAAAGGTTGCATCCCACGAAACAAGTTTTTAAAATATCAAATTCATTGTTGTTCTATGAATTTGCAGGCGTTTAAATACTAATTGTTTTCAAGTAGGCAATCTCTTTGGAAAATGCTTTCCCAGAATGCAATCCCAGTAAAGCGTTAAAATAAATTTACGAACTCTGCGGTATCTAAAAACAGTGATTATTTATATATATGCGAGTCTTGAGTTTGTACAAATTACAACAGAAATAGGGAAAATCTACCCTTTTATGTACACCATTGTTTTCACGAAGAATCGGAACTATCTGTCGAAGAATCTACTTCGGTTGGGAAAGTTTGTTTTGCCTCCAATTTGGCCTTGATATTTTGGAGTCTCTGTAGAATGCTCTCGTAGTCAAAAATCCCCCGTCTCTCGCCAAAGGGATCCTGAAAAAAAATTTATTTTCTCTCTATTCCATACTTGCCAACTTTTGAAAACTTACATCAGTAAAGCCGAAAGACTTACAAAGAAAAGGGTCCGTTCAAATATTACGCAAGCACTTTTTTGGTCATTTTTAACCCCACTCCCCCTTGTCCAGCAAAGATAAGCAAACCTCAAACCCCCCACCATAATTTCGTAAGAAACTGCCGGACCCTCCCCCCAATTTTGACATCCCTTTTAGTTTGTTTTGCCTCCAATTTGGCCTTGATATTTTGGAGTCTCTGTAGAATGCTCTCGTAGTCGAAAATCCCCCGTCTCTCGCCAAAGGGATCCTGAAAAAAAATTTATTTTCTCTCTATTCCATACTTGCCAACTTTTGAAAACTTACATCAGTAAAGCCGAAAGACTTACAAAGAAAAGGGTCCGTTCAAATATTACGCAAGCACTTTTTTGGTCATTTTTAATCCCCCTCCCCCCTTGTCCAGCAAAGATAAGCAAACCTCAAACCCCCCACCATAATTTCGTAAGAAACTGCCAGACCCCCCCCCCCAATTTTGACATCCCTTTTAGTAAGTACTGTTTTTTCTCCTCTTGAAAATTAGATGACTTATATACAGGGTGTCCAGAAAAGGACTCCGGGTTTTTAAAATTGAATATCTCTTGAACAAAAATAGATAAAAATACAAAACCAGCGGCATCATTCTCGTAGGAGCATGGAATTCTTTGTGTTAAAATTTAAAAATTTTAGTTACTTTTAAAGTTAGCAGATGGCAGCACGTTGAAAATGTAGCAAAATCGTGCAAACTGAGTGCAGGATATCGATTCTTCGATCATTCTCAAGATCAATTATTTTTATTGAGATTGAAACTTTTCACCTGAAATAATTCAGGTGGAAAGTTTCAATCTCAATAAAAAGAATCGATCATCTCCACCTGATAAAATGATCGATCACCTCAACAGAAAGATCGATTTTGAAACTTTCCACCTGAAATATTTCAGTCTCAATCTCAATAAAAAGAAATTCAAATTTCAATCTAAAAAAAAAAGAATCGATCTTGGCAATGATCGAAGAATCCATATCCCGGGCTCAGTTTGAACGATTTTGCGACATTTTCAACGTGCTGCCATCTCCTAACTTTTAAAGTAAATAAAATTTTTAAATTTTAACACAGAAAATTCCATGCTCCTACAAGAACGATGCCGTTGGTTTTATCTTTATCTATTTTTGTTCAAGAGATATTCAATTTTAAAAACCCGGAGTCCTTTTCTGGACACCCTGTACAAGGAGCTGTCCTTTTTGGGTGTAACCATAGGGGTTCAAAAATGAGTTGAAACACTACTTTTCGGGGTTAAAATTTCAAAATGTTTGGGGGGTCCATCCCCAGAAAAAAGTGCTTACGTCAGATTTCCCAATTCAATTTTTTGTTAAATTTATTTTTGTTTGAGTTTTGAAATTATTTATGCAAGAAACAAGATATTTTTGAAAATGCAGTACCTTATGTAAGCATCACTCATACCCCCTCCCCCTTGTCAGGAAAAATAAGCAAAGATCAAACCCCCTCCCCCCCTTAGGTGCTTACGTAATATTTGAACGACCCCAAAGTCCAAAATTCAATAAAAGGACGAAAATAGCGAAAATCGAAAGGTTGTGTATTAGCAGAAGAACCTGGTTTTAAAGTGAAAAGAAATACATAATCCAGAAAATTTTTCACTTTTACCATCCTACTCAACCGGCAATAAAGGTTTCGCACATTTTTATCTTTTTTTTTACAAGAAATCTTTGATTGCCAGTAATCATTGAGATATTTCAAAATATGTTGTATTACAACTCAAGTAACTCAACTCTGGTTTCATTTTTGATTATTTTATAGTCATTGTGCACATTTAAATTCATGAGATTCGTGCAATCAAGGGAAAAGCTCGATTTTCGTTCGTCCATTTTTATATGAAATTACTATATAATCGAAACTTGAAGTCAATCCGGAGGCACAAAAGGAGTTATTATAATGGAATAATATTTCCCTCATGTTAGTTTGAGACTACCTGGCACCTTTTTGTTGCTGTGCCCCTGGGTAAACAAAAAAATACTTTCGACCCTTCTTAATGCATAGTTTAAACTAACTGAATTTTGGGACTACCCCAAAAAAGGAGCATCCCTGTTGATATGACGTTTAAAATTTTTAAAAAGAAACTTGAAAATTTTCGCATTTGCATCAGTCAGGGTAGCATAAAAATTTATTTCCCCAAGTTATTTCAAATAAAATTTTAAGAACTTTTTGAAACTCTATACGCTATCTACCAATAAGTATTTGGACACCTGTGATAGCAAAGAAGAAACTTTATTTATAATCAATAGTTGGTAGAGCCTCCACGAGAGGCAATTACAGCGTGAACCAGACCTGGAAAAAGTGCCCGAACCTACGAACCCTGTTCGGGGGAAGCCCCTGCCAGCTCCATAGGAGCAATACATAAGGTTTGGGGAAATTTTGTTAGGTTCGCGGAAGGTGACAACTTTTTCCAGGTCTTGCGTGAACCCTCCGGGGCATACTTTCCCAAGTTCTTGTGTGACTGTATTTTCTTCCACTCGGCTTGGAGAAGATATGCAAGTTCCTTCACCGATTTTGGACGGGTAGTGCACCCCCTAATTTGGTGATCCAACTTGTCCCAGAGGTTTTCAATAGGGTTCAGGTCTGGGTAGGCCAGTCCATTCGATTAACCCCATCGGCACCATACCAAGCCTTGGTGACCCTCGCAACATGACAGCTGGCATTGTCATCCTGGAAGTACCTGTAAAACTGCCACAACGTACGAAGCACATTGTCATCCAAAATAGTAACCAATTAAATAGTATCCAAAATGGATCCAAAAACGTATCTCAGGACCGCAGATATATAGTCATTCGCATAGGTGTCTAAATACTTATTGGTAGATAGTGTACGTTTTAAATAAACATTCTGACAGTGAGCTGTAGTCCAGAATACACTAGAAAAGCTAAAAGACAATAGAGTATCAGAACTGAAATCTAATTGATTAATAGAACCCACCTGCATCCGTTGCTTGGTTAAATGAAGGTTAGACTTGGCACTTGATTCATAGTAATCGTAGAACTGAGGAAACGATTTCTCCATAATGTCCCTGAAACACAACCATTCATTTCAGTAAAAAGATTTTAAAGGCAAATTGTCCACGCTCTAAAATAAGACACATTGCTAAATAATTTTAATTCCACAGATTAAAATGTTCAGTTATATCAATAACTCTTTAATACCATCAACAAAAACTGTAAAAATTTGTAGATATTTGAATACATGGCATTCGAAACAGCTTGGCAATATTAAGCGGGACTGTAAACGGAACTGATTCTAGTTAAGCTCACAAGGGGACATCCATAAATTACGTGAGGTCGAAAAGGGGGAATCTCATCAGAGGGTAGGGGGAGTCAATTAAAATCTTGCATCAATTTCTAGTTCAGAAAACATGTTTCGTCTCTTATCTTTTAAGCACAAGTTTGGGAAAAATACGCAAATTAGCCAAAATAGTGAATGATTAATTAATGATTAATGATTTGTGATGGGGTGGCTGCAAGAGCCTGAGCACCGCAACCATTGGTCTATTGTACTATCCCCCTCGATAAGTCTCAAAGGAGACCGATAGCGGAAACAAATTTCAGCAGTTGTCTTGTGGGAATACTAGGCAGCTCCCATGGTTCGATTAAGTGGCGGCCAAGATACTCAAATCTGTTGGCCGAGAAGTAGTCGCATTCGCAGAGTATATGAACAGAGCTCTCCTCTGCCTCTTGACAGCCTCTACAGAGGGGATTATCGATTACACCAATGATATTAAGATGTCTTCTGAGAGAGCAGTGGCCGGTCAGTAATCCAACTGCGACCTTTATCTCTCCTCTGCTCATCTTCAGCAAATCCCTAGCTCTAGTCCATGGATGGCTTTGGTTGAGCTCTTTAGCCTGTCTTTGATCTCCAGACATTAACCATCTACTATGAGAATCCTTCATAAGTAGGTTCTTGACTGTAACTCTTAATGTACAGTAGGGTAGACCCAGAACGGGTTCAGGTCCTATGAAGGGAGTTTGGGCTCCCAGTTTTGCCAGTTGATCAGCCGCTTCATTGCCCTCTATTCCACGGTGACCAGGTACCCAGAGAAGAGATATCTTATTTTTTAGGGCAAGTTCTTTCAGGGCATTGTGGCATTCCCACACGATGGCGGAACAGAAACAGTGACTATCCAATGCTTTCAGAGCCGCTTGGCTGTCTGAGCAGATTTTTATCACCGAATTTGATACGCCTCTTTCAAGGCAGTTCAATGAGCATGCCAGTATTGCTGAGATTTCAGCCTGGTATACGGTTGCCATCTTTCCAACAGAGAAATGAATCTTAATATTGAGATTATGGCAGTAGGCTCCAGAGCCGGTACCTGATGATGTTTTAGAACCATCAGTAAACCAAACCTCGTTGGCTCTCCCAATTAGTTTTGGGACATCCTTCCACTGTTGTCTTGATGGAAAGACTACGTTGTAGGTAGCATTAAAGCTATACCTCCTTAACATCCAATCTGATCTCATTAGCATTGATGGATGATTCATAACCTCTGAATTGAAACTCTTATAAAGAGAGTCATAAGAGGGTTTCCACAGCTTTAGAAGTTTGAGGCGTTGTGAACACAATATAGCCTCCATCTCTACTTGCTTGTGCAGTGGTAAAAGTCCCAACAATAGCTCAAGGCTTTGTGAAGGGGTAGTTCGCATGGCTCCAGTGATTGTTATTGTTGCCATCCTTTGCAAACGTGTGAGGCTATTCTCAGCAGTTGTTTTACAGGTTTTGTCCCACCAAGCAATTGCACCATAGGTTACCATTGGAACAACTACTCTGGTGTAAATCCAATGAATAGCTCTGGGGGATAGCCCCCAGTTGCTACCGATTGCTCGTCTGCAGGCCCAAAACATTCGTTTGGCCTTAGTGACACATTGTTCAAGGTGTGGATTCCAAGTCAGGGTAAAATAGTGAATCATTATAGCGAGTTAGTCATGATAATTATGAGTTCAGACCACGCGTTTTGGATTTCAACATGGATTTGTATTTAAGCTTTTGCAATGTGTACGTTAAGTTTGATGCTAAAAAGACTAAAAAAAATGTGGCTAGTACATATAAAAGAATTATATTCACCAAAAAGTTATCATAGAAAAAATTGCATGTGAGAATTTAAGGGGGTCTTGCAAATCTTGATAAATCTCACCAAGGGGGAGGGATGGGTCCAAAATTTTGAAAAAACACCATGCGTAAATTATGGATGCCCCTTTAGTTAACTCAGGGTTCGTACTCTTAACCCTACAATGCATACTGTTGCCATTTGGCAACACAACATTTTCCCCATTTCCTACTTGAACTTCCATTTCCAAACGGCAACACCCATGCAATAAGTACAATAAATATAACATTTCATTGTTTTAGCATTTTAGACTGCCAGTAGATAGCAGCAGGGGTACTATTTTGAGACATTTGTTAGTAGCTAGTGAGAAGAAAGTCAAGACACAGAAAATGCCAAAATAAAAGGACCATATAAATTAAAATAAAAAAAATTGTTTTGAAAAGATAAGTTGTTTTTTTATATTTTTAGAGCATTTGGTTTTATATCACTTCACAATTAATTTCACAAGGGACACAAATTAATTTCACAAGGACAAAGTTTTTTGTCAATTAAATGTAGAAAAAAAATTAATTTTTTTAGTATTTTTTTACTAATTTACACCATAATAGAAGTCAAATAAATGATTTTCAAGTGAATTTAAAAAATCATGCATTGTAGGGTTAAGGTGAAAAAAAATTCCATGACTTTTCCAGGATTGAAATAAGCTGCTTTCCAGCTTCTTTGCTGAAGTATGAACTCAAGTGTTGTTATTTAGCCTGTTTCCCAGTCTTTCACAGCCAATGAGATGTTTGCAATTCAAAAGAATTATTGAGACTTCTCATTGGCTCGGAAAGACTGGGAAACGGGCTAGTTAAGTACTTCTTAAGAACTTATGGGGGATTTACAGCACTGCTGTAAACGCGACATTTTCGGTTTGCGGCAAGAAACGGGATTTTGTTATTCCAATAAACCAATTGACGAGCGCCATCTTTTGTGAGTAGCGGGTACTAAAATATGCCGCTTTTTGCATGACTTGCAGCGGTGGTGTAAATCCCCCATTAAATGCAACGGAACTGCGACTGTCTGTCTCCAGACGCCAGTGGCGAATTGAGTTAGCAAGTGCCCGATTTCATTACACTTCGCAAGGAAATTTTGCTTCAGCTTAGTACAAACCCTTCTGAAGCGAATTTCAGCCGTTGTGCCAAGTTTGACCAGGCCTTTTACAGATTTTTCATGACTTTCATGAAAATTTTCGAATTCCATGACTTTTCCAGGCATGGAAAAGAAAAAACGAAATTCCACGACTTTCCATGACCCGTACGAACCCTGTTAACTCATGGTTCCCACTCTTTGAAAACATTGAAAATCAAGGACTTTCAAGAACTTTTCAAGGACCTTGACAAAATTTTTCAAGGACCTTTTTCACAGACATTTAAAAATTACGTCGTATTTCAAGACAGGTCATTTTTCCCGCATACAATCGGAACGAGAGGAGAAGTCGCTCTTCGCTGTCAGTTCGTAAAACTGGCCGCAAGTTATGTTCATTAGAGTAGTTTTAAAGAAAATTTCCAGAAAAAAACAAAGATCTGAAAAAATTAAGTTCGATTAGAGGCTGACTGAAAATTCAAGGACCTAAGTCATTTTTCCAGGAGCTAGAACGTTTTTCACAAGGACTTTCAAGTACCTAAATTTAGTCTTAAAAAATTCAAGGACTTTTAAAGACTTTCAAGGACCGTGGGAACCCTGTGTTAACTGATAGATAGCATACAGCAAGAATACCAGATTATTTCCAGGTTTTATTCACCAAAAATCAAAACTCACCTTAAGGGCTGAGGGCAATTCCTGGAATCTCCAGTGTTACCTTCGAGCATGTCGCAAACGGCCACCCTCAGTGTTTCGTGCTTGATAATTTGGTTGTAGCGAGTGCTGTCTCCTGGACTTCTCTCCTAATCGCAGACGACAACAGTTAAAACTTTGCATTATTAAAAGATGTAAAAAAAACCCCAGGGCAAACCAATTTCAACTCACCTTATCGAAACCAGGTTCATTGAAGTACGGCTTTTCGTTCATCAAGGACTGAATGGACAGGAGAACACTAGACAAGCTTTGGGCTGGGCTCCACGAGGGACCTGACCATGTGCTACAAAGACACAAAATAAGGTTTTAATCAGGGTTGTTACATTTACATAGCAGCTGCCAACTTTTCAGAAATAGGAACACCATTTCTACATTTATAATATATACATTTTTTGGGGGTATAATTATAGAAATGCTTATAATTTACAAAAACTTCATTTTTCTTGCCAAGAGGTTAATTACAATTCTCAAAATCAATTAAAAATAAGCATACATTTATAAGGACATAAGTTGTAGAGCTACAAATTATCCCACAAGAAATTTGAGTCGTCCAATTTCAAAACCAGATAGATCAATTTTCAGTTTATTAAAATACAGATCTAGCAAATAGCCAAGTTTTAAGCTTCAAAAAAATATAGATCTAATTTATATCACATGAAGAAAGTTGGGATTTGTTTCAAAACCAGATAGGTCACTAAGTTTGCACCAAATCGTTGTGGGAGGGTTCCATCATCTGCCAGTGTCGCAAGCTGCTGCTGGCTTAGTTATTAGCAGCCGCTGTTGTCTGTCAGTGTTGTGAAGACCTGGAAAAAGTTGTAACCTTCCCCCAAACCTAATACAATTTGCCCAAACCTTATATATTGCTCTTATGGAGCTGGCAGGGGCTTACCCCGAACCAGGTTCGTAGGTTTGGGCACTTTTTCCCAGGGTTGTTACTTTTTAAACATGTTTAAAACAAAGCAAAAAAAACATTGTTTAAAACACAGGTTTTAGCCAGTCGCTCCCTTTATTTAGGCAACAAACTCACTATTTTCATGTATGGATCACCCAGAGCCTAAAAAGAGCAGGGGTCGATCCAGGTTTTAATTTTTGGGGCCTGTTCTTCATAATTTTTGTGAAAATGAAATTATTTTTTGTGAAAATGAAATTATTTTTGTGAATATTGTGGTTTTTTTTGTGAAAAATATATTTTTCTGTAATTCATTGCAGAGCATAAGGTTGCCGGATTGAAAACGCAAACTGCTGTTTTCGTCGATCTATGGATTGTATGGTTCTTTCTCAACCGAAGAATTGCGTTTGTTTCGGAGAACATTTGAAGGGCTTCGTTTGAAATTTGAAAATGGTAATTTTTTGTCACTAGAAATTTTGTGAAATGGCCGATTTTACGAAGTTAATTTTTGTGAAGGGGCCGTTCTTCCGAAGTTTATTTTTGTGAAAGGGCCGTTTTATCGAAGCTAATTTTTGTGAAGGGGCCACAAAACGGCCCCAATTTTCGCCTGGATCGACCCCTGAAAAGGGTGCCAAGTATGAGGCTTGGTTGCTAACCACCAAATAGCCATGACATAGGCAGTACATTGCTTGATAAAGAGCATGATGCTGTGAAGAAAAGTTATAAAAATCATTTAAAAGAACAAACTGTTTGTGGTGTATTTTGAAAGTATAACTTTATTAATCTAATTTCGATTTGAAAAGTCAAATTTAAATTTTTTTAAATCATGGATTTTTTTATCATTTCTATGTCGAGGGTAAAAAAACAAACAAAACGTTTTAAGGTAACTGACTGGGTTGAAATCGTTATTTTCGCCAAAAATATCGAATTTCGTTTTAATGTTTTATTTTATAGCCTGTTTAATAAGCTTTCCAAAACTACCTTACTTTAAACTCTGAGTAATCTAGAACATAAGTTACAGCTGTTTTAGTACCGGGTAAGACCAGAATTAACATACAATTTTAAACTTTAAAGCCTTTTTCTGAAGAATGACATTTTTGTATATTTTGGATCACGGTAACAGTGATTACACTTAAACTACTTAAAATATTCTGATGATTTTTGTTTTATTTCACTCTTTATACTATAACGCATGTTATCTTCTACAATCTAAGAAAAATATTTGAATTAAGGTATTTTTTAAAGATTGTAAACTTGATTTAAATGTTTTTTTTCATGAAATTTTACTTTTTTCGATTTCAAGTTCCTGTATTTCTTTTCTTTTTTAAAAATTTTAGATTTTTTGTAGATAGTGACACAGATTAGTGTCTGAGGCTCAAAATCCTGCCAAAATTTTATTTGTACCTATAAAAGAACATTCTCAGGAGTTGTTGGCGCAAGTTGAAATTTTAGCCCTATTTTCATTGAAATTTCTCAATAGGTATTTTAAAAAATTATTTTTGAAAAATTCTTTTTTGAATGATTTTCATTGTTTTAGAACATTAGCTCTCAGAAAATAGCAATTAAATAATTATTTAGTTAAAAAAACATGCTTTTTCCAACCCTGCTTCTTCCAGGTCTGGTGTTGTGTTGGACTACTTTTGGTTTTCAAAACGGGGTTTTTGTTTATATTATCTCTCTATTCTAAAAAAAAGTTTTTGTAAATGGTTTCCAGAGAAAGGCTTTTTAATTACTGATCCGTATAACATGTTTTTGGTATCAAACTGTTCGGATTCTTTTGAGGATGTGCAAAGTGCCTTTAGAATTTCTAAAAAAATTCTCAATTCTAAGATATTTCCATTTTTCTAGATTACGGATAAGGTTGCAGTTAACAGCAAGAAACTGTCGTACAATTTATTATACCTCCAATCACAATGACCAACCGACGCTACTAATTAACGATGAAAATAATTCCTTTCACGCTTTGAAAATGCGCTTCAAAATATGTACTTTCTAAATAAAATATTTTTAAAAGACTGATAAGAGTTCTCCAGAAACTCACAGATCTACTATTCAAGTATAGAATTTCACACACCAAAATTAATTGTTTGTAAACATTGAGTGCAATGTAGATTTTGTCTCTTATCATTTTTAATAGCTTAAATAGTATTGTTTAAAAAGTCTGTTTTAAAACTAAAACTTGAATGATAAAACACTAGATATTTTGACGAGTTACTAGGTACTATATTAAATTTAACAGATTCATTGCTGAACGTTTTTGTAAATATTGAATAACAATAGCACGAGCAGACTTTATGGATATTTTCAAGGAAAACGTGTTGATTAAATTATTGATAATTTAACCAATAAATATTCTAACTTTTAAGAGAGTGTGCTTCAAGAAAGTTGGTTGAAGTTTTTTCTACTAATTTTTATAACGAATGTTTTATAAATAAATAATTTTAGTGAGCAGGGTTTTGTGGGAATTGCGAAGCGATCCGAAAGGCCCTGCGTCAGCAGTTAACGGGGGTTGGCGAGCGATAGCGAGCAGGGGGCGGTAGCTCCCTAGTCATCAAAATCAAAATTTTTGGTTGCAAAACAAGATAGATCACTTACTTTGGTTTTAAAACCAGATAGATTCAAAATTAAATATTTGTTTTTTCAAAACCTAATACTCGTTCGAATATGACATTCATGTTGACTAACGTTCCCCTACCATCCTAAATATGAAAATAAGGGTTTTGCAAGTGCATAATTGTTCGAATATTTAGTTTTTTGTTGTTCCTGAAAAATACCTGGCTTTGAAATTAGATGACTCAAGAATCCTTACCCCAAGATGCTTAGGCAAACTTTGCCGTTTTTATACAAGTTAGGGTTGAAGCGAACTTTGTTTTCTCCAGTTGTCATTATCTTGATGCGAGGAGGTCTGATCGGGTAATCTGGCGGACAACGGAGCAGAAGGTAAAAGAAGCCGCCTTCGTATGGAGTGTCAAACGAACCTGTAAGCAGTGCATGGATCTGAAGGAAAGAGAATTCCGTTTAGTAAATTATGTTTCAAACAGAATAATCGCATGCCTTCAATAATAATAAGCAACCTCAAGATAGATCGTCGCTGTGAAATCAAACCGGCATATCTGCAAAATGCACATTTTTCACTAGAGAGCTTTAAAGTTTTCGCATGTGATACTTAAAATAATAATGTAATAGATAGTTCAGTTTTACTCAGATGACAGCATCTTTCCACCTTGAAGGTTTTGAAGCAACTGGTGTATTGCGCAATAGATCTGTCTTCTGATAAACAAAATGGCTATTCCTGATTACAGTCATACCGGTCCAACGCGATCAGAGTTTTATTTAACTTAGCAATATGCCAGTTTGTCATAAAAATAGATGGGAAAAACAGGAATTTTTTGACACCAAAACTCAACTCAATTTTTGCAGATATGCCAGTATGATTTCATAGTGACAAGAAGACGAAATGGTTGAAAGGATTTTTCATACAAATAAAACATTAACCATAAATAAGGAATTTAAAAATAATTCATATTTAGAATGAATAATATTGTACTATGCTTGCTTTTTAAGCTTTATTTTGTAAGGGGTCCGTTTACAGATCCATAGGTACTAACACATTTAAAATGAAATTCTTAATTATTTTTCAAGGTCCTTTTAGTCAAATTAGTAATTTTATCATTAATTTTGCGACATAAGTATTATTTTCAATTGTTGGCAATTATTATATATATATCAGCCATAAAAATAGTCACAGTTATACTACCAAAGTCATGTCCTGTTTATCTGGAACGATGAACATGCCAGGAGGTGGCTCAGTGTATATTGACATAATATCCCTGGAAAAAAGTTTTATTTCAGAAACTTACACATAAAAAAAAGTCAAAAAAATTAAATGAAAAAATTTGTTTGGGATCAAAACATAAAAAGCTTTCTTACCTACTTAAGGATCAGCCAATTCTTGAAATATTTTAACTTACAAATTATAGTAAGTCTAAAACTGTCCCATCCCACCCCCGCCCAGGGAGGGATGGGACACTTTTTTAAAATTAATCGTAAATTTTAATTTGGGATTTAAATTTGGCATTTAAAATTACGATTAAAAACCACAAAGATGGAAGTATTTTACACTTTTTAAAGATTTATTACAAAAACATCAGTCATTTTACCCTATATTTACTTCGAAAAATCTAACTTAAGTGAAAAATACAAATATAGTTAAAATTCTTCTTTAATCTAAAAAAATATGTTTTCAACCGCAATACTAAACAGTTCCAAAACAGGTATCTAAAGAATTGTATGCAATAGCTTGTATTTAGGTATTGAGAGGAATTGGGCATTTCCCATCCCACCCAGGTATCAGTTTTAAAAAATAGGTTCTTTCAAAAGAACTGTAGCTTTTAGGCTTAACTTGACTATTTATTCATGAAGAATACATTATTCTGTTTAGAAAACAATATAAACCATTAAGAAAGCAACCAAGAATCAGATTAAAAATTCACTTTGAAAAGTGTAATACTTAAATACTTTTGCTATAGTGAAACCATCTTTTTCATTCAGAAACTTGTAGGAGCTTGCAACTAAAATAGTTAACAGCAACAAGTATGAAGCCATGGTGGCTTTACCTGGGGGAACACTCAAAAACTAAGTTTATTTTTAATTATAAGATTTATTGAAGGTGTCCCATCCCTGCCCGGTCTCCCCTATATTTTTAAACGTGTTAAAGTGTTTCAAGATGTTACTTTGAAAGTTTCAAATTTGGAAAACTAAATTTTAAAAAAATATTCTTGTAAAAAATGTCACATCCCTCCCTGGTCTCCCTTATAATAAAAACTAAAACTATATTTGAACAAACACAAATCATCCAAGTCCACAAACATCTGATAAGTTTATCTTGTTTACTTTTCTTAGAAATATCCCAGAAAGGTTTCGCAAGGGGGAACTTGTCCAGCAACTTTTACTTCCTCTATTTATAAAAAGTGCTAAATTTTACTTCCTCTGACTCCTTTAAAAAACTAATTTTGTATACTGTGACATACCTTTCTTACAATAGGCTAAGCTACAATTCTGGACAAGATTTTTCAAAAATTTAGATTTATCTTATCATACTAGCCAGCTTCTGGAATATATTGCCGAGTACAATCGGGGCATGCATATCATTATGTAACTTAACATGTTGCAAAACACCAATTTACTCTTTTCACAAAGAAATTAATCCACTCGATATAAACATTTTGTTTATTTTGAATTGAATGATAGAATAAAACAACAAATTTCTTACATGAATTCTAACACAATCAAGCCCAAAAATCTCAAATACCCAGGGCTTTCAACTAGACTGAATGTTAATCCCGATCAAAAAATGATACGTATTTCTAATTAAAGAAAGACAAAACAAACCCTACAAATTACCTTTTAATCCTCAGCAAACATTGCGGTGTAGCGGTCTCTTTGCTCCAATCTACGTTCATAGTTGGATCCCATCTAATGCTATCTGAGAATCCCATAGCACTAAATGATATTGTACCAGCAGACGCATTACCGGAACTCAAGAAACTGGGATTATCCAGAACCAGCACATTTTCTTCAACCAAAACATTTTCTTCCGAACTTTCAGCCATTTTGTCAGATTCAGAAATTTTAATTAAAGTACATGACCAATATGAAATTTGACAACTATCGCTCTCCTCGAACACTTCAGTCGAAAACAAACCAAAGTTCTTGATGAAATTGACAAAAAGAAGAGTTGAGGAACTTCTGGTTGATTATGACAATCGATTATAAGTTTATCTTAATCTGTGAATGATTATGGTTTAACATTCAGAATTTCAATAAAATGAAATATACCCCTTTGATTTATATTACTCAATGTAACAATTAAGATTTTTAGAAGAAATATTTTTATAAAATTTATTTTAATTTTGCCACTGAGCGCTTCCGACTACCAAAAGGTGGCGCTTTATACGTAGGAAAACTAGACTACACGATTCAATCAAAGAAGAGTTCAACTGTAACATTTTTGCTCTAAGAATTATAATGATATTTTTCTGGATAGAAATTAATGATTCAAAAGGGTTTAATATAGCCGTTGCCTTCCTATGCTGCCGTGCTGATGAGTCCTAACAGGGACGAAACCGATCCATGGCTGGAGGCGACGCTTGAGAGTTAGAGTTCACACTTATTGTCCACTAACCAGCAATAATGGTGAAATACTCCCCTCATCCTTACTTACATTTATCATCAAGTTTGGTAAATGTAACCAATCTAGTAAAAAAATTGAAAGAATATCAATAATTTACGAGAAGTTGACGAAGAATTGAAAACATCAAGAATAATGAGCCTAAAAAATTTAAAACCATCAAGAAAGAAATATTAACAACCAAAATTTCGAGGGCGTAAGGTTCTGCGAACCTAATATGGTAGCAGTGCCCACAATGCCAACTGATGAAAAGCCGGAGATGCAGCCAGCCCAGAAATCAACAAAATGGTTCACTAAACAAAAATTTTTTCTTGGCATTGGTTCCTTCTGCTTTACTGATAAAGAAAAAAATCCTCCAATAAGTATGATTGCAATCAAAATATGATTTTAATCTCTTTCAAAGCGATTACACTAGTTCCCAGGGGCGTCATTTCAGTTTTCCGTTGGGGGGGCAAGGAATTTTTTAAAAATGGGTCTGGATGCACCGTTGGGATTAATAAATATGACGGACCTTGCTGTAACTAGGTTTTTTTTGGCGGGGGTTGCCTCAACTTTTTTTTAAGGTAATATCATGTCAAAATTTGACAACGTGAACTCCAAGGAAAAATGGGGGGGGGGTTCACCCCAAGGAAAATTTGGCTCTTAAAGTAGCGTTTTAGCTCGTTTTGAGACCCTTTGGGCTGCATTCAAAGAGAACAGTTCCACCTAAACCACATAATTTCTAGGGAAAAGAGTTGTAAATAAACGTCAAAGTTTTAAGGGGGGCTAAGGGTCCTCCCACAGGAATTTTAATTCCCCTTTAAACTAGTGTTTTATCTCTTTTTCAAACTCTTTGGGGAGCTTCTAAACAGAAAAGCTTCTTGTAAGAGGAATAGTTTTCAGGGGGAAAACACTAAATAAGAGACGTGGAAATTGTAGAGGGGGGGATTTTTTTAAATTGAACCCTCAAAAGTAATGTTATAACTCTATTTGAGACATTTTGAGTTGCACCCAAAGCTCCTTGTGGAAGTTATAGAATTTTCAATGGACTTGCAGCTATTTTTCATATTACAGTGGAAACCTTGGGGGGGGGCGGTTGCCCCCCCTAAATGACGCCCCTGCTAGTTCCCCTTCTTAGCTGGGGATAGATTGACAGATGCCTACTCCGCAAGGTTGCATCAATCATAAAATTTTCTTCTCACTTTTTGGGCAAAGTGAACTGTGTTTCATTAGCATTCTTGGGGCCGTCCATAAATGACGTCACACTCAGAGGGGGGGAGGGGGTTAATCAATTTGATACAAGGGAGAGGGAGGGGGGTATGAAAGTTGTGACATCACACCCGCAGCTGAAAATCAACGAAAAAAAACCTTGGTTCCGGGCACTTTCAAATTAGTCTATTAGACATATTGTTGGTTTAAGAGCGTGACATGTGACAGAAGGGGGGGAGGGGGTATGGGGAAGTGTGACAGTTTGTGACAAAGGGGGGGGGGAGGGGGTCAAAAATGGGCAAAAAAAGTGTGACATCATTTATGGATGGCCCCCTTAAAACGTTTGGAATTGAACATAAGAGGTTCAGATAAAAAGGTTTTTCTAAGAAAACATTATTAGTAGTAAAAGGCAGAGTATTTTGGAGCTTGGGGGAGCAAGTAGATTTACAGTTGTAAAACAGAGAAACTCCGATCAGGCCAGAGAAGTTGGCATGTCTTTATTTTATTTTTTTAGACAAAAATACAAAATAGATTCTTAAACTTTATAAACTGATGACAACACAAACTTCAGAGCAACATTTCCTGAACCCAGTACGTCACTACGCGGAAGGAGAAAGTGGGTAAACACAAAGCCTGTTGGGTTGATAGGACGAGTTTCGTTACGCAAATCGTAATAAAAAGACGCTATTTATACATGGGTTTAACGAAATAATCTTATTTTAAAATTGACGCTCTTCGTTTCACTCGAAATTCAGACACCACGATGGGAACTACTTAGTGACGTAAAAGGGTCAACTAATGTTGCTGCCTAATAAAGACTGAGATCAAAGATTTATAAACTGGTGACACTTAAATGAGATTTATTTAATGTAATGTATAACAAAAAAAAATAATTTTTGCCCTTTTAAATCACAAGGTATACATTTTTTAATGTGAATATCTTTTCTTTAGCACTGGTGCAACCAGGAGAAATAAATCCAATCAAATTTATTGACATGAAAAAAGGAAAACGTACAATATTGTAACAAGTATATACTTTAACAGAACCTATATACTACAATACTCTAAGAACTGAAGAAAAAAAAGGAGTGAACTGAAATATTCCAAAGAAGCCAGTTTCTCCATGGGTTAACATGAGGTGGGTATGTATGTGCATGTTTATTAAAAATTTTTACAATACAAATTTATACATAAAATAAAGTACAGTCCACTCTGTTTGATGTGATCACGGTTAATGTTATTGAAAATGACTGGTCTCTCGATCACTCCTTTAAATTAATGCAAAATATATCGTTTTATGTGATCATTATATCGTTTATGTTATCAATACAAAATGAGTAATTGATTCAGTAATATTATTTGATCTACTCTCATACATTTAAAAAAAAGTTTTAATTTGCAAAATACATACCTAAAAATAGTTTTAAATACTTTAATATGGACTAAACAGTCGTGAGTTTAGTACAAACACTTATAGTGTTTCCCACAGTGTATAGAGCCATTTAATCATTATTAACTCGATATTGTTATCATTTTCATCAAGGACAAATGAGATCACATTAAGTGGAGTCGACTTAAGAAAAAAATTTAAAAGAGAAAAAATGAGGGTGAAGTTGGCAAAAATACTGGGAAAAACATAAGTATTGTACTGAGGCACTTCCACACCTCTGTAAAATAATTTGAGTTTGCTTGTGACTGAATCGTCTGTCTCGCTGGGACTCACCATTATCAACTGCACAGATATTATACAATGCTTTGTTTGAAGTTATTTCATTTTATCAATTAATTGTTTTATCAACTGGTTTTGCTCTTCTAAAAGCCTGATTTTGGTTGATTTCAACAGTAATTTTTCTTCTTCTATTTTCAGTTTCCTTGACTCTACTTCTCTGAGGAGTTCAAGCTTTGCTTGTTCATTCGGCGACGTTTCCTTTTCTCTCAAAGAACCAACACTAGGCATTTCTGGAATTAAAAATACAAAGGATGTTAAATATTAAAACACATTTCCAATACATAGAGCCGTATCCAAGGGGGCTAGGAGTTCAAACTCCACCCGAAATGTTGACAAATTTTTATACTGTTGTTTCCCCTTTAAAATTGTATGATATCCAAGAAGTTGTCTTATTCAATTCAGGTGTAATAAATATCAAGAAGAAATATCACATCAGTAATTTCTCATCAAGTACGAGTCATTGGTATAGAACTCGGCAAAGAGCGCCTCTTCTATTAAAATTTACGTAGACGAAGGTTCGGTTTCAGCACGGCTCCAAGGGGGGCACTTTTCCAGACAAGATCCCCTTGTGGTACCATTGGGGGTATAGGGGTCCTGCCCCAGAAAAAAATTTAAATTTGACCTGTAAAAGTAGGGTTTCAACTCATTTTAAGAAACGTATTGAGTCTAAGGAGGGCACTTTTCAACACTATAACCTTTACTTTTTGCCCCAAAATGTAAAAATTTTGGGGATTTCCAAAAAATAAACACTTAATCCCCCTTTCGATACTAATGGGGGGTATGGGGGTCCTCCCCCAGAAAAATTTTTGAAATTAGACCTGTAAAAGTTAGGTTTTTACTCATTTCGAGAACCTTTTTGGGTCTCCAATAGGGGGCACTTTCCAGAGCCCCACCTCTCTGGATCCGCCACTTTCTCCACGACAGTTGAAGCATACGCAGTGACCAGCTATGTAACACTAAAATTATATTATTGAGCAATCCTGGCTTCAGGCTCGACTAAAAAACTAAAAAAAACTAAAATGAGAAAGATAGGCAGCAAAAATTGAAGTGTATATATGTTACTTACGGACTTCTCCTATCTCTGACAATGTTGATGCCTCATACATGTGATCCTCCACTACTGCTTCCTCTATTACTGTGGATCCTGTGGGAAAAGATTCCCTGAGTAATGCTTTGCTTTTATTATAGACTACAACATATTAGTAAATATATAAACCCATTTGTATAAAAAAGCCAACAGTATGTTTGCCTCCCAAAAAAAATTACACATTTCGTGAGATTGGCAAATCTGAATATAAGTAGACTCACGCTTATGTTACGCTGAGTTTCGTGCATAATTTCAGAAATCCTTTTTTAGTTAAAAGTCATCATACCATACCATAACTGCCAACATTGGGAAATGAAAATTTTGGGAGATAGTAGTCACACAACTTCTATTTTAAGAATATTTTGGAACTAATTTCAAGTTGCAAAAAACAGCAGCAAAGTCGTTCTAATTTGCAACTAAATCTAAGAGCTGTGGTGAATCCCCCAAAATGGAGATTAATTCCTCACCACAGTCACAATCTTAATAGACAGACACAGAATATCTCAGTGATTAATACATGATTTTAAAGTCCTTAACAAGCAGAGGGTCCTGATTTAGAAATTTTGTGAAAAGTGAAAAAGAAGGGTTTCTAGTACAAAAACAGCATTCACAACTTTTATAAAATGGCCCAAAAACTGAAAAATTCCATTCTAAAATGATCAACACACAATCTTGAAAACCATTTTCTAACCGGTTTTGGGACTTTAGTGAAGAGTCCCTTTTTGGGAACTGGAATTTTGTGAAGGGTCCTTTTTTGTTAATTAGGATTTTTTTATTTGGTGTTATTTTTATATTTGTAACTAAACATAAAAAAAGGAAAAAAAATTGGACCTTTTGTATGTGTGTATAAAGTAATAATGTAAATGTGTAAACGGGCACACACCCATTACAATAAAGTTTATTGATTGATTGATAATTAGAATTTTGTGAAGAGAGGGTCCCAAAACGGACCCAATTTCTTTCTAGATCAACCCCTGCCAAGTGTTATTATCACTTATATCAAATCCCCACAGAGCAGATGGATGGAAATATGAGCAATCGACATGAATGTAAACCTATTGGCCGATTAGAAAAACACCAGTCAATAGGAAAGATGGACCCATGGACAAATCTTAAGGAAAATTTTATAACTTGCCACCACACTTTACTTCATACACAGGGGTGGAAAATCCAAAATTGATTTTTGTATCAGCTTTAGGGCAGTTTTGTATCAAGTCAAAATGCATTTTTGTATCAGCTTTTAGTGGTTTTGTATCAAGGCAAATTTCATTTCTGTATCAGTTTACAGTGAATCTGCATCAGGCTAATCTAATAGTTAGGTTTTATATAATGAATCAGGGTTCATACAAATTTTCAGAAATCAAAATCAAGGAGTATTCCAGGAGTTTTCAAGAAGTGTATTTTAAAAAATTCAAGGAGTACTTTTTTTACATAACTTAAGAAAGACAAATTTTTTACACGGCTTCAAACACACACTGCATTCCTGAATCAGTTTTTAAAACCACTTTAAAAGTCAAAATGTAACTAAAATCAAATAAAAATAAAGGAAATTAGATAATAGAATAATTTTTTTAAGTAAAAATTAAATTGCAAAAACGATATTGTCAAAAACTTTTAGTTAAATAGAAAAAAGTAAGAAATTATTTTTGAAGGTATTTTTAGAATCTCATGAATCAGATCAGATACCTAAAACAGGTAAAAATCTAACAAGATTTAAAAAAACACTGTATTATAAACTTATTAAGTTGCTATAAAGCGACCGTTCATTAAAATTTACAACTTAGAAAATCCTCTTAAGTTGAAAATACTAAATAAAATAGAGAAAAAATCATATTAGACTTATCAGGCTGGTCTGACCAAAGTAAATATGTTTTTTCTGCATCGCCGTTGAAGCTAACTTCAACAGACGTCCGTAAGTCTGTAGGAATAGCAGTCCCGGAAAAAAACGGAACTGTCGCGAAAAGTAGCTATTTTCCCGATTTCCGGAACACCGGACTTGTTGGCTTCTGACCACGGTAAAGTTGTTTTTTCTACTTTGCAATAATGCCGCAAGAAGAAGCCAACTTGAATCAGCACCCGCGGCCGTCCAAGCAAGTCGCGGGAAGAACGGAACACTCCGTAAAATTGCTATTTTTCCGACTTCCGGGCTTCTAAACACGGTAAAGTTGTTTTTTTACTTCGCAATAATGACGCAAGAAGAAGCCAACTTGAATCGGCGCCCAAAGCCGTCCACGAATGTCGCGGAAAGAACTGAACATTCCGAAAAAAAAACGAAACTTTCGCGAAAAATCGTGATTTCCGACTTTTCAACGCCTAAACGCTGCGGATTGAAACTTATTTTATAGGGGAAGTAAATTTATAGAAGAAATATTCAGGTTGAAAATCCAAGAGTTTTTAAGGAGTACAACCCAAATTCAAGGAGTTTTCATTGTGCTTGAAAATGAAATTAATTTTCAAGGAGCGTACGAACCCTGCTTATCAGTATCACCGAAACACACTGCCAAAAATCAAATTAACGCACTTTTCTAGGTCGGAAGTCGGACGAAAACCGGTTTTCTCTGCCTCCCACAATGGAGAGAAACCGGTTTTTCTCCGCCAAGCGACGGTAGACAAGTTACTAATCGTCCTATTTCCACCTCATTTCATAGCGATCCTAGCGGGAAGATAATCGATCATAGTGGCTGAGGATTGTTTCTTTTCTTATCAGTTGGATTTTCAGGGTTACTGATTCAGATTGAACGGATTATCGGGTTTTTGGCGCAGTTTGGCGCAAATATGTGAATTTTGCCCATTTTTGGCGCAATGGGCGCAGGTAACCAATTTCGGCGCAGTTTGGCACAGTTGGCGCAGATTTTCCACCCCTGCATACAGAGAGCCTTTTGCATTTTAGAAAAATCACAAACCCATTTTATGAACTACAGAATAACCGGGTCATATTGTACTACATAGTATAGAAAAATTAATTTAGGGAAAAGCCTTTGACATAGATAGAAAGAAAAACTTAAATAATCCAATCATCATTAGATGACAAACTGATATGCTGTGCAGTGACTGACTGCATCATAACCACCAATTTCAACGGAAATCAGGTAAAAACAGCGGAGTTACAGATGTCTATCTGTGGTAGAATGATGGGTAATTTTCACTATAAATTGTGTTTTTTTTGTTTAATTAAATCGATGTTCTTGACTAAAAAGAAGAGTTAATTCAGGAAAAATTTACAGGTAGCTCATATTTGAGAAAAGTAGACAATTTTCCATATATTTTAAGGAAAGGGACACTTTTGAGCTAAGGGGCCATTCATTAATTACGTAAGGGTCCCGAGGGGGGTTGGAAAAATCTCTACATACCCTTACTTGGGGGGTGGGGGGGGGTCAAACTAATTCTTACGTAAGATTTTCCTAGTTAATATAAACAAATTCCAATTATTCTAATCAAGAGATAATAATATAATAGTAATGTGTAGTTGACAGCAAGAATATTACTTATATCTGTTGAAAAATAAATATCTTTGATTTACGTCAAACGGATATTTTATTGTTTTGAAAAACATAATGGAATCTTACGTAAGAATAGGGGGGGGGGAGGGGTTTGAAAAATCTTACGCACCCTTACATGGGGGGAGAGGGGTGTCAAAAATTGCCAAAATCATCCTTACGTAATTAATGAATGGCCCTTAAGATTATAAGTATGTAGGTAAGACTAATTAAGAGAGTATAAAGATCAATAAAATTTATATTTATGGATTATGTGAATATTATTGAATCTGGAGGGAGTTGAATAATTGAATAAACTATTTTTTAATGAAATCTCATTTTGGGGGAAATTTTTGAGAAAACAGATTGTGTTCTAGGGAAATGAGGTATTTGCATGAGTGAGGGATTTGCTTGATTTTATACTTTTTCGATACATTATGGTCGAAAACTCCATAATTTCTGATATTTAAGTTCAAAAATGTGTTTTAAATAATTTAAAATTCAAGTTTATTTTTACCAAATCGTCAGAAAAGTCACGTTATCAGAAAACGGTTTCTATTGGATGTGACGTCACAGCGCATGGAAACCATTGTGTTTTCTGTTTTCACGTGATCAGAAAACGGGCTTCTATTGGATGTGACCTCACAGCGCATGATTTGGGATTTGAAAGTGTTTTCGCGCCCAAACAAAAAACGAAATTTCAAAAATTTATATCTCAGGAACTAGGCTACGGAAATACTTGTTGTAAACGTCATTCTTCATGTTTTTTATCTACTATTTTAATAAAATTTAATCTCAAAACGTGAGAATACCTCATTTTGGGTCCTGAAACATTTTCTGCACCCCTGGTGTAGGGGAAAAATATTTTTTCCAGAAAGAGATATTTTTGGCATATTGAGAGTATACTGTGTATTTTAAAACTTTTCAAAATATATTTACCCAACTCTGACATTGCTGCTCCCTCAATGTTGCTCCCTACTGTATCTTCCGGCTGTGGAGCGAAAGCCTAAAAAAATTGTATGAATGAAAAGTTAGTAGGTAGGATTAGTAAATTTTTATATTTCTAATAACTCAAAACATTTATGCTTACCATCCTCTATTGAGTAACCAAGTTGGATAAATACTTATGAAAAATGAGGAAGTTTCATATTTTTTAAATTTTCGATTTTGGGGTATAATTATACAATATAAGATGTGAAAAATCCAAATCTGCAATCCAAATTTTCCTCAAAAATTTATTAACTGAGATACAGAAGAAACAAAAGTTGAAAAAAGTCGTAAACAAATGATGCAATCGCAAACGCTCAAAAATCAAATTTGACGTCACTCGACACTAAACAAAAGGCATTGTTGATGTTTATTCATTATTAAAATAAAAGGTCTTTATGACCTTATGGATCTGGCTTAGTTTCACTTGACCAGATGAAGATTAGAGTCCCATTTAATAAAAAATGTTTAATTCTTAAAATATAATCTTAATAAATAATTCATCTTAAAATATAAGAATGTAATGTTTTAAAATTAATTACTTGATTTTATTTTGGTGTTTTCATAGCTGATTTAACTTTTAAATTGGCAATTATAGAGCTTTTCTTATTAAAAATATTTAATCCTGAGGTTTTCATATTTAAAATAGCGAGTCAAGCAGATCTACATCAGTAGAGAAATGGAGAAATAAGCGTTTTTAGCCATAAAATCGTTAATTGATTGTTAATATTCGATTTTCGAACTTGGAAAACTTGGTAGTGATCGTCCTCGCCTCCAGATACGTCTATATACCGAGTTTTGTCTACGCCGGCTGGGTAGTTTAGGAGGAGATGCGAGGTGTAGTCGTTTTGACATACCGAGTGACATCACGAATCTGAAATCGCTGTTTTTCCCGCCTTTTCCAGAGAGCTAACTTTAAGCCGCAATAAAAAAATAAATAATGATCAGAATTAAAAAATATCTCGGTTTCAGGGTTTTCTCGTAAGGTTGGATATATTTAAAAAATAAAAAAAAAATATGAAACTTCCTCATTACTGCTGTGTGGAGGGAAGTAAAAATGCCAGGGAAAGAATTTTCACTATACTAGACACCAACTTAAGTTTAACTTGCTACGACGCTAACAAACAAAGTAGTTCCCATCGCGGTGTCTGAATTTCGAGTGAAACGAAGAACGACAATTTTGAAATATGATTATCTCGTTAAACCCACGAATAAATAGTCTTTTTATCACAATTTGTATATCGAAATTCCTCCTATCAACCCAACAGGCTTTGTGTTTACTCACTTTCTCCATCCACGTAGGTTCAGGAAACATTGCTGTGAAGTATAATTCCGATTAAAACAAACATGACCATTTGTTCTTTTCAACCATCCACAGTTTTGATAAGATGCTACCTATCCCTTTTTAAACCTTTTTTCAATGACTTTATGGAAGTGAATTTGATTATGATAATGTTGATCATAATCCCCATAACGTTTTGTTACATCAACAGGGTGTCCACTTAATTCTAAGCTAAGAATTCCCCGAGTTTTCCAGGTTTTCCAGGACAATTTTTTTGATTTTCCAGGTTCGGTCAAACTAAAGCTTTAAGGCGTTTCTTATTTTTAAAATTTTGGTGATAAGATGGAACTTTTATTTTCATTTTAATCATACCATATGTTAAATAAACTTGATAAAAAATAACTGAAAAAATATCTTCTATAGATTATTAATTGATTGAATAATACACTAATTTTAAAATTAGACATTTAATTTACAGATGTTTTACTCATTCCATTAAGAAAACTAAACTGTTTTCTTTTTCTCTAGAAAAGCTTCGACCAATTCTGAGACTGAGCAAAAACTCAAAAGGTAAAAGGAATACAAGATGTGAGAAATGACTATACAATACACTGACTAGAATGAGTGTTGATCCAGGATTAAATTTTGGGGGTGCATTTTTGCGAAATGAAATTATTTTAATGAAAACTGAAGTCAGATTATATTTGATCTTCAAATTATTCTGAAGAACCAAAATTGAAAAATGTTTAATTGATAATCAGGAGCCTTCAGTAAAAATTAACTTTAAAAGGCTAATGCTCAAAAAGTATCAAATTATTCAGAAATTTAACTGAAAAAAATTAAAGCTTCAGTTTTAAGTAAAAGATCCTATTTGTGTATTAAAGAATCTTTTTCTTTACAAGGTATCTTTATTAAAGATACCTTGTAAAGAAATTTCATTATTTATTTTCATAAATAAGCTGAAAATCTTATCAGGTTATATTTTTTGGAGGAAAAAACTTCCTATCACTCACAACCACATACTATAACTTTAAAATTATTAAATTTAAATTAAGACTTATGCAGAGTAATTCAAGTTTTCCAATAAAGTTTCTTTCAATTTTTCTACTTAAAATAATTTTAATTTGAGCACCAATAAAATAAGACTTCATAAGCAAATCTTTGACTTAAGAATATCTCTCCATGAAAAAGCTCAAGTCCGTTTTCCACAATACACCAAATGCGAGAAGCCGAATTTACCGACGATTACGCCCCGTAAAATAGGCTTCTCCTCATCTTTAGGCTGCATGGTAAGAACAGCATGAACTTTTTCGACCAAATAGCCTACTTCTGTGATAATTTTGCTTGACAGAAAAGTTTTGAAGAAAAAAATTCCTTACCATCATAGATCTGGTATCAATTACTGGCACTTTTAGATTGTCGACCTAAAAATATTGACACAAAAATAAATATTCTTAACTAATTATACTTATATATAATTATTATAAAAAATGTTCAATACATTTTTTTAGAAATAGACTTGACCTAAATTCAAATGAACTAAACTAAAATATAAAAAGTTAATATATAGGGGAGACTGTTGTACCTAGGAACAGTTGTACTTGGACACTTAATTTAAATAACAGAAAATAACCAGAAAAATGAATTGGGGATCCATATTGCATGTAAGCAGATGCTATCTAGTTGCAGATGTGAAATCAGCTTTAAGAATAAAAAAATTGAGCAAATACAATATTGATTAACAAATACAACATTGATCAACTTTTTCTTGCCATCTAATGACAATATGATTAAATGGTATATACAGACATACGATTGCTCAATAAAGAAATTTCCGGAAATTTTTTAGAAGCATCTAGATAAGTTACAGCGGTATAAAAATTTATTTCGGGAGGGGCCCAAATTCAAATCCCTATCCCATTCAATAGGGGGGTTCAATTTAGATTTTTAATACTTTTTAGATAGGTTTCTCATCTTACTATACTCAATACCAGAAATTTTTTGAAATTTGACCCTAAAAAACAGGGTTTAAATAGTTTTGGAACACTTTAAACAAAAGGAAACAAAATATTCCTATTTTTTCATGCCTTTAAATATTAATTCCACACACAGTTGAGTGTAATTCCGATTCTCATCACCTCTAAAATTAGCGGAAAAATCACATGTCTGGATATGTCGTTAATAATCCAAAATTTGAATTTTGGAAGGTGCCACACCTCAATCCTTTTATTTTCATCGGATTTTGAATGCCAAAATACTTTATGATGTACCCTTAAACTTTAAAGTGCTTTAACTTTAACTTGGCAAACTTTAAACACTTACGAAAATGTGTCTGTTTTTTTAACGTGAATACTTCTTCCAAGAAGTTACTTCCTAGAAGATAATGTTCTATTATTTTTTATAGGAAAATATAACATTATTTGATGTAACTTTTTGAATTACTTTGTGATTCCACTCTTTGCACTTAATTTATAATATAATTAAAAATCTGCATCACTACTACTGCAGAACCAACGATAGTAAGGGTCACATGCTTTTGGCAGACGATGGAATTATTTCGGAGGGGAGAAAGGAAGAAGCTGAGGGTGGTTGATCGAAAGTTAAAGTTTTCCAGTTCTGTGGCCACCCTGTACTTGCTATCAACTTAAATTATTTTAAAAATTCAATTAATCAGTATTAGAACAATCTACAAAACAAATATCTCCACAGACAACAAAAGCAACACGTTTAAAGAAATCCCCATTTCTGCAATCCTTTTCAATTATAAAATTAAGTTGAAATTTAAAGAAGTAGAAAGGTAGTCCAAATCATCTGAACAAACATTACAACAACATTAATTCTATGTCGTCTTAACGGGATTTATCAATTTTCCCCTTGGCGTCAAATGTATTTTTTCTCTTGTGTTCTGTAAATATTTTTTGTGTAGTAAATAAATAAAAAACTTATTATTATAAAAATTTTTCTTTTTTCATGTAAATCACGTACAAGTATTATTGCAAAGGCTGCTAACAATTTAATTTCGATTGCTTCATATTAAAATCAGCATATTGGAAATAGGCCATCTTAAATTATCTAAGGAAAAGCTACTTACCTCAATAACGCTTCTGGAGCCTGACTGGTTTGCAATTAAAGCTGCCTACAAATAAAGAAATATATGATTTGAAAAAGGAAGGGTAAGTCGCACACAAATAAAAAATCGCACAAAAACAGGTTTGAGTGTACATATTTTGCAACATATTCATCAAAATTTTGAGTTTTCTCATGAATAATCATTACTTTTTTTTCAACAAGTTTTTTCCAAACTTAACTGATGACTTTAAAATTCAGAATTAATTAAAAAAAACTTTAAAATTACAAAATATCTCCCTATTTTTTTAGTTGCACTAATTATTACATATTTAACCAAAATAAATACACATTATAAATATATATTTTGAGTTTTTAGTTACACGGAAATCACACCCTTTGCCATCATAAGTATTGAGCATTTGAACAGAAATACCTTCTTATCACTTGGTATATTATGCCTTTTAGCAATGTTGTACAGGTCCTTTTTTGTCACATGCTTGCCGGTCTCTTCTCTAATTTGCTGCAGGAGTAGTTCTCTGTTGACCTAGCAGTTAAGTAGAGATAATAATTAAACAGTGACATAATTATCATTTTCTTTACAAGGGGCAGTCCAAAATTTTTACAATAGGTCCAGTTTTTGTAAAAATTGTGAAAACCAACTCATATTTTTGTGGATTTGAAGTTAGTATTAAATTAGCAGGGATGCAAGTGCCCAAAAGGGGTTTTGGAGCACCTTTGGAGCAGGGGAAATTACCATTTTGGAGCAGTAAATCCTAGTTTTGGAGCAGCAAAATTAAGTTTCAGGGCAGGAAAAATTCCATTTTGGAGAAGCAAAACTGAACTTTTAGAGCAACTTTATTTTAGTGGTCAAAAATAAGATGGAGAAATACAGTATTTACTTTACCTTTTTAATTCAGAAGCTATTTTATAAGCCTAACATATTAACTTTTTGAAATCCTTAAAAATTACATAGGCACCTTTTTAATTCACTAGTTGGTAACTGAATCAGACATATCAACCTCTCAGAGTCAAAAACCAGGAGAAATATTTATCGATGTTTAGGCCTTTAGAAACCAATTTAAATCATTGAATTTCTATAACTTGAAAATTCAAGTTAATTGTGGAAATAATTATCATAAAAAACTTTGCTAAATACTGCAGATACCCTGGAACCAATACCCACAATCTTAGAAATTTAAATAAATGTTAGTTAAATGAAGCCATTTACAAAAACTGAAAAAAGTCAATGTTCGCGGGTTCTCCCCAGAAAATGTAGTAAATTTGACAAAGACATTGACTAGTTTTGGTATACTTGGTCAAACTTTTGAACATATATTTATAGGTAGAACTTGCACTTACTTTGATAAACTTAGTATTAAAAAAAGTTTTGAATTATAGAGATCCAAATGCAAAGGGTGGTCTGGGGGTCCGCCCTTATAAAAATTTGAACCTATAAAACATGGTTTTAGCTTGTATTGGAGGCCTAGTCTAATTTCATTTTTTATTTGGGGGGAGGGTGGCAGGTCCCCTACCAACCCCCTTGATATCATATCTGAAAAGACTTATAATTTAACAAGATTTTTGAAAAGGGGCTGTATTATTATCTTACCTTACTTAAAAAGATCTTTCAGTAAAAATTTACAGCTTAAATCAATAAAACACAATCTGAGAGGTATCACTAGACTTATTAGGCTCCTCTGACCACACTTAAGATTCTTCTGCATCGCAATTACGATATGAAAAAAAGCCAACTTCAACTAGGCGCCGAAAAACGGTACTTTCGCGAAAAATCGCTATTTTTCGACTTTTCACACAGAATGTGATCCTAAACTCCTCTGTACCTAAACTCTGGACTTGATCGGTTCTAACCCTTGTAAAGTTGTTTTTTTTCACATCGTGCTTACAACACAAGAAAAGGCCGAATTCAACTAGCGCCCGCGGCCGTCCAAGAAAGAAGTCGCGGGAGGAACGGAACACTCCGCAAGCCAAACGAAACTTCCGCGAAAAATAGCGATCTTTTCGACTTTTTTTCGTTATAAATCGTCATTTTCTCGGAAATAATATGGGAAGTGAAATAGTCGTAAGATCGCGACTTCTCGCGAAAGTTTCGTTTTGCTCGCGGATTCCCCGTACCTCCCGCGACTGTTTTCGTGAACGGCCGCGGGCACCAATTTGAAGTTGGCTTTTTCTTACGTAGTTATGCGATGTAGAGAAAACAACTTTGCTTTGGTCAGAAGTCAAAATTTGGCAAAACACATCCGAAAATTTCTTTTTTGGCGCACTCCGGCGCAATTTCGGCCAAAAAAGTGTTTTTTGGAGCAGGTTGGCGCAGGGTACAACGATTGGCGAAATCGGCGCAATTGGAGCAGCACTTGCAACCCTGAATTAGTTTTTTTTTCAGCTAGGAGCCTTTTTTTAGTGAATTTGTGAAAATATGTCTGTGTTTGTAGTAAGTGAAAAGTGGTCTGTTTAAAAAGGATAAAATAATTGATGAATTCCATTTTTAAGGTAATATATTTTGTGAAGGGTCCAAAAAATGGACCGAAATTTCTTCTAAGCAGACCCGTGCTTTAAATTCTTAATTTTCTCATACATTCATTTCTGGATAATCTTACACTTTTTGAGCCTATAAATTATTTTTTACTACAACACCTAAGACATTTCATATCAACCAAAATTTTTTTAATTTTAATTTTTAAGAAAAGTTTAAAGAATCAAATAGCAATTATTTTCAATTTTCCACAAAAATAATTTTTTTCACAAAAAATGACCCAAAAAAATAAAACCTGATTGACCCCCCTGACTATAGCTCTTAACTTGTACAACAATTTACACTTAAATTTAATTAGTATAATTAATTGAGAACTGTTACCAATAAAGAAATTGTTTGACTTCATAATTAGTATCTATGACCAGGATCAATATTTTTTACTTCATTAAAACACTTTATTTTACACCAATGTTATCCAGCTCACTGCTATACTCTATTCATTTAGAATTGGCGCTTGAGAAATAGTGCTTTCCCCCACGCTAGAAGCGTAACCATAGTTATGCTCTTTGAGCGGCCAATAGTAAGCCTTCTTCATCACTTTGACGTGGATAGTTGCTATGGTTACCGATCGTTGGTGGGGAAGGAAATATTTTCAAGCGCCAGTTCAAAATGAACAGAGTATAATGTAATTAATACATTTGGAAAGTAGTTAATCAAGGAAATGTATTTGCAGGGTTTTCCCTACATAACTTTCTTTCACAATTATACCTAAAGGTGGAAACAAATAAGAGCCGAGCGCTGTAAGCGAACAGCCGCGAACACGCTCTGCTCAAGCGCCTACCTGTTGCGCAAGCGCAGTGCGTGTTCGTGGCTGTTCGCTTACAGCGCTCTGCATTTATTTGTTTCCACCTTAAACTTATCACTTGTTTTCAAAGACAGGATTTTCGCATTTCATTACACATTTTCTGCCTAGTGTTTTTTTAAACTCTTTTGTTTGGTAAAAACATATAATCAATACACACACCTTAAGTTTCAAGAGTTCTGTAACTTTTTCTTCTTCCTCTTTAGCGAGCTTCCGCTGCTTCGGCAGTTTCTTATTTATCTCCTCCGAAATAATATGGTTGTGTACTGCATCAATCGATTCTATTCTGAGATAGTTTGCATCCTTACTGAGAAGCACACGGATGCGTGCAGGGCAGTCCTGTTTAAAAGTCTTGCTAAAAAAACAAATAAAACACTTTAGGGGCCGTTCAAATATTACATAAGCACTTTTTTGGTCATTTTTAACCCCCCTCCTCCCTTGTCAGCAAAGATAAGCAAACCTCAACCCCTCCACCGTAATTACGTAGAAAACTGCCGGACCCCCCCTGAAATTTTGACATCCCTATCAGTCAGTACTGTTTTTTTTTCTTGAAAATTAGGTGACTCGTCCAAGGAGCTTTTCTTTTTGGGTGTAACCCTAAAGGTTTAAAAATGAGTCGAAATACTACTTTTCGGGGTTACAATTTCAAAATGTTAGGGTGGTCCATCTCCAGAAAAAAGTGTTTATGTCAGATTTCCCAATTCAATTTTTTGTTATATTTATCTTTGGTTAAATTTTGAAATTATTTCTGCAAGAAACAAGAGATTTTCGAAAATGCATCATCTTATGTAACATACTTGCCAACATTTCAGAAACAGAAATAGGAACAACACGCACGACATATTTAGAATGTGTTAAAGGGGTATTATTAAAAAAGAGCTTGTAATTCATAGCTTGTTTTACCTCTTAGCTAAGGTTATTAAGAGGACTAAGTGTTTTATATACCTTTATATTCTGACTAATAATTATCTACATTTATACTAGGATATAATAAAGTTATTTTTCCCCTTTTATCTAGGTTTAAATTTCTGTAAATAGAATAACAAAAATGACTGAAGATGTTAAACACTGGGAATTTCATACATAATAACTCAGAAAGATTTAAAAATACTTAGTAAGTACTAATAAGTGCAATAAGCAAACATTGTTTGGAAAATAGAAAAATTAATCTTTATTAAGTGCTACAAAAGTAGCTGATTTTGCCCTTTTTAATAGGTCAGCACTGAAAGATTTATTATAGCATGGATCAGAATTACTATTTTCGCAGCTAGCAATGCCTGTAGAGTATTAAGTCTTGTTCTTACGAACTAGACTTAACACCCTTTCATCAAGACTAAACACCTTATTATTGCACAATTCGAGTAGGTCGAAAATGGCGGGACAGGGGGACGTAAAAACGGAACATTTGGTACTGAAATCGTATTTTCGGAACAACAGTGAAAAATCGGAACGGTTGGCAGGTATGATGTAAGCATCACTCATATCCCCCTCCCCCCTTGTCAGCAAAAATAAGCAAAGAGCAAACCCCCCTCCCCCTTAGGTGCTTATGTAATATTTGAAGGGCCCCTTATATTTTGGGTAAAATATGAAAAAAAAGTGATTTAGGTGTACAGATTCACTGTTCACACTCTTTTGTGAGGGGAAAAATTAAGATACTTTTCAAAGACTTTTTAAGTTCCCGGACTAACATAGAAAGGCAGAAAAGAAACTTGCTCTCTTTAGTACCACCTACACCACAAAACACTTCCCTCAAAAACCTTTCTTAAAGTGAGGACTACATTATATTAACGTTCATATATTTAACAATTTCAAACACATCACTGTAGATTAGACCTCAGAAAAGATGTTGAGAAACCACCCTAAACAAAAATCTGGTTAGGGCACTGGCAACCCCCCTACTACTACCACTTTCAGTTGCTTACATTAATATTTTAAAAGCCCATATTAGCAATTAAGTTATTTGTAAAACTCAGCCCCCCCCAGACAAAAAAATCCTGGATTCGCCACTGACTTAGATTATTCCATTCAGTTACTTTCTACGATGTAATGTAGTTACAAATTAACGAAAATTCGTCAAAAACTTCTGCATCTTTATTACAGTAAATATATTCCTTTTCAATTAATACATCCAGAGATTTTTGAACGTCTTCCCATGCGGGGACCTTTTTTAAATCTGCCCAATAAAATATCTCCATGTCTTTGGTAAGAAAGTAAGTCAACCGCTCCAGATATTCACGGCTTGTTTGATAAAATTCTAAAGCCGCCCTTAACAGAAACCGTGGTTTCAGATTACGGGAGAATTTTGCGTCACAGAGTTCATTTCGTTGACACCGAGACTCGTAACTCTATAATGGGACAGTCCCATTCAAAACGTGACGTCTGGTCACATTAGTCATGGGTCACCTCAGCCCATCATCCTTCTGGAATGGATAAAATGAGGACCAAGCTTTTTTTCTCCAATGGCAGGTAATTGAACAGTTACAGATAACAGAGTTCATTGACCAACAGACATGCCGCAATTAGTACTTCATAGCTGCCAACCTAAGCTATCAAGTACTCCAATTTTCATCTTTTCTCCGATAACCCAATGAACGTACACTTCCCTTTCTAATCCCAATTTTCTTTTTACACAATTTCAAAAAGATTGAAGTTTTTAAGAGGAAAATATGATAATTGGTATAAAGATAAAAATCCGAAGTAACTCCGATAAAATCGGAGTACTTGGCAGCTATGGAACTTTCTTCGCACTGCCCAGTGGGCACCTGTGGACCGAAGCCACAGAGTTGAAGTACTGTTGCCCACGCCACACACCAGTGGCGGATCCAGGATTTGATTTTGGGGGGGGCTAAAAATTTTCACAATCCGAATTGAATCTTCTTGTTAATGGTAATACGGAAAATGTAGTGAATTATCCTATTCAAACCACTAAATGGGGGGTCTGGGGGTCCTCCCCCGAAAGTTTTTGGAAATTTAAGTAAAAAAACACACTTTTTCAACTCGTTTTGGTACGCCTCATCCGAATTTCGGATATAGATTTTTTGCGTTTTGACAAACTTAGTAAAATATTGGACGTTTTGGGGGGGGCTTCAGCCCGAAAGCCCCCCCCGTAGATCCGCCACTGCCACACACACACGCATTCGCTCGCACAACCCCTTTTTACAGAGGGCCACATTCATCACATACAAGGACAGAAACTAACATCCATGCCAAACGGGGATTTGAACCCCAGACGTATGGCTTCATAGTCAGATGCTCCAACCATTATGCCAATACGTCGGCCTGAGGACCAAGCTTACTTGAGGTAGGGTCAATCCATGTGAAATCATCCAGAAAAAGAGAAAATTGTTGCTCGACATTTTTGATTTTTTTCATTCTTTGCCAGTTAGTTAACCTTACTTTAGAGATACTAAAACAAGTGTTTAAAATTTTTTAAACCTTTCCAATTTTTTTTGGCGGCCATTTTTTGCCTGGTCGAAACCCGTTTTCGGTGAAAAACACACTTTACGAAAACCCTAATTACTTTTTTTCTATCCAACATATATAAATGATTTCAAAGCCATTTTATTTATTAAAGAATGAACTAATTTAATGTGTTAAGTATTTTTATGATAATAGTTTAAAACATTTTTTTATATATTTTTGAAAATCTCATTTTTTGAGTGAAAAATTCGGTTTTTGACCTAAAATTTTTATAGGAAAAAACTGAAACTCACCTTTGCAAATTTTTTCCTCAATATATCCCTTTCTAAACAATGTTTTAGAAGTGAAATGAAAAAATTCAAGCCTGTCCCTTTTTTATAAAAAATAGTCAAACTTGGCATCTCGGCTAAAAAATGCCAAAATCAAAGTTCAATATCTAAAATTGGACAGATAGGAAAATTATGAAATTTTTACAGGATAGTCTTCTAATGTATATAAACAAGTAGTAAAAATTTCATGAGTGATATCTGGGTGGTTTAAGAAATATGAAGCTTCGAAATTGCATTGAAAGACCTATTTATTTACATTCATTTTTTTAACACAAACAACTTATATATTGCACAAAACATATTTTTCTCACTACTTAAAATAAATATAAATGTATTTTTTGATTTCAAAAAATTAATATTGTAAAATATATACAAATCACTATAAATATGACGTTATTTAGACACTTAAAGGTTCCATTAACTTTATTAAAAATAGGTAATTGTTGAATCAAATCAAAATCCATGAACAAAAAGTGATGCGGTATTTGAAATTTTGGAATATCAGAAATTTAATTGATGAATAAAATGGGTTTTTCTTCTGGTTATGAAGTGTGTGAAATAAATATTAGAGATATTTCATTACAAAGTGTTTCAGTAATATTATAACTGCGTCCTGTAACAGTAATTAATTTCAATGGAGTTAATGTCCAAAGCACATTGGATACTTCTGCCCAAACTGTGCCATTTTTGGATAATTGAAAGGATGTTTTGGGACCATAATGGATGAATAAAGTGAATTAAAAGGTCACTGTTTTCCCCGTTTAGTTCGAGAACTTTCCCAATCCACCACTTATTGTCATAAATGCTAGGGTGGTCCATTTGTCTATGGAGAAAATTTTTTTTTTGAAAAGTTGAACTCTCACCCTCCAGTTTGGTGACATTATGTGAGTTAATGCCCCTGTTAAAATATTAGATCATTTGAAGGTTATTTAGAGGTAGCTCAAAGGCTTTGAAGTTTTAGCCATTAGCGTCTATGGAAAAACGCATGTTTTCGGTAAAGGAATTTACATTTCAATTGATATAGCAGTAATATGTGTTTATAAAATGTATATTTGTTTTAGTCATAACAAGGTAATTATAATTTAAGTTTTTGACATAGATTATTCCTTGTCTGGAACTCACATAACAACTTCTCAAACTCTAAAAAACAACTTTTCATCCAACTCTTAATTAAATGTCTACTTTGACTCAAAAACATTAACACTTGCTAGCTAAACTGCTAGAGCTGGTAAAAAATGCTATTTACTTTGCCTTCTTGACTTTGTGAACTGAGACAAGGTAATATCTCAAATAAGCATTGATCTTTTTGTGCGAAATTCCTTCTAACTAAAGGTGTTTACTTCAGAGCTCTAGGTGCCTTCCATCATGTAAAGTAGATAATGAAGATTATTTACTGTTTAAAGATATTGCTGTTTCATCAACAGTTTAAAGTTTAAACTATAACTATCAAGGTTTAAAAAAGGAATGATACAAAAGCTATTAAAACGACTTTATGTCAAAACAAAAGATATCCACCTGTAACGGTGAAGTCTCTGTCACTCCTCAATGCAATTTATAATTAATTAAATTAATGCAATTTTATATGAGCATGAACAGGAGCTTCTGTTGAGATAGTAGCAATGAACCAGTGCTTCATTTGTATCAAAGTGCTACAAACAGGTTAAACTCTTTTAAAGCCTTCTTCTCTCTTGGTTTTAGTTTAAACTGTTGATGAAACAGCTGTATCTTTAAACAGTAAATAATCTTTATTATGCACTGAATATGATGGAAGGCACCTGGAGCTCTGAAGTAAATACCTGAGAAGGATTTTCACACAAATAGATCAATGCTTATTCGAGAAATTATCTTGAGTTTTTGTGTGATTGCTCCACAAATCACAAAGTCAAGAAGGCAAAGTAAATAGCATTTTTACATGCTCTAGCAGTTTAGCTAGCTGATGTTAATGTCTTTGAGTGGAAGTAGACGTTAGTATTTAGAGTTTAATGAAAAGTTGTTATTCAGAGTTCGAGAAGAAGTTATGCAAGTTCCAGACAAGGAATAATCTTTGTTAAAAACTTAAATTATACATACCTTGTTATGACTAAAACAAATATACATTTTATAAACACATATTATTGCTTTATCAGTTGAAATATAAATTCCTTCACCGAAAACATGCGTTTTTCAATACACGCTAATGTCTAAAACTTCAAAGCCTTTGAGCTACTTCTAAATAACCTTTAAATGATCTAATATTTTGACAGGGGCATTAACTCACATAATGTCACCAAACTGGAGGGTGAGAGTTCAACTTTTCAAAAAAAAATTTTTTTGGACCACCCTAATAAATGCACACAATGTAGTTATTAATTTTGAAAAGTTAATGGAACCTTTAAATGTCTAAATAACTACTGAAACCTCCAATTTCACCATTCAACCCATTTTTTAAAATCCGCCTCTACATAACAAAATAGGCATGTTAGTGGTCTTGCCCTGAAGCCTTTATTTTATGCAGATATATTGGACACAGACACACCTCAGTTTCCAATGAAGCATTTCTGATTTTTTGAACCCTCTTTGTTGTTTGCTTTCTCTAGTTTTTATATTGTGCAATTCGAATCTTTAGTCAATAATTTACCATGCAATATCAGGTTTTTTTGTAGAGAAACACCTCCTCCATTGTTTTCTTCTAGTTTTTTTGCTGTGCAATACGAGTTGTTAGTCAAAAACTTAGTAAAATCAGTTTATTTTGTCAAGAAATACCTCTGTGTGCATTGTTTTCTTTTTCTTACTGTACAACATGAGTTACTTGTCAAGAATTTACTATGCAATTTACAACAACAGTTTTTTTCATCACAAAACACAAATATTTTCAAGGCTTCATATTTCATACTAGAATATATGGAGCAATATGAGTGGTTCTGAGTTAAGAATTTTCTGTACAGTATCAGTTGTTTTTGTCAGGAAATACAAGGACTTTCAAGGTAATTCCGAGGCTTCATATTTATAGTGATTTGTATATATTTTACAATATTAATTTTTGAAATCAAAAAATACATTTATATTTATTTTAAGTAGTGAGAAAAATATGTTTTGTGCAATATATAAGTTGTTTGTGTTAAAAAAATGAATGTAAATAAATAGGTCTTTCAATGCAATTTCGAAGCTTCATATTTCTTAAACCACCCAGATATCACTCATGAAATTTTTACTACTTGTTTATATACATTAGAAGACTATCCTGTAAAAATTTCATAATTTTACTACCTGTCCAATTTTAGATATTGAACTTTGATTTTGGCATTTTTTAGCCGAGATGCCAAGTTTGACTATTTTTTATAAAAAAGGGACAGGCTTGAATTTTTTCATTTCACTTCTAAAACATTGTTTAGAAAGGGATATATTGAGGAAAAAATTTGCAAAGGTGAGTTTCAGTTTTTTCCTATAAAAATTTTAGGTCAAAAACCGAATTTTTCACTCAAAAAATGAGATTTTCAAAAATATATAAAAAAATGTTTTAAACTATTATCATAAAAATACTTAACACATTAAATTAGTTCATTCTTTAATAAATAAAATGGCTTTGAAATCATTTATATATGTTGGATAGAAAAAAAGTAATTAGGGTTTTCGTAATGTGTGTTTTTCACCGAAAACGGGTTACGACCAGGCAAAAAATGGCCGCCAAAAAAAATTGGAAAGGTTTAAAAAATTTTAAACACTTGTTTTAGTATCTCTAAAGTAAGGTTAACTAACTGGCAAAGAATGAAAAAAATCAAAAATGTCGAGCAACATGGCCTGGATGATTTCACATGGATTGACCCGGTATCAACTAGGGGTCCAGCGTAGGACTAGCTACTCGGCATGGACACAAGCTAAGTATTTAGCACCCCAGACCCAAAAGCTAATGAAATGGAAATAGGCACTGCTTGATAGGCCACTAGGTGATTGGATCCTAGCAGTGCCCACACTCTTGGCGATAATTGGACCATCTTGGTAACCCTACATTAATACATTAGATATCGCTTGGCGCCATCTCGTTCTGGCTTGGCGCTATTTTTTGGTTTGTTGCCAAGGGTGTGAGCTCTCTTAGGATTTACCCACTAGGTTTGGGCAGAATTTGATTTGATTGAAAATTAACTTCTTACGTGTTTCGTCTGGGTTTTACAGGAATTTTTTTAGACGGTGTTTTCGTAAACTTTCGTCCACCGTAAATGCAGGTATATGTCATGGAATAATATTTCAGCTCTTCCATCCTCTCTTCACTTAGTTGTTTTTTATTCTTCACACGAGCTATTCTAACACTCATATTCTGAATTGTCCTAACATCTCTTTTATAAAAAGTAACATGATTTTCTTTCTCGTACTCTCTTATGCAGTGTTCTAGACTATCGAAATCAGCAAACTTAGCTCCCACAAAAATATACGCTGCCATGTTGAAGTAAAATCCCTGAATTAAGGATAGAATATGATGACATACAGCAACAGCATAAAAGAATATTTATGTTTGTTTGCTAACAACAACAGCAACATACGCAACCAACACGAGACATTTGCAGACTAAAATTGGCCGTTTTCATAATTTCCTCTTCTTCATTCTTTTAGCACTCGTTTTTAACACACAGAGGTTCCCAAGCTGTAACCCAGCTGTTACCTGTAACCGCTTCGCTTTGCCTGTAACTGTAACCGCTTCGGCCAAAACAATAACAATAATATTTAATTTATAGGGGGCGATAGGGGGACGGATGGCCGGCCGGTCGGGTCTGCTCACTGCCTTTCACGCCAGCAGTATGTGTACTGTTTCCGTCGTCAGTTCGATTCTGACCTCGCCCCTGGGTGTATTTTCCTTCTTCTTTGTGTCAGTAAAAATTCTGTTGTGTCTGTCTTACTTGACGAAGGTGTATAAGCGAATCTTTGAGATGAAGCACACATACCGGAAAATATATGTTACCCCAAAAACCAAACCTTAATTTATATTTGTTGTTCGGCTGTTGCTCTGTTTTTTGGTTCCCAGCTCTTTTCTTAAGCTACAGCTTGATTTTATTACTGGAAAGAGATAAATTTACAAACGTTCTAATGACAATGGATTTTGAAGAAACTAAGGCTGAGGAGGAAGCTAAGAAAAGACGTGAACGCTTAAGAAATTTGAGAAATCGCATTACCGGTGGTCAAGAGCATAATGATGAAACTTCTGAAGAAGAATTACCGAAGTAAGGATACTACGGTACGGTGCAGCTTTAGAAAAGATCCGCTTTTGGAGCGGTCGTTAAGTTAGCGGTATTTCATGGTCGTTCGTCCTTTAAATCGGAAGTTAGTTGGTCTGTCCTGGCTGTTTTTGACCCCCTCACCTTCGTTACAAACTGTCATACTTTCCCATACCCCTTCCTCCCTTTGTCGCATGTCATGCTCTTAAACCAACAATATGTAATACACAAGTTTGAAAGTGCCCGGAACCAACTTTTTTTATTTGAGCTTTGTTTTACCCCTCTTGCTGTGAAATCGTTGATAAACATGGTGGCGGATTCTATTCTGAGAAAGTTAGCATCTTTACTGAGAAGCGTGCAGTAGGGTGGGCCGAAAACACCTTTTATTTTTTTTCGAAGTTTTAATAGCACGGAAAAGTTGCGAATTATATAGACAAAGAAAAGGAAAAAAATTTTCCAAAATCGGTTAATATCTTCCGATTGCGCAAAGGCCCCAAAGTTTGAAAAAATATGAAAAAACTTGATTTTTTGACTTTTTTTAAAAAATCAAAGATTAAAGTATCAAATATTGTTCATGATTTTTTTTTATGTGAAACTAATATAGTTATAGACATAATCATTCAGATTCCATTCTTCTATCACTTTTTTTCGGTAGATATAATTTTTTTAATGATCATTCAAATTTTGTAAAGTTGCTTTTCCTGCATTTTTAAACAGCTAATAACTCTAGAAATATACAACTTAAAAACTTGAAATCAGTCCCATTTTGTTTGTACACTTTTTTGTCTTTGATTTGGTGTGCATCATGATCATCATTTTCAAAAAGTTTTTTGTTAAATTTGAAAAAAGTGAAAAAAAATTTAATAAAAAAAAGTTTTTAAAATTTTTTTTTGAAAAAATATTAATAGCCTTTTAACTCTTAAAATGAACATAACTACACCATTTCAAGTTGAAACTAAAACTTAATCATGTATAAAAAAATAAAAATAACCGTAATTTAGTCAAATCCCTAAACATTCCCTAAAATTATACACCAAGAGCGATTCACTCATGGAAAATTTATCAAATCACTTGAGGGTGTTCATATGACTTAAAACATGTAAAAAATGTCCCATAAATTTCAGAAAATAAGACAATTAACAGATTCGGTTCAAAATCTTACAGTGCTAGTTCCCAACTCTAAGTTAACCTTTTACAGGCCAATGTTCCCAATTGGGAACATCATGTTTGAAAAATCATAAAAAATTAACTACTATCAGTAAACTGTTGAAAAATTTACCATGTAAAGTTGAAAGATGACTTGATTTTTTAAAATTAAAACGAAGTTGATATCTTTATAGGAAAAAATTACAAAAAATCTTAAAATCGGCCTTTTTTACCCTGTTTGATAGAGGCACACAAAACAATTCATTAAAAATCGAAATATTGTCCCAAGTTTCCAAAATTTGGTGAGGATATTGAAAAAGACTTACCTTAAAAAGATATTTTCAGTATTAATAATAAATATTAAAAACACGCTTGTAGTAACTCGCGAAACATGCATGTTCCCAATTGGGAACATTGGCCTGTCGCCGCTATACTAGGAATCCGAGTTTCTTGTACGGCGTTATACCATTGAAGTGATAGAACTGGTGTATTTCAGCAATTTCTTTTCATAAAAGAATAACAAGGTTATATAATTTTTAAAGGGGAATCCCCTTTCAAAGAGGAAGTAGCTGGTTTGAATGTTTTTTTTTATTGAGTAATTGTTTTTTTTATTTGAATCTAAGCTTTGAGAAATGATGGATGTGAATAAACCACTCCAAAGTTCCCAGTGATTTATTCTTGTACAAATAAGAAAAAGTTAATAGTAGATTCAAGCATCTCACAAGCTCTCAATAAAAGTATAAGTAAAAGGTTTCAGATTTTTTTTAAAGTAATGCGAGTGAAATTTTCACTTAAATATATAAATATTACACTCAAAAATAAATTATTTCATCCTCTTCTCAAACTTTTAATCAATATTTTTAGAACTAATTATTATAACGTATTTTTAAATCCTATTCATAAATGCATATCTTCAATATTTTGCCGGTGTGTAATAAAAGAACTTGTATTTTAAATATAAGAAAATTAAAATTAATATTAATCTATCATAATTTACTTGTTTTTTGATATCTCCATTCTTAAATTGTATTTTTCAAGTTAGTGTATAAAATTTTGAAGCATAATGATATAAAATTTGGGTATTTTTCTGATTTGTATCGCGAAATTGCAATTAAAATTTTTTAAATTTATGAAATTTACACAAAATTACTGCTTGCCCCGAAACATAAATTACATTTAAGGTTAAATTTGTAAGTTATTCCATATAATTTGGGTTTTTATTCTATAGATTTATCACTATAGCCTATTCGCTCTTTCCCGGGAGAAGTATAGTCGGAAGTGGCCAATGTTCCCAATTGGGAACATCGTGAAAATCGCATGTAAAAATTTTTTATCACCTTCATATTAATAAAATCTCTAAATTGAAGCATTAGAAGGTAAATTATGCAAAAATAATACTTAAAATATACCTGGATCTGAATTCGGCCTGTAAAAGGTTAATTCAATTTGCATGAATTTTACCTGAATATTCCTTAGAAATGTGTTTATATCCAATTTTTTATGTTCTAAAACTTTTAATTTACTTTGATTTGACTTGTTAAAAGTAAGAACAATTAGATATAAACATAATTCTTAGAATTTTCAGGAGAAATGCATGCAAATTGAATTAACGCAACTAAATATGAAAATGAGAAATTTTCAATACTTTGGCAAATTTTGGGGCTTATGCGCGATGGGATTGTATTAACTGATCTAAACCAAATTAAAACACAATGTTTTTAGGCTCTATTAGAAGACGTTGCAAACTATTACGTTACGAAAACATCAAATTAAAAAAATTAAACGCAAAAATCAAGTTTTTTCATATTTAGTTAAGTTTGCATGCATTTCTCCTGAAAATTTCTAAGAATTATGTTTATATCTATAATTGTTTTAACTTTTAACAAGTCAAATCAAAGTAAATTTAAAACTTTAGAACATAAAAAAATTGGATATAAACACATTTCTAAGGAATATTCAGGTAAAATACATGCAAATTAAATTAACTTAAAGTTGGGAACTAGCACTGTAAGATTTTGAACCGAATCTGTTAATTGTCTTATTATCTGAAATAAATGTGACATTTTTTACATGTTTTAAGTCATATGAACACCCTCAAGTGATTTGATAAATTTTCCATGAGTGAATCGCTCTTGGTGTATAATTTTAGGGAATGTTTAGGGATTTGACTAAATTACGGTTATTTTTTATACATGATTAAATTTTATTTTCAACTTGAAATTGGGTAGTTATGTTCATTTTAAGAGTTAAAAGGCTATTAATATTTTTTCAAAAAAAAATTTTTTTAATTAAATTTTTTTTCACTTTTTTCAAATTACAAAAAAAACTTTTTGAAAATGATGATCATGATGCACACCAAATCAAAGACAAAAAATGTACAAACAAAATGGGACTGATTTCAAGTTTTTAAGTTGTATAGTTCTAGAGTTATTAGCTGTTTAAAAATGCAGGAAAAGCAACTTTACAAAATTTGTATGAACATTAAAAAAATTATATCTACCAAAAAAAAAAGTGATAGAAGAATGAAATCTGAACGATTATGTCGATAACTATATTAGTTTCACATAAAAAATCATGAACAATATTTGATAGTTTAATCTTTGATTTAAAAAAAAAATAACCGCAAAAATCAAGTTTTTTCATATTTTTTTAAACTTTGGGGCCTTTGCGCGATCGGAAGATATTAACCGATTTTGAAAATTTTTTTTCCTTTTCTTTGTCTATATAAAAATAAAAGGTTTTTTCGGCCCTCCCTAGCGTGCAGGGCAGTCCTGAAAAAACAAATAAAACACTTTTATATTTAAGGTAAATATGAAAAAAAAAGTGATTTAGGTGTACAGATGCATAGTTCACACTCTTTTGTGAGGGGAAAAATTAAGGTACTTTTCAAAGACTTTTTAGGGTCCATTATAAGTTCCCGGACTAACATAGAAAGGCAGAAAAGAAACTTGCTCTCTTTATTACCCACTACACCAGAAAACACTTCCCTCAGTGAAGACTCAGTGGCGGATCCAGGGGGGTGGCACACTGGAAAGTGCACCCCCCCTTGGAGACCCAAAAAGGTTCTCAAAAGAATAAAACCCAACTTTTACAGGTCTAATTTCAAAATTTTTTTCTGGGGGAGGACCCCCATTAGTATCAAAAGGTGATATTCAGTGCTTATTTTTAGGAAAGACCCAAAATTTTGACATCTTGGGTCAAAAAGTAAAGACAATAGTGTTGAAAAGTGCCCCCCTTAGACTCACAAGGTTTCTAAAAATGAGCTAAAACCCTACTTTTTTGGGTCAAATTTCAATTCTTTTCCTGGGAGAGGACCCCCATACCCCCAATGGTACCACAAGGGGATCTTGTCTGGAAAAGTGCCCCCCCTTGGAGCCGTGCTGGATCCGCGCCTGTGAAGACTACATTATATTAACATTCATATATTTAACAATTTCAAACTCATCACTATAATTCACTTGTTCAAGAAAAGTCATGTAGAAAAATTAAAGGGACCAAGTCAGGGCCGTAACCAGACTTTTTTTCGGGGGCGGTTAGCAAAAAAAAAAACTCTTGAAACTTTAGTTTGATTTTATTGGTTACCTAGGTAAGAAGACAGCGGTGATCCAGGATTTGGTTTTTGGGGGCTAAAAATTTTCAATATCAAAATCATCTTCATAGCTGCCAGCTGAGTTTGTTCAAAAACCGGAAGATTTTGGATAAAAAACGGAAGATTTTAATATACATGGACGCATAGATATTACATAAAAAATCGGTCTTCTATGAACTGAAATGAGGAACATTTTAGTGTTTACAGTAAAATGTTCAATATCATTCAACTTTTCCTTGATTTTACACAATTCTGCCATAATTGCACACTTTGGATTAATATACATGGACGCATAGATATTACATAAAAAAATCGGTCTTCTATGAACTGAAATGAGGAACATTTTAGTGTTTACAGTAAAATGTTTAGTATCATTCAACACAGGGTTGGAAAAAAACATGTTTTTTTTTAAATAAAAAACAAAAAACATGTTTTATTTGTTTTAAACGTGTTTTTTTTGTTTAATACGTTTTCTTTGTTTTTTTTACCCTCGACATAGAAATGATAAAAAAATCCATGAGTTTTAAATAATTTAATTTGACTTTTAAAATTGAAATTAGATTAATAAAGCTATACTTTTAAATACACCACAAACAGTTCGTTCTTTTACATTATTTTTGTAAATTTTCTTCACAGCATTATGCTCTTTGTCAAGAAATGTACTGCCTATGTCATGGTGATTTGTACCCAAGCCTTATACTTGATACCATCTTTTTAGGCTCTGGGTGATCCAATGAAAATAGTAAGTTTGTTGCCTAAATAAAGGGAGCAACTTGCTAAAAATTACACGGTTTTAAACAATGTTTTATTTGGCTTGTTTTAAACATGTTTAAAACAAAGTGTTTTAAACGTTACAACCCTGATTCAACATTTCCTTGATTTTACACAATTCTGCCATAATTGCCCACTTTGGATAAGTATCTGAAAAATGCAGACTGTTTGAAGCTCAATTGAGCAAAGAGTAGAAAACTTTTCACAAAAATAGAGAAATTTCCTGAAAATGGTGAAAAACCGGGAGAAACTAGTTTCCAGTCATAAAATCGGAAAATTATTGAAAAACCGGAAAACTCCCGGGTAAACCAGGAGGATTGGCAGCTATGCATCTTCCAATATTCTAAAAGGGGGGTCTGGGGGTCCTCCCCCAGAAAATTTCACCCTAATTATAGGATTTTAACTCGTTTTAGAGTCACTTTTCCTTTTTTTACACCCCTGAGTTCCCTCTTTCTCACTGTTGGTTCTTATCGTTTTTAGGGAGAGGGCTTAAGTCCTCTAGCCCCCCTGGATCTGCTAGTGTGAGTAGAACTCCTTACTGACCATTTGTAGCAGGCAAACATAAAATATATTCAATTAAAATAGAAAAGTTTTCATGCTGAAGATTTTTGGCTTGAAAGTGTTTGAATACTTCCATTCAACGAGTTTTCGTGGAAACATTTAGATCAGTGGCAAATCCAGTAGGGGGCTGTGGGGCTGCAGCTCCCCCAGGAATTATACATTCAAGTTTTGGTAATACAGTAGAACCCCGATTATCCGCGAGGGCTAAGAAAAAATTTTTTAATGATGAGAGCAAATTTTAGATGAAATAAGAGAGATTTTAGATGTAAAGCAAAGGTTTCTGATGTGCTGTACATATTTCAAAAGTTTTACATATCATGTTTTTTGTACAATAGAACATAGTTTTGATGCTGAAATATTTTTTTCGTGCTTTCACCTCATTTTTAGTCTTTTTTCGGGTTATCCGCGATTTTCACTATCTGCGGTATCCTTGCCACCCAATTCCGCGGATAATCGGGGCTCTACTGTAGTAATAAAGCCAAAAAAGAAATTTCAACACGTTGCAGACATTCGGTGGTGTTACCCAAAGGGTCTCAAAGTGAAATGGAACCCTACTTTCAAGGGTAAAAATTCCAAAATTTTTTTTGGGGGAAGACCCCCAACCCCCTCGAAATTTTGGGTTCTAATAAGTACAGTTTTTCCTTGAAACTTTAGGGATTTACAAGGAGTGATCCTCTTTGATGTAACCTAAAGTGTATCAACATGAGTTAAAATACCACTTTCAGGGGGCAAAATTCAAAAAATTTTCTGGAATAGGGAACCCCTAAACCCCCTAGAAATTTTTTAAATAATAATATACTATAAACTTTTTTCCTTGAAAATTCTGTCACTTACAATGAGTGGTGCTCTTTGGGTGGAATCTAAAAGGCTTCAAAATAAGCTAAAACACTATTTTGAGGGGCTAATTTTCAAACATTTTCTGGGGGAGGACCCCCAGATCCCCCTTTTACTTGGAGTTGACATTTTTACACAATTTTGAAACTTAGTGCACCAAAATTAAAACCTTACAAGTCATCTCGAGTAAAACATAGTATTCCTATGATTAGAGACTAGAGAGCCTATATACGAGAGAGAGAGGCGACAACTTGCTTAAAAGCGTCTCAGCGCATCCAATTCTGTCCAAACTGTATCATGCCGCCCCACGCTAATCCTATGGAGGGAAACCTGTGGCGAACAGATAACCTGTTTACCGATCTGCGCGCGCCATACTGAGTTGTCGCCTCTCTTTCGCATACAGGCTCTCTAGATTAGACCAGGGAAGCAGAATATGTCCGAATGCCTGAACGATGTTCGGGGGAAATTCAAGCAGCTCTGGGGAAATTTTTGCCCAAGATAGAAAGAAAAACTAAAAAAAAATCCAACATAATAGCTGATAAACAGATGTTTTGTGCAGTGGCGCATCATAACCTCCAATTTCAACGAAAATCAGGTGAAAACAGCTGAGTAACAGATGTAGAGTGGGAAAAACTACGGATCTGCGCTAAAAATCCTAGTTTTCTAGGTGAATACCTGGATGTTGGCTTTTCCTTGAATTTCCACTGGTGTGCAGGAAAAACTATCCGTGGTAGGATGTGTAATTTTCACTAAAATTAGCTATTAATTTTCACTATAAATCTTGTTCAATCACATCGATGTTCTTAATTAAAATTTGTTGAGTTCATTAAGGTATCCGCCTACCTTTGAGACCATTTTTTTAAATACTTGATTTACAAAAATCATTTTTTAATTTTTAGTTTCAGTGTACATCAAAACATTGATCAATGCTAAAAAAAACAAAATTAATTATATTATTTTTTAAATTATGGGATAATTAGTGTAAAATTTAAGTGAAATTTTATAAAACCCCTCTCACTCTTGCCTAAAAACAATAAATTTCCTTTGGACACAAGTATCGTATAACACTTACCTTTAGATTGGACCATTTGCTAAGACATATTTTGAAAAGTAATTGTTTTACTACAGCATAAAATGTAAAGGTAAGTGAAAAATTGCAAAATTTCTACAACCCTTTAACAAAAAAACATCAATAAAAACCAAAATAATAAACTTACAGAAAAATCTGTAGTCCATCTGGTTAATAACAGTATGATTAATATACTGTTAAAATTTGGAGTGAATATCTTGGATAGTTTTTGAGTAATCATGTAAATAGTGGAGGGTTTTTATGCAAAATTTAATTCTGAGAAAATTAGCTTTAAAGTTCATATTTGTATAAGATCGCCCACGACTATCTGTTTTAAAATTACTGTTATTTCTTTTCTAATTCACCTACAAGTAAAATGAAAACAGTTTTGGAAAGATAAAAGAATAACTATTTGAAAATGTAAGAACCAAATTTTCGACGAAAAAGTCGAAACTCAGTCTTTTTAGGGGTAGGCCTTAAGGAGAAATTTACAGGTAGCTGGAATTTGAGAAAAGTAGAAAATTTTTCATACTTAAAGAAAAGGGACACTTTTGAGCTAAGATATAAGCGTGTAAGAAAGACTAAAAAAGAGTATCAAGATCACACTTAAATTTAAATTTATGGATTATCTGAAGATTATTGAATCTAAAAGAAGTTTAATTATTGAATGCGCTATATTTTTAATGAAATCTAATTTTGGGGAAATTTTGAAGAAAACAAATTGTGTTCTGGGGAAATTTTGGGTCCTTAAACATCTTCTGCACCCCTGGATTAGACCTCAGAAAAGATGTTGAGTAACCCCCCTAAACAAAAATCTGGTTAGGGCACTGGCAACCCCCTACCACTTTCAGTTGCTTACATTAATATTTGAACAGCCCATATTAGCAATTAAGTTATTTGTAAAACTCAGCCCCCCCAGACAAAAATCCTGGATTTGCCACTGACTTAGATTATTCCATTCAGTTACTTTCTACGATGTAATGTAGTTACAAATTAACGAAAATTCGTCAAAAACTTCTGCATCTTTATTACAGTAAATATATTCCTTTTCAATTAATACATCCAGATATTTTTGAACGTCTTCCCATGCGAGGACCTATTTTAAATCTAATAAAATATCCCAATAAAATATCTCCATGTCTTTGGTACGAAAGTAAGTCGACTGCTCCAGATATTCACAGCTTGTTTGATAAAATTCTGTAGCCGCCCTTAACAGAAACCGTGGTTTCAGAAAACGGGACAATTTTGCGTCCCAGAGTTCATTTCGTGGACACCGGGACTCGTAACTCTATAAAGGGACAGTCCCGTTCAAAACGGGAGGTCTGGTCATGTTAGTCATGGGTCACTCAGCCCATCATCCTTCTGGAATGGATAAAATGAGGACCAAGCTTTTTTTCCCAATGGCAGGTAATTGAACAGTTACGGATAACAGAGTTCATTGACCAACAGACATGCCGTAATTAGTACTTTCTTCGCACTACCCTGTGGGCACCTGTGGACCGAAGCCACGGAGGTGAAGTACTGTTGCCCACGCCACACACACACGCATTCGCTTGCATAACCCCTTTTTACAGGGGGCCACATTCATCACATACAAGGACAGAAACTAACATCCATGCCAAACGGGGATTTGAACCCCAGACGTATGGCTTCACAGTCACATGCTCCAACCATTATGCAAATATGTCGGCCTGAGCACCAAGCTTGCTTGAGGAATCAACTGGAGGTCCAGCGTAATACTAGCCACTCGGCATGGACACAAGCTAAGTATTTTGCACCCCAGACCCAAAAGCTAAGGAAATGGAAATAGGTACTGCTTGATAGGCCACTAGGTGATTGGATCCTAGCAGTGCCCACACTCTTGGCGATAATTGGATCATCTTGGTAACCCTACATTAAAACATAAGATATCACTTGGCGCCATCTCGTTCTGGCTTGGCGCTATTTTTTGGCTTGTTGCCAAGGGTGTGGGCTCTCTTAGGATTTACCCACTAGGTTTGGGCAGAATTTGATTTAATTGAAAATTAACTTCTTACGTGTTTAGTCTGGGTTTTACAGGAATTTTTTAGACGGTGTTTTCGTAAACTTTCGTCCACCGTAAATGCAGGTATATGACATGGAATAATATTTCAGCTCTTCCATCCTCTGTTCACTTAGTTGTTTTTCTTTGTTCACACGAGCTATTCTAAGACTCATATTCTGAATTGTCCTAACATCTCTTTTATAAAAAGTAACATGATTTTCTTTCTCGTACTCATTTATGCAGTGTTCTAAACTATCGAAATCAGCAAACTGAGCTCCCACATAAATATACGCTGCCATGTTGAAGTAAAATCCCTAAATTAAGGATAGAATATGACCCACAGCAACAGCATAAAAGAATATTTATGTTTGTTTGCTAACAACAGCTACATAAGCAACCAACACCAGACATTTGCAAACTAAGTTTGGCCGTTTTCATGATTTCATCTTCTTCATTCGTTTAGCAATCGTTTTTGACACACAGAGGTTCCCTGTGGCCTAACCGAGAACTGCTGTAGCTGCTTCGCTTTGCCTGTAACTGTAACCGCTTTGGCCAAAAAACAATAACATAATACAAGGTATATAAACTAACAAGGTATGTTCTTCCGGCGAAAAAGGCGTGGCTTTTGAAAATGACGTCACCCAGGATATATTTCCTATTCGCAGAATGGGAAAAATGCTTATTTTTGGTGATTTTTATTAAAATAAGGGCCAAAGAAACTTTTAAAACAGTTTACACTGGACACAATTACGAACATGTTTATAGGTTATCAAGTGTTTTGAATTAGAACAATAATTTAACTCCATAATAGCCGATCAAAAATATGAACCTTGAGCTCTACAACGATGTGCTTCAATCTCTCCGCTTATTGATTTCAATTGCTAACTCGTATAAATGTAATTAAAACAGCTGCTGATACAAAGAAATCAAAATATTAAGCAAATATTCAATTTCAATCATGAAAACTTTTCAGAACATTCTTGTTATGATAAAATTAATATCGCTGTTCTGCAATGTCAAACTTGAATATCCTATTGAGTTTCTAAATATATGTACATCAAAATTTGGAAAACAATGAGCTAAAATCTAAGAACTAATTAATTTAATTTAATAATGGATTTATTCAAAATTTTAGTGCATTTACCTTTAATGATCCTACTACAGTCCAGTCAGCTTGTTTATTTTTATTTGAGATTCAGAAATAGTATTCTTAAAATCGTCTGTCCACTTTAATTATCTTTTTAATACTTTTATACGTATTTTTTTAAATAAGTGGGTGATTGTATTCATAAGTTTTAAAACAAACTAAATAATGAATTTCAATAATATCGACCCATTTAATCCTGATGTATCTACGATCTGTTGCAATGACGTTTATTGTATTAGCTGATATTCCCGTCATTGATTGGTCCGTTATTTTATATCCTGGGTGACGTCACACAGCGAGCATACCTTGTTAGTTTATATACCTTGAACATAATATTTTATTTATGGCAAAGTGAAATATTATTCTACAAAACGATAGTTTATCAGTATGAAATCAGTCGGTTTTGTATTCTAATATTAGAATGACCAACCAATTAATACACTGTCAAATTATTTTTCAACTTGAACTTTTTTCGTATTAAGTCGAAACCAGTTTTAGTAATAGTTTTCAAACTAAAAAATAAATAACTTACGAAGGTCTCGTGCCAGTAGTGGCTCTTTTTTTGTGGATACGACCACCGAAAATACAGGCATATTTGATGCAGTAATATTTAAGGTTGTTTGAATCCCCGTTAATGCGCGAAATTTTTCGACACATCGATTTGATGGTCCTTGCTTCTCTCTTCCAAAAGGTGACATGATTTTCTTTCTCAAAATTTGATATCGCCTCCGCTAATAAATCATAGCTCTCAAAACGTGCTCCCACGGACACGGACATCGTGGTCTGACATACAGCAACAGCATAAAAGAATGTTTATGTTTGTTTGCTAACAACAGCTACATAAAAGCAACCAACACAACACGGGACATTTGCAGACTAAGTTTGGCCGTTTTCATCTTCTTCATCGTTCTTCATTCTTTTATGTTTAGCACTCGTTTTTAGTACACAGAGGTTCCCAGACAAAGTTCATCTATGTGACGTCACAAAGGCATCGAGAACTTTCCGTTGTAACTGTAACCTGTAGCCGATTCGCTTTGCCTGTAACTGTAACCGCTTCGGACAATAACAATAATATTTAATTTATTCCCAGCTCTTTTCTTAAGCTACAGCTTGATTTCATAACTGGAAAGAGATAAATTTACAAACGTTCTAATGACAATGGATTTTGAAGCAACTAAGGCTGAGGAGGAAGCTAAGAAAAGACGTGAACGCTTAAGAAATTTGAGAAATCGCATTACCGGTGGTCAAGAGCATAATGATGAAACTTCAGAAGAAGAATTACCGAAGTAAGATATTACGGTGCAGCTTTAGAAAAGGTCCGCTTTTGGAGCGGTAGTTAAGTTAGCGGTATTTTTCATGGTCGTTCGTCCTTTAAATCGGAAGTTAGTTTGTCTGTCCTGGCTGTTTTTGACCCCCTCACCTTCGCAACTGTCACACTTTCCCATACCACTCCCCCCCTTTGTCACAAACTGTCACACTTTCCCATACCCCTTCCCCCCTTTGTCGCATGTCATGCTCTTAAACCAACAATATATAATACACGAATTTGAAAGTGCCCGGAACCAACTTTTTTTATTTGAGCTTTGTTTTACCCCTCTTGCTGTGAAATCGATGGTGGCCAGGTTTTCAGCTGGCGCCATGGTTGCCAAAAGTGGACCTTTTCTAAAGCTGTTCAATGTTTTGAATAACAAAGTTCCAAGTACAAATGGGAGATTGGGGGACCTCCTCCAGACCCTAAAAAACAGGGGTTTAGCTTGTTTTCGTACACCAGTGTGGATTTTGGGGGTCGGGGGCCATGGCCCCCTTGTCCCCTTTATATATGCCAGTGACTCGCTGGACATGTCCTGTAGCCCCCTAGACGGTTGGGTCCCTTTGGTTGAAAACTCCACTGCTCTATAGTAACTACTGTATAGTTTATAAAAGAATGAAGGCTTTCACGGCCGGCCATATGATAATATATCTTACTGTATAGTTTGTTAACATTTATTGATATGCATTAATATTTCCTAGGCCTGTTTTTCGAAACTACACTCCAATGGATGATGAACTGCGTTTGAATCAATTACCGAAGCCAAAACCAGAGTCTGGTAAAGTAACTCTTTTTTTCTTTGGTTATTGATTTAAAATAAATTTTAATAGTGTAGTATTCTTTAAACCAGGGGTGCAGAAAATGTTCCAGGATCCAAAATTTCCCCAGAACACAATTTTTTTCTCCAAAATTTCCCCCAAAATGAAATTTCATTAAAAAACAGTTTATTCAGTTCTTAAACTTCTTTCAGTTTCAATAATTTTCAAATAATCCATAAATTTAAATTTTAATGATCTTTATACCTTTATTAGGCTTTCTTAATCTTACACACTTATGATCTTTGCTCAAAAAAAGTGCCCCTTTCGCTAAAATATGAAAAATTTTCTAATTATCTCAAATTTAAGCTACCTGTAAATTTCACCTTAATGAACTCAACATTTCAATTAAGAACATCGATGTGATTGAACAAGAACGCTATTAATAGTGAAAATTACCCATTCTATTGGTTTGTTTTTTCTGCATACCAATCGAAAAACAAGGAAAAGCCAACATCTTGGTTAAGAACCTAGAAAATTAGATTTTTTAGCACAGATCCGTAGTTTTTCCCACTCTACATCCGTAACTCCGCTGTTTTCAGGTTGAAATTGGAGGTTATGATGTATTCATAGCACAAAATATCTGTTTCTGTTATAAAAAACGTTGGATGGTTATTGTAAAAATGTTGTTGTAAAATGGTTGTTGTAAAAAATGTTGGATTTTTTATTTTTTCTTTCTATCATGGGGAAAAATTTCCCTAGAGCTTCTCGAATTTCCCCCGAACATTGTTCGGGCGTTCGGACATATTTTGCACCTCTGCTTTAAACTAAGTACATTAATCTTAATGCATTCAGAATGGATTAAAACATCTAGAAAACATTTTAATACTCTTCAAAGAGGTAAATTTTATGTTGCTTTGACTAGTACAGTAGGACTCCAATTAATAACCCCAATTACGTTTTTCTATTTGCATGTCTGTATTTTCAAAAAGCAAAAATGCTATCAGTTATTATTTTATGATAAAACTAAACCATTTATATTTTAGTGGAAGAAGAAATTAAAAATCAATTAGAAGCAGCAAAGCCTGAACCTTTCATTGATGATGTGGTTAGTAATTGCAAGTCAATTTTAAGTTCCTACATTGTGTAATTACTTTCTTACAATCAGGGTTGGCAAAAACCCATATAAAACTGTGTTTTTTCGGAAAAAGTGTGGGTTTTTTCAAAATTAAGTAGTTTTCTGCTATAAAGTAAGTGGGTTTTTTCAAATTTTAGTGAGTTCTTTCTATGTTAAATGTGTTCTGTCAAAAAAATGTCAGTTTTTCCACAGTTAAGTGGGTTTTTTCTAAGTTTTTATACTTTGAAAAAAAACCACAGAAATTGTAAAAACACCCCTTATTTACTGAAACCTGATTTAAATTTTGAAAAAAAAACCCACTAAAATTTAAAAAATATTCTAAACTTTGAAAAAACTCATTCAATATTGAAAGAAATATATTCAACTTTGAAAAAACCCACTGAAATAAAAAAAAATCATCTTTATTTTTTATATCTAGTTTGACCTTAAAACGTCCTAAATTTTGAAAAACCCCATGTAATAATGAAAAAACCCACTGAATAATGAAAGAACCTATTTAACTTTAAAAAAACTCCCTGACATTGAAAAAAACACCATTTAATTTTTAAAACCTAGTTTAAATTTTGAAAAAACCCATGAAATTTTTTAAAATATCCTAAACTTTGAAAAAAAAATACATTTAATTTTGAAAGAACTGCCTAAATCTTGATTTTCCTTGAAAAAACTCAAAAATGGGTCCAAAATGTGGGTTTTTTCACATGTTTTTTTTTTTAAAAACCCATTGGGTCCAATCCAGCCAACCCTGCTTTTACAATTGAAAGCTTTTGGTGCAAGAACCAGGAACTCCACTTTCAATTCAAACTTGCCTTTTCATGACTTGGGCGATATCTTAAATGTTTCTGTTGGTTTTTAGCCAGACTTGCAGTTAGTTTGCAGCCCATAGTTATCTAGTCTTATTGTTTTAGCTCACATTTAATTTAAAAACGCAAGCTGCATTTGCTGGTTTGATTGTTTGAAAAGTAATTAATCCCCATTAATAGTTTCAAATAAATGTTCAACTATCTTACATGCTTAAGCTTTTCAATCGCATGAATCTGTAACATTGGAATTCAACTTGCAAGATAAGGCAAGTTTTCTTCTGCAAGAGAGTTAAAGTGTTCACAAAACAAGAAATATCTGAATTTTAAGACAATAATGGTTAATTTTAGCAATCCGGGTCAATCCCCAAGGGTTGGCAAAAGTTAGACGATAAATGGTTCTCCCTAGTTCAAAAAGCTTAGTACAGCAATCCTAGATTCTATTACGATGTTCGTTCTGCAAAGTGCTTTCTCACCAATGCCAGGCATTGGCGAGAAAGCATTTCGCCAAAAAGTTGCCATGGCCCGCATACTTAAAATTTACCACCATAATAATTGGGAGTGTATCGCACAATTGGTGAATTTTCATATGAATAAACTTGATCTGAAATTAGAGATACCTGGTTCGGCACAAGTTCAGAGGTGCAGATGCTTGGCGAATTTTGGCTGTTTAGCCGCACATTTAGAAGCCAAATCATTCACTTAACATTAGTTAGGGTTACCATATTAGTCATCTTTACCGCTAAAAACTTGGCGCATCCGCACCTCTGAACTTGCGCCCCTGGTTCTTACACCCAAATCTTTGATTGCCCAAAATTGAGATGGTAAGAATGAAAACGGAAATTATGAAAAGTCCAAGAACTTTTTCTGTTTTCAACAAATCTGTTTTTATACTTTCTGTAATTAAAATTAATTATTTTTTTACCAAAATATAATAATACATTATATTCTATCCTGAGAGCTATTCAGGACATGAAATCCTTTCCTGGCACTAAGAAAAATTCTTGAATATTTTCCAAAAAATATGTACCAAAAGCATAAATGGAGGGTTCAGAATAGAAATAGACCAAGTCCACTTTAGCAACTTTTGAGCTACAGACGTTTAAAGTTAAAGCTTCATAGGAAATTACATGTTAACGCAACAGAACTTGCTGCTGCCAAGCGGATATTATCAGAACTAGGACTTGGTTCACTATTGCACTGAAATTTTACATAGTTGGTCCACGTTATAGCGTTGCTAACTCAAAAATGACAAAAAGTGGACTTGGTCCATTTTAATTCTGAGCCCTCCAAATATTGAAGTTGAAGAATATTTTTGTGAAAAGTATTTTTACAATAAAATATTCTGGGAAAAGCTTTTTTAACAGATCTGAATTTCTTCTTTACTCCCTGATTATGAATTGTATTCTTAAATATTACTTCCAATTAGGGGCCGTCCATAAATGATGTCACTTTTTTTACCCCCTCCCCCCTTGTCACACTTCCCCATACCCCTCCCCCCATTGTCACATGTTACGCTCTTAAACCATCAATATGTCTAATACTTGAATTTGAAAGTGCCTGGATCCAACTTTTTTATTTGAGCTTAATTTTACCCCTCTTGATTTGATAGTTTCATTTCTATCAAGAATTACAGTCGAATCCGCTTAATGTGATCACGGTTAATGTTATCAATCGGATACTGTTATCGAAATCGACAGGTCCCGATCATTCCTATTTAATTTAATGTAAAATGTATCGTTTAATGTGATCAACTATGGATAAACACGCCGCTTAATATTATCAAAATTTGTCCATATCCCCTAAAAAACGTCCGCTATCTAGTATCGGGTTTCGTTTTGAAGGCCAAGTTCAACAAGTAAACATCTCTGTCCCACCCTAGAACATCTGGGGCTTCTTTTTTTCTGAAACTCATTAGTTAGAATAATAAAACATTCCACATATATTGAAAGAAAACGGTTACAGGGGGGGGGTCCGAATCCATGCTTGTGAGAAACCATCGGTGCCTTGCAGATGTTTCTGATAAGAGATTTTAATTTTCCCTTGTTTATTGGAATTCAGATGATAAAATAAGTGGTTTATTAGATTGGAAGGATATAATAGAGTGCACACAAAAAGAGAGACCTTTCTATATAAATAAAAATACAAGCAATTATTTTATTTTCATTATTTGAACTACTCTTATATTTTCCCCTAAAAATTTTAAGCTGTCAAATACAGTGTAAAATGGTTTTAAATACATTAATTACGAGTACGTTATTTTGATTTTAAAGCAAACAATATAGTTACACTGTCTGCTACTTTTTGATATAAAATCGCTTATTGTTATCAATCGGATAATGTTATCAGTTTAATCTCGGACAATTGCGATCACATTAAGCGGATTCGACTGTATAACAATAAAAGCCACCCTATCATACTCCAAATCGTAAATTCCTATTTTATATTAAAGGACAAGGGATACTCCGTAAAATTTTGCTGGATACCTGGCCATTCAGGCATCCCTGGCAATGACAAGGCAGACTTGGCTGCAAAAACTGCCACTTTGAAATTAAACTCTTTTATACCTTTCAATGATGTTGAAAAATATATTAAAAACTCAATTAAATCATACTGGCAAAATACATGGGACCAAGAACATGAAAATAAATTGCATTCCATTGGACCTTCTGTGACTGGCTTCCTGAAACTAAATTGAAAAGGTGTTTTGATGTAAAACTGACAAGGCTCCGAATCGGACCCACAAATTTATTCATAAACATCTACATAACGAACCAGGCCCTATATGCTCACTTTGTAACGCTCCGTTATCTGTGAAGCACATTTTATCAGAATGCCCCCGATTTCAACTGGTTAGGCTGCTGAAATTTGACATGGCATATCCATCGTTATCAGACCTTCTAGGGGACGAATTCCATAAAAATATTTTCTCCTTTCTATATGGTATTAATTTAATTAAACGTATCTAAATTTGAATGAAATATATTTGTCTTGTGTTTGGCGCGGAATGGCCAAATATGGCTCTTGCGCCATAAAACCCCACCAACCAACCAACCAACCATTTCTATCAACCTTTAACATGCCTTTTGAGAGAACAATACACGATCGTTTTAACAAGTTAAGGTTTTTGTTGATTTTCAGCTGCAGGATGCGATGACACAACTTTTAAACCCCCCTCCCTCCCCCTTGTCACAAATTGATTAATCCCCTTCCCCCCTCTGAGCTTGACGTCATTTATGGATGGCCCCTTACTGGTGTGTCTGCCTCTGTTATTTATTAACGTGTAAAGAAGCTGTTGTTTAGTAAAGTGTTTAAATGATTTTCTTAATTAATACACACATTTCAGGATTTAACAACTCTAGCGCCTAGAAAACCTGATTGGGATCTAAAAAGGGATGTTGCGAAAAAACTTGAAAAGTTAGAAAGGCGGACTCAAAAAGCAATCGCAGAACTTATAAGTAAGTCATTAAATAGGATTTCAAGTTAATTAAAAATTATATTGTGTAAATAATGTAACATATTTGAAATGTGGTAACAATATCATCAAGGGGTTTTTATGCAGGGTGGTCCACTCTTTATGTAGTCGGATCTATAATTTTTCTCAATTTTTTGTGGTACAAAGCACAGTTCCTAACACAAAGATGTTTAAATAAAGGTAAATAATTTTGTTTAGATATTTTCTTTATCAAAACATTTGCTATTTGTTCTTAAAAAAAACCTGGATAAGGAAAATTTTTAATGTTTACGTGTCAATTTTTGCTCTATTAAGTGAAAAAATAGTCAATGTATTAAAAATAGTATGTTCAAAAATGCAAGAAGTATCTTAAAAATGCCGTGAATTACTGGTTTTTTTACCGAAAAATCTTAAAAATTGACCTGGAAGAGTTGGGGAATTTTATTTCTGAAATTGAGTGGGAACCCTGGTATGTATTGGTAAAATGATAGATTTTTTAAAAAGAATTGAATTGTATGTTAATAAATAAACTAATTTTATTTATATTCAATTGATTACCTCATGAAACTGCATGATTTTCTTCTACAGTCTTTAGGTTTAAATAATAAATAAAATTAGTACCAGTAAAATCACTTATGCCCTTTAAAATATGAGGTACAAATAGTGTTCGGCAACTACTGGTCAAAAAGTAGTTAACTACCAACTAGCCAGGGCAAAAGTAGTTGTAACTACTAGTTAACTACTTTTTCTTGGAAGTAGTTGTAACTAGTAGTTGATTATTTCCCAAAGTAGTTAACTAGTCTATTTAATTTCATAAGATATTTTTCCCCAAATTTTCGATTACTTTTTCTTTCCTCTATAGCAAAAATATCATGGCTAAAGATTCGCCAATTTTTGATAGGATACAGGTTTTTGGTGTCTAAAAGTTTTCTAAGGTGTATTTATATTACAGTACAGTGTCGTATATAAGGGGGGTTAAGGGTTCACAGAAAAACAATATTTTAAGCACAAAATTGGGCCGTTAACATTAAGTATTGCCTTACTAATTTTTAATACAGGAAAAACATCTAGAATCCTCGTAAACCTAGCCTAAAATCGCTTTTCAAAGTGCTGGAATTTTCAGGAGAGAAAACCCTGAACTCCCTAATTTCTAGAGAGGATTTCAAAAAAGGGTTGCAATTATATGTCAATTGCTGGAATGAAATATATTTAAAGGTTGCCAAATATGAAAATGTATCACGAAAAATGGCATTGTTAGTAGATGTAACATATTTTTTAAAATTTTGATCTTTCAATATTTTTTGAAGTAGTTGAACTTTTTGAAAGTAGTTGGAACTAGTAGTTGGTGCAAAAAAGTAGTTAAACTACTAGTTCAACTACTCTAAACCAAAAGTAGTTGAACTACTAGTTAACCAGTAGTTGCAACTAGTAGTTAACTAGTGCCGAACATTATTAAATAATAAATAAAATTAGTACCAGTAAAATCACTTATGCCCTTAAAAATATGTGATACAAAATGCCTTACATCAGAGAGAAGTCCTTTGTTTGTAGAAATTTCACAAAATTTATTTTTTTAGGAGAAAGATTGAAATCTAACGAAGATGATTTAGCAGGAGCTGTGAATAGTTTTTCTGATATAGCTAGTAAGGCTGTTGATTCTGATGAAGATTAATACTGCATAGATATATATATATATTTGTAAATAAACAATTTTGTATTTTTTTCTTTGTTTTTAAATACAAGATCCCTTGTACATAAACAGTGTTGTTTATTTTAAAAAAAATTCTTTTGAGGTTTTGGGTATCTTTTTAGTTTCTTCTGAAATTCTTTGAATGGACAATTCCCGTATTTTTTAAAATTGGATAAATTTAAAAGCTATATTTCCAGTAAAACAAATGGTTTTACTTTCAAAAATCAGCTTTAAAAGTTTCCCAAAAAAATTTTTAAATCAGATATTTGAAAATAAAAATAGCTAAATTTGAGTTGCTGTCAAAACAGGTGTGACGTAACTAGGCACAAACTAACATCAAGAATGACCGAAAGGATATTCCTGATTGGATGATCGAACTGTTATTAATGCCAACTGACGTCACACAACTGTTTGTGACGTAGCAGCGGTTTTAGTGCCTTTTTAAAAAGACAAACTTTGAAATTAAATTTAAAAATAACTAAACATGGGAATTAAAAAATTTTTGCTCCAAAATACCTTTTTCATCGATCTCTTTCGAATAAAAAAATGCGGGAATTGTCCATTGGAATGCACCTGGTTGAACATTATCTCTGAATGAGCATTAGCAGAGGTGTATATGAGGGTGGACTAAGGCAGACTTTAAGTAGAGTAAATCAACATAGGGTGAACCGCCCAGTGAATGAACACTTAGTATTTGGATTTTCCAACTTGAGAAAAAATTTTCAGGGCTTTTCTCGGTGAATATTAAAAAATAAGGTGTATTTCCATACAGGATTTTTCTCAGCAATTTGATCGTAGTATTTCCAGATATAAGATAGTGAAGGAATCCTGATTTTAGTAAAAAAAGTGTGATATACCCAGTAAATGAACAATGAATATAATCACTAGTTTTAGTATTTTGGAAAAGTTAATGTGTCAATCCATGTCAAGTGCTCCAGAGGTGGTCGCTTGATCATTTTTATCCATCTATATAATTCAGTATCTTTAAATTTTATTTTTTTTTCAGAATTTTTATAGCAGCAATCGAAGTAATACAAACTATGCTAATTCTTGCATAAAAGAAAAGCCATTCCATTCAGAAAGATACATAATTTATTATGAATTTAAGGATAACTGTTTAAAGTATTGAAAATCAGCCTAAAAGAGGAACTTCAAATAAGATTATTTTTCAATTTTCGAAGGCATAGTATTTCCAAATTTTTTGTAATACCTTGCTGGACCTGGATGGCTGCTTTGAAAATTCGGAAAATGATAAAAATTAAAGATAATGTTGATTTCTAGTGCTGTAAGAATCGTCCCTAAAAAATCCTTTTATTTTGAAATGGTTAGTGACCATTTCTATTTTTTCTGGATCAATTGATTAAGATGGACCTTATTATTTGGTTTACAGATGGTTGAATAAACTAAACCCTTATTAATTTTTTTTCTAAAATGCAAAACTAATAACTAATTTCTGTAAGCATTTTTTCAAAAGGAAGTTTTTACTATCTTTAATTTTTTTATTAAATTTTTAATTTGGCCACTATGAGCAATGTAACCCATCACAATGTATTAGTCATCTTGTTCACTTTTTAATAGGAAAACCTTATGCCCGTGATTCTACGAGGCATTGTTGCTTAAAACTAAAGCTATGAAGCAAACTTTCGAAACACCATGTTTTTACAGACTTTCTGATCAACACACCCCGTTCATTTACTGGAAGGACAAATTTTAATGCCTCGGGCATTAAACCTAGTTTAGATGACATCATTATGAACCAAATAAAACTATTATTATGAGGTTTTATGAGATGCATTTTCCCCCAGTGAATGAACACCTGTTCTTTACTGGGAAATCTCAGTTTACACCTCCAGTAAGTGAACACCCCTTTATCTATTGCAATTCCAACAGTACAGCTTTCAGCATTATGACATATCAAACATGGTTGCTGATTTTTTTTAAATAAAAAAATAGGATTTTTTTATTTAAATGAATTAGTAGCTCTAAACTTCCTTAAACTAGTGAATAATATGATATTGTAATTTAAATGTGACATAATAGTTAACCATTACTTAATAACCAAAATTTCATCTATTTTATGTATTTAATTGAATTAATTAACGGAAGCAGTTCACTGTCATCTCACCGGGGAGATGCCTGCCTAAAAAGGGTGAATGAATAATTGTACTATTAGTTACTAAAATTGTTGTCCTTCTTTCTATAATTATTTTTGCCAAATTTTGAAATCAATATTAGTTTTGAAAAAATGTTGCGACAATGATTACTAAAAAAACCATGCCTCAATTTTTCTAAAAATTAAAATAAATCTTTGAATTATATTGATTTAGTTAAAATAATTTTACTCAACTAATATATGTTTATTTCTATAAAATAGAGATAAAAATTAAATAAGCTACTTATTGACAGTGGTGTAAATGAGAATAGAGCTTTATTTTCTGTGGTTATGTACAAGAAAATTTTTTTTTTGTAAAACATGACTAAAATTATAAAATCAAACCTTCCATAAAAAATCCTCAACATACTCTTATCTTAAAAAGCTGAAGCTGATACCAGGTAAAAAAAATTATACGATTTTAATTCTTGTTTAGTTTATCTCAATTATTGATTCTTAACCCTGTGTGTGCTATTTATTCCCTTTTTTGTCATCATTTTTGTTATTCGTAGCAAAATTTGTACATGGAATTGCAGGCAATTTATGTTGAGTAATTTAACCTATCTCTACATATCTAGCAGAGTTTTTAAAGAGTTATATCTAGCAGATCTAGCCATTTTTAAAGCACACAAATAATTTGTTATTTAAATTGTGGTAATTAAAATTTTTTTTAAATCAAGTGATTTAAATCAAGCAACCCTAATATCAATCTTTAAGTTCAAGTCTTTAATAGTTGATAAAAACAACAAAGATCATAATAAACGCAATAAGGAAGTTGCATGTGTCAGATTTTCAAAAACAAACAAGTGTTCCGTATGGTTTTTTGTATGCTAAAATGAAATATCTAGTCAGTTTTCAAAAAAATTTACAGGTAATTAGATATTTTAATTTAAAAGTTGAGAAAAAAACACGTGACTGAAAACGTTTATTGTTTAAACTATAAGATGACGTCAACAATAATACCATCAACTCCATTGCTTTACAACAATGTTTAATATAAGATGACGTCACATCCAAACTCTTGGCGTTTTCGCGCGCTTTTAAAAAGGGGATTTTTGTTAATTTTTTTGACAATCAAAAAATTTCTCGATCGGCCTCAAATTTTGGGTAGTTGCTTATTTTTGCAAGAGGAATCGATTAAAAAAATTAAAAAAAATCATGCAACTTCCTCATTATAAAGTTAGAAAAATATGAATGAATAAAGTCAAATCTGTGACTCATGTGAATAAACTAACCAGTCTTCATTTTTCTTGCTTTCTGTTAGCAGAAATAAATGGTAGTTTACTTAGTTGGGTTACCTCATACCTTTCAATTTTATTTTCAAAAACCATTAACTACATATTTAGGATAGTGATTCAATTGTACTTTCAAATTATTCTTGTGAACACTTTGTTCGAACTGCCACTCCATAAATCCTTTAAATTTAATTTTAAATCAAAACTTGTTTCTATATTAAAAAAAATTATACGGTCAGATATCAGAGGTTCGTTGATAGACTAGCTTCAGATAGTGATAAACTACATTCACACCTGAAAAGTTAATCAAGTTTAAATGCTAATCTAGCTTAAATATACCATTGTCCCAATGCTATATTCAAGCTAGATTAACTTTTCATGCGTGAATGTAGTATAAGGGGTAAAAACACTTGAGAGCTTAATGTTTTATCAGGAACTAAATATTACTTATAGATGTCGTGGTCTTACTGAAATATAAACTTATGGCTGTGTTACACACTAACCTAAGGTTAACCTGGAATCAAGACTTCTAATTGGTATAGTTAAAAAAAAGGAAAGCAAGTTCTTAGGGGCCATTCATTAATTATGTAAGGGTCCCGAGGAGGGCTTGGAAAAATCTCTACATACCCTTACTTGGGGGTGGGGGTCAAACCCGTTCTTACGTAAGATTTTCAAGGTTATGTAAACAAATTCCAATCAAATTACTATTGAATAACCCCAGAAAATCTTAAAAATGCTGACGATCTCGGTATATTATAGAAGCTTTAACTCAGCGTTCGAAATTGTACTGGATTGCTGGTCCGGGACAACTAAAAAACGGTTCGGACCAGTGGAATCAGAAATTCACTGGTCCGCCGGACCAGTGGTGAAAATATATCCCTCCCTCCAGTTAAGTTATGTATTAATTTGTGTGCAATATCATTTATTTAAGAAAAGTTCTTATTTTTTGAATTTATCAGTTGATTTTGAATGGATTTTGTCAGTTAGTGAAATATTATTTAATCAAGAAAAGTATTTCAAAATTATTTGATTATTTAGAGCAGGGTTTCCCAAACTTTTTCATGCATCGACCCCTTGATAGGCATTTTACCTAGGCCATCGACCCCCTTTCGAAAATCCGACTAAATTTTTAAGAAAATTTGTTTATGAATGAAAAACTAACTAAAATTTTTCAACTGGTTCCACTCCAACGGCGAATCCAGGATTTGGGTTTTTTTGGGGGGGCAACAAAGAATTTTCAATATGAAAAAATAGTCTTCTAATATCCTTAAGGGGGAGTCTGGGGGTCCTCGCCCAGAAATTTTTTGGAAATTTAAGACTAAAAAGCAGATTTTCAACTCCTTTTTGTGCACTTAATCCGGATTTCGGACATAAATTTTCAAGAATTTAATTTACATTTTGGTAGGATTTTTGCATTTTGACGAACTTTTTACAAAAAAATTGTAAATAATAGAGTTCCAAGTTCTGGGGGGTCCTCCCCCAGAAAATTTCTGGAAGTTTAATCCTAAAAACAGGATTTTAACTCGTTTTGGAGTCGCTTTTCCCTTTTTAACATCCCTATTTCTCACTGTTAGTTCTTATTCCTTTTGGGGGGCTAAAGCCCCCTAACCCCCCTGGATTCTCTAGTGTTCCACTCATTCGTAATGTACAGTTTAATCTGGATAATTTATAGGTGATCCAAATAAGTAATAGACCACCAATGAAGCATTAATCTTTCAAAACTTTGAAATTAAAAATTAGTATTTAAAGAATGTTCAAGGGACCAGAAAAATTCTTTGAATCATCTACAGTAAGAAGAAACTGCTTTCATCAGCAATTTTATTTTAATGACTGTTTAACTTTCATCGACCCCCTACCGACCCCTTGCTTCGTCGACCCCTAGAGCTTCATCAACCCCCAGGGGGTCGGTACCGACCCCTTTGCGAAACCCTGATTTAGAGCTATTGCTTACTATTCATAACTTCATTTTATTAATTATTTTATATTAACAACTGGTAACTTATTATTGCATGTCCTTGATTGCATGTATTGATTGTCCTTTTTTATTTGTCGGACCAGTAATTTTTGTTACGGACCAGTAAGATTGGTAAAGCACTGGTCCGCAGGACCAGTGGATTTTTTTCCCAATTTCTAACGCTGCTTTAACTTAAAGAAAATGAAGGTATATCAGATGTGTCTTTTTTATTGGAGAAGCATTAAGTTAAGATAAAAAATAAAACTGTTGAATCCATCTTCCAGTTGTCAAAAGTCGAAACAAAAGCAAAAAGAGAGAGAAATCTTTATTAGTTTTGGTTTCAACTTTTTTTGGTTAATCATTTCGTGCACTGATGGAGGAATCTTGTGTAAGAATAGGGAGGGAGGGGTTTGAAAAATATTACGTACCCTTACATGGGGGTAGGGGGGTCAAAAATTGCCAAAATCATCCTTGCGTAACTAATGAATGGTCCCTTAGCCAATTAGAGTTGTCGAAATACTTGGTTCCAGATTAACCCGTGGTAAATACTGCTGTTAAAATCCAGGATACAATGTTAATGTTACCAATGCAAATATTCAAAACAATTTTTAAAACATGCTTTCATTGGTTTATTAATGTTATAAAAGTAATTACCTATATATTTATATACATTCAAAGCCCATAGCATCTTGCATACACATAAGCTGTAATAAAATAATATAGAACTTGGATATTGGTGGTATACTTAAGAATCACAATGGCAAAAACACGAATCTTCTATTAATTAACAAGGCAGATTCGCGTCTTTGCCTGGGATATGGTTATTTACAGCACGGATGCAGAATATGTCCGATTCTGCGATCTAGGATCGAGGGAAATTTTTTGGAAAAGAATAATATTGCATTCAACTTCAGTACAGTAATCAAAATTTAAGTGGCGATTTCCACCTTCACCACAGATCTAAGGTTCGCTTTCGTTTTGAGTTTCCAAAATATTAACATGAATAGGAATTTTTGTAGATCTTTATCGCTTTTTAAAATTTTGGGGGAAATTTTTGTATTGATTGGGGGAAATCTTGGAAGTAAAAACATTTTCTGCATCCCTGATTTACAGTAAGAAATTACTTTAATAACATAATGTAACAAATCAGTATAACATCCGATTAGGAAAGAGTTTCTTGCATACTATATATATATATAAGCCATCAATTATATTTTACCAACATAAAAACTGTGACTATAAAGCAGGGGTCGGCAACTGGCGGACCGCGGTCCGGATGCGGACCGCGTGAGGTTATTTCCCGGACCGCCAAAGCATTTTGAAAATCATAAGTATGTATTTTTACACTACAATTAATTAGTTCAACCCGCTTTTAAGGGTCAAGTTTCCAAAAATTTCCTGGGGGAAACCCCCAGACCCCCATTTTTCATGTAAAAACTTCTAATAATATTAAGTAAAACAACATAATAAAACAAATGTGTACTCAAATTACTTCTTTGTAAAAATATATGTGTATTTGAAGAAAATAATTTAAAGTAGTAATAGTAACCTATTTTTTCTCCGGACCTCGATAAAAATTTTCTAAATTATTTGGACCCCAAGTAAAATTACTTGCCGACCCCTGCTATAAAGTAACGTTAACTAGCTCAGCATTTATATTCATTGGTGAAATTTTCATGTTGAGAAAATGGTCAACAAACTAATTAATATCTCATAAGCATGTGTCAGAGATAGTTTTAATAATCAAGGTATATCTTAGTGCTATTACAGGCAGGCTCTTAGTACAGTAGAACTCCAATTATCCGAATCGATTTCAGAATTAATAAAAAAAATTCCGCCGCGAATTTTGCCGTTTTTAATGTTCTTTTTCGTGTTCTATTTGACATTTCTATGTTCGCTTTGTTCTTTTTCTTTGTCGCTTTGTGAAATTCCTTTTCATTTAATTAATAAACAGCTCTTTTTCTTTAAATATAATTTTTTCCTCCTATTTTTAAACTTGCATACAGCAATTAATTATAGTAAACCCCTTTTTTTTCGGAAAAATCCAATTATCCGAATTTTTGATTATCCGAATGGGGTTCGGTCCCAATTGATTCGGATAATTGGAGTTCTACTGTACTAATGTACACTTTTTCCAGTGCAGAAGTTGTAGCTCTTGATTAACACTACAAGGGTTTGCCTAGGTTTTTTAAGGGGTTACTATTTTGTGAAAATTTAAGCTTAAAATCAACATATAAATTTATTTTAAACGTTATAAAACAAGACACTAGTTTAGAATAATGGCTAAAAATTGAACTATTAAGAGAATATAGCTTCCTAGAGAACTTTCTTTCAAAAATGTATTTTGTAAAGGTACCTTTTTTACTAAAACTGAATTTGTGAATGTACCGTCTATTTATCACATGGTGAATTTGTGAAGGTACCGCAATAGTAGTAAAATTGCCTTGAACAGACCATAGCACTAACATGAGAAATTTTAATCATTGTAGTACATATTATATAGAAAATAATGAATGATATTAATATTCTCAGTAATTTTACATGCATAATAAACTACAAAATTTGGTACTTTGCCAGGTGCATAACTCGTTGATATAACTTTATTGGCGACATTTACGCATAATAAAATGCAACATTGTAGGCTGAAATATTTTGTATTTTAATAATTTGAATTTTTTCGGCGATTTATCACAACTCTTACCAAGTGCTTGCGCCAAGTTGTGTTTCATAAACTGCAGAGACTAACTAAAAAATAAGTATTGAAAACATAGAATCGTCTATCTGCTCCAAAATTTTTTAGGGTAATAGTAACAGGTTATTATTAATAATTTAATTACCATAATTTTGGTACAAGGGATTAATGAAGAAAATTTATATTAAAGGATTAGCTAAGCGCAAATCTCTCCAATCAGACTATATTGGCAGCGTTTTATTACAGTAAAATCCCGTTATAACGAACTTCACAGGACCGTAAAATTTCTTCGTTGTAACCGTACTATCATAAATTCAAATAAAAACGGTTGGGGACTATCTGGACTTTCGTAATAACGGGATTTTTCGTTGTATCGGTATTTCACTGTATTTGGAGAGTGGGGAGGAATGGGAAAAATTTCTCATTTTTACTAAAATTGCAAAAATCTTACTTTTCCAATCCTGTAACAAGTTTAGAACTAATAATTGAACTATTGGCAAAATAATAAATAAACGTATTCATATTCAATCAATAAGACATCATTTAAATGCAAGAAAAGTTTTTGTGAATGTGTGGATGTACTTTGTCTTAACTTAACTTAAATGTAAGTTTTTGCACCCCATTTATCAGAAATTACTAAAATGAGGGTTGAATATTGCTGATGGAAATCAAGAAATGAAGGGAAGAATTCATCCCCACAACTCGTGTCACACTTATCTCCCCACTTAAAAAAACAAAGTAAGCAAGGAAAATAGCCACGAATATTCTCCATTTAAATTGTAAACTCCACTAATATAAATAGGTACGGAACAGCTTTCTTCAACGGGTACGGCGATTTTTGAAAGTCGCCAAGGGCGATAACCCTTTAGATACGTGCTAACGATATATAGCCACTTGGCCTCTTCTAAAAGCACCAAGTGGATTAAAAATCACCGTACCCATAGACAAAAGCTGCTCTATAGGTACTTTTCTGTAAGCCGGGCGCGCCAATTGTGAGCGAACGAATGACCAATGGAAAAATTTGGCGGAATTATATATTAATTGGCGAATTTTCGCTTGCGCTTGGCTAATGGAAAAGTACCCATAAATACATTTTCAACAAACAGTAAAATATTTTAACTTAAGTTAAATTATTTTCTAATAAATTCGTATAGAAGTAAAACAAAAAAAGTTACTTTTGGATGAGAAAACACATTTAGTATTATTCCAATTTATGCAAGAACGGAAGCTCATGTTAATGAACACAATTTGTTGAATAGGCAATCTTCTGGGTGAAATGACAAAAATTTAAAGTTAAGATATAAAAAGAAATGTCCCATTCCTCCCGTACTCATAAAAATATAAAATGAAACACAACTAGTTGAGGTATTTAAATGATATAATATTTTGATTATTTTATCGGTAATTAAGGATAAAACTCCATGATTTTGCTCAGCTATTCCTAAAGTACCAATTAAGTAATGTATAAGAAAAAATCTACAAAAACTCAGAATATTAATTAATACTGCGATATTTCCCTTCCTTACTGATCTGGAGAGGAGGCAAAATATAAAGCCCCATCGACGAAACACATTATTTATCCTATATATATTTTTAAAATTAAAAAGTATGTATTTACAAAAAATCACTTCTTTGCACTACTCAACTCTTGAACTATTCTAGAAACATAGTTCATTCTTCTAGGAGTAAGTCCTTGCATCTGTTGCAAGACATTTTCTAAGTCTTTTGATTGAGGGGGTGCTGCCTTAACATCTTTTTCTCTGAGGTACGAATGTTGCAAAAGGTTGTCCACCGACGCTCTCTCCTTTGGATTGCGCTTGAGGCATTGTTTTAGTACGTCCAGCAGTTGCTTATCAGGGATTTCTTTGAATTCAATCTCGTAATCAGGGTTGGTGATAGCTTGTATTTTTCCTACCACGTTCCTGATACTCTGAAAAGGCGTTTCCCCATACACCAGGTTATACAGTATGCAACCGAGTGACCAAACATCCGATTTTACACTGACTTTAAAGCAGGCCTGATTTCCACTGGGCCTAGAAGTCTGAGTGACAGCTTCTGGGGACATATAATTCAATGTTCCGATATGGGTGTCTCTCAAGGCGCTCGTTTTGTCATCTGGAACTAAAGCGGCAATGCCGAAATCGATTAGCTTCAAATTCCCTTCCACCAGCAAAAAGTTGGCAGGTTTTAGATCGGAGTGTACGATACCATGCTTGTGTATATCAGAGACTGCTTCCAACATCTGCGCCCAGTAGAACTTTATCTTCAGTGGAGTGAGGCTTCTCTTCTTCACTTCATTCGACAAATACTTGGCCAAGTCTATTTCACCCTTTTCTAGGACAATGAAGAGTTCGTGCTCCAAGTACTGGTAGTCAAACATGCGAATGACTCGATGGGAGCCCTGTAGCAGCTTTAGGTATTCTATTTCTTTTTCATAACCTTTTCTTATCTCCTTATCGGCATTTTTTAAATCGACACACTTGACTGCAACTACAGACTTTTTCTCTGGGTCGTATACAGAAAAAACTTTGCAAGAACCTCCAGACCCGAGGAAGGAGAGAATGCAGTAAGGTTTATCATTGACAACAATAGTATCTTTTGGTGAGCTCGAACCCGATTTTGAGGGCAATTTGGGTGGGTCAGGAGGAGGATGCTTGAATTCAGGCTTTGACATTAAATTCAGTTTCATCCCATCTATTTGTTGTCTTAAATCAATGGATCTATTCTTAGTTGCTGAAGGTGGGAAGATCCTCTTCATTCTGTTGTCTACAATGGAAGACTGGGACGAAACAGAATGCGATCTCTGTGCTGTGATGGGTGTTTGATGTACTTTTGCACTTTGCATAGGTGTACGCATACTTAGTAATGGTTGCCTCATTTTGAAGGATGGTATTTGGCAAGAAATTGAACGAAGCATAGAAGGCTTTTTTTCTTCAGGGTTTGCTTTAATTTCTTCAGAATCTTCATCTTCACTGAATTGTATACTGGGATCTAGCCGAGAAGGTAAATTACACAAAATATCAGTCCCGCTTCTCAATCTTCTGAACAAGTCCTCTTTAAGATGGGAAGACGGGTGTGTAACTGATGAAAACAAGTTAGACCCAGTTGCCGAAGATTTTGAAGAACTGCATTCGGGTGCTAACTCTGGCTTCAACGAATTTTCTTTATCCATTCTCGAGTTCGGAATTAGGAAAACAAAACTGACCACCTGGGACCTGTCTTTGGCAAGCAGAAATTGTATGATGTTATTGTCAACAACGTCAACAATAAAATTTAAACTTCCCAGAAAATATTGTTGCCAACTACTCATCGTTAATACTTACACATTTTGCTAGGTGGAGCAGTGAGGTGGAGTTGGAGATTCTTACGTTCATGCTTATTTTCAAAATTGAAGATTCCATATTTTGTCAACCAAAAAATGTTTTAAAATGAGTTAAATTAAAGAAATTAATAAAAAAGTGAAAAATGGTTATATGCGCTTATCTGGTTCGAGATTTTAAAATCACGTGATGGAGGTGAACAAACTGTGAACCCATACGTTTGCTAAAATAAGAATAAAAAGAGCAATCTTCTTAAAATTATTTATTTTTACTAATTATATTTTTATTTCGATTGTTTACTGGAGTTTTTCCAGCAAAAACTCTAATTTGAAGGATTGTTTCTCCCAACGGTTAACAGATAGCGCTGTAGAGAGGTTTCGGTTATTCCGCAAAAAGCTCGTTTTTCTCATGAGGCGCTTCTTTCAAAGCCGTCAATACAAATTTATGACGAAAAAAAAAGTCTTCAAATTTTTTCATCCTATTACTAGTACCTAAATTATACAGATTTGCTTGTTTCAATCCAACTTTTAAAGGTTACGTGTCATTTTCCACTGGAAATTGTACATCCTGTCACACAGCCTTTAAAAACGCCAAGCTCTCCTTAGGGGTGCGTTTCCGACCCCTCATTTCTAGTATGTGATTCTGAGTCGTCTAGGTGTGCCCGATACCCTCCTAGAAGTTCTGAAACACCCTTTATTACACCAACCCAAACAGCACAAACGTTGAAGATTCGTCGAATTTTCGTTCTGCACGCCCAAATTTCATTTACTACTTGTAGCAGTTACGTATATTTGACATACTTGGTATGAGCTGTGCTACTAGGGAAGGTAGGAGTTTATGATGACAAGAATATCTATCTCTCCACACAAAGCTACTAGAGCACAGAGTAAAGGCCTAAAAGAACGCTATACTCAAATGCCATCGTACTATGATAGAGGGCAGCACAGGAAATGTCTTAGGGGGCTTGAGCCCTCCCAAAAGGAAAAGTTGTACACTATATAATTTATAATAATTTTTTTTAATTGCAAACAAAGTGAAGAAGATATATCACCTGGGATTGTATAACAATCCATGTAGGTGAACAAATATTTACAAGGAATTACATTTGTTACACAATAAATGACAAAAAATATATATAAACATAAATATTATTAGCAAAAATGAACATTACATGAAAACAAAACGAAAAGAGTATAAATACGATACAATATCAAACAGGAAATTAGTAGCGGCAAACAGGGTGTCATAAATTATGGCTTACTATCTGTCGTAAAGTAAGTACTAGTAGTGCAAAAAAATATGAATGGAATATAATTACACTAATAACTCAAGATCAAACAAAAAAGTTTTCAATATCCCCAATAGAAAACAAAAAGTATTTTAATTTCTTTTTGAATGCATGTTTGGTTAGACTATATTGAATTTCTAAAGGTAGTAAATTAAAGAATAATATGGAATTTTATGAACCAAAATGAGTTAAGGTATCCGCCTACCTTTGAGACCATTTTTTTGAAATACTTGATTTAAAAATTTTAATTCTAGTTTAAATGTACATCAAAACATTGATCAATGCTAAAAAAAAACAAAATTAATTATATTATTTTCTAAAATATGGGGTAATTTGTTTAAAATTTAAGTGAATTTTTATAAAACCCCTCTCACTCTTGCCCAAAAACTATTACCCCTATATAAATTTCCTTTGGACACAAGTATCGTATAACACTTATCATCAGAATGGACAATTTTTTAAGACATATTTTGAAAAGTAATTGTTTTACAGCATAAAATGTAAAGGTAAGTGAAAAATTTCAAAATTTCTACTACCATTTAACAAAAAAACATCATAGAGTGCATGGGACTAACTGTGAGGGACCTTCTGACTGCTCCTCTTTTGGTGTATGATTTTTTAGGGATTTACAAACTCTTGGACTTGGTCTAGCTTCGACTAGACCAAGGGGAATTAGTAACAACAACAACAACAACAACAACAACAACAACAACAACAACAACAACAACAACAACAACAACAACAACAACATAAAAACAAAAATAATAAACTTACCGAAAAATCTGTAGTCCATCTGGTTAATAACAGTATGATTAATATACTGTTAAAATTTGGAGTGAATATCTTGGATAGTTTTTGAGTAATCATGTAAGTAGTGGAGGGTTTTTATGCAAAATTTAGTTCTGAGAAAATTAGCTTTAAAATTCATATTTGTATAAGATCGCCCACGACTATCTGTTTTAAAAATTACTGTAATTTCTTTTCTAATTCACCTAAAAGTAAAATGAAAACAGTTTTGGAAAGATAAAAGTCTAAACTACTTGAAAATGTAAGAACCAAATTTTCGACGAAAAAGTCGAAAATCGTCTTTTTAGGGGTAGTCGGTGAGTTATTCATTTTCCAAATCATAAAAGTTCAAAAATAACTACAATTTATATATGGCATGTTAACAAACAATATTTAATTGAGTGGAAAAATGGAGCCTAGTGTGTATAGGGACTAAGTGAACTGGCCGGTTTATATTTATTTTTGTATGATATTATTTAGCAACATCATGAGAAAGTATTTGTGATGTTAAATTATTTGAAATTAGTAATGTTTTTAGGTTTTGACAATAGATAGGAATAGAGTATTTGATTGGAATAAGGAAGTTGCATGTGTCAGATTTTCAAAAACAAACAAGTGTTCCGTATGGTTTTTTGTATGGTAAAATGAAATATCTAGTCAGTTTTTCAAAAAAATGTACAGGTAATTAATTATTTTAATTTAAAAGTCGAGAAAAAAACATGTGACTGAAAACGCGATGTGATTGGTCCGATGGAATTCTACGTCATCTTATATTAAACAAACGAAAATTTGTTTGTTGTTGTCTGTCTCATTAGTGGCGAGCATAGCTATTCTTTGTGATTATTATCAGTTTCTCAAAATTATAGCGTTCTGTGCGGCACTAAGGAAAATGGAAAAAGGCTTTTTAAAAGCCTCATCGGATAATTTACCTCGCATAGACGCCCTGTGCATGTTTACGTACATTAAGAACAATCCGGATTTCATTAGCTCCGAGATGAAAGGCGTCAAGATCCAAACGTAAGTACATTTCCACATGTTACTTTACAGTTCGTCATGAATCTTTTTTAATGCAATACAGTAATATCTCGACTTATGTGAATTCGGAGTAACGCGGTTTGAAAATCAAAAAATTATTATTTATAATGTTTATTTTTTTCCAAATTAATTTTAAAAATCCCACAACTTCCCAGATAACACATACGTACCATTTTCGTCCCATCTTCAGCGACTATGTTGCGGATTCGTAGCGAATACGTCTATGTCGAAAAATTTCAAAAACGGGATGTAAATTGTTGCCCAAAATCGGACGTATTTGGGCTCATCCGACTTATGTCGAGAAATTTCAAAAACAGGATGTAAATTGTTGCCCAAAACTGGACGTATTTGGGCTGATCCCACTTACGGCGAGAAATTTCAAAAACGGGATGTCAAATGTTGCCCAAAACTGGACGTATTTGGGCTCATCCGATTCATGACGAGAAATTTCAAAAACGGGATGTCAAATGTTGCTCTAAAGGAGATAAAATCGCGATATCGCTTTTACGACGAAAATTGCTTTTCGACCCAATGTCAATTGTTGCCCAAAACTGGATGTATTTGGGCTGATCCCACTTACGGCGAGAAATTTCAAAAACGGGATGTCAAATGTTGCCCAAAACTGGACGTATTTGGGCTCATCCGATTCATGACGAGAAATTTCAAAAACGGGATCTCAAATGTTGCTCTAAAGGAGATGAAATCGCGATATCGCTTTTACGACGAAAATTGCTTTTCGACCCAATGTCAATTGTTGCCCAAAACTGAACGTATTTGGGCTGATCCCACTTACGGCGAGAAATTTCAGAAACGGGACGTCAAATGTTGTGCTAAAGAGAACGTATTTGCGCTCATCCCAGTTGGGGCGAAAAATTTCCAAAATCGTACAAAGAGGGCGAATGTTGTCCTAAATAGTATATAATCTGGACTTGCATATTTTGAATGACCATATAGTCATTAAAAATATGCCCCTATAAGCCCCTATAGGGGGCTGCCCCCTGCTCGCTATCGCTCACCAACCATCGGAACTTGTGCGCAGCTCTTTTTAGATCGCTTCGCGATCTTAGCGAGCAGAGCTTTGTTTGTTTCATCTCAACTATCCAGCACAACCTGGAACTTGTCTGCTTAGTTAATGATAATTTAATATTGAAACTTTTTATCTCTCTAACTTAGCAATAATTTAATTCAGATCATTACCACGAAAATATCAAAGTAAAACTGTTACTGAAATATTCCTTTTTAGCTTATCAATAATTAAATAGATAGGGGGCTACCACCCCTTGCTTGCTATCACTCCCCAACCCCCGTAACTGATAGGCAGCTCTTTACAGATCGCTTCACAATCTGAGCGAGAAAAGCTCGGCTGTTACATTTTACCAGCTATGATGACAACCCTCATCCGCAAAAAAACCGCTTTCCTAAAACCTTATCATTTTTATCCCTAATATATTTTAGAAATTTAAAAAAAACTCTAAAAATAATGATCCAAGCAGTTAATCTTTAGCAGAATCAAACCAACTTCCCGGAAATCCTCTACCTTTCATCGGCACAAATAGCACTCAAAAAGCAAAAATATTTATTTCTCTAGTGTTTCAGAAACACATTATATATGTGCTCATGACAATCTAGTGAACATGCAAATATAAAATTTAAAATAAATTAATAATTATTGAACACGTCTGATAAAGACCAAGTAAAACTATGCATCTACATTTTATTCTTAGATTATATTAAAAAATAAATGAAAAAATGAAGTTTGCTCTTATTCATTTTGAAAAAGAGAGACTGCTGTGGTCCTTCTTCATGGATTGTCAGGAGACATAAATATTATTGGCCCCCCAGAACGTTGAGGCAAAAAATTATGCCGAAGATCTGCAAAGGAATATCATCTGATGAGAGCTGGCCAACCCATCACAAAATTGTGTCTGCTACACGCCTTTTTGGTAAGTCACCATTTCTGTATTTGAGAATTTAAATAAAACTAAGAGGTTTTTTAGAATTCTGAATTTTAACTCAAGGATTGTTTTAAATAACTTATTTTGAAATTTTTGTTTTTATATACATTTTGGTTACTATTTTCATGGTGATGTAAATTTCTTGAAAAAAGTTTTCATTTTAAAGGGATATTAATTTCCTTAATTTAATAATCTAAATTACTTGACAAGTAACTGTGTTATTTTGATACATAGTTTTGTTTTATGTATTGACTATGCATTTTCTGTCCTAATCAAAGTCATCATCATTATCATGTCACGAAAAATTTTACTGATGGTGGAAGTTTCTAAAAGTTGTTGGCTGTGAATTTTTTTGTTTTTAAGGACTAGATAAAACCCCTACTACAGCATCCGAAAACAGAAACCCGTGTTTGTTCACTTAAAACACAATTAATTGATTTCTAATAACAATTCTTCTAAATAGAATTCCTCTTAGGCGCATAGACTGGCTGCGCCACAGCAAGAATATGTTTTTGTTGTTTATACTCAACATTTTTAATTCATTTAGACTGTTTTATTTAAAATTTGTTGATTAAAGCTATCCAATTATACTAAATCATTTCTTTGATCATTTTTTTACAAATTAGGTTTTTGACAAGCCGGTTATAACCATGTATAAAACCGGTTAAAACCGTTGCATGTCAAAAACCTACCAATGTGTGAATTAAATTCTTTTCCTCTCTAGGTTCTGTGCGAACTCATGCGTTGTGGAGTAACACCCCGGAATCAGAAATTGAGAAAATGATGAGCGATTGGCTGCGGCATGCGCAGCGCATAGCAGAGTTAAGAAGAAATTAAATTATAAACTGTCGAAATAAAATGTTTCTCTTTAATTTGTTTCTTATTTGTATCCAGTAGTAGTATAGTATTAAATCCACAATAATTGAGTTTTACAAATGATAATGTGTGTTCTGATTTTATAGTGTTTAACTAGAAACTTAATAGGTTCAATCCCATGATTTCTCTTAATTAGCACCAATATAGAATCTTAATTAAACTGATAGATGGATCTACAAAAGTTGACTAAATAAAAAAATATGAAATAATAATAAATAATAATAATAAAGTATTAAATAATAATAATAAAAATATAAAAAATATTTTTTAAATAAAAGTGGCTGTAGAACGGCCGTAATCGCTACGTACGATTTATGTAGCGAATAGGCACCATTGACATCGGATAGCTCTAATTCGGCTGTAAAGTGTACCTAAATCGTCCGTATTTACAACCAAAACCGTACATCAACTTTATGTAGCGAATTTGCGCCATTGACATCGGATGGCTCTAATTCGGCTGTAAAGTGTACCTAATTCGTCCGTATTTACAACCAAAACCGTACATCAACTTTATGTAGCGAATTCGCGCCATTGACATCGGATGGCTCTAATTCGGCTGTAAAGTGTACCTAATTCGTCCGTATTTACAACCAAAACCGTACATCGACTTTATGTAGCGAATTGGAGCAATTGACATCGGATGGCTCTAATTCGGCTGTAAAGAGTACCTAAATCGTCCGTATTTGGTCCGTATTCGCTACATGTAGCGAAAACGTCCCAATTAGGGCAACTTTTAACGCCGAAATTGGAGCTGATTTCGTACCATTTACGGCCTGGCGATGTAAAAGGTGGTGACATCGCTACAAAAACTCTACCAAAAGTTGAGGTATTCGTGATGTAGCGATTACGTAATCTGGACGTATTCGCTACGTACTGTGCTATCTGGGTTTCCATTTTAAAATATTCTTCAAATATATTCAAAATATTCTTCCTTGTTTGAATTTCTTCATTTTTTTAAACTAAGTTCCTTCCTCACGAAATGCGAACACTGCTTCTTAGAAAAAGTGAAAATAAAAGAATATATTAGTTTTCATACGATAAAATAAATTCTGTTTGTGCCATGTTCTGAAATATTTCCTTCGCTGTTAACTTATGGTCCTCTTCAAACAGAGAATCAAATGACGAATTCTAATTTAAGCGAGGTTCTGGATTCTATTAAAAACGATTACAAATTGAATCATATTCGAGTAGTAATTTTATGTGTTTAATATTATGGGTAGCAGTAGTTATAATTTATCGGCACCCTGTTTGCCACATCGCCTCTTAATCTTTCTTTACCTTTCCTTTTTTTTTAAATATTTTTTCTTAAATTAATGTTGTTTTATGTGTAATGTGTATATTATATTGTACTGCGTCAATGTTTATAATACAATATACAGTCTCATACATGGATCAAATAAAATCCCAGGATAAATTATGTATTTCTTATTTGTGTTTATATTATAAATAAAAAATTGTGTTTAAAAAAATTTAGAAGGGATAAATTATGGGATTTTCATGGACAAAACAAGGCGCATAGAAAATCTTTTAACCTGTTATCAAGAACTAGGGTCTATTTAAAAATAGTATTTAATTTTTTAAAACACATTTTTAATTTTTAAGTTACAGACTTTTATTTTTTAGTTATAGATATTAACTTTAAATAAATATCAAAATTATTCATCAGGCTAATAACAATGCCCTATTTTCAGAGAATCGTACTTTTAATATAGATGTAATTTTTTTCAATAGCTCAACACGTGAAAGTTATGGAGATAAAGCGGTTGGATTTGTACAACTTAGAAGAGAAGGTACCATTTGCATCGTGAAAGGGCGAGTTACCCCAGAGCATCGGGTGACAAAGAAACCTTATTCTGTCACCCTAGTTTGTGATGAAGTTGAACAGAAAGTTGTTTCAGTTCAATGTGAAGATTGCACAGCTTCCTTGGGTAGTATATTATTTATTTCTCGATCTTAAACCCTATCCTTCAAAGTTTCTTATGTTTAGTAGGTTCAATTCTGTTAACGTTTCCGCTAAATTCCGCCGTGCTCTTTTGGGCAACAAAAAAAAGTGGAAATATTGCCAAACAATTTCAGGTCATCAGTAAAAATCAGAATATTTGTTGATATTTGAATTGAATGTTTAAAAGAACTTGGCGATATTTAACAGGAACGTTAATGCAATTGAACCGTTTAATATTTTAAATTGAGATAATTTTATTTTAATACACCCAACTTAACTGAGATAAACTGTTTATTATTATCATAAAAGCTAATTTATTTACTGCGTCTGCACAGAATCTCAAACTTTCTGGACTTCCCGAGTCCTTACTATCAATCTCTGCAGTTAGCATTAAAAATAATTTTCAAATGAATTCCAAATCAGTGATTTGATAATTTTCTACTTTTTAACTGAAGCGAAGGTTAATTTTTTTATTGGAGGGGCAAAACCTTTTAGGGTTGAGGAATTCCCCCCAAGACTCAAAAAGGTTCAAAAATGGAACGTAGTAAATGTTTCAACTACCTAGGTGGAGCGAAGTGTTTTTTGTTGCAACTCTGGTTCTGATTGGCATAGTTATGCATGGGTTGAAGGAAAGTACCTAGTAATGGGGGAGAGCAAACTGACAGCTTTTGATAACATTATTGAAATAGAATCTAGGAAAAAGTATTGTGTTTGTGAAAAGAAAATTGATTGTTGGTAGTAACGACATTGGTTATTGTTTATCTTTTCTTGCTAGGCAGTTAGTGTAACCCTTAACAAGCCAATCCATTCTCTCCTTAGGGTTGGAGAGGTATAGAGAGAGGGGGCCAAACCGGTTACTTCTCATCAATAGTTTCCCTCTCTCCCATACCTCTTATTCGCTAGCTACCCTGCTATCCCATACCCCTACTACAACCTGGATTTCCACATTCATAACCGCCTAGTAAAAGACAGACAATATCCAAGTTGCATTGTATTTTAAATACATATACCATTAATATTTTGTTTTACTAGGTGGCTGTAAACATGCTGTGGCATTTCTTGCATGGGTTCACCGCCGAACTGAGGAACCCTCACCAACATCAGTGGAGTGCTACTGGAAGAAAGCTGTTCTTTCAACTGTTGGATCATCTTTAAAATTTGTGAAAGGATCCACTATGTCCACTAAGGGTTCCCCTATAAAAAGACCCCATTCTGATATTTCAAGTGACAACTTCTTGGAAAAAGTCATAGACGGAGGAAAAAAGAAAAATAGAACTGATGCAACGATTGGAAAATATTTTTGTGAAGAAAGTGATCTTGAGAAGCTGTCAATGTATAAATTGATAAAAAAATTCCTCAAAACTGGCAATATGGCTCCAAATGATTTCATCGAATTTTGCAAAGGGGAATTATCTGAAGCGATTTGCTCTAAAGCAGAGAAGGAAACTCGTAACCAAAGTAATTCGGCCTTATGGCATGAACTGAGATATGGGCGCATTACTGCCTCGAAAGCATATGAGGCCAGTAAATGCAAAACCATGGACGGCTCTCTTGTTGAGAAAATCTTAGGAGCATCGGGAATGAAAGAAACTAAAGCTATGCGGAGAGGTATTGATTTGGAAGAGAAAGTGAGGAAAGTTGTGAACAAGAAGTGTCAGTTGAAATTTAAACCATGTGGAGTTATGTTATCAAAAGAAGATCCGATTCTAGGTGCCTCATCTGATGGCATTGAATCGGATTTCGTCTTGGAGATTAAGTGTCCTTCATCACCAAAGACCATCAAAAATTATGTAAAGAATGAAGTTCTGACACCAAAATGTACAACTCAAATTCAGCTACAGATGCATATGTATGGAAAAAAGCATGGCATTTTCTGTGTGGCCCATCCGGATTTTGAAGTTTCATCGGAAGTCACAATAGTGAAAGTTGATCGAGATGACAACTTCATCATGGAATTAATATCTGATTGTAAGGAATTTTGGGCCAAGGCGATTTTTCCTGCCCTTGCGATTTAAATTTTATGTATTTTACTAGGAATATTTTTTAAAGAACTGTTTTGCTGTAACGTTTGCAATTGGATCTATTTAACTGCCAGTCATGGGCGTAGCCAGGGGGCAGGGAGGGGCATCTGCCCTCCCCCCTAAGAAACTTACGTTTAGTTAAGTTAAAACCCAATTTTTAGGGTCAAATTTCCAAACATTTTTTAGGGGAAGAAAGCAAGGCCCCCCTTTAGTATTTAAACCTTTATCATTCACACTTTTTTATTATAAGTTCATTAAAATCAAAATTCTACCTAAAAATGTTTGTCCAAATTTGGGTTTACGTGTACTAAAAACAGTTTAAAACCCTGTTCTTAGGCTCAAATTTCCAAAATTTTTCTGGGGGAATTTTTCTTCCAAATTAATACCGCTCTGGCACTCTGCAGAGCGGCATTAATTTGGAAGGAAAAGTGATTTTTTTCAAAAAAGTTGTTACCTGAATTATCTCAGATTAGGGTCTTTCTCATCATGTTTGGTGCTTTAATAAACTTTAGAAATGTGACAACAGTTGAAAGGTTTGAGATATATTCACAATTTACTGTTTCCCAGTTCTTTTCTTATTTACTTAGAGTGCAAAAATATAGCAGAAACACGTTTTCTGATAAAGGTGAATGTTATGTATCATTAAATTTGTATTTAAGACAAGAATAAATTATGTTATTTTTCACTTATGTGCCAATTAATGTCTAATGGAAAACCAAAATATATTAATTTTTTGTCAAAATATTGATGTATTTCTTTATTTAGTTGGAAGTCAAAAAAATAATTGTATATTTAATTTATTCATGAAAGGGAATGAACTATTAACAACACTGATAATAAATAAAAATAATATTACAAGTAGTAATATCTTTAAAGTAGTAATTTCTTAGTAATTCTTTACTTTCTTACTTCTTACTTTCTTAGTAATTTCTTTAAAAAATATGATACATGGTTTAACAATTCCAAAAAATAATACCCCCCTACTGGGCATCTTTATCTCTATACTAGGTTTACAATCTTTCTTGTAGTGATATCACAGGTTGACGTAAGATGGCTTGATACTTTCTAGCAACATATTTGACGAGGAAGAAAGTGAGCGAGTGATGATCAATTAGGTATCCAAGATTAGATTGTGTTTTTTAAAAAATTATCTTGCATGTTTATAACGCCACAAGCAATTATGACCATGTCATCTAAATATGGTATTAGTTTACTATCAACACAACTATGGGGTACAATCATTTTAAATTCACGGATTCTTCCTATGACACGTTCTATGTGTATTCTGAGAGCTGCAATTCTTTTGGCTTCTTTTACTTCAGATTTACTGCTGCGGGTTGCTGCAGAAACTGATGGAGGACGGACTAGAGAGCAGTTTCTTCTTTGAAGAACTGGGGCTATGTCCTTAAAACCTCTGTCGGCCATTATTTTACATCCTAGTGGGAGTTTTTCAATGAAATCTGTTTCACTTACAATTAAGGAATCAGTTGCTCGCCCTCCAAATCCTGGGGATATAAAATTTACAAGTCCATCTGGTGTTGATGAAGTTAGATACTTCATAGTGTTGCATTTATAATAGCTTGACCAAGTTAATGATTGGTAAACGCTGTCACTTGGTCGTTCAATCTCAATTTCGAAGCAATCGACTATGCAATACAACTTCTTGTAACGTCTTCTAAATGGGATCGGAAGACGGTTTTCTACTTCTTCCTCATTTGGCCAGTATATTAGAGTTTTCATCAGTGTAGAAATGGGAGGTAGACTTTTCCTAAATATTCGGCTCACTTGACTTTTGGATAATCCGAAATCTATAGCTAACACTTCAAATGCAAAATTCAATCTTATTTTTTTAAGAACAATATAAATATTCCTTTTGGGAACCTTGCTTTCTTTTTCTAGTAAATCAATAATATAGAAACTTTCAATAGGGAGTCCCAAAAAAAGTCTAGGTTCTTTTTCTATCCACATTACAGTATTCTTGTACATTAGTTCTTTTGGTGGGCACTCTGGTTCAAAACTTGATTCTGATGAGGATTTTGAAGGACTGGCCACATATTCAGGATCATCATCAGAAGGAATACTGTATTTCATTGGGGAATCAGGTAATAAAGTCATTTCAAGGGTTTGAATTGATTTATTTTTAGTACAATCCGGGAATTTAATAGGTGATGTGCAAGTTGATGAGAATCGAATAGGGTCTGTTCCAACCTTTTCACTGCGATGATGCTTTTCTTTTTTAGGGCGTTCTATCTTAGGTTTGTCAAGGGTATCAGTTTCTGTTGACTCATTTTCTATTGTTTTTTCAGCTTCTTCACTTAAACCAATCTCTACATTTTCATTTGAAGGTGCATTCATCTGAGTACTTGCTTCTATTGCTCAGGCCCGTAGCTATGGGGTGGCCAGGGGGGGCTGAGCCCCCCCTGGCATCTTCATTTGCCCCCCCTAGAAAATTTTCAAAAATTCTATCCAAAAGCACAGCCATGGAGTAGCCAGGAGGGCAGGGAGGGGCAGCTGCCGCCTTCTAAAATGACCCTAAAAAACTAGGTTTTAACTTAGCTAGAAAGAAATAACTCGTGTTTTAGTCTAAAACACGAGTTATTTCTTTCTAGCTAAGTTAAAACTTAGTTTTTTAGGGTCAAGTTTTCAAAAATTTTCTGGGAAAGGGCCCCAATATCCCCACTTGTATTTAAATCTTTATTATTCACAATTTTTTTAAGTATCAAGTTTATCAAATCCAAATGTCGGTCTAATAGTATCAAAAGCAGTTTAAAACCATGTTTTTAGGGTCAAGTTTCCAAAAATTTTCTGGGGGAGGACCCCCCCCCCCTTTGATACTTGTATCCCCATTATTACAAACAAATTTTCTTATATTAATATAAGAACAGATCACACGAATTAATAAAGTTCTCTTAGAAGAAAATATAACCCAAAAATGTATAACAAACTACATTAAATCTATGAAATATGCATGGGAGTGGCTGACTAATATTTTTAGGCCCCTACCGAAATAAACTTCTATATACCCTAGCTATAACTGAAAAGGGAGGTTAGGTTGACACCCTTTATAAAATTATGTCTATTTAAAGATTAACAAGGAGGGGTCCACCTTGATTTTCAAGTTTTCCTTTTCAATTCTGGAGCTTGCATGGAGCAGTTCCTCTATACTTTAACCGAAAGAATCTAAAAATGGGCCAAAACAGTACTTTAAGCTTCAAATTTCTAAAATTTAAAAAAGGAAATTTAAGATAACAGAAAAGGTAAAACTAGAAAAGTTTAGGACCAACTTCTCCCGAAACAGAAGTCTTGTAACAGCTCCTTAGGCCTGAGGATCTTATGGGTTTTGCCTATGAACAATACAGTTGAACGCAATGCCTATGATACCTCCTGAAAACAGAAAAACCCTTTGCCCCCCCTGAAAAAGTGGGCACCCCACCAAAGTGAAATTCCTGGCTACGGGCCTGCTATTGCTTCCTCCACTAATCTTTTCCTCATTCTTTTAAGAGCCCCTTTCCTTTCTATCACCTCTTCTCGTTTGCGGTGGGGAAGAACTCCATGTTTCAACCTCAAATTGATGTTTTTGGTCAACTTGTATCGCATCCAATTATGCACATCTTCTTCTAACTGCAAGGAATAAGGAAAAAGATTTTAATAAATTGTATGACCGCACCTCTGTGGACAGCACATAGGGTATATAGTTTGAAAAGTTCTCGGCCTAACAATGAAAATAGTAACTTATGGTTCTCTCAATTACCTCACAATTACTTCTTAATTCGAAGTAAAAAGGTGACCAGAGGGGGGAAATGTTCACTTTGGGGGAGAGAAGGAAGTTTGAAGATACCAAATATGGGTTTACCAGCCGATAGAACCTTTGGTACTGAAAATTTGACTTTTATCCATTGCATTGATTATTATTTCACTTACAGGTTCTAAGGTATGTCCATTTGTGCCTATAGACGTAAAAAATAGCTTTTATTTTGTGTACATTGCGTCTAAAAAAGCATTGAAGTCGCCATTTTAATGCCTTTTTGGGCCGCACTCGCAGTTTGGATTCACGGCACACATCCTGTGCAAAGTGTTTTCACTTGCAATTGTTCCTGCAAAAATAATTTACGCATTCCTTTGATATCCCTACACCTAGACTAATACAAATGTCCCCCTCCTTCGTTTGGTATGGTGCCTCTTTTTTCATGTTTTTCACATGGTTCTTTATGAAAGCTTTCACAGCCAAGTTAAAGCTTCGACACTAATTTTTCACGGGAAAAACAAAGGTAAAGAGCCCCTTTACACATTTATGAGCTTAGAATTAATTTCATCTGATAGTATCGCTTCTTTTAAAAAGAATTTCATCACAGCTCGATACTTGTTTTTTCCAATTGTTAAAAATATGCACACCTTAACCCATTCAAAAAATTCTCAAAAGCAGAATTCTGATCAGAACAACCCCAAAAATTAATTAGATTAATTTGAAGAGTTGTTTTCAAAAGAGAAAAAAAATTCGCGTGAATTCAAACGAGTGTTCTATGGTAACTTTTCGAACTACCTATATCCTACTTTATTAAAAAATAACAAATAAATCTTAAATTGATTTTTTAAATTAGTGATTGGATGCAGAAAAAAACTTTTTTAAACTTTGGTTTCAGGAATTTCTTTTTAATACTTTTACAAATAATGAACAAATATTTTTATTTGAAATAGTCAATTACACTGTTCAACTACGAAAAAATAACAGATGAAAATAATTATTTCTTTTATATTTTGGGTCGCTGAACACAAATTAAAATACTGAACGGACTCTCGGAGAACAGCCCCTCTCCCTTTTTAAGTTTTTCAAAGACTTAATGACTTTGAATTCAATTTTCACAGTCAAAAAACTTTACTTAAGTCTTTATATTTCTCCCGAGGGGGCAAGGGAAGTTGAGTTACTAAAATATGAAATTTTGTAGCAAATGATAGGTGCTACCCAAAATCTATCAGAAGTGAATATTTTCATCTCTGTAAAAAATTTAAAGTTCAAATTTGTGGAACAAAGTGTTACTATTCAATAACAGTTTTGCACACGAAAATGTACTTTTCTCAACATACTTCAATAACGTATAAAAAATAAATATTACGTACCGTGAAATGATCTTCACAACAATATAATGGTGAGATTGAAGAAAGTTTGGTTTTCTTCGGATTCCGCCTTATAGCTCTGCTCCATTTGTTGCGCACTTTTCTTCCTTTCGGAACAGAAAAAAACAACTTTTCTGGAGTTTTAATAGTAGTGTTTTTGCATTCAGGAACAATGCAGAATTTGTAAAAAGCGTTTTTCATTTCCATTCCGTGTTTATTAGCGAAACAAAATCATACCATCAATTCCGCAACTTTCCAACAATGGTAATGCTAGCGGCGGCAAAGGAAATTAATATAAGATGACGTCACAACCCAAAGTCTTAGCGTTTTCGCGCGCTTTTAAAAAGAGGATTTTTGTTAATTTTTTTTTCTATCAAAAAATTTCTCGATCGGCCTCAAATTTTGGGTAGTTGCTTATTTTTGCATGAAGAATCGATTAAAAAAATAAAAAAAAATCATGCAACTTCCTCATTGGTAGTGTTGAGTTGCTACTATGGTCGCACCCTCACCATTTGTTAATTGCCTGTGCGAAGGACTTTTCTAACCAAATGTAAAAGGTAAAAGGTCAAGAGAATTCTTAAATGAGAGCCGAGATACGCCGGCATCCCTCGAGGTTATTTATCCGCTCCTGCAAGCCCCGGAAAGTTTAGAGTTACAATAAATAAATTAAACAAAGTCCTTTGACTGGGTTGACAGTTAGAAGAATAGCTTGGAGTCGGGATTTATGGATAGGAGGACCCTAAGTGAGGGATCAAAGGAAAAGGTTAAAACCAATCGGGTGAGTTTTCAACTGCGCATAAAATTATACTCTGACCACTGGTAAACCCTGATATCTCAAGGGGGGACAGAGGGATGATCCCCGAAGCCCAATTATGCAGTTGATGGTATCTAGGTGGGCGTAGAAAATGCAGCGATTGGAGGTTGAAGGAGAATAGAGGAGAAGGGATAAATATGACTGGCAGGAGTTTTTTTTGGGAGACAGACACGGGAGTTCACTGGTTCCGATGTTACGAAAGAGTCCGAGATGAAGGTCCTGGAAATCCTAGCAAAGATGATCCGTTTAGTTAGCTATCAACGAACGGGGTAAGTGGTAATCATGGTCAAACATCTTCTCTCTCTCTCTATCTCAATTAATTGTGTATATGTTTTATCAAAAATTTAATGTATTACTCTAGAACCTTAATCAATAATAAAAATGTTAAGTTTCACCAAGTGTTATTTATGTCTCACAGGATCATTCTGCTCTCATGTCACTGGGTTAATTTTATTAGATAGTATGCAACGCGATGTAATAATTAAGTTGGGATCCCTATTTACTTATAGGAATTAACTAGATTTTACAGTAAGGGCCACCCAACAAAAGTTTAATGTATCAGAATTATTATTGATGTGCGAGAGTATTATTGTTACCTAAATTTATTAAACAATAGTATTTTTATAAAGCCGGATCTTCTTTTTAAAGTCATCTACACCTCAAGAGAGTTTCCACCCGGATTAACCAAAGAAAAATTTGTCGCTATGAAACAGCTACTACAGGGAAAGCGACATATATATCACTTCATTCACAATTAAGTAAAGAATTATATATTTAATCTAAAGGTTAGTTTTACAAAATGTAGAATTATTACCTATTTATTATTTATTTCAAGGTAAATTTTGAGGAGCATAGAAAACGTGACTATTGCCCTTTTAATTTATTTTAGTTAGGTTATAAATTAAAGTTTTTTTTTGAAAAAGTTTGTATAAAATTTAAGCAAATTAGAGGCAAAAATTTGTAGGTGAGGTGGAAAACTTTCTTAACAGAAGGGGGTTGGTGCAAGGGCGGATTTAGGTGGTGGACCCTGGGGGGACACACTGAAAAAACCCAGGGAGGGGGGGCAAGCCAGGGTTGGCTGGATTGGACTCAATGGGTTTAAAAAAGCATGTGAAAAAAATATCATTTTCGTCCCATTTTCAAATCAAGATTTTGGTAGTTTTAATATTGAAGAAAAACATTTAACGAACTAACATACCAAGAACTGTAGTTAAATGTTTTTTGTTTCAAAATTTTAACCAGGTTTCAATAATTAAGGTTTTTTATAATTGAATATGTTTTTTTTTTCAAAATTTAGGAGGTTTTAAGTTCAAAGTTTAAACTTTATAAAAAATTAAGGAGGATTTTTAAGTTAAATAGATTTCTTTCAATATTGAATGGGTTTTTTCAACATTTTGGATATTTAAAAAATTCAGGCGGTTTTTTTTCAAAATTTAAACCAGGTTTCAATAATTAAGGGAGTGTTTTTTCAAATTTCAGTTGTTGTTTTTTTATTATTAAATGGTTTTTCTCAAAAAACCACTTATATATATGGAAAAACTGGCATTATTTTCACAGAACACATTTGACATATAGAAAGAACTCACTGAAATTTGAAAAAACCACTTACTGTATAGGAGAAAACATATTTTCGATATGGAAATGTGTTTCTGTTTTTTTTGTAAAGAAATTATTTACCCTCCCAAGAAATACTCCGGGCTACATTTTAAGACTGGAGCTAGGCCAACCCCCAATCGCAGTGACTTTAGTTAAGCTATTGTTAAAATATTGGATAAAACTTCTTCAACTCCCAGACAGTAGATACACAAAAATGTGCTACCTTAAACTTTTTTCAAAGTCGTCTTACTCTTCTAATCCTGAATATAACTGGGCATTATCTGTTAAAAAAATCCTTGAGGATCTCGGCTTTAATTTTATTTGGATCTCCCAGGATTACAGGCTAGCCCCTTACTATCTCCCTTATATCTTGCAAACCCTTCGCGATCAATGCATTCAAAGGGACTTCTCCAGGACAGAAAGTAGTACTCACTTCCCTGACTATAAATTTTTTAAAAATTCCTCTTCCCCTGAAAACTACATTCAATCCAATTCAGATATTAACACAAAAAGAATAATCTTTCAACTACGCTTAAACCAAAATAGAATCTATTATAAAGGTGAAACATTTGAGATTTTCAACACTAATAGATGTTCCTTTTGTAATCTACACGAAAACGAAACATGGAATCACATATTTAACTCCTGTCCCCTCTACAATTTCAACAGAAAGAAATATTTACTGAACCTGAAACCTTTTCCTCTTATTTTAAATGAAAGAAATTTGCACATTTTTAGTATTTTTGGTTTTGTTATCTCTGTCTTAAAGCTTCGCCGTGACATAATGGCAGAATCGAGTTAGTTCTCTATGGTTAGTTCCTGATCCCGTGAACGAACTATGTGATATTCTCTTTTTATTGATATTTGGTGTTATTTTTATATTTGTAACTAACCTTAAAAAAATGAAAAAAAAAATTGGACCTTTTGTATGTGTGTATAAAGTAATAATGTAAATGTGTAAACGGGCACACGCCCATTACAATAAAGTTTATTGATTGATTGATTGATATAGGAGAAAACCCTTTAATTTTGAAAAAACCGGTTTTATTGAAAACCCCCGAAAAACCCAACCAACTTGGGGTTTTTCAAAAAATAACAACGGGTTTTTGCCAACCCTGGGGCCCCTGATGGCTTTGAACACACATGATTTTCTCTTATAAAAACGAAATTTTCTGAAAAAGGTGTGGGGGGGTATTGCCATAACCCCTGTTGGTTCTTGCGGTGGTTCAGTTTATAGATTATTTAACTCCATTACAAAAAACATATGATTTATAGTCAAATTTTGGACAGTTAGAAATATAAGATGAAATAAGTCAATTTGCAGTTAAAATCCAAAACACAATCTCTTTCTCTCCAATTTTGAATACAATAATACTACAGAAAATAGCTCTCACGACATGCAGCAATAATACACGATCTCCATAGCGGCTGGCTTTACCAGATGGGCCTAGAGCCACTAGTGTTCAGGTCCGAACAACCCCTTTAAATGCGACCATGGGGCGGTGGTATACCAAAACGTTTGGGAACTCGTGAGTTAAAGCAGTGGTTCTCTCAACCTTTTTTAAAACTAACGCCACCCTCATGTGCCTAAAATTTTCCAACGTCCCCTACTAAAAAAAAATTCTGTAATTTATGGTAAAGCGAAGGGTGGTTATACTTAATATTAAAATTATTTCTAAGTGTATTACTATTAGTAAACTTAGGCACTGAATTTATTAAATGCGGGACTTGGTGACGCGCTGTGATATCCTTCGAAATAGTAACAAAAATTATTTCTTCCCCATTATTCTTCCAACTGAATATACAGGGTGTCCCACGAGAAGTGGCCCAACCCCCTTAACTTTTGAACCCCTACAGATATAGCCATGAAAGTGGGGTCTAGGTATAGTAAAAGAACTATGATCTATCCCAGGGGTTCTCAAACTTTTTATGTCGCGGAGCCCTTTTCAAGAGACAAATTATTCGCGGAGCCCTTTTCCGAAATAAATTTTTCAAGGTATAAAAACAAATTACATAAAACCCATTGCTTCTAAAAATAAAAGCATAATAGAAATTTATTTCGGGAGGGGTCCAAAATTATTCCTCAGCCCCTCCCATGCATATTTAACAGTTTAACGTAGCTTTTAAAAACATTTTTAAGTATAATTTGCATCTAAGATAATTTATTTGTAAGAAAAATTGTGACGAATTAAGATCCAAGTACAATAGAAGGGTCTGGGGGTCCTTACTCCCCAGAAGATTTTGTGAAATGTGATCCTTAAAAACAGTTTTTTTTAACTCGTTTTAGGTACATCATTGTCCAAATTTTGGACATTCATTTTTAGGTAGGATTTTAATTTTAACGAACTTACTATAAAAATTGACAATAATAAAGTTTCAAGTACAATAGGGGGTTTTGGGGGTCCTCCCCCAAAAGAATTTCCAAAATTCGACCCTAAATAACATGGTTTTAACTTGTTTTGTTATCTTCTTCTTCAGTGGCACGACAGCCCCGGGTGGGCCCTGGCCTTCTCAAGAATTTTCTTCTAGGCCTCTCTTTTTTTGGCCATGGTCTTCCAATTGATCACCCTCAGAGTGGTGAGGTCACTTTCCAGGCAGTCAATCCATCTGGTGTTTGGTCGGCCTCTCGTTCTTTTTCCAATTGGCTTGGCCAGGAATATTTTCTGTGTTGTTCGCTGTTGGTTCATTCTGATAATATGGCCAGCCCATTTTATTCTTTGGATCTTAATGTACTTTACAATGTCTGGTTCCTTGAAGGCACGGTATAGATCTAAGTTTGAGCGTCTGTGCCAGACATTGTCAACTTGTATTCCTCCGAAGATTGCTCTTAGTTCCCGCCGCTCAAAAATGCCAAGAGCGTTTTCATCCTTTTGTCTCATTGTCCAGGTTTCTGATGAATAAGTAAGTATAGGTCTGATCAAACATTTATAAATCAATAGCTTGGTTTTTCTTTTGATTAAATTTGATTTTAAGTATTTTTTTAATCCGTAGAAACATCGATTGGCAGCATTGATTCTCCTCCGTATTTCAGATGCAATATTGTTATCAATATTAACCTCAGATCCTAGGTATAAAAGCTATTAACTTTTTCAAATTTATATGCACCAATTTTCAGGTAGGTAGCAGAGTCTGTTGTCTTCGCGCAATGCATGTACAGTCGAATCCGCTTAATGTGATCACGGTTAATGTTATCAATCGGATAATGTTATCGGAATCAACAGGTCCCGATCATTCCTATTTAATTTAATGTAAAATACATCGTTTAATGTAATCAACCAGGAATCATAAATCCGCTTAATATTATCAAAATTTGTCCATATCCCCTTTAAAACGACCGATTTTGGGTTCGAGTTTCATTTTGAAGGTCAATTTTTACAAGTAAAAATCTTCTCCATGAGAACATCTGGCGCTTCTTTTTTCTGAAATTTAGTATGGGTAAGAAAAATAAAACATTCCGTACATTATATTGAAAGAAAACGGTTATGGGGGGGGTCCGAATCCGTACTTGTGATTGGTTAAAGAAACACCAAGATCCACGCTTTGCAGATGTTTCTGTTAAGAGATTTTGATTTTCCCTTGTTTAATGAAATTCAGATTATATAATAAATAAGTGGTTTATTGGAGTGGAAGGATATAATGGAGCGGAAAAAAGAGAGACCTTTCTATAAAAATACACAGTAAGCGATTATTTTAATTTTATTAACTGAACTACTCTTATATTTTCTCCTTAAAATTTGTCCTAGTTTAAAAATAGAGTTCTAAATACATCCTATTACGATTACATGACTTTGATTTTAAAGCAAACAATCTATTAAGATTGTTTGCTGTTTTTTGATATGAGATCGCTTATTGTTATCGATCGGATAATGTTATCAGCTTAGTCTCCGACAATTGCGATCACATTAAGCGGACTTGACTGTATTTTGTTTTGTCCTGGTTGATGGAAAGGTGCATTTTACCAGCCTCCTTTTCCAGGGCCAGAAATGCCTGTTTCAGATCAGCAGACGTTCTTCCAATAATATCTATGTCGTCGGCAAACGCAAAGACTTGTACAGATTTATAAAATATGTTTCCTCTGGTATTGATTCCTGAGTCACGGATAACCTTCTCTAGTGCTATGTTGAAAAGTAGGCATGCTAGTGCATCACCTTGTCTAACCCCATTTCTAATTTCCATTGCCTCTGATAAATCTCCCTGGATTTTAACTCTTTGCATGGTTTTGTTCAGTGTAAGCAGTGAGCCTTACAAGTTTGTCAGGGATGGCAAATTCTCGCATGGCTTCAATAAGTCGTTTTCTATTTATGCTATCATATGCAGTTTTGAAATCCACAAATAGATGGTGAGTTCCAATTTCAAATTCTTTGGCTTTTTCCAAAATCTGTCGAATGCTGAATATCTGATCAGTTGTGGATCTCCCCTTCCTAAATCCACACTGATAGTCTCCGATGATGTTTTCAACAAATGGACTAAGTCTACTAAACAGAATGTTTGAAAATATTTTATATGCAGTGCAAAGTAAACTAATTCCTCTGTAATTAGAGCATTCAAGAATGTCTCCTTTTTTGTGTATGAGGCAGACTGTACTAAGTCTCCATTCGTTTGGAAGTGTCTCATTGTCCCATACTGATGAAATGATATGGTGTAATGTTTTCACCCCATCTGGTCCCGAGTATTTTATTAACTCTGGTGATACTAAGTCTGGACCAGGGGCCTTATTATTTTTAAGTTTTTTAATTCCCTCTTCGACCTCAATTAATGAGGGAGGTGTGATATTATCTTGATTGGTTTCATTTGAGCTGGGTTCTTCGGTTTGCAAACACTCAGCATTGAGTAAATCATTAAAGTGCTCGTTCCATCTTTGAAGGATTTTAATTTTATCACTCAGGATGTTTTGTTATACGTAGTCCGATTTTCCGGGGGAGAGGCAGGAGGCAGCCCCCCCCGCTCCTTTGTTATACACCCCGGGATATATGGAATATTTTGTTTACCGATTATATTTTATCATTGGATACAATGTAAATCTTTATTTTAAATTTCTGAATATTAAAGCTATCACTTTTTAATCATTATGCCGGAGATGCATGAACAAAGGATTCATACGGAAATCTATACATCTGTAAATTTTGTTTTCCTAAAAGTTACTTCTTTTGAAATCGAGAGCTGTTTTGGGGGGCTGTTAGACCATACGTCAGAGGTACATATCGAAATTTATTTACACATGGGCCCAAAATCATTCCTTATCCCCTCCCGTGCCATAGGATCAATGTTAGCTTTTTATACATTTTTGGCAGAATTTGCATCTTAAAGAACTTAATATAAGAAGCGTTTTGTGTAATTAAGTTCCAAATGCTATAAAGGGGGTGTTGGATATTTGATTCTACTAAAAACAGGTTTTCCCTTGGTTTTGGTGAACTTTTAAAAAAAAAGGTGCTGAGTAATCAATTTGAGAGGTGGGGGAAGGGGGTTCCTTGGTGCTGTTATTCGGCGCGGCCGTTTCAGCGGCAGAAATAAAATGAAAGTAAATAAAACTCTCATAATTCTTCTAAAAATTAGAAGAAGAAAAATTTGGTGCCGAAACGGGAACGGCGCCCAAACGGCCAGCGCCAAACCGTCCCATCCTGGGCGTTCCTCCCCCCGAAAAGGTTTGGAAATTTGACCCTAAAAACAGGGTTTTAACTTGTTTTGGTAAACCAAAAAAGACCTGAAAAAGGCAAAAACCAGCAGACCTTACCAACACCTTACAGAAAGTTATTTATAACATTTCAGAGAAAAGCAAATTAGAAATTATCAAAAATGTATTTAGTTCAAATTTCTTCGCGGAGCCCCTGGAAATGCTTGGCGAAGCCCTAAGGGCTCCGCGGAGCACAGTTTGAGAACCGCTGCTCTATCCGATGAGATAATTTTCAACACCCTCTAGCGGAAACTTTAGGAGTTATAATTTTAATTTGGTAAACTATGTGAGGTATGTGAAAAAAGTCAATGACTAAGTTGTAGAGCAGCATCGATTCAGTAGGCAAAGACACCTTATGCAGAAAAATATCTTGAATAAAACCCCTAAAATGCACGCTCAATTAGGTTGAATTTACGTAGATTTTCCGTTTTAAAACGTTCCTCACGAGGCAAAAATGAGAAATTTTCAATTTAATGAACTAACAATAATTTTAGTGATTTACTTAAGTCATTAAAATAAAAATTTCTCATTTTCGCCTTGTGAGGAGCGTTTTAAGACGTAAAATCTACGTAATTTCAACTTAATTGAGCGTGCGTTTTAGGGGTTTTATTCAAGATATTTTTCTGCTTAAGGTGTCTTTCCCTACTAAATCGATGCTGCTCTACAACTTAATCATTGACTTTTTTCACATACCTCTCATAGTTTTTAAAATAAAAATTATAACTCCTAAATTTTCCACTAGAGGGAGTTTAAAGTTATCTCATCAGATAGGACGTGGTCATTTTACTATACCTAGACCCCACTTTGATCAATATATCTGTAGGGGTTCTTAAGTTAAAGGGGTTGGGCCACTTCTCGTGGGACACCCTGTATAAGTTTTTGTTATTTTTGTGTGTGTGTCATCCCCTACGATTAAAATTGATAATTCGTGGTAACCAAAAATAGAGTAAAAATTTGTTATTAATCGTGTCCCTCAGACAACTTCTTTATAGTCTTTTGCAGCCCACTTTCGATGCTTTCAGGGATCACCTGTGGTCTGAATAAGAAAGTTCAAAACCACTCCAGTAAAGTGGGCCTGGGGGTTCTCCCCCAGAAAATTTTTGAATTTTAGCACGAAAAAAAAAATGAATTGAAGCGCTTCATATGGTCCCCCCTCTAGATCCGCCACGAAGTTCGAATGCCAAAATATAATCAATGTTACGGACATGGCTGAATTACCAAATAGGCAATGTAGGCAACTGCCTAGGGGCCCCGAGCCTTGATAATTTCTTTGAAACGTAATGAGTTAAAATTGAATCTGAAGATTTTTATGTGGGTCCGGTTCTAAAAGGGGATAGGGATCCATGAAGAGATCTAAATAGTTCAGAGAAGAACCTCTAAAAATGAGTTAAAATACTTCTTTTACGGGTGAAATTTTTCAAAAAACTTTCTGGGGGAGTTCCCTCAACCCCCTGTTTCAAAATTTTGGTATTTTTCTAAATCCCGTTTTATTCTTGAAAATTCTGAAAGAAAGATCCTCATCGGGTGTATCCCACCAATGGACCTCTAAATGATTTAAAACACTGCCCTATTAAGAGTTAAATTTCAAAAATAATTCTGAGAACATTTTGGAGTCAAAAACCCTTGCATTGACGCCAAATAGGTCTCCTATACTTGAAAAAACTATGGCCATAACACTATAGAAAAAATTTATCATAAATATTTTTTCGAGCAGGGTCGCTCCCCTCCTTAAAAGTTGCTATAATCCGTGCCTGAGTAAAAGTGTAATTATGAATAAAATTGCGGTACAGTGGGAAAAACATTTTAGGAGGGAAAAGGTAAGAAAAGGGCCCCGAGACTTGCAGTGCCTAGGGGCCCCGACATGGTTAATCCGGACCTGTCAATGCTCATCGCCAGGGCCGCCGAGAGCCAAGTCGGGCCCCGGGGACAAGGTTGGGAAGCGGGCCCCCAGTGATATAGGTACCTATACTTCTCATTTTGAGGTAGGGGCAAAAATTTTATGAAGTACCCCCACCCTTGTATTCATAGGCTTAATGTAATGTTTAGAATATTTCTAGACAAGATCTGAATTTCACTCAACCTTAAAATATCGTTTTCTTTTGGTAATACGATGAGAAACTAACAATAAAGGGGGTCTGGGGGTCTCCCCAGAAAATTTTTGAAAATATGTCCCTAGAAAACTGGGAATTTACTCATTTTTGGACCTTTATGTGGAAAAATTAATTTCCAAAATATTCAAAAATATATCCCTCTTAGAACTCAATATGAAAATCTTTGGGTCCCGGGCCCCCTACAGGCCCGGGCCCGGGGGACGAGAGGGGGCCCCTCCCCTCTCGTCAAGGCCTGCTCATCGCCCCTTACCGCCCAAAACAGCTTCACCGCCCCTAAGCATCCTCTCACCGCCCCCGTTGAGAATCACTGAGTGAAAGCCGAATGAATTAAAAAAGAAACTATCCCTCCATTAACAAAATCCTACTACTATTCATAAACAACACGTTCTACACACTCTCTACGGTGAAAAAAATATTCAGTGCTGTACGCAAAGTTACCACCTGCCCTTTTTCGATTGAAGAGACGAGTAGCTGTTTTTTTCTCTTTCATAATCACCTGCTCTCATTCAAGCATTGAAGAAAACCGGCCTTTCACGTATAATTAGAACAGGCCGAGTTTTTTAAGTTTATTTTATATGATACTTTTATTGTAGTACTTATGGCAAAAGACGACGATTGATGAAGGAAACCATCCATTAAAAATTGTCACAAAGTAACCCACAAATCTGATGGAATAAAAGCAGAAATTCTAAAAACTTCAAAAAACTGTTATAAATTTAATATTTTAAAACTTTCTTGGCCTTCGTGTTAATTAAAATTAATTTTTTGCAGTTTTTTAAAAGCTATGTAAAAATTTTGTTTCTTGCGAATTTTTCAATAATTAATTTCTTTAGAAGTTAATTCATCAAATCGAATTAAATCGTTTGATAAAAAGTTAGTTTCTCTAGATTGCTGACATAGGATGCGTATTTTTTTAATTAAAGGAATAAATATACTATTTATTAAGGAACGCAATTGGTAAGTTGTAATTTTACACAAATAATGTTTATTTTAAGCCTTTATTGTTTTTATTGTTTTATTAAAACTTTAAGAATGAATATTGATTTAATTTATTAAACTCTAGAATTTTTCCATTGAAACTTTATGTTGAGTTGAAATTAGTGTTAAATAAAACAGGCCATTACGCTGAAATTATATCATATTTAAGTTTGAAATTATTATACTATTTTCTTTTAGTATTGTCCACTTTGGAATTTTATAATGTGTATATGTTTAATGTATTTAGTTTAATTATTTGTCACAATGGAATTATTTTTGATTTGGTTGAAGGGTTATCTGTTGGCCTTTTGAGGATTCAATTAGACATTCTTTCCTTTAAATGTACGCATTTTGTTTTTGTTGGTTGATAATAATTCTTCGAACCCTTGTACTGAAAACTTTTCTTTAAATTTAACATTTTACCTTTTTCTCCAATATTTTCACAGCTATTATTTCTAACTGAATTTGTTATTTTCTTCTTTTGAAAAAAGGAAATTAATAAGTGGTTTTTTGGTCCGAACCCTCTTTGCATTGCTTTTTTATGTGTTTACGTCTTGGCAATTGAAAAAAGATTATTCACTGCATTTTTCTTAAAGAATGCACGATTTGAAAAATGGAATTCGAATACATCCGCAAGTATTTATTTACCACAATGTGGTTTCAGTAATCGGGTTTTTTAATTTATTGGTAAATGGTGTTCTATAATTAGTATTCATATATTATTTTTCTTCTCTGAAATAATTTTTTAAACATTATTACAGAATCCAACTTATATATCTTCCCAATATGTTTTTTCAATTGTTATTTCATTGTTATTAGCATGTGTAACATTATGTATCTTTAAGTTTTGAAAGCCCCTAGTACTATTTTAAATGTCATGTAGTAATTGAATCGTCAGTTTTAAGAAGGGAATAAGTCATAAAAATGACAAATTGACTGAATTGTCCAAGCTTTGCTCTACACATGGGTGAAAAGAGGGGGAAAATAGCTAACCCCTATAGGGAGATATCGCCCCTTGAAGTTGTGAAATCGATGTCCATTCATTGTATTTTTCAAGTTAATTTGGAGTTAAAGTTAATTTGTCTTTCTTTTCCTATTCTTTGAGCAGTAAACTAAGTTAAAATGAAATTTTCTTTTAATTTAAAATTTTTTCAAACTTTTTTTATGGAGGGAATGTTTAACTCCATTCATATTCACTCACTCCATTGATACTGCTCTAATAACTCAGTTTCACTATAATTTTGAATTTTATTTGTCTTATTCCTTTTATTTCATCCTTTTGTGGTGTAAACTAAGGAGAAATATAATTTAAATGTGAGTTTAAGGGGTTTTTAAGATTTTTTCATCAGAAAAATTTCATAAGGTTGAAGAAGGGAATCAGTCCATCAACTTATTTTGACTGTAAAATATTTTTGAATATACTTATATTTGTTTTGATGGTTGCGCTGTTTTCTAAATAGGGTTGTGAACTTGAAGTAAAAATTTGGTGATTATACAATGAAAATTCTATTACTTATACAGTTTTTTTTTCGATTTTCTCAAAACTTGGTTTTTGGACTTATTCCCTTCTTCAAACTGACGATTCAATTTTAAGGGACACTTTTGTGTCTGAGTTTTCATTCTGTCACCTCAGACCCTCCCCTTTGTGTGACGTTTTTCTATTTGGATACATTTATTCTCTTTCGACGTCAGTGGGGAATTTATTAAGAGTGTTTTCAGGTGACGTCACGACCATTTATTCTCTTCCTTGCTGTAGGTAAAAGAGTCGGTTGCTAAGGCCGTTGCTAGGTGCGGCGGTATCCGTTGCTGTCATGTGATTGCAAATGCTCCAATAGAAGCATTCCATGACCAGTTATTTTCTTTTAACTGCTATAGGTCAAACAATCTGTTGCTAAGGCCGTTGCTAGGTCCAAGTCATGTGATTGAAAACGCTCTATTATTAAATTGTTTCTTTGGTTGGTGTGTTAAAAGTTGGTTGGTGCAAAACTCCTCCTTTTTATGTTTAATTTCATTGAGATTTTTTTTTGCTGAAATTCATTTTATAGAAAAGGTCAGATTGAGAAAAGAAGCTGTTATCATATTGTAATATACCATTTTGTTAAGTACATCTTTTTACCCCATAAGTGCATGTCAGTTAAATTTTCAAAGACTTTTAAGGAAAATTTAGTCTTCCTTTCGCTCAGCCAGTCTTTAGCTCATACTTATAAACAACTTTGTCATCTACACTATTTTAAATTTCTGGCTTAGATTTATGGTTTTGTCTTTATTGGACCTTTTTTTTTTTGGTCCAATGTGTAACTTTTCTTGGTGGTACTCTTTTGTGTACCAGAATTTTGGGGGAGGTGTCCCCCCCCTTATAAAAACGACCCTGCACCTAATATTTAATTTCAAATGGAAAGTGGCTACAGTTCTTTTAGAACACAATTGGTCTTACCCAAATTTTTCTTATTTCATTCTTCAATACTAAATGTATTCAGTTCTCTGGATTATGAATTATGCGACTCTATCCCCTTCATTTCATATCTTTGAGTAATTGGTAATAGCAGGTGTCCAACACATGTGTCTGGATTCTTTAAACAGTGAAAAAACACTTTTAACAGTGTTCTTTAAACAGTGTTAATTCATACTTTTCTCTGTAACCTCACGCCCTTAGTTAAAAATGTACATGATTATTATTTATTTCTCTTTTCAAAGTAGTTCTTTTTTTAGCATCATCTTTTTATTTTGATTTTCGCAGGTGTATTACACAAATTTATGTTGCCTTTATTTAGGCATTTTCTATTTTTTTTCTTATTTTGGTTCTTTCTAAAAACCTTTCAATACGTGGAAGGTGAGTGTTCACACACACCGGTCACCGAATGGGGTACTTTCAAAAGATTTGATTTAGGGATTTACTTTCTACTTTTCTTATATATCGGTCTTATACATTGTGAAGTATTTAATAGATAACGGTTCTTTTTAATGATCACATCATTTGCGAATATTTTATTACGTATTCTGTCCACCTTAACTTATAATCGATAAACTAAGATTATACTGCACTTTCGACATTTTTTATTAAGGGATCTTTTTATATTTTTAAAGTACAAAAGCCTTTTCCTCTGAAGTTTATCATTAAGCATTTTGTCAAAGGTTCAAAATACAAGCTATAGCATGTTTTTGTAGGAATTTGTTTTCTTATATACACATACAGTCAAGTTAAAAAATATCTATTCCTTTTTTATCCATGCAAATTTTATTTGGGCAATTTTTGTCAAACAATTTTAAAGTTGTTACCAATTTCTATAAAAATGCACAACGCTATCTTAAGTAGTCCATCATATGTAATGTATTTTAATATTAGCCCTGAATATGGGCCTTAATCTCTAGCTTGAAACCTACGTTTATCATAATTATAACTGTGAGCACTGACATAACTGTTTCACACTCTCTTCTGGAGTATTAAACAACTCTATCTGTTTTAAAAATTCAAAATGGTGATTTTGTGTGACATTTAAACAGTCAAGTTTCGGGATATCACTTCCTTTTTGCTAAATTGTTTTCCCCCCTGTTATGCAATTTCGAAGTCGTGACCCATTTTCCAGAATGATACGTGACAGTCCTATGGACCCCTCTCTCTTATTGCTTCCCGTTTTTTGTAGTTGAGGGGAATGGGATAATTCTGTGCTATTGCAACGCCCTATAATAATAGGTTTATGGGACTCAACCTAGAATACCAGTTTTAAATTTAGGTTTACCATTATCGTGTCATCTTTATATTTTCATTTATAAATGTTCCACATGACATGTTTGGAGTTCTATATACCAGCTCAAGATATTCAGAGTCTTCAATTCATTTTTCTAGAATTTTGTGATTTTTTTCTTAGAATTCAGCTTTAGAACAATCAGCCATAGGATGGATGCTTACTTCAAAAACCTTTCATTTTTTCCACTAGAGACGGCTCGCTTTAATCTTTATTGATGGATTTTTCAATTTTAAAAATGTTTTATAGGATTTATTTTTATCAAACTCAGTCATAAGGTTACAGATGACTAGATTCACACAGACATTTATATCACACACCAGGTTTTACTGTATGTATAAAAGAAGTGAATCAGATAAGTGTTAAGAAAACCACTTTACTACAACTGATGTAATTTCTTTGTAAAGCAACTAAGATTTTAACTTTTTTAAGATTAAAGAATGTGCAATTTTAAAAAATATGTTTTCGTAAGTTATGGAGTTTCATAATCTTATACCATTTTTTTTCCATCCCTAAAACTTGTGCCTGAAACTCCAATCGATGGAAATCCATCGTTAAGCTGTTTACTTCGGAAGAAGATGTGGAAATTATATCGAGAGAGAAAGAATGAGGAGTAACTTTTTTTAGCTTTTATTTACGTATTGTTTTTACTCGTTAAATTTAGGTTAGGGTGGATTCAGGTTTAATATTTTGGGGCCATTTCATTATTTATTGTGAAAAATGAAATGTTTTTTTGTGAAAAAGAAATTGCTATTATTAAAAATTGCTAAATTAAAATTTGAAGCAGTGATAGTTAGCAGATGAGTGTGTAAAAGTAAAATTGACTCACAAACCAAGAAAATTGGGGAAAATTCAAATATTTTGTGAATGTTTTCTTGCAAATTATCACTAAATCTAATTTGAATTTCATGAAAGGGGAGTTTTTATGACTTTATTTTTGTGAAGGGGCATCAAAAGGGCCTCAATTTTTGTCTGGATCAACCCCTGATTTATGTGATTTGATTATCTAATTTTCTAATTAAAGATTTCTCTTTTTCTTACTCTTAAGGACTTTCTACTTTTTTCCCACAGGACAGTTTCAAATTAAGTTTCAGTTTTAGGTTAAAATTAAAAGTAAATAGAAGTTTCTCGATAATTTTGATTAGGTATCTACAATAAACTTAAATGGGAAAAATTACCTTAACCAAATTTATATTTTTTAAAAACAAATTTTAAGGAGTGGATTTTTTCTTTACCTCCTTTTCTGTTATTTCTTTTCTTACACTAAATTTATGTTACATAATATTTCTTCCCTACAGGAGTGAGATATTAGATTTTGCCAAGAGTAATTAAAAAACTAACGTAATATTTGATAATTAACCTGCAGTCACATCGTTCTACATTTCATACGTGGGAATCTTTATAGGAGGTAAATATATATTTAGAAATTTCCAGTCCGTATTATTTTTGTTACTCTTTCTTGTTCAAATTAAAAATGTTTCTGTATCTATCATTTTTTATAAATAAGTATCCTTAAAATGTAATTAAAAGAAAAGCAGTTTTCATATGCTCTTGGAAAATGAAAGGAATATAATGCTTCATCAATGAGTTTTTGTTTTGAGGTCTCTCTTTGTTACCCTCTGCAATCTATATCTGTTGAGTAAAACTTTTTGATAGCTCTTCAGATTCAAAAAATATTACTTAATTTTGTTTCTCGTAAATTATGCTTTATAGTTCACAATATATAGTTTCATATAGCTTTTTATACTGAATGTTCTTTAACAGATACCTATACTTCTAACATTTTTATAGTATTTCGTGATTTTTTTTCTGAGAATTCAGCTTTGGAATAATCAGCCATATCAGATAGGATGGTCACTTTTGTGTCTGAGTTTTCATTCTGTCACCTAAAAGAGGACTCTCTCTCCTATGTGTGTGACATATTTATATTTCTTATATTATTTGAACATTTATTTCTTTCGACGATGACAATGGGGAGTTTATTCGTATTATTATAATGTTCCAGGTTGGCACATTGAAAGAGTTGGTTGTTACAAAACTCATGATTTTAAAAAATTTTCATTTTGATTTCCTTGTTTTATGAAATTTATTTATTTTCCTAGAAAAAAAATTTATAGCTAGAAAAAAAATTGAAATTTGATTTGTAAAAGTTGTGTTTTAACTCATTTTTAGAAACGTTTTGAGTCTGAGGGGGGCATTTTTCAACACTATTCCCATTACTTTTTGACCCAAAATGTCAAAATTTTGGGAATTTCCTGAAAATAAACACTGAATACCCCATTTTGATACTAATGGGAGGTATGGGGGTCCTCCTCCAGAAAAAAATTTTGAAATTAGACATATAAAAGTTGGATTTTTACTCATTTTGAGAACCTTTTCGGGTCTCCAAGGGTTCCACTCTCCAGAGTGCCACCTCCCAGGATCCGCCACTGCCCTTTATCCATCTTTGAGCCTCCAACTCCAGATTCTTAACTCAGTGTAAAAAAATGCAACTTAATTATGGTGGAGACTTAATTATATTTAATTCAAAGGTAGCGAATGTTGACCTAATGGAGTTTCTCTGCTCGGAGGCATCAGTGGGGATGACCCATGATGCCCTGAGACTGTCTCGTGCAGTGTATGCTGGGGGAACTCGGGTTGTGAAAGAGCCCACCACTCGGTGGAGCAACCTGTCAGGTCTCTTCAGAGGCTGGAGTGTACGGGCCTTCCGGGGGTCGTGGGACGCAACAATTTCGAAAGTACCTGCATCCGGAGAAGCTTCGGGTCAGCAGTTACAGTTTGCAGCTTACTGCTACTAGCAGAGAGATAATGAAATCATCAAGGAACAATGCAAATATTTGCACTTGTTTTAATTAAATAAACAAAAACGGAAATGGCTTCCAAAAATTATTGCGAATTGTAGGCATGAATGCTAAATGAAAGCACAATTATTCGCTTTATTTAGGCATTTCGCTATTTTTTCCTATTGTAGTTCTGTCTAAAATCTTTCAACATATGAAATTTTATAATATATGTGTGTATGTGCTCAATTTTTACTTTTTTTCGTTAGACTTTTTATTCTTTTTCCTCTTGGTTTTAAATGGAGTGTTAAATCTTTGGCAAATAACTGTGTTTTCTATGATCACATCAGTTTGCGAATGTTTTCTTATTAGTTATTCCAGCTATTCTTCCATTGGTTTCCTTATAAACTATAGAGTCAAGTAAAAGGATATCTATTCCCTATTGATCCATGTAGATTTAATTTGATAAGGTGTTATTTTTGTCGAGCAATTTTAAACTTGTGACCAATTTTCTATAAAAAGGCCTAATGCTTATCTTGAGTAGTCCATCATATACAATCTCTTTTCAAAGCCAATCTCTCTAGTTTGAAATCTACGTTTGTGACCACTGACAATAATTGTTTCACACCTTTGGAGTTCTAAACAACTACATCTGTTACAAAGATTGTGATGATTTTCCTGGATGTTAAGCAATTATGGAATTTTGCTTACCAGTATGGAAATTTTTCCTTGAGATTTTAGAAAATATGGCAATACAGGAGAAAAATGGGGGGGGGTCAGACCACCCTCTTTGTGCGTTTAGATTTCATTCTTTATAACTCTCAGTAAATGGTGGAAGCCAGAAGAATAATGACTTTATTAATTTATTATTAAAGATTTACCTAAAGTTTGAAAGAAGGAAATTTCAAATGATCTTTCTATTGTTTTGTTCTTAAAAAGTTCACTTATTTCTTTATTTTTTTCTGTCTAAAAGTATTTCTTTCTCTTACTTTGGTGGTTTCCAGGTGACTAATGCACAACACATTAATCTTTTTAATCATTTCTTAAATTTCATGTCATTATCAGCCTTAATCTAACTAATTTTCTGAGGATGTCATTTCGATTGAATTAAGTTTCCTTTTCAAGAGATTCTTTTTAGATTTAGAAAAATGTTTCAATTGAATTAAGTTTCCTTTTCAAGAGATTTTCTTTTTAGATTTAGAAAAATGTTTCACCTCTTTCAGAAAAATGTTTCTACATCTTTGGAGTTCTATATAACAGCTCATAATATTCAGAGACTTAAATTTATTTTTCGAGTATTTTTTGATTTTTTTTCCTTAGAATTCAGCTTTAGAATGAGCAGCCATACAGATAGGATGGATCCTTACTTCAAAAACCTTCCCATTTTATAAATTCATTCATAAGTTTACATTATTTTGTTGTTAAATAAGGTTGAGTAGCTTTTTATGAAACTATTTTAACTCCAGTTTTCACTAAGACTTTGCATTATTCTATGGATCTTCTTTTTTGACCACAAATTTTTTTTCTCCTTTAAAGAAGGCATGCTTGAATCTTTATTGATGGATTTTTTATGAAATGTTTTATAGAATTTATTTTTATCATACTTTCTTTCTTATTTATATCTATTAAGTATCAGGTTTTACTGAGAGAAAGCTGCTTAACTTCTACTGTAATTTCTTGATAAAACAATTAATATTTTTTAAAAATTTTAAAGCATATTTAAAGTTTTATAATCTTACCATACTTATTTTTTCAATCCCAAACTTGTGACTGAGGCACCATTCAATGAAGACGTTTGCTGCCGTAGAAGATATGGAAATTATATCAAGAGGAAAACAAAATGAAGTGACTTTTTTATTTTATTTATATCTAATTTCGGAATTATTTTTATTTAGATAAATTTAGTTGGATTATCTAATTTTCAAAGAAAAGATTTACCTCTGTTTAAGTAAGGAATATATTCACAGGAGATATATTCTGAAACAACTTTTTAAGGACCATTTTCTTCTTTATACTATCTCTCTTTTTTTTTCTTATTCTACCTTTCTTACATTAAATGTATGTTATATTTCTTCCCTAGAATACTAGGACGGATATTTGATTCTGGTGGGACAATTGAGTAAATAAAAAAATTACTCATTTAAGAATTAACCTGGAGTCCCATCTTTCAACATTTCATAGTGTTGAAATCTTCCCCAAGGAAAGGTAAATTTTTAATCACAAATTTCCAGTCAAGTATTTTTTGTTACCCTTTTTTGTCCAAGTTAAAAATGTTTCTGTATCTATCATTTTATTAAACAAGTATCTCCGAACTGCTTTTTAAAGAAGGAGATTTTATATGTTCTTCAAAAATGAAAGGAATAATAGTAATACTAGTAATATTGCTTGGTATGAGATTTTGATTTGAGGTTATAGTTTATTCAGAGATCACTTTCTGCGGAGTTAAACTTTTTGAACATTCTTCAGATTAAAAAAATATTAACATATTTTGCCTCACGTTAAGTCTGCTTTAGTAGTTCAAAATTGATTGTTTCAGCTATAGCTTTTTATACTGAATGCTCAGCATTCTTTAACTTATTTCTTACTACGAGGCTGTTTGCCTCGATGGCTCGAACCATTCTTTAACAAATGAATAATAATTCATTTAAATTCATTTTTTTTTCATTAAATGAATAATGAATGATTTAGGATGAATGATTAGGATTTTAATGAATGATTTCAGGATCTTATTCAAACCACTATTGGGGTGTTCTGGTAGGGATATTCGCTGATGGGAATTTCCACTGGAATCTTTTATTCAAGGTGTAGTTCGGATCAAGCATCAGTGGAATAAACAAACTTCCCTGTAATGTATCTGCACCTGTAAGCCGTGAGTTTTTTTTCTGAATTCATTTACTAACAATTCAAGTGTGGCACGAGGGAGACCCGCGAGCTTTGGGGGGAGGATATGGAGTATTATTTTGTTCTGATTATGTGTATGTGTAATGTCAGTGATATTTCCAAATATGCTACACTTTTTAAATACTATAGGTTATAGAGAAAGAATGCAGATAGTTCCTGATATTTGAGAAGGATAACAGTATTAGAAGTAGTTTAAATTTTATAATATTCGAGATATCACTTAATTTTATATTAGTCAATGGCCAAATTAGGTACTTAAAATATTAACAACAGCCAAGAGCTGTTAAATATTTAGCTTATTTTATTATTATAACTTAATGATATTTTTTTTTAATTCTTAAATGTTAGGTTCCCATGCTGTAAAAAGAATAATTTTATAAGGCCAAACAAATTAATGTTAACGGATAGTTAATCATTATAAGGCATTATCTGGATTGTGGATATTGTCTAGATAGAGTGAATCTCGATTGAGTAGGGAGTAAAACTGTTTGTTATTTATAATAAAGTATTTGTATATTGCATTTCTATTCTGTTAACTGCATTTCTGTTGTCTCATCCTACAACACAAACACAAAACACTTGTTAATATAATTTCCTTTCCAGCTGTTCCTGGGGGTGAGTTTACTTTTTATTTTAGGGGTTAGGGTCAGCTCCAGTAGTCTCCCCTGCCTCTGTTGATCAATACTAACATTTCAGTGTTGGAAACTTGTTTTTCATGCAGGAGATAAACAAACTACAGGATTTATTATCGTACTGAGAAAAGATCTTAAATGTCCAAAAAAAAGGGTCGGAGCACTTTTTATGGACGAAATGTCGAATAATTTTCTGAGGGAGGGAAGTGGGACAATCCTGAGATAGATTGGATCAAATTAGCCAGAAACTAGAAAATGGGGTTAGTTTGGGCGCAGCCAAGAACATATATACGGAACGGTCAGTTTGAGGAGTTACTTATTTTTTCCCATCAATGAAAACTTGAACAGGAACCTTTTGAAAAATACTTCTTCTCAATGACCTTGAATGTTTGTTTTCAAGAGTAAAAATCACTTTATAACATATTTTAAAGTAAAATGTCAGGTATTTTACCATTCCCTTACATTTTAACTCAAAGTCAGTATAAAGAGTTTTTATTTTACAATTTCTATCCTAAAAATCCGCAAAAATTTATTAGTATATACTAGAGTGACTTTGATTATATGATATTTTTTATATTTGTATTTAATGTTTCCATTTTATCTGTGCTTCCATTAGTTGTAGGAATCATACTGTTATTGTCTTCCATTGTATGCAAAATGTATTTATTCTTTTTAATATGTATTACTTTGTAAACGTACCAAAAACATGCCACCTTGTGTTTAGAACAAGGAATTTATGTTGCAATGCGTACAGTTAGTCATAAAACATCAAAGCCCATACATTGCAGGAAACTAAGAACCACTGAAATTCTATTATATGTGGGCCATATTTTTATTTACTGAATCAGAATATCTGTGCTACAGTTTCATTTCGTTCACGGTTTTCATTCGTGTTTTATTTACATGAGGCACATTTCTTAAGATGTAAATTGTTCCCTTTGGTGATCATGTGTGACAAAAAAACTCTGCTAATGATATTTTTAATGGAATGAAATTCTTATTATGGTGTAAGCTTCAGGGCACTGTTAAAAGCAAACACAGTCGCTTATTGTTTTCAGCCAAAACTCAATCTGATTCTTTGCGTTTGATTTTCGTCCATTACTCTATTATTTCTCCATAAAATGGTTTTAAAATATTTTTTATGCATCTAGTTAATGTTTTTAAAAATTTCCTATCCTGTATTATACTATGTATCATATTGATTAGAAATCAATGTTAAGCAATGGTGATTTTTTACCCTGTATGTTGCATGAACTTGGTAAACAACGAACCAACTAACTACATAAATATGGTAATTCAAACTCTTTTTATCAGGAATTAACCTTCATCTTTGATAAACTTGTTCTTGAATTCCAGTGTTAAAGTATCTTAAACCAGACATGTTCCCCCTGTATTAGTAGAATCCTATATAAGGAATATTAGTGAAATATTTTATGCTTATCTCTTTTTCTGTTCTACTTGCTATTAAACAGGTGATAAATAACTATTTTCCAGATCCTATTTTCAGATTATTTGTGAGCAAATACTTGTGAAGTTTTTTTTCCAGCATCCCAAGGACTGAAGTTTTTAAAAAGTTAGTATTGGAAGTTGGCATTCCTGAGAAGAAGAAAATTTGCTCTGTCCCGCCTGATATGGTAATAACTCTTTAAACTTTTGAGTCTGCACTTAATTTGTTTTCATGAAACAATATAGGGATATAAGTTTTTATTAAAATAACACTTTTAAACTCTGAACGAAATGCGGTTGATCACTGAATTTAAATAATTCAATTAATGTTTAAAATTGGTTGTCATGTTCTCAAATAACACTTTCACTCACACTATAGTTATCTATAATTTCAAGTTTATATAGGATAAAATTATTTACGTCCATAAAGGGTCGAATGAAACTTCAATATCAGTTTCCTTGCAGATAGGAATAAATATGTGACAATTTCAGTTTTTATGCTTGGAAAATTTTAATGTGTTTTCAGCACAGGATAACCATTTTCTAAACCCTATTTTCAGATTATTTGTGAACAAAGTAAAAAGTATTGTAATACTTTTTTCCAGCATCCCCAATCCCCTGGACTGAAGCTTTTGGAAAAGAGTGTAATACGGTATCTGAAGGTAATACCTCTTTTAAATTTTATTTCTCTTATGCACTTAATAATTTCCATTCAGGTACGAGAATTATGCGTCAGTTTCTCCTTTAGTTAGAACTTTTAAACTTAGAAATATTTATTTGTTCTTTGAATGTAAATTAAATCTACCTTAAAATTGATTGTTAAGTTCGAGTAATATACAGGGCGCTTACAAGTCTGGAAATTTTTTTGTTAGATTTAAGAGAATGCGACGGCTGAAATAAAATTTTAAGTTCACTATTTCCTCAAACACAAAATTCATATACTAAAACAATTTCTACTCCATAAGATGATCCACTCAAATCATCTTAGTGTTTAGCTTTTATTCTAGATTCTATACCTAGTTTAGCATAGAATTGCCTAATTTCTGGAGGAGCCAAAATATCCTTCGAAAATCCCAGATTTTTGCACCAGGAGAGAGGACCAAAAGTTATTCGTAAGCCTCTCCCATGCATGTTGAATAGACGCAATATAGCTTTTTAATATTACTTGTACATATAGACTTGGCCTTTTATGATTAAATTAATACGAAAAAAAATTTCATTAATAGCGTTTAAATACAAAAAAGGGGGCTGGGGTTCTTCGCCAGGACATTTTTTGGAATTTCAACCCTAAATATCAGGGTTTTTACTCGTTTTGGTAGACCTAGTCCGAGTTTTGGATACGTTCTGCACATAATTAAATATTAAATTGGAGGGGGCATGTTCTTTTAGTACTCTTGTGCTTTGTAATACTTTTACTTTTAGCCTACTCTCGTACTTGTGCACTTAAGTACATGTGCACTTTGACGCTTACACACTTTTTACATCTTTGAGTAATTATGTCCAACATCGGCGCGTAGATTCTGTACACAGTGTGAAAAGTGTTCAAGAAAATCAGATTTTCGTATATTTTCCTCCATAACATAAAACAATGTTTTTATAGCAAGGGAAAAAATAGGTTGGGCTGCCTTTATATTTAATTATTTTCTTAAATTATTTTAGGTCTGATGTAAGAGTGCAAGGTAGAGGGATAGATACTTTCAAAATATTTGATTGATGGTTTCAGTTTTTATTTTTTCATCTTTCTTTCTTATGCATTAATTTGGTCAGATAAATACATTGCGAAATCCTTGCAAATAAAGGTCCTTTAATACATTAATATTTTCGAATGTAATTTATGATATCCATTTTAACTGATAGTCCATAAACTAATATTTTACAATATCCTTTCGACGTTTTTTATTAAGGTGTCGTTTTCGGTTTTTAAAAAACGTAATGCAAAAGCAATTTCCACCGAAATTTATCATAAAGCATTTTGTGAGAGGTTCAAAATATCAGCTATCAGGAATTTCACAAGAAATTTGTTTTCTTATCCAGTCAAGTTAAATGATATCTATTCCTTTTTGATCCATGCAAATTTCGTTTGAAATGAGGTATTTGCATGAGTGAGGGATTTGCTTGATTTTATACTTTTTCGATACATTATGGTCTAAAACTCCTAAATTTCGGATTTTTAAATTCAAAAATGTGTTTTAAATAATTTAAAATTCAATTTTATTTTTGCTAAAACGTCAGAAAAGTCACGGTATCCGAAAACGGGCTTCTACTGGATTTGACGTCACAGCGCATGAAAACCATTGTGTTTTCTGTGTTCACGTGATCAGAAAACGGGCTTCTATTGGATGTGACCTCACAGCGCATGATTTGTGATTCGAAAGTGTTTTCGCGCCCAAATAAAAAACGAAATTTCAAAAATTCATATCTCAGAAACTAGGCTACGAAAATACTTGATGTAAACGTCATTCTTCATGGTTTTTTATCTACTATTTTAATAAAATTTAATCTCAAAACGTGAGAATACCTCATTGAACTATTTTTCTCCAGCAATTTTTAAGTTGTGACCAATTTTCTATACCAATGCAAAATGCTATCTTAAGAAGTCCATCATAAACAATATCTTTTAATAATAGCCCTGTATATGGGCCTTAATCTCTAGCTTGAAATCTACGTTTACCATTATACTGTGACCACTGACATAACTGTTTCACACTTCTGGAGTATTGATCTATCTGTTTAAAAAATTCAAAATGCTGGTTTTGTATGACATTAGTTCTTAAACATCAGTCGAGTTAAGGGTTATAACATTTCCTTTTTGCTCTATGCAAATTTTATTTTATGAGATATTTTTTCCTTTTCATGCAATATCGAAGTTATGACCAATATTCCAGAATGATAACTAGCAATATATTATGCATCAGTCTGTCTTGTTGTTTCCTTTCCCGTTTATTGTAGTTGAGGGGATAAGATAGCTAAGTTGAAAAATGTCTATTCCTTTCTTATCCATGCAAATTTTATTTGGGCTATTTTAGTCAAACAATTTTAAAGTTGTGATCAATTTTCTATAAAAATGCAAAATGCTATCTAAAGTAGTCCGTCATAAAACAATGTCTTTTCATAGCCCTATGCATATGGACCTAAATCTATATAGCTTGAAATCTACGTTTATTATGAACGTAATGTTTATTATGTTACGTGAATTATTGTGACCACTAACATAACTGTTTCAAACTTCTGGAGTATTAAACAGCTCTATCTGTTTCAAAAATTCATAATGCTGGTTTTTGTGTGTAATAATAGGTTTATAGGCTTCAACCTAGAATTTAAGTTTAAAATTTAGGTTTTCCATTATATAAATGTTCCACATGTTTGGAGTTGTATATACCAGCTCAAGATATTCAGAATCTAAAATTCATTTTTCTAGAATTTTGTGTGATTCTTTCTTAGTATTCAGCTTTAGAACAATCAGCCATATCAGATGGGATGGATGCGTACTTTTCCATTTTTTCCGCTAGAGACAGCTCTCTTTAATTTTTATTGATGGATTTTTCAATTTTATAGGATTTATTTTTATCAAAATAAGTCATAAGATCACATATTTCTTATTTAAATCACATACCAGGTTTTACTGTAGAAGAGAAACATATAAGTGTTAAGAAAACCACTTAACTACAACTGATGTAATTTCTTTGTAAAGCAACTATGATTTTAACTTTTTTTAAGATTACACAATGTGCAATTTTAAAAAATAAGTTATCATAAGTAATAGAGTTTTATAATATTATACCATTTTTTCCATCCCAAAAACTTGTGCCTGTGAAACTCCATTCGATGGAAATCCATCGTTAAGCTGTTTACTTCGGAAGAAGATGTGGAAATTATATATCAAGAGGAAAAGAATAAGGAATAACTTTTTTTAGTTTTTATTCCTTTCTAATTTACGTATTCTTCTTACTTAGTTAAATTTAGGCGATTATCTAATTTTGTAATTAAAGATTTCCCTTTTTCTTACTAAAGACTTTTTACTTTTGGTTCAATTCCGTTAAAGGTCCCGCTAAATAACACCATGCTCTTTAGGTCACCAAAAAGTAGAAATATTGCTAAATAATTTCAAACTCATGGATTAAAATGCTTAGTTAGATCAATAACTGTTCAGTTTATCAATAAAAATTAGAAAAATTTGTCGATATTTGAATATTTATGGCGTTCATAAAAACATGGTGATATTTAGCGGGACCTTTAACAGTTTCAAATTTAGTTTTAGTTTAAGTTAAAATGAAAAGTTAAGGGGTCATAGGACTGTTAAATCTTCAAAAAATTCGATTGTTTGAAAAAAATATATGTTATTCTGTATACAGTTCTGCTTCATTTAAAACAAACCCCATAAAAAAATTCCAATTATTTATAAAGTTATAGCCAAAAATGTATGTAAACTAAGCCCCCTAATTGTAAACAAACGCAACTTTAAAGTCATTTTTCTCAGAACGTGTTTTTTTCAGCTTGCGCGCATGATTATTTTTTAACTAATGTATATATAAGTATGAAACTTCCAGGATTTATTAATTTCATTATTATCTTCAATATCCACCAACATTTTCATCCATTTTCAATCATTTTGTATATTTTAATCATGATAAAAGTCTGAAAATTATGCCCATATTTGAATAGCTAAAACTATGTCATTTTAAAAATATTAAATATTCTCTAAAATAGTTAAATGCTGCTGGAATATATAATAATAATCATCTACTTTAATTGTATGTAAAAATAATTCACTCATATTGAACTGTTTGGAATCAATCATGCGCGCAAGCTCATGGTGTATGAAAAACCGCTATCAAACATGCTTTTTTCGATAGTCTATTTCATATTATTTAAAAAATATATTTAGTTTTAAAAATATTATTCATATTCATGAAGAGTAGTTCTTTCTAAATATGAAAACAGAACAACTTTATAAAATTTAGTTTAGGATATATTTAATTTAAAAAATTTGTAAAGTTGTTTTCACTGCTTTTCTTGTTAAGAGTCCTATGACCCCTTAAGTTAATATAATGTTAAATGATAGTTAAGTTAATATAATGTTAAATGATAGTTAAGTTAAAATGTATAAATAATATTTCTTCCCTACAGAAGTGAGATATTAGATTTTGCCAAGAGTAAATAAAAAAATCAACGTATGTGAGAATTAACCTGCAGTCACATCGTTCTACATTACATAGAGTGGGAATCTTCCATAGAGGTAAACTTATGTTAAGAAATGTCCAGTCAATATTATTCTTGTTACCCTTTCTTGTTCATATTAAAAATGTTTTTGTATCTATCATTTTAAAAAAATAAGTATCCCTAAAATGTAATTAAAAGAAAAGTAGTTTTAATATGTTCTTGGAAAATGAAAGGAATATTAAACTTGATTAATGAGTTTTTGTTTTGAGGTCTCTCTTTGTTACCCTCTGAGATCTGTTTCTGTTGAGTAAAACTTTTTTATAGTTCTCCAGATTCAATAAATATTACTTATACAAATACACATATAAATATTGACGACCAACAACAGGCGTGAAGCCCAACTAGGTTGGTCCATTCAACTCAAACTACCGGATTCCCAGTAAATGTCAATTTTATCCTTAAATTCCTTTATTCCATTGGAACTTTTATCAATTTAAAAAGTTGAATCAAATCCCACCTAACCCTTCTTTTCTCTAGAGTGAACATATTTAACTTCTTTAATCTTCCCTCATAGCTTAAGGATATATCCGTGATCATTTTGTTTAACCCTATGCTGAAACCTTTAAATTAAATCTATGTCTTTCTTGAAATATGGAGACCAGAATTGAACCGCATACTCCAGATGAGGCCTCACCAAACCTCTGCACAGAGGCAAGATTATGTTCCCAGTCCTTGAAGAGATAGTTTTTTTTGACTTAATTTTGTTTCTCGTAAATTATGCTATCGTAGTTCACAATGTATTGTTTCATATACAGCTTTTTATACCGAATGTTCACCACTCTTTAACAAATACCTATATTTCTACATTTTTATATTTTGTGATTTTTTTTCTGAGAATTCAGCTGTGGAATAATCAGCCATATCAGATAGGATGGTCACTTTTTAGTCTGAGTTTTCATTCTGTCAACTAAAGGAGGACCCTCCCCTATGTGTGTGACATATTTATATTTTTTCTATTATTATTGGAACAAATACATTTATTTTTTTGTTTTTGAAGACAAAGGGGAGTTCATTTTTGTTGTTAAAATATTCCAGGTTGGCATATGGAAAGAGTTGGTTGCTACAAAGCGCTTAGTTTTTTTAATGTTCATGGATTTTGCTGAAATTAATTTTGTAGCAAACTCCAGATTGAGATAAGAAGCTTTTATCATATTGTAATATCATTGTTCTTATATATACCTATATATATTCTTATATCATATGTTCTTATGTGACTTTTTTACCCAGGAAGTCCATGATACTTAAATTTTAAATGATTTTTTAAGGGAAGTTTAAAGTCTTCCTTTTTCTCAGCATTCTTCTCTTAAATTCACTATTTAATCTAATTTTTAATTTCTCTTTGTTTTTGTCTTTATTTGGTTTTTTTCTGGTCCAATGATGCATAAGAAACTTTTCTTAGTGGTGCACCACAAACAGCTGAAGACAATTCCATCATTGATCTTTTTCTAAAGAGTTTAAAGGACACTAAATTAATATATGGTTGGCCTAAAAAGGCATTTTCGCTAAAAGTGAGGGTCCTCCGTAAATTTTTTTTTTGGAAATTTTACCCTAAAATACAGGGTATTTTCTAGTTTTGGTGCACCATGTCCGAATTTCGGGGAGGGGCAGGACCCTCTTGGCCAACCATATAGGCCCATGGACCTAATTCAAATGGAATGCGAGGGCGCATGTTCTTTTAGTACTTTTGTTCTTTTATTTTATTCTTCCATTGGTAAAAGGTATTTATATTTTCCTCAATAATGAGGTTTTTACGAATCATGTGACACATCCATTGACCATTTGACTTTTGCTTTCCTGTAACTAAACAAAAAATTGTCCTTTTCTTGAATTGTCACGCTGTTGCTTTATGTGGGATCTGATCTGTGTAAGTCTGTTGTTGTCTTTTATACCACTTGGAATATCCATAAGAAGTGAGGTCAATAAATGACAGGAGTCCGACTTGTTCCTCATGAGATATGATAAATACTGCCACTATCTATCGTCACCTCCACAAATTTTCCATGTCTCTGAAGGGGAGGGAAATAGTCTTGTTGTTGTTGTTTTATGCCACTTGGAATATCCAAGCTCCACCGCAAAGCGTACAGGATTTAAGGCAAAGGGGTGTGGCTCCTGAGAAAGTCAGGCCTATGAATGGCAGGAGTTTGACTTTAGCCTCGGATGATAGATACTCCCACTATCTCTCGTCACCTCCACTATTTTTCCATGTCTCTGAAGGGGAGGGAAATAGTATTCTGACACCTGGACCCGAGGTAAACTGATGCGTCAGGACCGACCTCAGAACTTTCTGACCCACAGATTTAACGATCGCGTATACTGAGTGATGGGTCTTTTAGTGGTGTCGGGAATCGAACCCGATCCCAAAACCACTAAGCTTAATAGTAGACTTGATTATGGTGGAGACTTAATTATATTTAATTCAAAGGTAGCTATTGTTGACCTAATGGAGTTTCTCTGCTCGGAGGCATCAGTGGGGATGACCCATGATGCCCTGAGACTGCCTCGTGCAGTGTATGCTGGGGGAACTCGGGTTGTGAAAGAGCCCACCACTTGGTGGAGCAACCTGTCAAGTCTCTTCAGAGGCTGGAGTGACGGGCCTTCCGGGGGTCGTGGGACGCAGCAATTTCGAAAGTACCTGCATCCGGAGAAGCTTCGGGTCAGCAGTTTGCAGCTTACTGCTACTAGCAGAGAGATAATGAAATCATTAAGGAACAATGCAAATATTTTTACTTATTTAATTTAAACAAAAAAACTTATAGGATTTTCCAAAAATTACTGCGAATTGTAGGCATGAATGCTAACTGAAAGCACAATTATTCGCTTTATTGAGGCATTTTCGCTATTTTTTCCTATTGTAGTTCTGTATTAGCTATTCAAGCTATTCTTCCATTTGTTTTTTTTACAGTCAAGTAAAAGGATATCTATTCCTTTATGATCCATGAAATTTTATTTGATAACGTGTTATTTTTGACATGAAATTGTGACCAATTTTCTATAAAAATGCGTAATGCTATCTTGAGTAGTCCATCATATACAATATCTTTTCAAAGCCAATCTCTATAGTTTGAAATCAACGTTTGTGACCACTGACAATAATTGTTTCACACCTTTGGAGTTCTAAACAACTACATCTGTTACACAGATTGTAAGGATTTTCCTGGATGTTAAGCAATTATTGAATTTCGCTTTCCAGTATGGAAATTTTTCACTGAGATTTTAGAAAACATGAGAACTGAGAAAAATGTTTTAGTTTATTTTTTCCTCTCCAAGTAAGACCCTTTTTGTGCGTTTAGATTTTATTCTTCATAAATCTCAGTAAATGTTGGAAGTCAAAAGAAATAAGGTCTTCATTAAATTTTGAAAGGGGAATATATTTCAAATAATCTTTCTATTGATTTTGTTCTTAAAAAGATCACTTATTTCTTATTTTTCCCCTGTCTAAAAGTATTTCTTTCTCTTACTCTGGTGGTTTCCAGGTGACTTGTGCACAACACATAGATCTTTCGATTCATTTCTTTATTTTAATGTCATTATCAGCCTAAATCTAACTAGTTTTCTGAATATTTCATTTGAATTAAGTTTCCTTTTTAAGAGTTTACTTTTACATTTTGATAAATGTTTCAACCCTTTGGAGTTCTATACAACAACTCATAATATTCAGTCTCTCCATTTTTTATCATTTTTATAACTGTTCTTTTGTGATTTTTATTTCTTAAAATTGAGCTTTAGAATAATAGTCCATATCAGAAAGGACGGTTGCTTACTTGCTTACTTCAAAAACTTTTCCATTTTAAAACCTCATTCATAAGTTTAGATTATTGATGTTAAATATAGTTGAAGCTCTTTATGACACTATTTTAATCCTAGTTTTCACTCTGACAACACTTTGCATCTTCTTTTTTTTCTCCTTTAAAGAAGGCTCGCTTTAATCTTTATTAATGGATTTTTTACTTTAAGAAATGTTTTATAGGATTAATTTTAACAAACCAAGTCATACATTTTCTTTCTTATTTATATCTATTAAGTATCACGTTTTACTGTTAGAAATCTGCTTAACTACTACTGTAGTTTCTTTATCAAAAATTAATATTTTTATAGATTTTAAAGGATATTTAACGTTTTATAACCTTACATAATCTTTTTTTCAATTCCAAACTTGTGACTGAGGCACCATTCGATGAGGATCCGTTGAAGATGTTTTTTTTGCAGTTAGAAGATATGGAAATTATATCAAGAGGAAAACAAATAAGAGTGAGTTTTTTATTTTATTCATATCTAATTTCGGTATTATTATTATTTAGTTAAATTAGCTGATTATCTAATTTTCTAAGAAAAGATTTACCTATGTAAGGAATTTATCCGCAGGAAACAATTTATGAAAACAACTTTTTAAGGAGCATTTTATTCTTTAAATACCTCTCGTTCTTTTTCTTGTTCTACATTTCTTACCATAAATGTCTAACTTATATGTTTTTCCTTAGAAGACTAGGATGGATATTTGATTCTGGTGGGACAATTGTGTGTGTAAGTATATAAAAAACTTACTCATTTAAAAATAAACTTGGAGTCGCATGGTTCAACATTTCATAGTGTTGAAATCTTCCTCAAGGAAAGGTAACTTTTTATCACAAATTTTCAGTCAATATTTTTTGTTACCATTTCTTCTTAAACTTAAAAATGTTTCTGTGGTTATCATTTTCTTAAAAAGGTATCTCCGAACTGCTACTTAAAGAGGGAGATTTTATATGTTCTTCAAAAATGAAAGGAATTAATAGGAATAATGCATCATATGGAGATTTTATTTCGAGGTATCTATAGTTTATTCTGAGATCACTTTCTGCGTTGTTAAATTTTTTGAACATTCTTCAGATTAAAAAAAATATTAACCCATTTCGTCTCACGTTAAGTCATCTTTAGTTAGTTCACAATTGATTGTTTCAGCTATAGCTTTTTATACTGAATGCTCAGCATTCTTTAAATTATTTCTTACTACAAGGCTGCTTGCCTCGATGGCTCGAACCATTCTTTAACAAATGAATAATAATTCATTTAAATTCATTTTTTTTTCATTAAATGAATAATGAGTGATTAATAATTACAGGATCTTATTCAAACCACTATTGGGGTCCTCTGGTAGGAATATTCGCCGATGGGAGTTTCCACTGGAATCTTTTATTCAAGATGGACTTCGGATCAAGCTTTTGTGGAATAAACCAACTTCCCTGTAATGTATCTGCACCTATAAGCCGTGAGTTTTTTTCTGAATTCATTTACTAACAATTCACGTGTGGCACGAGGGAGACCCGCGAGCTTGGGGGGAGGATATGGAGTATTATTTTGTTCTGATTATGTGTATGTGTAATGTCAGTGATATTTCCAAATATGCTACACTTTTTAAATACTATAGGTTATAGAGAAAGAATGCAGATAGGCCCTGATATTTGAGAAGGATCCAGGTAACATTATTACCAGTAGTTTATATTTTATAATATTCGAGATATCACTTAATTTTATATTATTCAATGGCCAAATTAGTTAATTAAATATTAACAACATCCAAGAGCTGTTAAATATTTAGCTTATTTTATTATAATAACTATTATATATATTTTTAATTTATAAATGTTAGTTTGCATGCTATTATGTGGCCAAACTAATTAACTTTAACGGATAGTTTATCATTATAAGGCATTATCTGGGTTGTGGATATTGTCTAGGTAGAGTGAATCTCGATTGAGTTAGGAGTAAAAATGTTTGTTATTTATAATAAAGTATTTGTATATTGCACTTATATTCTGTTAGCTGCATTTCTGTTGTCTCATCCTACAACACAAACACAAAACACTTGTTATTATAATTTCCTTTCCAGCTGTTCCTGGGGGTGAGTTTACTTTTTGTTTTAGGGGTTAGGGTCAGCTCCAGTAGTCTCCCCTGCCTCTGTTGACCAATACTAACATTTCAGTGTTGGAAACTTGTTTTTCATGCAGGAGATACAACAAACCATAGGATTTATTATCGTATTGAGAAAAGATCTTAAATGTCCAAAAAAAAAGGGTCAAAGCACTTTTTATGGCCGAAATGTCGAATAATTTTCTGAGAATTTTCGAATTTTCTTTAGCCAGAAACTAGAAAATGGGGTTAGTTTGGGCGCAGCCAAGAACATATACGGAACGGTCAGTTTGAGGAGTTACTTATTTTTCCCATCAATGAAAACTTGAACAGGAACCTTTTGAAAAATACTTCTTCTCAATGACCTTGAATGTTTGTTTTCAAGAGTAATAATCACTTTATAATATATTTTAAAGTAAAATATCAGGTATTTTACCATTCCCTTACATTTTAACTTAAAATCAGTATAAAGAGTTTTTATTTTACAATTTCTATCCTAAAAATCCGCAAAAATTTATTAGTATGTACTTTAATGATATGATATTTTTGATATTTGTATTTAATGTTTCCATTTTATCTGTGCTTCCATTAGTCGTAGAAATCATACTGTTATTGTCTTCCATTGTATGCAAAATGTATTTATTCTTTTTAATATGTATTACTTTGTAAACGTGCCAAAACATGCCACCTTGTGTTTTGAACAAGGAATTTATGTTGCAATGCGTACAGTTAGTCATAAAACATCAAAGCCCATACATTGCAGGAAACTAAGAACCACTAAAATTCTATTATATGTGGGCCATATTTTTATTTACTGAATCAGAATATCTGTGCTACAGTTTCATTTCGTTCACGTTTTTCATTCCTGTTTTATTTACATCAGGCACATTTCTTAAGATGTAAATTGTTCCCTTTGGTGATCATGTGTGACAAAAAACTCTGCTCATGATATTTTTAATGGAATGAAATTCTTATTATGGTGTAAGCTTCAGTGCACTGTTAAAAGCAAATACAGTCGCTTATTGTTTTCAGCCAAAACTCAATCTGATTCTTTGCGTTTGATTTTCGTCCATTACTCTATAATTTCTCCATAAAATTGTTTTGAGATATTTTTTATGCATCTAGTTAATGTTTTAAAAAAGTTCCTATCGTGTATTATACTATGTATCATATTGATTAGAAATCAATGTTAAGCAATGGTGATTTTTTACCCTGTATGTTGCATGAACTTGGTAAACAACGAACCAACTACCTACATAAATATGGTAATTCACACTCTTTTTATCAGGAATTAACCTTCATCTTTGATAAACTTGTTCTTGAATTCCAGTGTTAAAGTATCTTAAACCAGACATGTTCCCCCTGTATTAGTAGAATCCTATATAAGGAATATTAGTGAAATATTTTATGCTTATCTCTTTTTCTGTCCTACTTGCTATTAACCAGGTGATAAATAACTATTTTCTAGATCCTATTTTCAGATTATTTGTGAGCAAATACTTGTGAAGTTTTTTTTCCAGCATCCCAAGGACTGAAGTTTTTAAAAAGTTAGTATTGGAAGTTTGCATTCCTGAGAAGAAGAAAATTTGCTCTGTCCCGCCTGATATGTGTGTGGTAATGACTCTTTAAACTTTTGAGTCTGCACTTAATATGTTTTTATGGAACAAGATAGGGATATAAGTTTTTATTAAAATAACACTTTTAAACTCTGAACGAAATGCGGTTGTTCAGTGAATTTAAATAATTCAATTAATGTTTAAAATTGGTTGTCATGTTCAAATAACACTTTCACTCACACTATATAGTTATCTATAATTTCAAATTTATATAGGATAAAATTATTTACGTCCATAAAGGGTCAAATGAAACTTCAATATCAGTTTCCTTGCAGATAGGAATAAATATGTGACAATTTCAGTTTTTATGCTTGAAAAATTTGGGACTAAAGGAAGACTAAAATTTAGAAACATTCAGGAAAATTTAGTCTTCCTTTTTCTCAACAGTCTTCTTTAGTTCATACTATAATCAACTTTGCCATCTACACTATATTAAATTTCTGTCTTTGTTTTGGTTTTTATTATTGGACCTTTTGGTCCAATGTGTAACTTTTCTTGGTGGCACTCTTTTTTGCACCAGAATTTTGGGGGAGGTGTCCGCCCCTTATAAAAACGACCCTGCACCTAATATTTAATTTAAAATGGAAAATGGCTATAGTTCTTTTAGCACACAATTGGTCTTACCCAAATTTTTCTTATTTCATTCTTCAATACTAAAAGTTTTTAGTTCTCTTGATTATGAATTCCCTTCATAACATTATGATTCCTTCATATGAATTCCCTTCATCTTGATTATGAATTCCCTTCACAGGGCGACTTCGTATCCCCTTCATTTCATATCTTTAAGTAATTGGTTATAACAGGTGTCCAACACCTGTGCCTGGATTCTTTAATAAACAGTGTAAAAAATATGCAGGAAAATCAGTAGATTTTCTCATCTTTTTCTCTGTAACCTCATCACGTTATCGAAAAAATAATTATTTAAAAATGCATATGATAATTAATTATTTCTCTTTTCAAAGTAGAGTTCAAGTTTTTTGAGCATCATATTTTTATTTTGATTTTCGCAGGTGTATTACATAAGTTTATGTTGCCTTTATTTAGGCATTTTCTATTTGTTTTTCTTATTTTAGTTCTGTCTAAAAACATTTCAATGCATGGAAATAATTTAAGGTGTGTGTTCACAAACCTAATGGGATACTTTCAAAATATTTGATTTAGGGATTTGCTTTCTACTTTTCTCCTATCGGTCTTATATATTGTAAAGTCTTTGATATAAATATCGGTTCTTTTAATGATCACATCCTTTACCAATATTTTATTTTGTTATTTATGCCGTCCATCTTAACTGATAAAATACATAAACTAAGATTATAATAAACTTTCGACATTTTTTATTAAGGGATCTTTTTAGATTTTTAACAAAACCATAATACGAGTACAAAATCATTTTACTCTGAAGTTTATCATTTTGTCAAATGTTCAAAATGCATGCTAGCATGTTTTTGTAGGATCTTTGTTTTCTTATATATAGTCAAGTTGAAAAATGTCTATTCCTTTCTTATCCATGAAAATTTTATTTGGGCCATTTTTGTCAAACAATGCTATCTAAAGTAGTCCATCATAAAACAATGTCTTTTCATAGCCATGTATATGGGCCTTAATATCTAGCTTGAAATCTACGTTTACCATTATTATTACTGTGACCACTAACATAACTGTTTCAAACTTCTGGAGTATTAAACAACTCTATCTGTTTCAAAAATTCAAAATGCTTGTTTTTGTATGTAATAATATGATTATTAGGCTTCAACCTAGAATATAAGTTTAAAATTTAGGTTTACCATTATCATGTGATCTTTCATATGTTCCACATGTTTGGAGTTGTATATACCAGCTCAAGATATTTCAGAGTCTAAAATTCTTTTTCTAGAATTTTTTGTGATTCTTCTTAGTATTCAACTTTAGAACAATCAGCCATATCATATCAAATGGGATGGATGCGTATTTCAAAAACATTTCCATTTTTTCCGCTAGAGAAAGCTCGCTTTAATCTTTATTGATGGATTTTTCAATTTTATAGGATTTATTTGTATCAAACTAAGTCATAAGATCACAGATTTCACATAGCAGGTTTTACTGTAGAAGAGAATCAGATAAGTGCTAAGAAAACCACTTAACTACAACTGATGTAATAATACGATTTTGACTTTTTTACGTGGCCGCGGTGGTGCAGTGGTTAGCGTGTCTGGCTACGAGCATTACCGACCCAGGTTCGATGCCTCGCGGCTCCTGCTTGGGTAGCTGGTCATGGGTCAACTCAGCCCTTCATCCTTCCGGGGTCGATAAATGAGAACCAAGCTTGCTTGGGGAATCAACTGGGGGTCCAGCGTCGGGCTAGCCACTCGGCCTGGACACACGCTAGTAATTAGCACCCCAGGCCCAAAAGGCTACAGAAACGGAGATGGGCACCGCCTGATGGGCCACTAGGCCCGGGCAGACTTTGATTTTTTGATTGATTGAATTTTAAAAAATATGTATTCGTATTAATGGAGTTTCATAATCTTATACCATTTTTTCCATCCCAAAAACTTGTGCCTGAAACTCCATTCGATGGAAATCCATCGTTAAGCTGTTTACTTCGGAAGAAGATGTGGAAAATTATATCAAGAGAAAAACAATAAGGAGTAAATTTTTTCTATAGCTTTTATTCCTTTCTAATTAACGTATTCTTTTTACTTAGTTATATTTAGGTGATTATCTAATTTTCTAATTAAAGATTTCCCTTTTTCTTACTATTAAGGACTTTCTACTTTTTCCCACAGGACAGTTTCAAATTAAGTTTCAGTTTAAGTTAAAATGTAAAGTAATTAAAAGTTTCCCGATAATTTTGATTAGGTATCTACTATACACTTAAAAGAGAAAAATTAGCTGAACGAAATTAAATTTTTTTAAAACAAATTTTAAGGAGTATATTTTCTTTATACTAGTACCTCTTTTTTCTGTTATCACTTTTCTAACATTTCTTCCCTACAGGAGTGGGATATTTGATTTTGTCAAGAGTAAATAAAAAATCAACGTATGTGAGAATTAACCTGCAGTCACATCGTTCTACATTTCATAGAGTGGAATCTTCCATAGAGGTAAATTTATATTTTGAAATTTCCAGTCCATGTTATTCTTGTAACCCTTTCTTGTTCAAATTAAAAATGTTTCTGTATCTATCATTTTAAAAAAATAAGTATCCCTAAAATTTAATTAAAAGAAAAGCAGTTTTAATATGTTCTTGGAAAATGAAAGGAATATTATGCTTGATTAAGGAGTTTTTGTTTTGAGGTCTCTCTTTGTTACCCTCTGAGATCTATTTCTGTTGAGTAAAACTTTTTTATAGTTCTTCAAATTAAAAATATATTACTTCATTTTGTTTCTGGTAAATTATGCTTTATAGTTCACAATTTATTGTTTCATATATAGCTTTTTATACTGAATCCCCGCCACTCTTTAACAAATACCTATACTTCTAGCATTTTTATAGTGTTTTGTGATTTTTTTTCTGGGAATTCAGCTTTGGAATAATCAGTCCAAATCAGAAGGTTTCTCGTAAATTATGCTTTATAGTTCAAAATTGAATGTCTCAGATATAGCTTTTACACTGAATGGTACATTTTTCTAGTACTTTTTGTGGTTTTTTCTTAGAATTCTGATTTAGAATAATCCAGCCATATCAGAAAGGATGGTCACTTTTTTGTCTGAGTTTTCGTTCTGTCACCTATAAATAAGGAGGACCCTCCCCTATGTGTGTGTGATATATTTATATTTTTTTCTATTATTATTGGAACAAATCCATTTATTCATTTGTTTTTGAGGACGTTGGGGAGTTCATTTTTGTTATTAAAATATTACAGGTTGGCATATTGAAAGAGTTGGTTGCTACAAAACGCTTAGTTTTTTTAATGTTCATGGATTTTGCTGAAAATAATTTTGTAGCAAACTCCAGATTGAGATAAGAAGCTTTTATCATATTGTAATATCATTGTTTTATATATATATATATATATATATATATATATATATATATATATATATATATATATATATATATATATATATATATATATATATATATATATATATATATATATATATATATATATATATATATATATATATATATATATATATATATATATATATATATATATATATATATATATATATTAGGGTGGTCCTTATTTTTTAAGTTTGGAAATCTTAACGCGACGCCCCCCCAAATTGTTCCATCATACAAATAAATAGCTTTTGCAAAATATCAGCTCATTCGAATAATAAACACCCGTGCGCAGTTGCCTTGAAGTTTCAAAAAAATACTGATTTTTTCACAAAACATCCCAAAAACCATAGATTAAACCCTCCCAACTTCTTCTTGATTTTTTAATGAGAATCTAATATAGTTATAGTTATAATGTTCCAGATTCCATTCTTCTATCACCCCTCTTTCGGTAGTAAAAATGTTTTAAAGTTAAAATAACTTTTGTAAAGTTGTTTTTCCTGCATTTTAAAAAAGCTAATAACTCCAGAACCATACAACTTAAAAACCTGAAATGTGTGCCATTTTGTTTGTAATTTTATTACCTTTCATTTGATGTGCAACATAACTGCCTTTTTAAAAAAAATTTTCTTCAAAATAAAAAAAATGGAGAAAAAATTTAATAAAAAAAATTTTTGAAAAAAAATTTTATTAAATAAATTTTAAGTTTTTCCACTCCCAAAATGAACATTTCTGCTAAATTTCAAGTTGAAATTAAAATTTGATCATGTAGAAAAAAATAAAAGTTTGCGAAATTTTGGCAAGTCCCTAAACATTCCATGTAATTTAACAAAAAAAGGTGTTTTACTCATGGGGATTCCAAAAACTCCCTTGAGGGTGTTCATACGATTTATACCATGCAAAAAAATTTACTTAAATATCAGAAAATACAGCTATTAGCCGATTCGGTACAAAATCCTACAGAGCTAGTTTCCAACCTAATTCAAGGTGCCTATATTTTACCTGAATTTCCCTTAGAATTAAATTTTTACGTTATTTTTTCACTTCCAACATGTCAAATCAAATGAAATTAAAAGTGTTTAAAGATAAAAGAATAAAATAAAATCATACCCCGATGACTACGCACAACGCAGTCTACCATTTGGTACCCGACAGGGCTCTGTAAGATTTTGTACCGAATCGGCTAGTAGTTTTATTTTCTGATATTTAAGTGAATTTTTTTGCATGGTAAAAATCGTATGAACACCCTCAAGGGAGTTTTTGGAATCCCCATGAGTGAAACACCTTTTTTTGTTAAATTACATAAAACGTTTACGGACCTGCCAAAATTTCGGAAATTTTTATTTTTTTCTACATGATCAAATTTTAATTTCAACTTGAAATTTGGCAGATATGTTCATTTTGGGAGTGGAAAAACTTAAAATTTATTTAATAAAAATTTTTTTCAAAAATTTTTTTTATTTAATTTTTTCTCCATTTTTTTATTTTGAAGAAAATTTTTTAAAGAAAGGCAGTTATGTTGCACATCAAATGAAAGGTAATAAAATTACAAACAAAATGGCACAAATTTCAGGTTTTTAAGTTGAATGGTTCTGGAGTTATTAGCTTTTTTAAAATGCAGGAAAAACAACTTTACAGGAGTTATTTTAACTTTAAAAAATTTTTACTACCGAAATAGGGGTGATAGAAGAATGGAATCTGGAACATTATAACAATAATTGTATTAGATTCTCATTAAAAAATCAAGAAGAAGTTGGGAGGGTTTAATCTATGGTTTTTGGGATGTTTTGTGAAAAAATCAGTATTTTTTTGAAACTTCAAGGCAACTGCGCACGGGTGTTTATTATTCGAATGAGCTGATATTTTGCATACATTATTAGTTTATATAGTGACACATAACTAGGGGGCGTCACCACCGGAATTCCCAAAAAAAATTTTTACCATACAAATAAGGACCACCCTAATATATATATATATTATTATATACACCCTGTATTATATATATATACAGGGTGTCCCACGAGAAGTGGCCCAACCCTTTAACTTTTGAACCCCTACAGATATAGTCATGAAAGTGGGGTCTAGGTATAGTAAAGTGACCATGCCCTATCCGATGAGATAACTTTCAACGCCCTCTAGCGGAAAATTTAGGAGTTATAATTTTTATTTTAAAAACTGTGTGAGGTATGTGAAAAAAGTCAATGACTAAGTTGTAGACCATCATCGATTTAGTAGGAAAAGACACCTTAAGCAGAAAAATATCTTGAATAAAATCCCTAAAACGCACGCTCAAATAGGTTGAATTTACGTAGATTTTACGTCTTAAAACGCTCCTCATGAGGCGAAAATGAGAAATTTTCAATTTAATGAACTAAGAATGCTTTTAGTCATTTACTTAAATCATAAAAATAAAAATTTCTCTTTTTCACCTCGTGAGGGGCGTCTTAAGACGTAAAAACTACGTGAATTCAACCTAATTGAGCTTGCGGTTTAGGGGTTTTATTCAAGATATTTTTCTGCTTAAGGTGTCTTTTCCTACTAAATCGATGATGCTCTACAACTTAGTCATTGACTTTTTTCACATACCTCACACAGTTTTTAAAATAAAAATTATAACTCCTAAATTTTCCGCTAGAGGGCGTTGAAAGTTATCTCATCGGATAGGGCATGGTCACTTTACTATACCTAGACCCCACTTTCATGACTATATCTGTAGGGGTTCAAAAGTTAAAGGGTTGGGCCACTTCTCGTGGGACACCCTGTATATACAGGGTGTTTCAAAATTGCGTTGCACGGCTTTTATTCGGAACCAGTGATTCCTAGGGTCATGGAAGTAAGGTCTACCCCTAAGTAAGTGACCCTGGAGAATCCATTGAGATGACTTACAGCGCCCCTGGCGGCGAAATTAAAAAGTTAAAAAAAGTAATTTAAAAACTAAAGGAGATAGAGCAAAAACCCCAATGAGAATATTGTTGCCAACGTCAAGAAGAACTCATTGAAAAAAATTTGATCAAAATATCTTGAATATTCGCGGAGATATTAGCATGTGAAAATAGTACTTTTTCAGGGGTCAAAAAGTAAAAAGTTCGCATATTTGCAAATTTTTTTGATTTTTTGATTAAATTTTATGTTCTTTCAACTAAAAAGACACAAAACTACACAATAACACTGAAAAATTTGCAAATATGCGAACTTTTTACTTTTTGACCCCTGAAAAAGTGCTATTTTCACATGCTAATATCTCCGCGAATATTTAAGATATTTTGATCAAATTTTTTTGAATGAGTTCTTCTTGACGTTGGCAACAATACTCTCACTGCGGTTATTGCTCTATCTCCTTCAGTTTTTAAATTAATTTTTTTAACTTTTTAATTTCGCCGCTAGGGGCTCTGTAAGTCATCTTTATGGATTCTCCAGGGTCATTTACCTTGGGGTAGACCTTACTTCCATGACCCTAGGAGGCGCTGGTTCCGAATAAAAGCCGTGCAACGCAATTTTGAAACACCCTGTATATTCTTATATCATATGTTCTTATGTGACTTTTTTACCCAGTGCATGATACTTAAATTTTAAATGATTTTTAAAGGGAAGTTTAAAGTCTTCCTTTTTTTCCGCACTCTTCTTTTAAATTCGCCATCTAATCTAATTTTTAATTTCTGTCTTTGTTTTGTTTTTGTCTTTATATTGGATTTTTTCTGGTCCAATGATGCATAAGAAACTTTTCTTGGTGGCCCTTTTTTGTGCACTACAAACAGCTAAAGACAATACCATCATTGATCTTTTGCCAAAGATTTTAAAGGGCACTAAATAAATATATGGTTGGTCTCAAAAGGCTCTTTATCAGACCCCCTTTAGCTAAAAGTGACTGCATTCCTATGTCAAGTACACTGCAAAAAAAACCGGAATATTTAACAGCAAAAACTTTGTTAATATTTTACGCATTTGCTGTAATCTCAAAAAACTGCTTTTTTAGCTATAAATTCAAAGCGCCACCTGCTATAATTTACTGGCAACTGCCGTGCTAGTGACCAGATACATAGAACAGGCACTAAATTAATGCATGATGGTTGGCCCCAAAAGGCCCTTTCGCTAAAAGTTACTGCATCCCTGTGCAAAATAGAACAGAGGGTACATAATCGATTTCTTATTGATAGCGATGATTTTTGTTTTGGTGCCGTTGATACCATCTGTGAAAGTTTTGTATAAAAGAACCTTTCTCGTATCTCACACTTTTTTTGGGGGGGGTATAATATTTAAATAGTTAAACTTTCCTCGAGCATGTATAAAGGAAACTTTTCTTGGTCGTACTTTTTTGTGAAGAAGAAACATCTTTAGATAATGTCATCATTGCCCCGTCATTTAAAGGGCATAAAATTAATGTATGGTTGGCCTTAAAAGGCACTTTATCAGACCTGTAGAGGAGAGTGGGGCTATTTCGCACATGGGGCACATTCGGACAGACGGCATTTCCCCTAGTAATTATTAATTCAAAAATCTGAAAAAAATACCAGTAGTTGGAAGCATGACTACCAACTCCTGCATGAATTTTCAAAGCCCTAAGCCATTTTGTTGTATACGTACTAGAAATTTGCTAGCGTTAGAAGCAGCAAAGTAAATTTTCTTGTCATTTTGTTGGCGTAAAATATCAATCAAAAATAACTCTCAAGTGGACATTCAGAATTTTATTCAGTAGAGGCTCTACTAAAGTAAGTTTCTAGAAAGGTTTTATTTCCCTGCTTTAATTATAAATATCTTGTTAGGAAGTGGTAAGCTTGAAATGGTAGATGGGGCACATTCGTACACCAAAAGATGGGGCAGATTCGGACAGTGCGAATGTGCCTCATCCTTCCCATTTTTGATTATGAAAGTGATTTATATGTTTATAAGTGCAGTATATTTAATAACTTGAAGCTTAATTGTGTTTTATTGTAATTGTTTCAAAACTAGGTGATAATAGAAAATAACACCTTAAAGAAAGCTTTAGTTTTAAGGAATTTAGACCCAGATTTAAATATTGAAGAAATAAATGTCCCTGATAATTATTTAATACCAATTGACTTAGACTTAAGTGATTTTATTCTAGTAGAATTTGCTACTAAAAAGAAAATTTTGTTATGTTGGTCAAGTAAAAAATTTTTGAATTAAATTATGCTTTTTAAAGTTAATGATGAAAAACTTTAAAATTAATGACAAATCTTTTATTTTCCCAGTAAGTAATGATTCAACATTCATACAAAAAGATAATATCGTATTAAAAGTTCCGCAACCGTCAGTTTCAAGTGTTAATATGCGAGCTGTTGGTTCACTTTTCTTTTCGAATAAAACCTGACAGTTAAAATATTGGTTTGACTTTTTCTAACTAATTATATTATGTGAAGTATGTCAGTGTGCAATATACTCTTCATTACTACAATTTTTTTCCTCATCAAAAAATTAGATGTTCAATATTTTCTGAAGCTGTTTTCTTTTTGTAAAAAAATCTTCAATTTAGTGGAAAAATATGTAAAAGTGCCAAATATTTCGTTTAATTATCTTACTTTAAAGTTCCATAAACTTTTTAGTTTGTAAAAATAATTATTGTATAATTTTTTTGCATGTGTACGAATGTGCCCCACACGTGTGCGAAACTGCCCCACCCATGGGGCACATTCGCACGAAATTTCTCGTTTTTTAGATTGATGATATAGGTTAGAAATTCTCGATGAATGCGACCAATTCTGGTTCTAAAATATTGGGAACGGTCTTAACTTTCATTTGGATCCGAGTTTGTTTCAATATCTCATCTAGATCCAGAGAAATATGCCGAAATGCACTTTTTGTGCGAATGTGCCCCGTTCTCCCCTACCAGCATTCTTATGTCTGTACCACAGAGGGTATATCAGTGGGGCATATATGTATCAATTTTGTATCCCAGAGGGTATATGATTAAGCGATATATTACGCGATGATTAAGTTATGCTCTTACACCTGAAATAAGGTTCATTTTAAAAATAATGTGATCAACTGTAGTTATTACTGTTTCTCACCTTTGGAGTTTCAGAAACACTCGGTTACAAAATTTAGAATGATATCCTTAAGGATTAAAGGATTAAACGATTATAATACAATTTAGCTTACGAGTCTTGAAAATTCTCCTTGTGATTTTAGGGGATGCGACGATTGAGATAAATTTTAACTGCACTTTTTCCTCAATGGAAAATTCATATACTTTATCACGCTTCAAGCTTGTGTTTTTTTTGCCCCCGGGGAAAGGCCCCAAAAATATTCCCAAGCCCATCCTATGCATAATAGACTCAATATAGCTTTTTAATATTATTTTTAGATAGACTTTGTATCTTGATGTACTACTTAATAAGAAAAAAAATCATTCATAGAGTTTTAAATACAACAAAGGGTATCTGGGGTCCTCCCCAAGAGAAATTTTTGAAATTTGGCCCTAAAATACAGGGTATTTTCTTGTTTTGGTGCACCAAGTCCGAATTTCGGGGAGGGTCAGGGCCCTCTTGGCCCACCCCTTATATAAACCCATGGACCTAATTCAATATTAAATGGAATGGGAGGGGGCATGTTCTTTTATTTTAGTAATCATGTGACTCATCCATTGACCATTTGACATTCTTGGGTAATCATCCTCTGTGACTAAAAAAATGAATTGTCACGCTGTGTCTTTATATGGGATCTGATCTGTGTAAGTCTGTTGTTGTCTTTTATGCCACTTTGAATATCCATAAGAAGTGAGGCCAATAAATGATAGGAGTCCGACTTCTGCCTCATGAGATATGATAGATACTGTCACTCTCTATCGTCACCTCCACAATTTTTCCATGTCTCTGAAGGGGATGGAAATATTCTTGGACCCGAGGTAAACTGATGCGCCAGGACCGACCTCAGGACTTTCGGACCCACAGGTTTAACGATCGCGTATACTCCGCATATACTCGGTGGGTCTTGTGTCGGGAATCGAACCCTCCGATCCCAAAACCACTAAGTGTAATAGTAGACTTGATTATGGTTCAGACTTAATTATATTTATTAGCGATTGTTGACCTAATGGAGTTTCTCTGCTCGGAGGCATCAGTGGGGATGACCCATGATGCCCTGAGACTGTCTCGTGCAGTGTATGCTGGGGGAACTCGGGTTGTGAAAGAGCCCACCACTCGGTGGAGCAACCTGTCAGGTCTCTTCAGAGGCTGGAGTGACGGGCCTTCCGGGGGTCGTGGGACGCAGCAATTTCGAAAGTACCTGCATCCGGAGAAGCTTCGCGGGTCAGCAGTTTGCAGCTTACTGCTACTAGCAGAATGATAATGAAATCATCAAGGATCAATGCAAATATTTTCACTTATTTTGTTTAAATAAGCAAAAACTTAAGAGGCTTCCAAAAATAACGTCGAATTGTAGGCATGAATGTGCTACTAAATGAAAGGGCAATTTTTCCCTTTATTGAGGTATTTTCTCTATTTTTCCTATTGTAGTTCTGTCTAAAATTCTTTAGACATAGTAAATTTATTTTATAGGTGTGTATGTACTTAATGTAAAGGGATACTTTCAAAATATTTGATTTAAGGTATTACTTTTTATTCTTGCTCCTCTTGGTTTTATATGCATTGTTAAATATTTGGCAAATAACTGTTCTTTCCATGATAACATCAGTTTGCGAATATTTTCTTAGTAGTTATTCCAGCTATTCTTCCATTTGTTTTCGTAGACAGTCAAGTGAAAGGATATCTATTCCTTTTTGATCCATGCAAATTTAATTTGAGATCGTGTTATTTTTGTCAAGCAATTTTAAACTTGTGACCAATTTTCTATAAAAATACCTAATGCTTATCTTGAGTAGTCCATCATATACAATCTCTTTTTAAAGCCAATCTCTCTAGTTTGAAAGCTACGTTTGTGACCACTGACAATAATTGTTTCACACCTTTGGAGTTCTAAACAACTACATCTGTTACACTGTTACACAGATTGTGAGGATTTTCCTGGATGTTAAGCAATTATGGAATTTTGCTTACCAGTATGGAAATTTTTGCTTGAGATTTTAGAAAATATGGCAATACAGGAGAAAAATGGGGGGTCAGACCACCCTCTTTGTGCGTTTAGATTTCATTCTTTATAACTCTCAGTAAATGGTGGAAGCCAGAAGAATAATGACTTTATTAATTTATTATTAAAGACTTACCTAAAGTTTGAAAGAAGGAAATTTCAAATGATCTTTCTATTGTTTTGTTCTTAAAAAGCTCTCTTATTTCTTTATTTTTTCTGTCTAAAAGTATTTCTTTCTCTTACTTTGGTGGTTTCCAGGTGACTAATGCACAACACATTAATCTTTTTAATCATTTCTTTAATTTCATGTCATTATCAGCCTAAGGGCCATATTCAGATCTTCGCCGACGGCGAAAAAGTTCAGCTAAATAGTTGAGGCGATTTCGAAATATCTATTTCGCCTTGAACTTTTTCACCGTATTCAGATCTTCTTCCGAAAGGACGCGGAAATCTCGGAGATTCAGCTCATTGGTTAGTTGTGTTGTTGACGTGAAACGCTCAGCGACCAATAAAATCCCTCTCTAAAAAGGCGGGAAAACATCACTGATGCATTCACATGCTTCCAAAAGTGTAAACAAACTCAATCTGCACTGCAAGTCGCTTGTTTGTGTTGTTTGAGTGAACTAGAAACCAAGCTGAAGCTTTTAGCTGAGCGCACATATTAAAGAGTTGATAAAAACAATAAAAGAAAAAGAAAATATTTCATCTTTTCTTATTTCTACAAGCTTTGCACCTTTTAAAGGAGCATAACCAAGTAATTCTTGTAACTCATAACAGTAATGCTTCATTTCCCAAATTTAATTCCAAGTATGTTTTGGAAATTCATTCTTGCATGATTTTGAAAGAATGGTTATGAAAAAGAGAGATAATAGCAGGTGTAGAAAACAAAAATTCAATAGAAAAAAGTTATTTCATAAAGTATGATTACATGGAAATATCTTTTCATCAAAGGAATTAATTACTCTTTAAATTCAATATAATACAAGATGTTAGGAAGTAGGAACTATAATTCATAATTCTGGTTGATAAGAGTTTAGTATAATACTCACCTTATTGGTACAGTAAACTAATCCTTAATTATCATTTCCCAATTTTAGCTGCACTTTTTAAATCTATAAACTGAAACTTTGCAAGCTTATAAAACATATTAAATAAGTACGAGTACTTATACTATTTTCATTTCTACACAATATTTGAAAGTTCCCTTTTTTATTTTTACGATAGATTCAATAAAAGTTTAGGAATTTTGTATTAAATATTCTTCAACTTATTATATTTTAAACTGCATACTTAATTTGTTGGAGAATTTTCCGCTCAATGGAGCAAAAATTATTTTTTTACAGTTAAATGTGTGAACTATTGCAGTTACTCTGTATTAAATTGAAATTTATAAATACAACATGTAAGAAAGAATGAGGCAGATTTTACAAACAAATTTTTATTACTCCAGTTAGACTAAAGTGTTGAATCGCGCTTCCACGCCACAGGTCCGGGGTTCAAATCCCGGGCTGGGCAGGGTCCACTCAGCCTTTCATCCCTTCAGTGGGTCGATAAACTGAGGACCAAGCATGCTTGGGAACTAAACACTGGGGGTCTCGCGTTGTGCTGACCACCTAACCGGGACATTTGCCTAACACCCCAGGCCCCACGGTCACGAAAACGAAGATGGGGATCGTAGGCCTTGGCCCACTAGGGCTGTTGCGCCGATGGTTTAGTTTTAGTTTTTAGACTAAAGTGTAACTTGTGATAATTTCAAAGTATATTATATGAACTAAATCTTAAAAATATAAAAACTCCTCTAATCACAAAAAATATTATTTATTATCAACAAAAAAAGTAAGCACTACACCAATTTGTTCCAACATTTATACAACCCTTTTCTCAATAATGATTATGTTTGGTTAATTGAGTATGGATTGTCACTGTTCACAGGAGGAAATTTTTTTTCATAAATTATCAAATACAATAACTATACCTCAAAACAATTTAAATGAATAATTGATTAATTTCCATTACTATTTATCAAATATTTTTTAAAAGATAACTTTCAGTTTATATAGAAGTTTCATCCTTTTAAACTTTTATAATTTTCCCTTTTCAATACTTCTTTCTGGATTCACAGAAAACAGCATTTTAGTTGAACTGGAAAAAAATTATATTTGCATGTAAACATAAAATGAAAATATTAATTACTTACAAGAAAAAATTATTTAACAGCATAATTGATTGTTATTTATATTGAAATGTTTATATTCGCATTCAATGATTTTTATATTGGTGTAATCTTCTTAATTTAATTAATACTATCCTAAAATTAAAAAACACTTTTTTGCTGAAGGAAGCTAGTTTAATGGAAAACGATAGAATAAGAATTCTTTAAGTATGTGATATTCCAATGCAAAAAAAATGCTATAAGCTGTACATAAAAAAATCAAGAATTACAAGTAATAACTAATGTATTCTGTGCAAAAATGATATCTTTCATGAATTTAAAACACAAACTATTTCTTATATTATTACAACTGAAATAAACATTTAAATATATCTATTTTAAAGCTTTCCATTTATAACTTTCTCTGAATAAAAAAAAGTACTGAACACATCCACCTTCTTAATTCAAATCTTGAATTGGACTTCCGAGTCTATTCAGAATTCTTAATCTTAAAATATAACAATTCAAAAAGAAATTTGCCACGTCGATTTGTGTAACATTAAAAACATTATAAATTATTCCATTTTATACTAAATGAACATTTTTATCCTATTAAGATTAGTAATAGTTGAAGCTATGTTTCTAATATTTGATACCAAAACATACTTGGCGATATTTAACGGAACATAACCTAATTGATCCGAAATATTGAATACACAAACATTTACCAATTCTGAAAGATTCCATAATGAGAAAATTAAATAAAAAAACGATTTACATACCTCAAATTTTTCTTTGCTATCGGGAGTAATCTGAAGCAGGGCAAGGAGTGTTGGTTTGGCATGGTCGACTCTTATCTCAGCTGTGCCATTTTTCTTCTGTGCTCTCTCATTCTAGTTAAATTTATCAAATATTTTAATATATCAATCCAGACATTAATGACTCTACATCTTACTAATCAAAGCATGCAAATTTCCCTAAAGATGGACGCCCGATTTTTGTTACGAAGTACAACCAAATGAAGAATGTAAACAAACTGTTTCCAAGGTTTCAGCGCAGTTTCAGCCAATGAGAGAAGAGAAAGTCGGTAATTTCGCCGTCAGCGATTTCGAAAAAGTGAGTCGAGAAAAAGTCAATCTAAATACCGTTTCAACTATTTAGCTCAACTTTTTCGCCGTCGGCGAAGATCTGAATATGGCCCTAAATCTAACTAGTTTTCTGAGGATGTCATTTCGATTGAATTAAGTTTCCTTTTCAAGAGATTCCTTTTAGATTTTGAAAAATGTTTCACCCCTTTTGAGTTTTATATAACAGCCCATAATATTCAGAGACTTAAATTTATTTTTCGAGTATTTTTGGATTTTTTTTCTTAGAATTCAGCTTTAGAATGAGCAGCCATACAGATAGGATGGATCCTTACTTCAAAAACCTTCCCATTTTATAAATTCATTCATAAGTTTACATTATTTTGTTGTTAAATATGGTTGAGTAGCTTTTTATGAAACTATTTTAACTCCAGTTTTCACTCTAATAAGACTTTGCATTCTATGGATCTTCTTTTTGACCACAAATTTTTTTTCTCCTTTAAAGAAGGCTTGCTTGAATCTTTATTGATGGATTTTTCACATTATGAAATGTTTTATAGGATTTATTTTTATCATACTTTCTATCTTATTTATATCTATTAAGTATCAGGTTTTACTGTGAGAAAGCTGCTTAACTACTACTGTAATTTCTTGATAAAACAATTAATATTTTTTAAGATAATAAAGCATACTTAAAGTTTTATAATCTTACCATACTTATTTTTTCAAACCCAAACTTGTGACTGAGGCACCATTCGATGAAGATGTTTGCTGCCGTAGAAGATATGGAAATTATATCAAGAGGAAAACAAAATGGAGTGACTTTTTTATTTTATTTATATCTAATTTCGGAATTATTTTTATTTAGATAAATTTAGTTGATTATCTAATTTTCTAAGAAAAGATTCACCTCTGTTTAAGTAAGGAATTTATTCACAGGAGATATATTCTGAAACAACTTTTTAAGGACCATTTTCTTCTTTATACTATCTCTCTTTTTTTTCTTATTCTACCTTTCTTACATTAAATGTATAAGTTATATTTCTTCCCTAGAATACTAGGACGGATATTTGACTCTGGTGTGACAATTGAGTAAATAAAAAACTTACTCATTTAAGAATTAACCTGGAGTCCCATCTTTCAACATTTCATAGTGTTGAAATCTTCCCCAAAAGGTAAATTTTTAATCACAAATTTCCAGTCAAATATTTTTTGTTACCCTTTTTTGTTCAAGTTAAAAATGTTTCTGTATCTATCATTTTATTAAACAAGTATCTCCGAACTGCTATTTAAAGAAGGAGATTTTATATGTTCTTCAAAAATGAAAGGAATAATAGTAATACTAGTAATATTGCTTGGTATGAGATTTTGATTTGAGGTTATCTATAGTTTATTCAGAGATCACTTTCTGCGGAGTTAAACTTTTTGAACATTCTTCAGATTAAAAAATATTAACATATTTTGCCTCACGTTAAGTCTGCTTTAGTAGTTCAAAATTGATTGTTTCAGCTATAGCTTTTTATACTGAATGCTCAGCATTCTTTAACTTATTTCTTACTACGAGGCTGTTTGCCTCGATGGCTCGAACCATTCTTTAACAAATGAATAATAATTCATTAAAATTCATTTTTTTTTTCATTAAATGAATAATGAATGATTTAGGATGAATGATTAGGATTTTAATGAATGATTTCAGGATCTTATTCAAACCACTATTGGGGTCTTCTGGTAGGGATATTCGCTGATGGGAATTTCCACTGGAATCTTTTATTCAAGGTGGAGTTCGGATCAAGCATCAGTGGAATAAACAAACTTTCCTGTAATGTATCTGCACCTGTAAGCCGTGAGTTTTTTTCTGAATTCATTTACTAACAATTCACGTGTGGCACGAGGGAGACCCGCGAGCTTTGGAGGGAGGATATGGAGTATTATTTTGTTCTGATTATGTGTATGTGTAATGTCAGTGATATTTCCAAATATGCTACACTTTTTAAATACTATAGGTTATAGAGAAAGAATGCAGATAGTTCCTGATATTTGAGAAGGATAACAGTATTAGTCCAGTAACTTTATACATTTACAATATGCGTCAAATCCGGTAGTTCTGATTTTTTGCAGACTTGTTTATGATGTTGGCCTAGTGAATAATTCAAGTTTGTGACCTCGAGCGCCGAACGGAACTTTGTCAAAAATCGAAAAAACCAATAAAAAATCGATTTTTTTTCAAATTTTGGTGATTTTAACCCTAAACGACTAGTTTTTGAAAAAACTTTCGCATTACAAAGTTAAAGCAAACAAAATTTCCTACAAAATGCACTCATCAACTTTGATTTTATGAAGAGTGGTTTTGCCGGTAGAGCGCGCTGAAAAACATCGATTTTTTGGCCTTTCAGCAAAAAAAAGGAAAATGGGTGCTTCTACCATCTACAAAATGAAAACTATTCAAGTTATCAACAAAAATTTTATACCACGTGAAAGAAAATTTAATTTTCTATAAATAACGTGATTTTTATTATCATTTTTTAGAAGAGGGGAGGGAGTGAGGAAAAGATCGATAATAAAACTGCTACACCTCGCAGACCAAACGGACATATGCGGTTGTAAATCTGCAATCTGCGCTTTATTTCCGGTATATTACCAATAAAATGGGTTGTTTTGGATTCATTGATGACTAAGCATGCTTAAAAAAATAAATTTTTAAATTTATTTATGAAATATCGGGCGTTTTAGGTGGAATTTCGATCAATATTTTAAATTTATATATTAAATTATGGGAGTGTTTTAATGAACGAATTTATATGTGTTTTGCATCGCTAAATCCGAATTTAAAGTTTATTTTCATTTTAAAAGTCATCTTCACATTAAAAATTGCAAAAAATCTCAAATTTTTGCTCTTTTTTTCGGTTTTTCATCGATTTTCGAAATAAATATTCCTTTTTCGAAAAATATCATGAAACCAAATTAAAGAACGTAAAATTTTCTATCAGATACGTTGGTTCATTTTTCTTTTGCAAAGAGCGGTGTACATTTTATAGCGTTTTGAAAAAAAAGCAAGTTTCATCTTTTTGTGTGACGTCAAGAAACCGCTGTAGTTTAGCGCGCTCTAACATCAATACCTTTGATCATAAAATCAAAGTTAAGTAGTGCATTTTGTAGAAAATTAAATGTACTTTCATGTGGTATAAACTATTATTCGGTAACTTGTTTTATGTAGAGCTGTAGTGGGGTAAATCGAGCGTTCACTACTTTTTTGTAGAAAAACAAAAACAATCGCTACACTTCAAAACGCTATAAAACGTACACCACTCTTCGCAAAAGAAAAATTAACCAATGTATCTGATTGAAAATTCTACGTTCTTTAATTTGGTTTCGTGATATTTTTCGTAAAAGGAATATTTGCTTCCAAAATTGCTGAAAAACCGAAAAAAAGAGCAAGAATTTGAGTTTTTGTGCAATTTTTGATGTGAAGATGACTTTTAAAATGAAAATAAACTTTAAATTCGGATTTAGCGATACAAAACACATATGAATTCGTTCATTAAAACACTCCCATAGTTTAATATATGAATTTAAAATATTGATCGAAATTCCGCCTAAAACACCCAATATTTCATAAATAAATTTAAAAATGTATTTTTTTAAGCATGCTTAGTCATCAATGAATCCAAAACAACCCATTTTATTGGTCATATACCGGAAATAAAGCGCAGATTGCATGTTTACAACCGCATAAGTCCGTTTGGTCTGCGAGGTGTAACAGTTTTATTATCGATCTTCTCCTCACTCCCTCCCCTCTTCTAAAAAAATGATAATAAAAAGCACGTTATTAATAGAAAATTAAATGCTCTTTCACGTGGTATATAATTTTTGTTGATAACTTGAATAGTTTTCATTTTGTAGATGGTAGAAACACCCATTTTCCTTTTTTTGCTGAAAGGCCAAAAAATCGATGTTTTTCAGCGCGCTCTAGCGGCAAAACCACTCTTCATAGAATCAAAGTTGATGAGTGAATTTTGTAGGAAATTTTGTTTGCTTTAACTTTGTAATACAAAAGTTTTTTCAAAAACTAGTCGTTTAGGGTTAAAATCGCCAAAATTTGAAAAAAAATCGATTTTTTCTTGGTTTTTTCGATTTTTGACAAAGTTCCGTTCGGTGCTCGAGGTCACAAACTTGGATTATTCATTAGGCCAACATCATAAACAAGTCTGCAAAAAAACAGAACTACCGGATTTGACGCACATTACCCTATGGTAAAAAACGACAAAGTTACTGGACTATATTAGAAGTAGTTTAAATTTTATAATATTCGAGATATCACTTAATTTTATATTAGTCAATGGCCAAATTAGGTACTTCAAATATTAACAACAGCCAAGAGCTGTTAAATATTTAGCTTATTTTATTATTATAACTTAATGATATTTTTTTTTAATTCTTAAATGTTAGGTTCATATGCTGTAAAAAGAATAATTTTATAAGGCCAAACAAATTAACGTTAACGGATAGTTAATCATTATAAGGCATTATCTGGATTGTGGATATTGTCTAGATAGAGTGAATCTCGATTGAGTAGGGAGTAAAACTGTTTGTTATTTATAATAAAGTATTTGTATATTGCATTTCTATTCTGTTAGCTGCATTTCTGTTGTCTCATCATACAACACAAACACAAAACACTTGTTAATATAATTTCCTTTCCAGCTGTTCCTGGGGGGGGAGTTTACTTTTTGTTTTAGGGGTTAGGGTCAGCTCCAGTAGTCTCCCCTTCCTCTGTTGATGAATACTAACATCAGTGGCGGCTCGTCCATAGGGGCTGCGGAGCTGCAGCACCCCCAACAAAAATTCCCCGAAATTCCAGTTTTTATTTGCTTTACAGTGTTTAAAAAATTATCTATTTCCCCCTTTAATCTTTGTCCTTTAAAATCCTTTTTCAATTAATAATTCTCTGCTATGCCGTCTCGACAACAGATTTCTTTCCGGGTCGGTCAGCCCCCGCAGATACACCAATCGTGGTATAAAACACTAGCTCTATCATATCAAATCAAAATATCAAGAATTTAGCATGCGAATCTGTTAAAAGAAAAGGGGCTGCTTTTCAGCAGCCCCGACCAAAAGAATGATAGCCTTTTCTCTTGAGAGAGCTGTAAAAAACAAACTGAGGGAAGAAGAAAAATAAACGATTTCTACTACTAATAAATCACATTACTCCCATTACTCCAACGCTGTTTTAATTTTTTTATTTATAGCTTCTTTTTTCTTTTTAACAGAGCGAGAACAAAATCTTTTCTAATGTTTCGGCAAGTCAATAAAGATTTATGTTTAATTTTTTGTGGCCAAGTTTTATTTCTCTTTATAATGAAAGAATTGAATTCGAAATATTGATTTAAGTTTCATTTGCTTTTGTGATACTAAATGAAATAGACTTCATCTTTGATTCTTCATATTCGCAATAATCAGCTAAATATAGGTAAGTGACAGTTTTTGAATGCTTATTAAGTGTGAAATCGAAATTTTATATTGTTCCCATCTTTTCACGTTTTTGTGAAATATTATTTGCCATTATATCGCTTAAAATATACATTGCCAACTTGGTACCGCCGGAGCAGCACCACTTATAATTTTACCATCGAGCCGCCACTGACTAACATTTCAGTGTTGAAAACTTGTTTTCCATGCAGGAGATACAACAAACTATAGGATTTATTATCGTACTGAGAAAAGATCTTAAATGTCAAAAAAAAAGGGTCAAAGCACTTTTTATGGCCGAAATGTCGAATAATTTTCTGAGGGAGGGAAGTGGGACAATCCTGAGATAGATTGGATCGAATTAGCTAGAAACTATGAAATGATGTTAGTGTGGGCGCAGCCAAGAACATATACGGAACGGTCAGTTTGAGGAGTTACTTATTTTTTCCCATCAATGAAAACTTGAACAGGAACCTTTTGAAAAATACTTCTTCTCAATGACCTTGAATGTTTGTTTTCAAGAGTAAAAATCACTTTATAATATATTTTAAAGTAAAATATCAGGTATTTTACCATTCCCTTACATTTTAACTCAAATTCAGTATAAAGAGTTTTTATTTTACAATTTCTATCCTAAAAATCCGCAAAAATTTATTAGTATGTACTAGAGTGACTTTAATAATATGATATTTTTGATATTTGTATTTAATGTTTCCATTTTATCTGTGCTTCCATTAGTCGTAGAAATCATACTGTTATTGTCTTCCATTGTATGCATAATGTATTTATTCTTTTTAATATGTATTACTTTGTAAACGTGCCAAAACATGCCACCTTGTGTTTTGAACAAGGAATTTATGTTGCAATGCGTACAGTTAGTCATAAAACATCAAAGCCCATACATTGCAGGAAACTAAGAACCACTAAAATTCTATTATATGTGGGCCATATTTTTATTTACTGAATCAGAATATCTGTGCTACAGTTTCATTTCGTTCACGTTTTTCATTCCTGTTTTATTTACATCAGGCACATTTCTTAAGATGTAAATTGTTCCCTTTGGTGATCATGTGTGACAAAAAACTCTGCTCATGATATTTTTAATGGAATGAAATTCTTATTATAGTGTAAGCTTCAGTGCACTGTTAAAAGCAAACACAGTCGCTTATTGTTTTCAGCCAAAACTCAATCTGATTCTTTGCGTTTGATTTTCGTCCATTACTCTATAATTTCTCCATAAAATTGTTTTGAGATATTTTTTATGCATCTAGTTAATGTTTTAAAAAAGTTCCTATCGTGTATTATACTATGTATCATATTGATTAGAAATCAATGTTAAGCAATGGTGATTTTATACCTTGTATGTTGCATGAACTTGGTAAACAACGAACCAACTACCTACATAAATATGGTAATTCACACTCTTTTTTATCAGGAATTAACCTTCATGTTTGATAAACTTGTTCTTGAATTCCAGTGTTAAAGTATCTTAAACCAGACATGTTCCCCCTCTATTAGTAGAATCCTTTATAAGGAATATTAGTGAAATATTTTATGCTTATCACTTTTTCTGTCCTACTTGCTATTAAACAGGTGATAAATAACTATTTTCTAGATCCTGTTTCCAGATTATTTGTAAGCAAATACTTGTGAAGTTTTTTTTTCCAGCATCCCAAGGACTGAAGTTTTTAATAAGTTAGTATTGGAAGTTTGCATTCCTGAGAAGAAGAAAATTTGCTCTGTCCCGCCTGATATGTGGTAATGACTCTTTAAACTTTTGAGTCTGCACTTAATATGTTTTCATAAAACAAGATAGGGATATAAGTTTTTTTTAAAATAACACTTTTAAACTCTGAACGAAATGCGGTTGTTCAGTGAATTTAAATAATTCAATTAATGGTTAAAATTGGTTGTCATGTTCTCAAATAACACTTTCACTCACACTATATAGTTATCTATAATTTAAAGTTTATATAGGATAAAATTATTTACGTCCATAAAGGGTCGAATGAAACTTCAATATCAGTTTCCTTGCAGATAGGAATAAATATGTGACAATTTCAGTTTTTATGCTTGAAAAATTTAGGACTAAAGGAAGACTAAAATTTAGGAACATTCAGGAAAATTTAGTCTTCCTTTTTCTCAACAGTCTTCTTTAGTTCATACTATAATCAACTTTGCCATCTACACTATATTAAATTTCTGTCTTTGCTTTTGTTTTTATTATTGGACCTTTTGGTCCAATGTGTAACTTTTCTTGGTGGCACTCTTTTGTGCACCAGAATTTTGTGGGAGGTGTCCGCCCCTTATAAAAACGACCCTGCACCTAATATTTAATTTCAAATGGAAAATGGCTATAGTTCTTTTAGCACAATATGGTCTTACCCAAATTTTTCTTATTTCATTCTTCAATACTAAAAGTTTTTAGTTCTCTTGATTATGAATTCCCTTCATAACATAATGATTCCTTCATATGAATTCCCTTCATCTTGATTATGAATTCCCTTCACAGGGCAACTTCGTATCCCCTTCATTTCATATCTTTAAGTAATTGGTTATAACAGGTGTCCAACACCTGTGCCTGGATTCTTTAATAAACAGTATAAAAAATATGCAGGAAAATCAGTAGATTTTCTCTTTTTCTCTGTACCCTCATCACGTTATCAAAAAAATAATTATTTAAAAATGCATATGATAATTAATTATTTCTCTTTTCAAAGTAGAGTTCAAGTTTTTTGAGCATCATATTTTTATTTTGATTTTCGCAGGTGTATTACATAAGTTTATGTTGCCTTTATTTAGGCATTTTCTATTTGTTTTTCTTATTTTAGTTCTGTCTAAAAACATTTCAATGCATGGAAATAATTTGAGGTGTGTGTTCACAAACCTAATGGGATACTTTCAAAATATTTGATTCAGGGATTTGCTTTCTACTTTTCTCCTATCGGTCTTATATATTGTAAAGTCTTTGATATAAATATCGGTTTTTTTAATGATCACATCCTTTACGAATATTTTGTTACGTAATTTATGCCATCCACCCTAACTGATAATCCATAAACTAAGATTATACTGCACTTTCGACATTTTTTATTAAGGGATCTTTTTAGATTTTTAACAAAACCATAATACGAGTACAAAATCATTTTACTCTGAAGTTTATCATTAAGCATTTTGTCAAATGTTCAAAATGCATGCTAGCATGTTTTTGTAGGATCTTTGTTTTCTTATATATAGTCAAGTTGAAAAATGTCTATTCCTTTCTTATCCATGAAAATTTTATTTGGGCCATTTTTGTCAAACAATGCTATCTAAAGTAGTCCATCATAAAACAATGTCTTTTCATAGCCATGTATATGGGCCTTAATATCTAGCTTGAAATCTACGTTTACCATTATTATTACTGTGACCACTAACATAACTGTTTCAAACTTCTGGAGTATTAAACAACTCTATCTGTTTCAAAAATTCAAAATGCTTGTTTTTGTATGTAATAATATGATTATTAGGCTTCAACCTAGAATATAAGTTTAAAATTTAGGTTTACCATTATCATGTGATCTTTCATATGTTCCACATGTTTGGAGTTGTATATACCAGCTCAAGATATTTCAGAGTCTAAAATTCTTTTTCTAGAATTTTTTGTGATTCTTCTTAGTATTCAACTTTAGAACAATCAGCCATATCATATCAAATGGGATGGATGCGTATTTCAAAAACATTTCCATTTTTTCCGCTAGAGAAAGCTCGCTTTAATCTTTATTGATGGATTTTTCAATTTTATAGGATTTATTTGTATCAAACTAAGTCATAAGATCACAGATTTCTTATTTGTATCACATAGCAGGTTTTACTGTAGAAGAGAATCAGATAAGTGTTAAGAAAACCACTTAACTACAACTGATGTAATAATACGATTTTGACTTTTTTTAAGATAAAAGAATGTGCAATTTTAAAAAATATGTATTCGTATTAATGGAGTTTCATAATCTTATACCATTTTTTCCATCCCAAAAACTTGTGCCTGAAACTCCATTCGATGAAAATCCATCGTTAAGCTGTTTACTTCGGAAGAAGATGAGGAAAATTATATCAAGAGAAAAAGAATAAGGAGTAAATTTTTTCTATAGCTTTTATTCCTTTCTAATTAACGTATTCTTTTTACTTAGTTATATTTAGGTGATTATCTAATTTTCTAATTTAAGATTTCCCTTTTTCTTACTATTAAGGACTTTCTACTTTTTCCCACAGGACAGTTTCAAATGAAGTTTCAGTTTAAGTTAAAATGTAAAGTAATTAAAAGTTCCCGATAATTTTGATTAGGTATCTACTATAAACTTAAAAGGGAAAAATTACCTGAACGAAATTAAATTTTTTTAAAACAAATTTTAAGGAGTATATTTTCTTTTTAACCTCCTTTTTCTGTTATCACTTTTCTAACATTTCTTCCCTACAGGAGTTGGATATTAGATTTTGTCAAGAGTAAATAAAAAATCAACGCATGTGAGAATTAACCTGCAGTCACATCGTTCTACATTTCATAGAGTGGAATCTTCCATAGAGGTAAACTTATGTTAAGAAATGTCCAGTCAATATTATTCTTGTTACCCTTTCTTGCATACAGGGATGTTGCGGCTGCGCCAATTGCGCCAAACTGCGCCAAATCCTAATTCATGTGCTAAACTGCTACAAAAACCGTATTTTGAGCAAAATTGCGCCAAAACTGCGCCAATTTACGATTTTCTTGAAATCGAATTATCAAACTCTCCTCTCACGCGAAGAATACCTTCATCCTTAGGAAAAAAACTCAAATCGTCAATGGAATCTTTTCCACATTTCTACCACTTGAATTCAAAACCGAAACCGATGACGTCAGCTCAATTTGCTGTGTTAAGTCAGTTGAAAAGTCGAAAAATCGCGATTTTTCGCAAAAGTTTCGTTTTTTTTGCGAAGTGTTCCGTTCTTCCCCACGACTTTCGTGGATGGCCGCGGGTGCCGATTCAAGTTGGCTTCTTCTTGCGCCAATATGACGATGTAGAAAAAAACTTTACCGTAGTCCGAAACCCACTAGTCCGGTGTTCCGGAAGTCGGGAAAAATAAATATTTTTTTCGGGTTTTTTTTGCGAAGTGTTCCGTTGTTCCCTCGACTTCCGTGGACGGCTGCGGGTGCCGATTCAAGTTGGCTTCTTCTTGCGTCATTATTGTGATATAGAAAAAACAATTTTACCGTTGTAAGAAGGCCACAAGTTTGGTGTTCCGAAAATCGGGAAAATAGCGATTTTTCGCGACAGTTCCGTTTTTCCGCGACTGCTTTTCCTACGGACGTCTTCAACGGCCTTGCAGAAAAACAACTTTACTTTGGTCAGAGCAGCCTGAGAAGTCTAATAAGATTATTTTTTCTCCATTGAAGTCAGTATTTTCAACTTAAGAGGATTTTCTAAGTTGTAAATTTTTATTGAAAGGTCGCTTTATAGCAACTTAGATTATTATAGTGTTTTTTATGATTTAAGATTCCAAAAATACCTTCAAAAATACTAATTTCTTACTTTTTTGCTCTACTTAACTAACATTTTTTGACAATATCGTTTTTGCAATTTAATATTATTACTTAAATAACTATTCCATTAACTAATTTCCTTAATTTTTATTTCATTTTGACTTTTTTTTAAAACCTGATTCAGGAATATAATTGTTATTAAAATTAAAAATTGTATTGAAAACTATTATCATCAATAACATTATTTTAAAAACATTAAAAGTTTGTTCAGAATTACCATTTAACTTTTAATTTATGATAAAATGGCTTATCAGAGTTTTTTAAATCTGTTTTGTGAATGTACGTTTTCTCTTTTTTTAATTTATAAATGCTCCTATTTTTAAATGGTAAATTTTCTAAGGTACCTTTAAACGGTTTCAATTTTGCCATTGGCGGATCTACGGGGGGGCTTTTGAGCTGAAGCCCCCCAAAACGTCTAATATTTTACTAAGTTTGTCAAAATGCAAAAAAATTATATTCGAAATTCGGATGAGGCGTATCAAAACGAGTTGAAAAAGTGGGGTTTTGGACTTAAATTTCCTAAAATTTTCTGGGGGAGGACCCCCAGACCCCCCTTTTAGTGGTTTCAGTAGGATGATTCACTACCTTTTCCGTATTACCATTGACAAGAAGATTCAATTGGATTATGAAAATTCTTAGCCCCTTCCCCCGCTATGGATTTTAATTTTGGTTGTTGCAAAAAATTGATTCGCCCTGTTCCTGCTTTAAAATTAAGATAAGTTGCTACAAAATTTAAAATCGGATGCTACAAAAATGGTTTATTCTGCTACAAATTTTTAATTAAGCTGCTACAAACTGCTTCAAATTTTTAATTTAGCTGCTACAAACCGCTACAAATTTTAAATTTAGCTGCTACAAAAACTGCTACAAAAGGCTCAAAGTTGTGCAACATCCCTGCTTGCATATTAAAAATGTTTTTGTATCAATCATTTTAAAAAAATAAGTATCCCTAAAATGTAATTAAAAGAAAAGTAGTTTTAATATGTTCTTGGAAAATGAAAGGAATATTAAACTTGATTAATGAGTTTTTGTTTTGAGGTCTCTCTTCGTTACCCTCTGAGATCTGTTTCTGTTGAGTAAAACTTTTTTATAGTTCTCCAGATTCAATAAATATTACTTATACAAATACACATATAAATATTGACGACCAACAACAGGCGTGAAGCCCAACTAGGTTGGTCCATTCAACTCAAACTACCGGATTCCCAGTAAATGTCAATTTTATCCTTAAATTCCTTTACTCCATTGGAACTTTTATCAATTTAAAAAGTTGAATCAAATCCCACCTAACCCTTCTTTTCTCTAGAGTGAACATATTTAACTTCTTTAATCTTCCCTCATAGCTTAAACTGGATATATCCGTGATCATTTAGTTTAACCCTATGCTGAACCCTTTAAATTAAATCTATGTCTTTCTTGAAATATGGAGACCAGAATTGAACCGCATACTCCAGATGAGGCCTCACCAAACCTCTGCACAGAGGCAAGATTATGTTCCCAGTCCTTGAAGAGATAGTTTTTCTTGACTTAATTTTGTTTCTCGTAAATTATGCTATCGTAGTTCACAATGTATTGTTTCATATACAGCTTTTTATACCGAATGTTCACCACTCTTTAACAAATACCTATATTTCTACATTTTCATATTATTTTGTGATTTTTTTTTCTGAGAATTCAGCTGTGGAATAATCAGCCATATCAGATAGGATGATCAGTTTTATGTCTGAGTTTTCATTCTGTCACCTAAAGGAAGACTCTCTCCTATGTGTGTGTGATATATTTATATTTTTTCTATTATTATTGGAACAAATACATTTATTCATTTGTTTTTGAAGACAAAGAGGAGATCATTTTTGTTATTAAAATATTACAGGTTGGCATATTGAAAGAGTTGGTTACTACCAAATGCTTAGTTTTTTTTAATGTTCTTGGATTTTGCTGCAATTCATTTTATAGCAAACTCCAGATTGAGATAAGAAGCTTTTATCCTAATGTAATATCATTGTTCTTATTATAAATTCTTATATCATGTTCTTATGTCACTTTTTTACCCAGTAAGTGCATGATACTTAAATTTATAATGATTTTTAAAGGGAAGTTTAAAGTCTTCCTTTTTCTCAGCACTCTTCTTTTATATTCGCCATCTAATATAATTTTTAATTTCTGTCTTTGTTTTGTTTTTGTCTTTATATTGGATTTTTTCTGGTCCAATGATGCATAAGAAACTTTTCTTGGTGACCCTTTTTTGTGCACTACAAACAGCTAAAGACAATACCATCATTCATCTTTTGCCAAAGATTTAAAGGGCACTAAATAAATATATGATTGGTCTCAAAAGGCTCTTTATCAGACCCCCTTTCGCTAAAAGTGACTGCATTCCTATGTCAAGTACACTGCAAAAAAAAAACGGAAAATTTAACCGCAAAAACTGTTGTTAATATTTTACGCATTTGCTGTAATCTCAAAAAACTGCCTTTTTAGCTAAAAATTCAAAGCGCCACCTGCTATAATTTACTGGCAACTGCCGTGCTAGTGACCAGATACATAGAAACAGGAACTAAATTAATGCATGATGGTTGGCCTAAAAAGGCCCTTTCACTAAAAGTGACTGCATCCCTGTGCAAAATAGAACAGAGGGTACATAATCGATTTCTTATTGATAGCGATGATTTTTGTTTTGGTGCCATCTGTGAAAGTTTTGTATAAAAGAACCTTTCTCGTATCACACACTTTTTTTTGGGGGGGGGTATAATATTTAAATAGTTAAACTTCCCTCGAGCATGTATAAAGGAAACTTTTCTTGGTCGTTCTTTTTTGTGAAGAAGAAACATCTTTAGATAATGTCATCATTGCCCCGTCTTTTAAAGGGCATAAAATTAATGTATGGTTGGCCTTAAAAGGCACTTTATCAGACCTGTACCAGCATTCTTATGTCTGTACCACAGAGGGTATATCAGTGGGGCATATATGTATCAATTTTGTATCCCTGAGGGTATATGATTAAGCGATATATTACGCGATGATTAAGTTATGCTCTTACACCTGAAATAAGGTTCATTTTAAAAATAATGTGATCATCTGTAGTTATTACTGTTTCTCACCTTTGGAGTTTCAGAAACACTCGGTTACAAAATTTAGAATGATATCCTTAAGGATTTAACGATTAAACGATTATAATACAGTTTAGCTTACGAGTCTGGAAAATTCTCCTTGAGATTTTAGGGGATGCGACGATTGACATAAATTTTAACTGCACTTTTTCCTCAATGGAAAATTCATATACTTTATTACGCTTCAAGCTAGTGTTTTTTTTTTGCCCCCGGGGAAAGCCCCAAAAATATTCCTAAGCCCATCCTATGCATAATAGACTCAATATAGCTTTTTAATATTATTTTTAGATAGACTTTGTATCTGGATGTACTACTTAATAAGAAAAAAATCATTAATAGAGTTTTAAATACAACAAAGGGTATCTGGGGTCCTCCCCAAGAGAAATTTTTGAAATTTGACCCTAAAATACAGGGTATTTTCTTGTTTTGTTGCACCAAGTCCGAATTTCGGGGAGGGGCAGGGCCCACCTGGCCCACCCCTTATATAAACCCATGGACCTAATTCAATATTAAATGGAATGGGAGGGGGCATGTTCTTTTATTTTAGTAATCATGTGACTCATCCATTGACCATTTGACATTTTTGGGTAATCATCCTCTGGGTTGCTTTATGTGACTAAAAAAAATGAATTGTCACGCTGGGTCTTTATATGGGATCTGATCTGTGTAAGTCTGATGTTGTCTTTTATGCCACTTTGAATATACATAAGAAGTGAGGCCGATAAATGATAGGAGTCCGACTTCTGCCTCATGAGATATGATAGATACTGTCACTCTCTATTGTCATCTCCACAATTTTTCCATGTCTCTGAAGGGGACGGAAATATTCTTGGACCCGAGGTAAACTGATGCGCCAGGACCGACTTTAGGACTTTCGGACCCACAGCTTTAACGATCGCGTATACTCCGCATTTACTCGGTGGGTCTTGTGTCGGGAATCGAACCCGGGACCCTCCGATCCCAAAACCACTAAGCTTAATACTAGACTTAATTATGGTGGAGACTTAATTATGTTTAATTCAAATTTAGCGATTGTTGACCTAATGGAGTTTCTCTGCTCGGAGGCATCAGTGAGGATGACCCATGATGCCCTGAGACTGCCTCGTGCAGTGCATGCTGGGGGAACTCGGGTTGTGAAAGAGCCCACCACTCGGTGGAGCAACCTGTCAGGTCTCTTCAGAGGCTGGAGTGTACGGGCCTTCCGGGGGTCGTGGGACGCAGCAATTTCGAAAGTACCTGCATCCGGAGAAGCTTCGGGTCAGCAGTTTGCAGCTTACTGCTACTAGCAGAGGGATAATGAAATCAAAAAGGATGAAAGCAAATATTTGAACTTATTTTATTTACATAAGCAAAAACTTAAAAAGCTTCCAAAAATTACTGCGAATTGTAGGCATGAATGCTAAATGAAAGCACAATCATTCCCTCTATTGAGGCATTTTCGCTATTTTTTCCTATTGTAGTTCTGTCTTAAAATCTTTCAACATAGGAAATTTATTTTATATGTGTGTATGTGCTCCTTGTAAAGGGATAGTTTTAAAGTATTTGATTTATGCTTACTTTTTATTCTTTTTCCTCTTAATCTTATATTCATTGTTAAATCTTTGGCAAATAATTGTTCTTTCTATGATCACATCAGTTTGCGAATGTTTTCTTATTAGTTATTCCCAGCTATTCTTCCATTTGTTTTCTTATACAGTCTAGTAAAAGGATATCTACTTCCTTTTGATCCATGCAAATTTCATTTGAGAATGTGTTATCTTTGTCAAGCAATTTTAAAGTTGTGACCAATTTTCTATAAAAATGCTTAAAACTATCTTAAGTAGTCCATCATATATACAATCTCTTTTCAAAGCCTGGGTCCCCATCTCTCTAGTTTGAAATCTACGTTTGTGACCACTGACATAATTGTTTTACACCTTTGGAGTTCTAAACAACTACATCTGTTACAAAGATTATGATGATTTTCCTTGATGTTAAGCAATTATTGAATTTCGCTTTCCAGTATGGAAATTTTTCATTGAGATTTTAGAAAACATGAGAACTGAGAAAAATGTTTTAGTTTATTTTTTCCCCTCCAAGTCAGACCCTCTTTGTGCGTTTCGATTTTATTCTTCATAACTCTCAGTAAATGTTGGAAGTCAAAAGAAATAAGGTCTTCATTAAATTTTGAAAGGGGAATATATTTCAAATGATCTTTCTTTTGATTTTGTTCTTAAAAAGTTCACTTATTTCTTACTTTTTCCCTGTCTAAAAGTATTTCTTTCTCTTACTTTGGTGGTTTCCAGGTGACTTGTGCACAACACATAAATCTTTTGAATCATTTCTTTAATTTAATGTCATTATCAGCCTAAATCTAACTAGTTTTCTAAATATGTCATTTCATTTGAATTAAGTTTCCTTTTTAAGAGTTTACTTTTAGATTTTGATAAATGTTTCACCCCTTTGGAGTTCTATAACAACAGCTCATAATATTCAGTCTCCAATTTTTATCCTTTTTATAATAGTTCTTTTGTGATTTTTATTTCTTAGAATTGAGCTTTAGAATAATAGGCCATACAGATAGGATGAATGCTTACTTGCTTACTTCAAAAACTTTTCCATTTTAAAACCTTATTCATAAGTTTAGATTATTGATGTTAAATATAGTTGAAGCTCTTTATGACACTATTTTAATCCTAGTTTTCACTCTGACAAGACTTTGCATATTCTTTTTTTGACACCAATTTTTTTCTCCTTTAAAGAAGGCTCGCTTTAATCTTTATTAATGGATTTTTTACTTTAAGAAATGTTTTATAGGATTTATTTTAACAAACTAAGTCATACATTTTCTTTCTTATTTATATCTATTAAGTATAAAGTTTTACTGTTAGAAATATGCTTAACTACTACTGTAATTTCTTTATAAAAAATTAATATTACTTTACTTTTATATTTACATAACCTTTTTTTTTTAATTCCAAACTTGTGACTGAGTCACCATTCGATGAGGATCTGTTGAAGATGTTTGCTGCCGTAGAAGATATGGAAATTATATCAAGAGGAAAACAAATAAGAGTGACTTTTTTACTTTATTTATATCTAATTTCGGTATTATTTTTATTTAGTTAAATTAATTTGATCATCTAATTTTCTAAGAAAAGATTTACCTATGTACCTAATAATTTATCCACAGGAAACAAAATCTGAAAACAACTTTTTAAGTAGCATTTTATTCTTTAAATATCTCTCGTTCTTTTTCTTGTTCTACATTTCTTACCATAAATGTCTAACATATGTGTTTCCCTAGAAGACCAGGATGGATATTTGATTCTGGTGGGACAATTGTGTGTGTGAGTAAATAATAAACTTACTCATTAAAGAACTAACATGGAGTCCCATCGTTCAACATTTCATAGTGTTGAAATCTTCCACAAGGAGGTAAATTTTTAATCACAAATTTAATTTCAATATTTTTTGTTACCCTTTCTTGTTCAAATAAATCTTAAACAAGTATCTCCGAACTTCTATTTCAAGAGAGAAATTTTATATGATCTTCAAAAATGAAAGGAATAATAGTAATACTAGTAATATTGCTTGGTATGAGATTTTGTTTTGAGGTATCTGAGTTTATTCTGAGATCACTTTCTGTGGAGTAAAACTTTTTGAAAATTCTTCAGATTAAAAAAATATGAACATATTTTGTCTCATGTTAAGTCATCTTTAGTTAGTTCACAATTGATTGTTTCAGTTATAGCTTTTTATACTGAATGCTCAGCATTCTTTAACTTACTTCTTACTACGAGCATCCGAGGCTTTTTGCCTCGATGGCTCGAACCATTCTTTAACAAATGCCTATAATTACAGGATCTTATAAAACATCTATTGGGGTCCTCTGGTAAGGGGTATTCGCCGATGGGAATTTCAACTAGAATCTTTTATTCAAGATGAACTTCGGATCAAGCTTCAGTGGAATAAACCAACTTCCCTGTAATGTGCCTAAGCCGTGAGTTTTTCCCTAATTTATATTTTTTCTATTATTGGAAAAAATACATTTATTTGTTTGTTTTCGATGACATTTGGGAGTTCATTTTTGTTATTAAAATATTACAGGTTGGCATAATGAAAGAGTAGGTTGCTACAAAACTCTTAGTTTTTTTTAATGGTCATGGATTTTGTTGAAATTTATTTTATAAGCATATAACACCAGATTGAGAAAAGAAGCTTTTATCATATTGTAATATCATTGTATTATTCTTATATCATATGTTCTTATGTCACTTTTTTACCCAGTAAGTGCATGATACTTGAATTTTAAATGACTTTTTAAGGGAAGTCTAAAGTCTTCCTTTCCCTCAACAGTCTTCTCTTAAATTCGCTATCTACACTAATTTTTAATTTGCTTTGTTTTTGTCTTTAATTGGATTTTTTCTGGTCCAATGCATAAGAAACTTTTCTTGGTGGTGCACCACAAACAGCTAATCATTGATCTTTATCATTGATCATTAGTTGATTGATTGATATCATTGATCTTTAGTTAAAGAACACTTAATTAATGTATGGTTGGCCTCAAAAGACCCTTTCACTAAAAGTGACTGCGTTCCTGTGTCAAGTAGAACAGAGGGTACATAATCAATTTCTTATTAATAGCGATGATAATAAATTCTAGAAGTTACCATTTTTGTTTTGGTGCCGTTGATACCATCTGTGAAAGTGATGTATAAAAGAACCTTAATCGTATAATCTTCTTTGGTCGCCTGTACTATTTTATACCAGGCCACTCTATTACATGCTTTATTTTTCCAGTTGGTTATTTTCATTGTTTTAAGGTCTTTAAGAACATCGTTCAACCATTTCATTTTGGGTCTTCCTCTAGGTCTAGGCCTATTCCCTATTGTCTTCCAATTTAATGTCCTTTTAACTCTATTTCTATCATCCGATCTTTCAATGTGACCCAACCAAGCCAGTCTCTGTCCTTTAATAAAACGGGTTATAGTTTAATTTTCTACCAGGATCTCCAATTCTCTGTTTGTTCTAATTTGGAATCCATTATCATTCATTAATCGGGCCGTAAAATTTTCTGAGAATTTTCCTTTCAAAAATTTTCAAATTATTTAATTCTTTTTGAGATAAGGTCCAAGTTTCACAACCATAAGTTACAATTGGTCTAAGTATTGTCTTATACAACTTAAGCTCTTACACCTGAAATAAGGTTCATTTAAAAAATGTGATCATCTCCTGTAATTATTACTGTTTCACACCTTTGGAGTTTCAGATACACAAAATTTAGAATGATATACTAAAGGGTTAAACGATTATAATTTAATTTAGCTTATACGAGCCTGGAAAATTTTCTATCTAATGTTGCTATCTAGAGTATAGTCCATCATATACAATCTCTTTTCAAAGCCAATCTCTCTGGTTTGAAATCTGCGTTTGTGACCACTGACAATAATTGTTTCACACCTTTGGAGTTCTAAACAACTACATCTGTTACACTGTTACACAGATTGTGATGATTTTCCTGGATGTTAAGCAATTATGGAATTTTGCTTACCAGTATGGAAATTTTTCCTTGAGATTTTAGAAAATATGGCAATACAGGAGAAAAATGGGGGTGTCAGACCACCCTCTTTGTGCGTTTAGATTTCATTCTTTATAACTCTCAGTAAATGGTGGAAGCCAGAAGAATAATGACTTTATTAATTTATTATTAAAGACTTACCTAAAGTTTGAAAGAAGAAAGTTTCAAATGATCTTTCTATTGCTTTTGTTTTTAAAAAGTTCTCTTATTTCTTTATTTTTTCATGTCTAAAAGTATTTCTTTCTCTTACTTTGGTGGTTTCCAGGTGACTAATGCAAAGCACATAAATCTTTTTAATCATTTCTTTAATTTCATGTCATTATCAGCCTGAATCTAACTAGTTTTCTGAAGATTTCATTTCAATTGAATTAAGTTTCCTTTTCAAGAGATTTTCTTTTTAGATTTAGAAAAATGTTTCACCTCTTTCAGAAAAATGTTTCTACATCTTTGGAATTCTATATAACAGCTCATAATATTCAGAGACTTAAATTTATTTTTCGAGTATTTTTTGATTTTTTTCTTAGAATTCAGCTTTAGAATGAGCAGCCATACAGATAGGATGGATCCTTACTTCAAAAACCTTCCCATTTTATAAATTCATTCATAAGTTTACATTATTTTGTTGTTAAATATAGTTGAGTAGCTTTTTATGAAACTATTTTAACTCCAGTTTTCACTCTGACAAGACCTTGCATCTTCTTTTTTTGACCACAACTTTTTTCTCCCTTAAAGAATACTCGCTTTAATTTTTATTGATGAATTTTTCACTTTAAAAAATGTTTTAAAGGATTCATTTTTATCAAACTAAGTAATACATTTTCCGTCTTATTTATATCTATTAAGTATCAAGTTTTACTGTTAGAAAGCTGCTAAACTACTACCAGGGGCGGATCCAGGATTTTCTTTTGGGGGGAGGGGCACCACTGAAATTTTAGTCCTACCTGGGACACGGCATATAACAAGAATTTTTCTTCAGGGGGAGTTGACTCAACGTTAATTCTAAGGTACCCCAAATGAGTACAGATATGCGTTAACTTTTTTTAATCACTTAAAAGTGGTCAAATCACTGGTTCGGGATCACCCCAGAAATTTTATGAAAATTTGTCTCTAAAAGTAGTGTTTCAACTCAATATTTAGAGAACCCTTGGGTTACATCGAAAGAGAACAGCTCCTTTTAATCCACAAAATTTTGAAGGATATAAATTACAAATAGACGTCAAAATTGCTTGGAGGGTTGAGGGTCTTCCCCCAGAATTTTTAAAAATTTTTTTTATTAATTTGAAATTCTTTGGAAAACACCCGAAGAGGACCGCTTCTAGAAAGTGGCAGATTTTTCAAAGGAAAAACAATGTTAAAAGACGTCAAGTTTTGGAGGGGGTTTGGGGGTTCTCTCCCGAAAAAATTTTTGAAAGTTGACTCTAAAAAGTGCTGTCTTAACTCATTTTGAGACTCTTCAGGTTGATCCTTGTAAGTTGTAGAATTCTTAAAAAATAAAACAATCTGATGTCAAAATTACGGACTTGGGGATTTAACTCCTAAAAACTTTCGGATACGGCCCTGACCTATAAAAAGCTGATACTCTCAAAAACTGTTATGTATTCTTATTTTTCACAATAAATGTTTTAAATTTTACTTTGAAAAATGATATTTACTAATAAGCCGACGTGCTGGCCGAGTGGTTAGCGTATCTGACTGCGAAGCCGTACGTCCGGGGTTGAATCCCCGTTTGGCATGGATGTTAATTGCTGTCCTTGTGTGATGAATGAATGTGGCCCCCCTGTAAAAAGGGGTTGTGCTAGTGAATGTGTGTGTGGCGCGGGCAACAGTACCTCACCTCCGTGGCTTCGGTCCACAGGTGCTCGCTGGGTAACGCTAAGTAGGTACTTCTTAGGGCATTTTCAGTGGTAAAAGGATAATATCCTAGTACCCGCCCATTAGAAATTATATTTACTAATAATAAATATACAACATTATTTTCACAGTATTTAAAAGACACTGGTAGAAACAAGAAAATTGGTTAATATTTTCGCACGGGACATATTGAAGGATTTTGAATAACTTAAAATAAGGTAAAAAAAACATTTAAAAACACAGTATTTTGATGAAATAAACCTGAAAAGTTTAACTTATGTGTCGATTTTTGAATCTAAAACCATTTTTTTAGAAAAAATATTTTTTCTGTTTTAAAACAATAAGTGGCCATATACTGACAGACCTGTGGCAACTCAACCGGGTAACAACTCAACCCGTTGATTGCTGATTGTGTTTTCAGTTTACTATTGATTTTCACTGCAGAGCGCTGGTCGCTCAAGTATTCAATTTTACCCAATAAAATCTTTACCCTTCAACAGTTTCTTTATTAAGCAGCTTGCCACACCACAATGGTGACTCCGGTAGTTAGAACTTCAACCTGAACTTAATTTTCCGAAACTATGGATGAGCGTGCCGTTGGCAGTACGATTTCCAGAATTTATGATGAAGATCCTGATCAAGGCAGGGATTCTGCGATTTCTCATTGTGATTATTTGACGGAAGAAATAAGGATGTTACTTGATGATCAGCTAATGGATGAAATAAGGGAACTGAGAAAGGAGGTGACCGAATTGGGAAAATCTCGTGGTATTTCTAGAAATAGAGGGCCCACTTCTAAAACGCCGAGTCCTAAACCTGCGAATGCGGTATGCTGGTATCACCGGGCTTTCAAGAATAAAGCTAAAAAGTGCGTTCAGCCTTGTATCTACCAAGACAATTTTCAGCGAGAAAGCGTAGCGGTGACTTTGTCGACACCTTCTCGTCGGCTGTTTGTACGAGATCGGAGAACCAACGTCAGCTTCTTAATTGATACTGGAAGCGATTGTTCCCTACTTCCGGCTACCAAGAATGAGAAAAGGTTACCCCCCATCCAAGGATTTAAGGCAGCTAACGGGACAACTATTCAGGTATATGCTCAAAAACTTATATCGCTTGATTTGGGATTACGCAAGCAATTTGTTTTTCCATTTTTTTCTTGTGATGTTTCACAGGCAATAATAGGGGCTGATTTTTTGCACTATTTCAATTTAAGACCTGATTTAAGAAATCGATCCTTGTTTGATGTTTCAACCAATTTAAATTCAAATGCGTTTCTTCGGAATACTAGTATATTTTCCGTAAAAGCTGTGGATAAAAAGAACGAATTTTACAAGCTTTTTGAAGAATTTCCTGATATTGTTAGGCCGATATGCATGGATCAAACTGTTAAGCATAACGGTTTAATCAGGTTTATTAAGCAGCTTGCCACACCACAGACCTATGGTGCAAGAGATAGAGAAAGTGTTGTGCTACGTGTAGAGAAAACTTACCTTAAAAAACTTAAAAGAATCGCATTAAGTCGTGATAAAAAATGACTAATTTATTAGATTCTTAATATGAAACAACATATAATTAAAAATAAATAGCCTTTCAAGTGCTTATAACTTTTCAGTAAACGTATCATGAACAAGTGTCTTTTAGTACTTGGCGGCCTTCATTTTCAGAGTTAGTTTAACTGTGAGCATTAAATTTTAAATAATAATTTAAGGCAGAAGAAATTCTAAACCTGTGGTTCTCAAACTTTTTAAAGCTACCACCCCCTTATTTTGCATAAAACTTTCCAACGCCATTCCCCAATAAAAAAATATAGAATTTAGGGTATAGGGTAGGGCGGGCCATTAGTTAATATGAAAAGTAATTTTATGTAGAGTAAACCCGATATGTAAAAGTAGCTGAAGTTAGCTAGTCCCTCAACTCCTTTTCAATAGACTTATGCAGCCCACTTATGGAGCTCTAAGGGATCACCTGCGGTTTGAATATGACAATCAGTTGAGAACTCTCTAGAAAGGGGGGTCTGGGGGTCACCCCCAGAAAATTTTTGATTTTAAGCCCTAAAAAAGTGCCAAATATGCCTTTTTATGCAGTGTATTTTTTAGTCCTCTGGGGGGGGCACGTGCCCCCGTGCCCCCCCTGGATCCGCTACTGACTACTACTTTAATTTCTTTATCAAAAATTAATATTTTTAAAGGATATTTAACGTTTTATAACCTTATATAATCTTTATTTTTCAATTCCAAACTTGTGACTGAGGCACCATTCGATGAGGATCCGTTGAAGATGTTTGTTGCAGTAGAAGGTATGGAAATTAAATCAAGAGGGAAAACAAAATGGAGTGACTTTTTTATTTCATTCATCTCTCTTTTCTTGTTCTACATTTCTAACATCAAATGTATAACTTATATTTTTTCCCTGGAAGATTAGGATGGATATATGATTCTGGTGAGACAATTGAGAAAAAAAAACTTACTCATTTAAAAATTAACCTGGAGTCCCATCGCTTAACATTTCATAGTGTTGAAATCTTCCTCCAAGGAAAGGTAAATTTTTAACCACAAATTTCCAGTCAATGTTTTTTGTTACCATTTCTTGTTCAAATTAAAAATGTTTCTGTATTTATCATTTTCTTAAACAAGTATCTCTGAACTGCTATTTAAAGAGAGAGATTTTATAGGTTCTTCAAAAATGAAAGGAATAATGGACTTCGGATCAAGCTTCAGTGGAATAAACCAACTTCCCTGTAATGTGCCTAAGCCGTGAGTTTTTTCCCTAATTTACTAACAACACATCTTCACGTGTGGCACGGGGGAGATCCGCGAGCTTGGGGAGGGGGAGGATTTAGTATTATTTTGTTCTGATTATGTGTATGTGTAATGTCAGTGATATTTCCAAATATCCTACGCTTTTTAAATCCTACTATAGGTTATAGAGAAAGAATGCAGACAGTCCCTGATATTTGAGAAGGATCCAGGTAATATTATTACCAGTAGTTTAAATTTTATAATATTCGAGATATCACTTAATTTAATATTAGTCAATGGCCAAATTAGGTATACATAAAATATTAACAACGGCCACGAGCTGTTAAATATTTAGCTTATTTCATTATTAAAACTATGGTAATTTCTTTTAAATTCATAAATGTTTGGTTCGCATGCTGTAAAAAGAATAATTTTATGTGGCCAAACAAATTAACGTTAACGGATAGTTAATCATTATAAGGCATTATCCGGATTGTGGATATTGTCTAGGTAGAGTGAATCTCGATTGAGTTAGGAGTAAAACTGTTTGTTATTTATAATAAAGTATTTGTATACTGCATTTCTGTTGTATCATCATACAACACAAACACAAAACACTTGTTAATATAATTTCCTTTCCAGCTGTTCCTGGGGGTGAGTTTTACTTTTTGTTTTAGGGGTTAGGGTCAGATCCAGTAGTCTCCCCGGCCTCTGTTGATGAATACTAACATTTCAGTGTTGGAAACTTCTTTTCGTGTAGGAGATATAATCATAGGATTTGTTCTATTGTACACTACAGAAAAGATCCTAAATGTCAAAAAAAAAGGGTCAAAGCCCTTTTTATGGCCGAAATGTCGAATAGTTTTCTGAGGGGGGGAAGTGGGGCAATCCTGAGATAGATTGGATCGAATTAGCTAGAAACTATGAAATGATGTTAAAGTGGGCGCAGACAAGAACATATACGGAACGGTCAGTTTAGAACAGGAACCTTATGAAAAATACATTTTCTCAATGACCTTGAATGTTTGTTTTCAAGAGTAAAAATCACTTTATAATATATTTTAAAATAAAATGTCAGGTCAAAAGTAAAATGTCAAACGTAAAGTAAAAACGTGAAAGTAAAATGTCATTTTTTAAAGTAAAATTTCAAATCCTTCGCTTTCATTTTAACTCAAGGCCAGTGTAAGGAGTTATTATTTTACAATTTCTATCCTAAAAATCCGCAAAAATTTATTAGTATATACTAGAGTGACTTTGATAATATGATATTTTTTATATTTGTATTTAATGTGTCCATTTTATCTGTGCTTACATTAGTTGTAGGAATCATACTGTTATTGTCTTTCATTGTATGTAAAATGTAGGTATTTATTCTTTTTAATATATATTACTTTGTAAACGTACCAAAAACATGCCACCTTGTGTTTTGAACAAGGAATTTATGTTGCAATGCGTAGTCATAAAACATCAAAGCCCATACATTGCAGGAAACTAAGAACCACATAAATTGTAATTTTCACAGAGTGTATTTTATTTAGTGAATCAGAATCTCAGTGCTACAGTTTATTTCGTTCACGTTTTTCATTCGGGTTTTTTTTTCATAGGCACATTTCTTAAGATGTACTAATCTGTTCCCTTTGGTTATCATGTGTGACAAAATACTAAGCTCATGATATTTTTAATGGAATGAAATTCTTATTATGGTGTAGGCTTCAGTGCACTGTTAAAAGCAAAAACAGTTGCTGATTGTTTTCAGCCAAAACTCAATCTGATTCCTTGAGTTTGATTTTCGTCCATTACTCTATTATTTCTCCATAAAATGGTTTTAAAATATTTTTTATGCATCTAGTTAATGTTTTTAAAAATTTCCTATCGTGTATTATACTATGTATCATATTGAATAGAAATCAATGTTAAGCAATGGTGATTTCATACCCTGTATGTTGCATGAACTTGGTAAACAACGAACCAACTACCTTCATAAATATGGTAATTCACACTCTTTTTTATCAGGAATTAACCCTCATATTTGATAAACTTGTTCTTGTATTCCAGTGTTAAAGTATCTTAAACCAGACATGTTCCCTAGGGTGGTCCTTATATGACCTAAAAATTTTTTTAAAAATTTCTTCAGTCTCACCCCCTAAAAATGTTCTATTGTAGTTAAAAATAAGTTAGGAAAAATTTGAATGATTAAAAAACATATTTAGAGGTAGCATAAGACTGCTAAAGTTTAGCAATTTCACGTTAGAACAGGTAGTAATTACAAAAATAATTTTAATAAAAGTAATAATCTAATATGACAGTAAATTAATTATACTACATTATAAAAAGGACAAAAACAGAATATTAACCATACAAAAAGTTCAAAGTGTTTAAAAAAATATTTAGGGGTTGCTCAAAACTGCTAAAGTTTAGCGATTTCACATGAAAACCGGTAGTACTACTTACAAAAAAGAATTTAATCTAAGTAATAATTTTAAATATGACAGTAAATTAATTATGCACTTTAAATAAGACAAAAACAGAATATTTAGCATATAAAAAGTTCAAAGTGTTCGATGTCCAACTATAGCTTCCATTTTTCTGCTCTTAGGATATGCTTTACAATGCTCCTCCACAATTTTTGTCAGGAACTGAAATTGGGTTTCGTTTCTTGTGATAATTGTTTGATCAAAGCGATGCCTCTTGGCATGATCATTCACCACTTTGATTTATTTTACTATTTCCAATGTAATGTTGTAATCAGGATTAGAGATCCAATTTTCTGGGTCTTCTTTTTTTAAAGAATGAAACCGGTATATTCATTTCTTTGAAAAGTTTCAAAGATTCATCAGAAACAAAGTCTTCAAAGTTCTTCTCATGGAAGTTTTCAATATAAACATTATTCTCTTTTCGGGATTTGTAGTGTTTTTTTTACTTAAAAGATCTTCAAGCACCCTTCTTTTAGTTGAGAAAAGTATACATGGCTAAAGAAAGTTTAGCTACTGAAAGTATCTGAGAAACACCTTTCCCAGAAATTATAGTTGGTATTCTATCTGTTTTTCCCCTTTACCAGTTAATTCTGGCAAAATTTGTCTTTCTCAATGAACAATAAGAGGAACACATTTCTTGGTAGATTTTCTTTCTTCTCTGACTGTTCAATTCTATTCGAAATTATCTTTCGCTGAATTGTACTTCTGTTCAGACTGTTTTCTTTAATGTCACAGCCTAAGATATTTGCAGTTTCAGCTACTACAAAAGCTGCCTTTCCATAAGAAACCTTGGTTCTACCCAAAACTGTTGCTAGTTTTGGAGTTATGATATCCATACGGCCTCTCTTAGGTTGGGATAGACCAACACCTGATGCTGCATTTACAACTAACTTTCCTTTTGGGCTCATATTCTTCATCTCCTTCAGTTTCATCATCATCTTCATTTGAGCTGTCTGTTGTAAAAAACTCAAGTAACTGCTACTTTAGTATCCGTCTCTTGTGAACATTTCCTTTTTCAGAAAATTCTTCCTTTTATCAGCTATCAATTGAATTGTCAGTTGGAAGAAGGGAATAAGTCCAAAAACCAAGTTTTGAGAAAATAGAAAAAAAAACTGTATAAGTAATGGAATTTTCATTGTATAACCACCAAATTTTTACTGGAAGTTCAGAACCCTATTTAGAAAACAGAGCAATCACCAAAACAAATATAAGTATATTCAAAAATATTTTAATCAAAATAAGTTGATGGACTTATTCCCTTCTTCCACCTTATGAAATTTTTCTGATGAAAAAATCTTTAAAAACCCCTAAATTCACATTTAAATTATATTTCTCCTTAGTTTACACCACAAAAGGGTGAAATAAAAAGAATAAGACAAATAAAATTCAAAATTATAGTGAAACTGAGTTATTAAAGCAGTATCAATGGAGTGAGTGAATATGAAAGGAGTCAAACATTCCCTGCATAAAAAAGTTTGAAAAAAATTGAAATTAAGAAAAACTTTTATTTTAACTTAGTTTACAGCACAAAGAATATGAAAAGAAAGACAGATTAACTTTAATTCCAAACTAACTTAAAAAATACAATGAATGGACATTGATTTCACAACTTCAAGGGGCGATATCTCCCTATAGGGGTTAGTTATTTCTCCCCTCTTTTCACTCATATGTAGAGCAAAGATTGGAGATGGTTTTGAGCACAAAAAGTCAATTTGTCATTTTTTGGACTTATTCCCTTCTTCAAACTGACGATTCAATTCTTTCCGCAGTATATTTTGATCAACACCAATTATTGATCATCTTCTTGCTGTGCTTGCAAGAAGTCTCTGTCTTCAGCTGTTTTGATTATCTTTAAGGCATCGGAATAAGCTAGCTACATCAAACAAGTTGTTTAATTTTGAAGAAAAGCCATACTCTTTGGCTTTCTGATTAGGGGTTTTGCGTCCTTTGTTTCTCTTTAACAATTCCCATTCATCAAATAATTCTTCCAATTTTTTCTGACAATGCTAGGGATAATGCACAGAAACTCTTGCCCTCATGCAAAACTTTGTTATTTCTTCAACTGTGACTTTAGAGGCTTCTCGCACTGTAGCTTTCAAGTCATTATGGTGATAGAGGAAAATTCTCAGGGACATACCTATTGAAGGCAGTTTGTTGCCTGTCATTTCAGTGATTACACAACCAGCAATATAGACAGAGTTTTTAGATCTTATATTCATATAAATTTCAAGCAAAAAAAACTCCCATTTAGGTCTTTAGAAATAAAATAGGTTGGATGATGTGTAACTCAATGGTTGGTTCAAGTCAAATGGCTCAAAATCAAATGGTTGAGTAATTAAATGAAAAGAAGACTTTTAGAATATTTTTAACAAATAATGAACAAAGGAAATGAAAAAGCAATCATGATAACAGCTGAAATTAAAAAGAAAGGATGCAAGGAAAAAAATGAATAGCCATGCAGCTGGTAGTCAAAGCACAAAGCTATTAATTACATAGTGTATTATTTCAGTTTTAGTTATTCCATACAAAACCCCAGTAATATAAATAATAATTCATAAAACAAAATTAAACATAACTGTTTGCTTGTTTAAAATAATTAAAAATTTAACACATTATGGCTCAATTTTTTCCCCAAATACTCGAATGATGAAACTTTAACCTCATTGAACTACCAATAAATATCATTTGAAAGTGATCAAATTTGACCAGAATTATTTTTAGATATGATAGAACAAACTAAGGGGGTGAGAGCAATAAATTTTAAAACTTCGAAAATAAGGACCACCCTAATTGTTCCCCCTGTATTAGCAGAATCGTATATAAGGAATATTTGGGGGAAAATTTATGCTTATCTCTTTTTCTGTCCTACTTTCTATTAAACAGGTGATAAATAACTATTTTCTAGATCCTCTTTTCAGATTATTTGTGAGCAAATACTTGTAAAGTTTTTTTTCCAGCATTCCCTGGATTGAAGTTTTTTAAAAGTGAGTATTGGAAGTTTGCGTTCCTGAGATGAAAATTTGCTCTGTCCCGCCTGACGTGGTAATAACTCTTAAAACTTTTGTGTCTGCACTTAATATGTTTTCATGAAACAAGATTGGGATGTAAGTTTATCTTAAAATAACACTTTTAAACTCTGAACGAAATGCGGTTGTTCAGTGAGTGCAAAAAGAATTCAATTAATTTTTTAAAAATTGGTTGTCATGTTCACAAGTAACACTTTCACACACTATAGTTATCTATAATTTCAAGTTTATATAGGATAAAATTATTTACATCTATAAGGAGGGTCGAATGAAACTTCAATATTAGTTTCCTTGCAGATAGCAATAAATATGGGACAGTTTCAGTTTTTGTTTGGAAAATTTTTAAACATTCTTTTTATGAAGAAAAAGCACAACAGCACAAAAGTGTTTTCAGCACAGGATAACCATTTTCTAAATCCTATTTTCAGATTATTTGTAAACAAAGTAAAAAGTATTGTAATGCTTTCTTCCAGCATCCCAATCCCATGGACTAAAGCTTTTTGAAAAGTGTGTATTACGGTATTTGAAGGTGTGTAATACGTTATTGAAATATCTCCTTTAACTTTTACATCTCGTATGCATATAATATTTTCCATTCAGGTACGAGGATTATGTGTAAGTTTCTCCTTAGTTATAACTTTTAAACTTAGAAATATTTGTTTGTGCTTTGGATGTAAATAAATAAATCTATCTTAATATTGATTGTTAAGTTCGAGTAATATACAGGGCGCTTATGAGTCTGGAAATTTTTTTTGTTAAATTTTAGGGGATGCGACGGCTGAGATATAAGTTTAAGCTCCCTTTTTCCTCAAATAGAAAATTCATAAACCAAACCAGTTTCTACTTCCAAAGAAGATCCACTCAAATCATCTTTGGGTTTACATTTTATTCTAGATTCTATACCTAGTTTAGCATAGAATTGCCTAATTTCTGGAGGAGCCCAAATATCCTTCGAAAATCACAGATTTTTGCACCAGGAGAGAGGACCTAAAGTTATTCCTAAGCATCTCCCATGCATATTGAATAGACGCAATATAGCTTTTTAATATTATTTTTACATGATTAAATTAATACGAAAAACAATTTCATTAATAGCGTTTAAATACAAAAAAGGGGGCTGGGGTTCTTCGCCAGGACATTTATGAATTTCAACCCTAAATATCAGGGTTTTTACTCGTTTTGGTAGAGCTAGTCCGAAATTTGAATACGTTCTGCACATACTTAAATATTAAATTGGAGGGAGCACGTTCTTTTAGTACTCTTGTGCTTTGTACTTTTCCATTAAATTATGCTTTAGTTCAAAATTGAATGTCTCAGATATAGCTTTTTATACTGAATGGTACAATTTTCTAGTACTTTTTGTGGTTTTTTTTCTTAGAATTCTTATTTAGAATAATCCAGCCATATCAGATAGAATGGTCACTTTTATGTCTGAGTTTTCATTTTGTCACCTAAAGACAGCTCCCCTATGTGTGTGTCATATTTATATTTTTTCTATTATTATTGGAACAAATACATTTATTTATTTGTATTTGAAGACAAAGGGGAGTTCATTTTTCTTATTAAAATATTCCAGGTTGGCATATTCAAAGAGTTGGTTACTACAAAACGCTTAGTTTTTTTTAATGTTCATGGATTTTGCTGAAATTCATTTGATAGCAAACTCCAGATTGAGATAAGAAGCTTTTATCATATTGTAATATCATTGTTCTTATATATATTCTTATATCATATGTTCTTATGTCACTTTTTTACCCAGTAAGTGCATGATACTTAAATTTTAAATGACTTTTTAAGGGAAGTCTAAAGTCTTCCTTTTTCTCAACAGTCTTCTCTTAAATTCGCTATCTAATCTAATTTTTAATTTCTGTCTTTGCTTTGTTTTTATATTGGATTGCTTATATTGGATTTTTTCTGGTCCAATGTTGCATAAGAATCTTTTCTTGGTGGCCCTTTTTTGTGCACTTCAAACAGCTAAAGACATTACCATCATTGATCTTTTGCCAAAGATTTTAAAGGGGACTAAATAAATATATGGTTGGTCTCAAAAGGCTCTTTATCAGACCCCCTTTCGCTAAAAGTGACTGCATTCCTGTACAAAATAGAACAGAGGGTACATAATCAATTTCTTATTGATAGCGATGATTTTTGTTTTGGTGCCGTTGATACCATCTGTGAAAGTTATGTGTAAAAGAACCTTTCTCGTATCATACACTTTTTTTTGGGGGGGGGATAATATATAAATAGTTAAACTTCCCTCGAGCATGTATAAAGGAAACTTTTCTTGGTCGTTCTTTTTTGTGAAGAAGAAACATCTTTAGATAATGTCATCAATGCCCCGTCTTTTAAAGGGCATAAAATTAATGTATGGTTGGCCTCAAATGCACTTTTTCATACCTGTACCTGCATTCTTATGACTGTAGCACAGAGGGTATATCAGTAGGGCATAGTAGTTCAGTAGCATCAGTAGGGCATCAGAGGGAAAGATTTTTAGTGAGACTCCGTGAGATTTTAGGGGATGCCACGATTGAGATAAATTTTGAGTGCACTTTTTCCTCAATGGAAAATTTATATACTTTATCACGCTTTGAGCTAGTTTTTTTTTCACCTGGGGAAAGGCCCCAAAAATATTTCTATGCCCATCCCATGCATAATAGACACAATATAGATTTTTAATGTTCTTTTTATATAGACTTTGTATCTTGATGTACACTTAATAAGAAAAACAATCATTAAATAGAGTTTTAAATACAACAAAGGGTATCTGGGTTCCTCCCCACGAAATTTTTTGGAAATTTGACCCTAAAATACATGGTATTTTCTAGTTTTGGTGCACCAAGTCCGAATTCCTGGGAGGGGAAGGTTCCTCTTGGCCCACCCCTTACCCCTTATAGACCTAATTCAATATTAAACGGAATTTGACGGCGCATGTTCTTCTAGTACTCTTGTTCTTTTATTTTATTCTTCCATTGGTAAATTTATTTATGTTTTCCTCAATTATGAGGTGTTTACGGATCATGGGACTCATCCATTGACATTCTTGGGTAATCATCATTATGGGTTGCTTTCCTGTAACTAAACAAAAAATTTTCCTTTTCTTGAATTGTCACGCTGTGGCTTTATGTGGGATCTGATCTGTGTAAGTCTGTTGTCGTCTTTTAATGCCACTTGGAATATCCATAAGATGTGAGGCCAATAAATGACAGGACTTCTGCCTCATGAGATATGATAGATACTACAACTATCTCTCGGCACCTCCCCAATTTTTCCATGTCTCTGAAGGGGAGGGAAACAGTCTTCAGACACCTGCACCCGAGGTAAGCTGATGCGCCTAGGATCGACCTCAGGACTTTCGAACCCACAGATTTAACGATCGCGTATACTCCGCGTATACTCGGTGGGTCTTGTGTCGGGAATCGAATCCGGGACCCTCCGATCCCAAAACCACTAAGCTTAATAGTAGATTTAATTTTGTGGAGATTTAATTATAATTAATTCAAAGGTAGCGATTGTTGACCTATGAAGTTTCTCTGCTCGTAGGCATCAGTGGGGATGACCCATGTTGCCCTGAGACTGCCTCGTGCAGTGTATGCTGGGGGAACTCGGGTTGTGAAAGAGCCCACCACTCGGTGGAGCAACCTGTCAGGTCTCTTCAGAGGCTGGAGTGTACGGGCCTTCCGGGGGTCGTGGGACGCAGCAATTTCGAAAGTACCTGCATCCGGAGAAGCTTCGGGTCAGCAGTTACAGTTTGCAGCTTACTGCTGGCAGATAGATAATAAAATCATTAAGGATGAAAGCAAATATTTGCACTTATTTTAATTAAATAAACAAAAACTTAAAAGGCTTCCAAAAATTATTGCGAATTGTAGGCATGAATGCTAGACATAGACAAGACTTTATTGTAATGGGCTCTTGCCCGTTTACATAGTGGCAAAAATAAAGGAACAAAAAGTACAAATAAGGAAATAAATTATCACTTAATAATCATTGAACATTAAAATCATGAAATATAAACGTAAATATACACAAATATACATTGTAGGCATGAATGCTAAATCAAAGGACAATCATTCCCTCTATTAAGGCATTTTCTCTATTTTTTCCTATTGTAGTTCTGTCTAAAAATCTTTCAATAAAGGAAATTTATTTTATATGTGTGTATGTTCTCAAGGCAAAGGGATACTTTCAAAATATTTGATTTAAGGTATTCCTTTTTATTCTTTCTCCTCTTGGTCTTATGCATTGTTAAATCTTTGGCAAAGAACTGTTTTTTCTATGATCACATTAGTTTGCGAATGTTTTCTTATTCTTCCATTTGTTTTCTCATACAGTCAAGTAAAAGGATATCTATTCCTTTTTGATCCATGCAAATTTTATTTGAGAATGTGTTTTTTTGTCAAGCAATTTAAAAGTTGTGACCAAATTTTCTATAATTCCTAATTTTATCTTGAGTAGTCCATCATATACAATCTCTTTTCAAAGCCCGGATCCCAGTCTCTCTAGTTTGAAATCTACGTTTGTGAACACTGACATAATTGTTTCTTACCTTTGGAGTTCTAAACAACTAGATCTGTTACAAAGAGTGTAATGATTTTCCTAGTTATTTAGCAATTATTGAATTTTGCTTTCCAGTATGGAAAATTTTAGAAAATACAACTGAGAAAAATGTTTTAGTTTATTTTCCCCCTACATGTCAGACCCTCTTTGTGCGTTTAGATTTCATTCTTTATAACTCATAGTATAAATGGTAGAAGTCAGAAGAAATAGTGTCTATATATTTTGAAAGTGGAATATTTCAGATGATTTTTCTATTGCTTTTGCTCTTACAAAGTTCTCTTCTTTCTTTCTTTTTCCTGTCTAAAAGTATTTATTTCTCTTACTTTGGTGGTTTCCCGGTGTTTTGTGCACAACATATAAATCTTTTGAATCATTTCTTTAATTTCATGTCATTATCACTTATAAGCCTAACTAGTTTTCTGAGGATGTCATTTCGATTGAATTAAGTTTCCTTTTCAAGAAATTCCTTTTAGATTTTGAAAAATGTTGCACCCCTTTGGATTTTTATATAACAGCTCATATCAGAGACTTAAATTCATTTTTCTAGTATTTTGAGATTTTTTTCTTAGAATTCAGCTGTAGAATAAGCAGCCATACAGATAGGATGAATGCTTACTTTAAAAACCTTTCCATTTTGCAAATTCATTGATAAGTTTACATTATTGATGTTAAATAGCTTTTTATGAAACTCTTTTAACCCCAGTTTTCACTCTAACAAGACTTTGCATTCCACGGAACTTCTTTTTTGGACACAACATTTTTTTCTCCATTAAAAAAGGCTCACTAATCTTTATTGATAGATTTTTACCCTTTTAAAAATACTTTAAAGAATTTATTTTCATCAAACTAAATCACTATTTTCTTTCTTGTTTACACCTATTAAGTATCAGATTTTCCTATTAGAAAGCTGCTTAACTACTACTACTGTAATTTCTTTATAAAAAATTAATACTTTTCAAGATTTTAAAGGATATTTAACGTTTTATAAACTGACCATACTTATTTTTTCAATCCCAAACTTGTGACTGAGTCACCATTCGATGAGGATCTGTTGAAGATGTTTGCTGCCGTAGAAGATATGGAAATTATATCAAGAGGAAAACAAATAAGAGTGACTTTTTTACTTTATTTATAGCTAATTTCGGTATTATTTTATTTAGTTAAATTTAGTTGATCATCTAATTTTCCAAGAAAAGATATACCTGGTATTTATCCACCGGAAACAAATTCTGAAAATAACTTTTTAAGGAGTATTTTCTTCTTTATACTATCTCTTGTTCTTTTTCTTGTACTACATTTCTTACAGTAAATGTATAACTTATATATTCTTTCCCTAGAAGACTAGGACGGATATTTGATTATGTTGAGACAATTTTCATAGTGTTGAAATCTTCCTCAAGGAAAGGTAAATTTTTAATCACAAATTTCCAGTCAATATTTTTTTTTACCATTTCTTGTACAAATTAAAAATGTTTCTGTATCTATCATTTTCTTAAGCAAGCATCTCCGAACTGCTGTTTAAAGAGGGAGATTTCATATGTTCTTCAAAAATGAAAGGAATAATAGTAAAATAGTAATATTGCTTCATATCTCATATGGAGATTTTGTTTTGAGGTATCTATAGTTTACTATGAGATCACTTTCTGTGGAGTTAAACTTTTTGAAAATGCTTCAGATTAAAAAAAATATTAACACATTTTGTCTCACCTTAAGTCCGCTTTAGTAGTTCACAATTGATTGTTTCAGTTACAGCTTTTTATACTGAATTCTCAGCATTCTTTAACTTACTTCTTACTACGAGCATCCGAGGCTGTTTGCCTCGATGGCTCGAACCATTCTTTAACAAATGCCTATAATTACAGGATCTTATTCAAACCACTATTGGGGTCTTCTGGAGGGAGATTAGCTGATGGGAATTTCCACTAGAATCTTTTATTCAAGATGGACTTCGGATCAAGCTTTTGTGGAATAAACCAACTTCCCTGTAATGTATGTGCACCTGTAAGCCGTGAGTTTTTTTCTGAATTTACTAACAACACTCTTCACGTGTGGCACGAGGGAGACCCGCGAGCTTGGGGGGATAGATAATTATTTTGTTTTGATTATGTGTAATGTCAGTGATATTTCCAAATATCCTACACTTTTTAAATACTAGGGAGCTACCGCCCCCTGCTCGCTGTCGCTCGCCAACCCCCGTTAACTGCTGACGCAGGACCGTTTGGAATTGCTTCGCAATTCGTACAAATTCCAACTCGCTGAACTTAATACACTTTATAAAACAATTAAACAATTTATAGAAAAAACGTCAACCAACTTTCCAAAAATACTTCACCAAATCCCCTCCATAAATAAATCTCCCTTAAAAGTTTAAATATATATTAACTCGAACTTCTCAAAAATAAAAACGAAATGTTTTTTAAAATATTCATCTTAATTATTTTTAAATCTATGATTATGAAAATAACTAATTCTAATTGTTTATCAATATTCGGACCAAACAAAAACCATTATTTTAAAGTAACTCGTTAGTATAATATGCCTAGTGTTTATCATTCATATTTTTGTTTAAACCCAGACTTGTTAAACAATACCGTTTAAGCAATTGAAAATAAAAAAAGACAAAATATCACTCTATGTTTACAATTAATTTCGATAAAATCAGACTAAAAATTATAAATACTGGACAAAAATGGTGAAATTTTAGTATGAAATGGCGTACATGTAAGTTTTTAGAATACGTTTTTATCAGTCTTTGAGTGATATTTCATCAAGAAAGTACTCTTTTAAAAGGTGAAAAAACATGTTTCATTTTAAAATATAGCGCCAATCGGTCGTTGTGATTGGATGCATAATAATATGATTGACAGTATTTGCTTTGTAACTGCGACCTTATCCGTTATCCGGGTAATATTCCATAATCGAGGTTTTCGCCAAACTTGGCGAGATCGGATTTCAAGCGTGGCGAAAAGTGCGCCAAGCTCCAAACATCTACCAGCAGGACTATTCCTATATTACGGCAACCTTAGTATTTATAATAGGTGAAATAGTGATCGCTTTTTTATGACTTGAAAATATTGAAATAATACTAGTGGCGGCTTTTTTCACTTCAAAATATTTGAATATTAAAATATTGGAAAAAGTTAAAGGTTAATAATAATAATAATAATAATAATAATAATAATAATAATAATAATAATAATAATAATAATAATAATAATAACGAATTAATAAACTTTAATATTAATAATAATAATAATAAATTAATGAAAAAAAAATAATAATTTTTTTAAATAAAGTTTTTTAATTTGTGATTAATTACGTTTTGGTTAATTGGCAACATCATAATAGCCTCCGCATTTTGCAATGATTTTAAATTCATGAAGTGATCGTTTTAAAGTAAGTGGTAAGTTTTTTCTTAAATATGTAGACATTTTAAATTTAACATATTTTCTACTTTAAGATACTCGAAATTTAAAATTTTTGACTAAAGTCTAATTTTATAATTGAAAATATCAAGCATTAAATAAGGATAAAAAAATACTTAAATGGAAAAAGTTGAAAATGCTTACTTCTCTTTAGCAATTTTGAATATGGAACTTTTAAACTCAAGACTATTTAATAAAAATATTTTTATTTGTTTTTTTAGTCATTTTCTTTTGTGATTTGTTTTGTATCAAATTTTATTTTACATTTTATGTTGTTCAATTCCGTTAGAGTCCCCGCTAAATATCGCCTATCTCTTTTGAACACCAAAAAGTATAAATATTGCTAAATAATTTTAAATTCATGGTTAATATATTTAATTAGATGTTAACTGTTCAGTTTATTATTCAGATTATTATTAAACCGGTGACTATCGTAGCCAAGAAAAGCCCAGATCCGCCATTTTAAAAATGGCGGATATTTTTTCTTTGATTTGATCGATTTGGAGCTTGGCGCGATTTCCGCCACGCTTGAGATCCGATCTCGCCAAGTTTGGCGAAAACCTCGAATACGGAATATTAGCCCGTTATCCAAAAAAATGAAAATATTTTAAAATTGAGAATTTTTTTGAAAAATCGAAGGGCCATCTCGTAAATCCGGAAAGAATCCGGACATTTTGATACCATATATGTGTCATTCGGTTCAGTAATTAAAAAGCCTTTCTCTGGAAACCGTTCACCAAAAACTTTTTTTTAGAATAGAGAGACTATAGGTTATAGAGAAAGAATGCAGATAGTCCCTGATATTTGAATAAGGATCCAGGTAACATTTTTACCAGTAGTTTAAATTCCATAATATTCGAGATATCACTTTATTTAATATTAGTCAATGGCCAAATTAGGTATACTTAAAATATTAACAACGGACACGAGCTGTTAAATATTTAGCTTATTTCATTATTATAACTATGGTAATTTCTTTTAAATTCATAAATGTTTGGTTCGCATGCTGTAAAAAGAATAATTTTATGTGGCCAAACAAATTAACGTTAACGGATACTTAATCATTATAAGGCATTATCCGGATTGTGGATATTGTCTAGGTAGAGTGATTCTCGATTGAGTTAGGTGTAAAACTGTTTGTTATTTATAATAAAGTATTTTTATATCGCATTTATATTCTGCTAACAGCATTTGCATTGCTTCATCATACAACACAAAACACTTGTTAACAATTTCCTCTCCAGCTGTTTCTGGGGGTAAGTTGATTTTGTTTTAGGGGTTAGGTCAGCTCCAGTAGTCTCCCCTGCCTCTGTTGACGAATACTAATATTTCAGTGTTGAAAACTTCTTTTCGTGTAGGAGATATAACAAATACAAATACAAATTAAGTTGACCAACTACAGGCGTAAGCCCAGCAAGGTTGGTCCAGTCTTTTTAACCCAAACTACCACACTGTAAAAAATAATCCTGCAAAAAAACAGAAAATTTCTGGCAGCAAAAGTTGCCAGAAAAAATCTGTAGGTTGAAAAATCCTGTAAACAGAAAAAAGCTGTAACCTACAGGTAAATGCTGTAAAAAGGAACTTTCTGTCAAGTGGGCTACAGATTTTTCTGTTGCCTCTCAGTAATTTTCTGCTTGTGCGCATGCACTTATTTTAGTTGAGTTTATTTTAATTTTAATCAATTAATATCCGGGGATAGAACCCAGGACCTACCGCATGCTAAGCGCGCACGCTACCACTGCCCCAAAGAAGATTCAGAATAATGTTGCCAATAGCTGTATTGGTTTTCAATGCAGTAAGTTTCTGTTTAAGTACAGATAAGCTAAAAAACTAAAAGAAAGCTGTTTTTTTACATAAAATTAATAGAAGTGCGGTGGGAATGTTACATGACAGAATATCTCTGTAAACATAAAGTCACTGTTATTGAAAATTTCTGTTTTTCTACAGTTTTTTTTTACAGTGCAGAATCCCAGTATCTGTCAATTTTCCTTTTGAACTCGTTTACCCCATTTGAATTTACAATTGTTTCAGGACGCATTCCATCTATCCACGACCCTATTAAAAATAATGCCCCCATTCTACAATTCGTCTTAAATTTTACTTTGAAATTGTGACCCCTTGTTCTATTACCCGTATTGAAATCTAGTCCATCTGTGTCCCCTTGCTTTACCACTTTAAAAAGTTGAATCAAATCCCCTCTAATCCTTCTTTTCTCTAGAGTGAACATATTTAGCTTCTTTAATCTTCCCTCATAACTTAAACTGGATATACCCTTGACCATTTTAGTAGCCCTATGCTGAACATTTTCAATGGAATCAATATCTTTTTTAAGTATGGAGACCAAAACTGAACAGCATACTCTAGATGAGTTCTCACCAAGCTTCTGTAGAGTGGCAAAATATCCTCGGACCTTGAAGAAACAGTTTTTTTAATGTATCCCAATATCATATTAGCCTTTTTACTAGCAGCTGAACACTGATGAACCCATTTAAGGTCCTCATTTACTATCACCCCTAAATCTTTGATCATATTACCTTCTTTAACTTTGTCCCCTTGCAGATAAAATTCTACTTTTCCATTCCCCCTACCCATATGAAGTGCCTGACATTTACTTATGTTAAAAGACGTACCCCATTTTTCAGCCCATTGTGATATAATATCGAGATCACTTTGTAAATTTTGTACCTGCTCCTGAGTATCTACCCTTCCCCAAATTTTTAAGTCGTCAGCAAAGATGCTGATTTTGTTCCTAATGACCTGACTAATGTCGTTAATGAAAATTATAAAGAGAATTGGCTCCAATACTGACCCCTGTGCCACCCCACTCATGACCTCTGCCCACTGAGAATAATTACCCTTAACTTGCACTCTCTGTTTCCACAATAATGTTTTACCTCTGATACCCAATTTTTCTAATTTGAGTTATCAAATGCCTTTTGAAAATCTTTGCAAAATATGTCTACACTATGTTTTTGATCCAACTCCTTTGTTACTTCGTCATAGAACTTTAAAAGATTAGTTTGACAGGATCTACCCTTCCTGAATCCAAACTGATCATAGGATTTACTCATAGATATAATCATAGGATTTATTATATTGTACTACAGAAAAGATCCTAAATATCCAAAAAAGGGTCAAAGCGTTTTTTATGGCCGAAATGTCAAATAATTTTCTGAGGGAGGGAAGTGGGGCATTCCTGAGATAGATTGGATCAAATTAGCCAGAAACTATGCAATGATGTTAGTGTGGGCGCAGGCAAGAACATATACGGAACGGTCAGTTTGAGGAGTTACTTATTTTTTCCCATCAATGAAAACTAGAACAGGAACCTTTTGAAAAATACATCTTCTCAATGAACTTGAATGTTTGTTTTCAGGAATAAAATTTACTTTCATAATATATTTTAAAGTAAAATGTCAGGTATTACCATTCCCTTACATTTTAACTCAAAGTCAGTATCATCATAAAATTTTCATCATCACTCTGGAATGGTGAAATACCTCATTTGTACAGACTCTCTTTCCTCCTTGTATATTTTAAGTAATCCAGTTTCCACGGAGGGTCTAGTGGTGGGGATTCACTCCATTATTTGTGCACTTGAAAACGTTGCCGAAATTCATTTTGCTTACATTCGCGGGCATAGTGGGAACTTTGGAAATGAGAGAGCGGATAGGCTAGCTAAGGAGGCTACAAGACTTGATATTGATTTGGGGATGAGTGTTCCGGCGTCCCACTGGAAGTCTGTCTATAGAGAGAAAACCATCGAGGACTGGAACCGAGAATATCTCGTCTCGTCAAATGCCCAGTGGACAAAGGGGTTCTTTCCGAGTATTGCTCATCGTCTAAAGTGTAAATATTTTTCAACAGATTTTAAATTGACTCAGATTTTAACTGGCCATGGAAATTTTAGGGCTTACCTGTGTAGATTTGGAATTTTACCGTCTGGCAGTTGTGCCTGTGGCAGTGGGGATGAAACAGTGGAGCATGTCCTTCTGCACTGCGATCTACATACAAACTGTAGATCTGTTTTCAGAAGAGATTTAAATAGCATTTTCGTGCGGTGGCCGCCAGTTTATTGCAGTCTTGTTGGGAAGTTTGAGACATTTATTATATTTTCAAATTTTGTCCATAGTTTAAATTTTTAGATTTTAATTAAAATGTCTTTTACTTACGTTCGTAAGCCTCGTGGCATACTGTGTGGAACACGAGGAGTTTTATGTTTGTTTTTTAAATAAAAAAAAGTCAGTATAAAGAGTTTTTATTTTACAATTTCTATCCTAAAAATCCCCATTTATCCCAATCCCTATTTTACCTGTGTTTCCATTAGTTGTAGAATTATATTTTATTGTCTTTCATTGTATGCAAAATGTATTTATTCTTTTTAATATGTATTACTTTCTAAACATTTCAAAACATACCACCTTGTGTTTTGAACAATGAATTTATGTTGCAATGCTTACAGTTTGTAATAAAACATCAAAGCCCTTACATTGCATGAAACTAAGAACAACTGAAATTTTATTATATGTGGCTCATTTTTGTAATTTTCCCCGAGTATTTTTTTTTATTTTGTGATTCAGAATCTCAGTGCTACAGTTTCATTTCGTTCACGTTTTTCACTGTTTTTTTTTACACCAGGCATAGTACCCTATGGTTATCATGTGTGACAAAATACTCAGCTCATGATATATTTAATAGAATGAAATTCTTAATATATTGTGAGCTTTAGTGCTTGGTTTAAAGATAAAACAGTCGCTGGTTGTTTTCATCAGTCAAAGCTCAATCTGATTCTTTGAATTAAGTTTCGTTCACTATCTATTATTTCTCCACAAGATATTTTTGAAATATTTTTTATGTTAATGTTTGTAAAAATTTCATATCGTGTGTAATATATCATGTATAATATTGATTAGAACTCAATGTTAAGCAATGGTGATTTTATACTCTGTATATGGCATGAACTTAATACACAACGAACCAACTACATATGATAATTCACTATTTTTATGAGGACTTAACCCTTATATTTGATAAACTTATCTTGAATTTCATTGTAAAGTATCTTAAACCAGACAGTATAAAAGTAAGACAGTAAAGTATCTTAAACCAGACATATATTCCCCTGTGTACTCTAGTAGAATCGTATGCAAAGAATATTAGGGAAATATTTTATGCCTTTCTCTTTTTCTGTCCTACTTCCTATAAACAGGTGGCAAATAACCATTTTTTAGATCCTCTTTTCAAATTATTTGTGAAGAAATACTTGTGAAGTTTTTTTCCCAGTATCCCTTGGACTGAAGTCTTTCAAAAGTTAGTATTGGAAGTTTGCGTTCCTGAGATGAAAATTTGCTCTGTCCCGCCTGATATGGTAATAACTCTTTAATCTTTTGTGTCTGCACTTGATATATTTTCATGAAACAAGATTGGGATGTAAGTTTCTCTTAAAATAACACTTTTAAACTCTGAACTAAATGCGATTGTTCAGTGAATGTAAAAATGATTCAATCAATTTTTAAAAATTGGTTGTCATGTTCACAAGTAACACTTTCACACACTATAGTTATCAATAATTTCAAGTTTTTAAAGTATAAAATTATTTACATCTATAAGGGTCGAATGAAACTTCAATATCAGTTTCCTTGCAGATAGGAATAAATATGACAATTTCAGTTTTTATGCTTGGGAAATTTTTAAACATACTTTTTATGAAGAAAAAGCACAACAGCACAAAAGTGTTTTCAGCACAGGATAACCATTTTCTAAATCCTATTTTCAGATTATTTGTAAACAAAGTAAAAAGTGAGAAAACTCCAGCTCTCAAACGTCGCCTCCAACCGTGGACCGGTTTCGCCCTTGTTAGGGCTCATCAGCACGGTATAGGAAGGTAACGCAAGAGAGCGGAGGAAGAGCTTTTAGTCTAGCCGACTATAACGGAAAAAGTGGTGACCATTGATCAGTCCTCCACTATCTGCCAGGAATGAACTGCGCATTCCATAGAACAGATTTAATTCCCGAAAGGACACAGGTATGAAAGGGAGTGCTTCACTACTACCTCTGGTTAGAGGAATATGTGAGAAAACTCCAGCTCTCAAACGTCGCCTCCAACCGTGGACAGGTTTCGCCCTTGTTAGGGCTCATACAGATTTAATTCCCGAAATTAAATTTTAATTAAGAATTTAATTTTCGGGAATTAAATCTGTTCTATGGAATGCGCAGTTCATTCCTGGCAGATAGTGGAGGACTGATCAATGGTCACCACTTTTTCCGTTATAGTCGGCTAGACTAAAAGCTCTTCCTCCGCTCTCTTGCGTTACCTTCCTATACCGTGCTGATGAGCCCTAACAAGGGCGAAACCGGTCCACGGTTGGAGGCGACGTTTGAGAGCTGGAGTTTTCTCACATATTCCTCTAACCAGAGGTAGTGGTGAAGCACTCCCTTTCATAAAGTAAAAAGTATTGTAAAACTTTTTTCCAGCATCCCCAATCCCCTGGACTAAAGCTTTTTGAAAAGTGTGTAATACTGTATTTGAAGGTAATACCTCCTTTAAATTTTACATCTCGTATGCACTCAGGGGTGTCATTTCAGTTTTTGGTTAAGGGGCAAGGAATTTTTTTTAAATGGGTCTGGCCCTTGCTGTAACTAGGTTTTTTTTGGCGGGGGTTGCCTCAACTTCATTTTTAAGGTAATATCATGTCAAAATTTGACAACGTTAACTCGAAGGAAAAATGGGGGGTCTGGGGGTTCACCCCCCAGGAAAATTTTGAAAATTTGGATCTTTAAGTAGTGTTTTAGCTTGTTTTGAGACCCTTTGGGCTGCATCCAAAGAGAACAGTTTCTTGTAAACCACATAATTTTCTAGGGAAAAGAGTTGTAAATAGACGTCAAAGTTTTAAGGGGGCTAGGGGGTCCTACCCCAGGAATTTTAATTCCCCTTTAAACTAGTGTTTTATCTCTTTTTTTAAACTTTTTGGGGAGCTTCTGAAGAGAAAAGCTTCTTGTAAGAGGAATAGTTTTCAAGGGGGGAAACACTAAATAAGAGACGTGAAAATTTTAGAGGGGGACTGGGGGTCCTCCCCCAGAAAATTTTTGAAATTGGACCCTCAAAAGTAGTCTTTTGACTCCTTTTGCGACATTTTGAGTTTCACCCAAAGCTCCTTGTGGAAGTTACAGAATTTTCCAGGGACTTGCAGCTATTTTTCACATTACAGTGGAAATCTTGGGCGGGGGCAGTTGCCCCCCCCTTCCCCCCCCTAAATGACGCTCCTGTATGCACTTAATATTTTCCATTCAAGTACGAGGATTATGTGGAAGTTTTTTCTTTAGTTAGAATTTTTAAACTTAGAGATATTTGTTGGTATTTTTGAATGTAAATAATTAAATCTATCTTAATATTGATTGTTGAGTTCGAGTAATATACAGGGCGTCTGGATATTTGTTAAATTTTAGGGGATGCGACGGCTGATATAAATGTTAATTCACTTTTTCCTCAAATAGAAAATTCATTTAGGCTAAAACAATTTCTTCTTCATGAGAAGATCCACTCAAATCATCTTTGGGTTTAGATTTTATTCTAGATTCTATACCTAGTTTAGCGTAGAATTGCCTAATTTCTGGAGGGGCCGAAATATCTTTTAAAAATCCCAAATTTTTGCACCAGGAGAGAGGACCCAAAGTTATTCCTAAGCATCTCCCAAGCATATTGAATAGACGCAATATAGCTTTTTAATATTACTTTTACATAGACTTTGCCTTTTATGATTAAATTAATGATGGACTTAGATTTTACTCAATTTTTGGAATTTATACCCTAAATATCAGGGTTGCTACTCGGTTTGGTAGACCTAGTCCAAATTTCGGATACATTCTGCACATAATTAAATATTAAATTGGATAGGGCATGATCTTTTAGTACTCTTGTACTTTGTACTTTTAGTATGTACTCTTACTTTACTCTTCCATGCTAAAAGTATTTATTTCTCTATGTATGAATCATGCCACTCATATGCACTTTGATGCTTACACACTTCTTACATCTTTGAGTAATGAGGAAGTTACATGATTTTTTTATATTTTTTTACTTTTTAAAAGCCCGCGAAAACGCCAAGAGTTTGGATGTGACGTCATCTTATATTAAACATTGTTGTAAAGCAGTGGAGTTGATGGTACTATTGTTGACGTCATCTTATAGTTTAAACAATAAGCGTTTTCAGTCACGTGTTTTTTTCTCGACTTTTAAACTAAAATATTTAATTACCTGTACATTTTTTTGAAAAACTGACTAGATATTTCATTTTACCATACAAAAAACATACGGAACACTTGTTGTACGGAAAGTTAAAATTTCCTTGTTTCTCAGCACATCTTTCTTTTGCACATACCATAATAATCAATTTCGCCTTCTGCACTAATTTTAAATTTCTGTCCTTTGATTTCCTTTCTGGAAATTTCATCCTATAGGGTATTTTGTGTTTTTGGTGCTCCAAGTCCGAATTTCAAGGAGGGGCATGACCTTCTTGGGTGGCCCACCTTTTATAAATAGGGCCATGATACTAATTTAATATTAAATGACAGGGGAGGAGGCATGTTCTTTTTTGTTCTTTTATCCTGCCGTAGTAAAGGTTTTTATTTCTCTTGATTATGAGGTGTCTACACGAATCATGTGACTCATACCCTTCATACATCTTTGAGCGTCCAACTCCAGATTCTTTACACAGTTTAAAAAATGCAATTTAATTATAGTGGAGGCTTAATTATATTTAATTCAAAGTTAAAAGAGCGATTGTTGACCTAATGGAGTTTCTCTGCTCGGAGGCATCAGTGGGGATGACCCATGATGCCCTGAGACTGCCTCGTGCAGTGTGTGCTGGGGGAACTCGGGTTGTGAAAGAGCCCACCACTCGGTGGAGCAACCTGTCAGGTCTCTTCAGAGGCTGGAGTGTACGGGCCTTCCGGGGGTCGTGGGACGCAGCAATTTCGAAAGTACCTGCATCCGGAGAAGCTTCGGGTCAGCAGTTACATTTTGCAGCTTACTGCTAGCAGATTGATAGTAAAATCATTAAGGATGAAAGCAAATATTTGCACTTTTTTTTATTTAAATAAGCAAAAACTTAAAAAGCTTCCAAAAATTACTGCGAATTGTAGGCATAAATGCTAAATGAAAGCACAATTATTCCCTTTATTGAGGGATTTTCTCTATTTTTTTCTATTGTAGTTCTGTCTAAAAATCTTTCAACAAAGGAAATTTATTTTATATGTGTGTATGTGCTCCATGTAAATAGATAGATTTAAAATATTTGATTTATGCTTACTTTTTTTTCTTTTTCCTCTTAGATTTATATGCAGTGTTAAATCTTTTGCAAATAACTATTTTTTCTATGATCACATCAGTTTGCGAATGTTTTCTTATTAGTTATTCCAGCTATTCTTCCATTTGTTTTCTTATACGTTCTAGTGAAATATATCTATTTCCTTTTGATTCCTTTTAATTTGAGAATGTGTTATTTTCGTCAAGCAATTTTAAAGTTGTGACCAATTTTCTATAAAAATGCTTAAAACTATCTTAAGTAGTCCATCATATATACAATCTCTTTTCAAAGCCCGGGTCCCAATCTCTCTAGTTTGAAATCTGCGTTTGTGACCACTGACATAATTGTTTCACACCTTTGGAGTTCTAAACAACTACATCTCGTCGCTTAAGGCGCAAAATGACATAACTGCATTTTCCCTATTTTGCAGGAGATGAAAAAAAGAGTTTGGCTATTAATTAAAGAAAATAATATTATTATAGTTTTAAACCTTCATTTTAGGCCTTTTTGACCGGGGATTGCGATGAAACGCTTCTCTGTGGCGGCGTCCCTAACAATATCAATGAAAGGCGTGCAATTATGTCATTTTGCCTTACGAATGCAGTTATGCTAAAATGACAAAATTGACGATTGCAGCGATTTGAGTCATTTTTTCGCAAAATCGTTGGTGCCAGGTGATCCGGGGCCGGGATTTGCATAAAGATTGATGCATAACTCAAAATGGCCAAAATGCCAGTTATGTCATTTTGCGCCTTAAGCGACGATCTGTTACAAAGACTGTAATGATTTTCCTTGATGTTAAGCAATTATTGAATTTCGCTTTCCAGTATGGAAATTTTTCACTGAGATTTTAGAAAATATGACATCTGAGAAAAATGTTTTAGTTTATTTTTTCCTCTCCAAGTCAGACCCTTTTTGTGCGTTTAGATTTTATTCTTCATAACTCTCAGGAAATGTTGGAAGCCAAAAGAAATAAGGTCTTCATTAAATTTTGAAAGGGGAATATATTTCAAATCATCTTTCTATTGATTTTGTTCTTAAAAAGTTCACTTATTTCTTACTTTTTCCCTGTCTAAAAGTATTTCTTTCTCTTACTTTGGTGGTTTCCAGGTGACTTGTGCACAACACATAGATCTTTTGATTCATTTCTTTATTTTAATGTCATTATCAGCCTAAATCTAACTAGTTTTCTGAATATGTCATTTCATTTGAATCAAGTTTCCTTTTTAAGAGTTTTACTTTTAGATTTTGATAAATGTTTCAACCCTTAGGAGTTCTATACAACAGCTCATAATATTCAGTCTCTCCAATTTTTATCATTTTTATAATAGTTCTTTTGTGATTTTTATTTCTTAAAATTGAGCTTTAGAATAATAGGCCATATCAGACAGGACGGTTGCTTACTTGCTTACTTCAAAACCTTTCCATTTTAAAACCTCATTCATAAGTTTAGATAATTGATGTTAAATACCGTTGAAGCTATTTATGACACTATTTTAATCCTAGTTTTCACTCTGACAAGACTTTGCATCTTCTTTTTTTGACACCAACTTTTTCTCCTTTAAAGAAGGCTCGCTTTAATCTTTATTAATGGATTTTTTACTTTAAGAAATGTTTTATAGGATTAATTTTAACAAACCAAGTCATACATTTTCTTTCTTATTTATATCTATTAAGTATCAAGTTTTAATGTTAGAAATCTGCTTAACTACTACTGTAGTTTCTTTATCAAAAATTAATATTTTTAAAGATTTTAAAGGATATTTAACGTTTTATAACCTTACATAATCTTTTTTTTTCAATTCCAAACTTGTGACTGAAGCACCATTCGATGAGGATCCGTTGAAGATGTTTTTTTGCAGTTAGAAGATATGGAAATTATATCAAGAGGAAAACAAATAAGAGTGACTTTTTTATTTTATTCATATCTAATTTCGGTATTATTTTTATTTAGTTAAATTAGCTGATTATCTAATTTTCTAAAAAAAGATTTACCTATGTAAGGAATTTATCCGCAGGAAACAATTTATGAAAACAACTTTTTAAGGAGCATTTTATTCTTTAAATACCTCTCGTTGTTGTTGTTGTTGCATGCCCCCATGGTCAGCAGTGCTAGACCAGGTCCATGACATTAAATACCCTTAAAAAGTCCAACACCGTCAATGGATCGTCAGTCAAGTCCTGTTTAGTGAGCCCCAGGCACGCGAGGATGATACCTCTCGTTCTTTTTCTTGTTCTACATTTCTTACCATAAATGTCTAACTTATATGTTTTTCCCTATAGAAGACTAGGATGGATATTTGATTCTGGTGGGACAATTGTGTGTGTAAGTAAATAAAAAACTTACTCATTTAAAAATAAACTTGGAGTCGCATGGTTCAACATTTCATATTGTTGAAATCTTCCTCAAGGAAAGGTAACTTTTTTATCACAAATTTCCAGTCAATATTTTTTGTTACCATTTCTTCTTAAATTAAAAAATGTTTCTGTGGTTATCATTTTCTTAAAAAAGTATCTCCGAACTGCTACTTAAAGAGGGAGATTTTATATGTTCTTCAAAAATGAAAGGAATTAATAGTAGGGGAGAGTGTTGTACCTCTGGACAAAAATCACGTTTGGATTTTTCTAAGACAGGTAAAATCACATTTTGACCATTTAAAGTGCCCGCCCAACCTATAGTCCTAACCTTTGTGAGTTCAGAGATATTTTTTACTAGCCAAAATCTTGAAAATTGGAATTTTAATCATTTATAATAACATGGAAAAATTTGTGTCCAAAGGTACAACAACCTGTTGTACCTATGGACAGACCCAGTTGTACCTGTGGACACCCTTAAAAAGGGAAATTTTAGTTGAAAAAAGCTAAGAATTAATATTTTTATTGATGCATTACCTTTTAATAACCTATTTCAAGCCTTTTTAAAATTGAAAATAGATTTTTTAAAGTAATGTAGTTTTAGATCGTAAATGATCATTAAAACGAAGTCGAATGATAAAAGTCTTGATTTTTTACCAAAAACACAAAAATCACATGGTATTTTCAGATCAGAATTTAAGGTAATAGTTTCATCAATCATGCTGATTGATCTGACAACTTCACTGATCCAAAAAACCCAATTCGATCGACACTTAGTTGTGCAAGCATTTGGTGGTAATAACAATAATAATTTGGTGGTAAATCTTCTTCAGTGGAAATTTTAAGTTTTTTTAATCATCATACTTAAATGCGATAGGGTTCTTAGGATTTTACACCATATTTTACATTAAATTCCAAGTAGAATCATAAATTAGAAAAAGTAGTTTAGATCACAAAATATTTGATTTTTCATCTAAAATTCACTTGAAAATAATTGTTGACAAATAGATTACCATTTAGAATGAATTTAACATTTATTAAAATGTATTCAGTTAAATGAAACCTGATTCTAAAACGCCGATTAGCTACAGACACCCACAAGAACGTGTCCGTAGGTACAACACTTATGGTGTCCGAAGGTACAACATGAGGTGTTTTTGCATTCAAAGTTCTATAAAAGATAAAAGAATTGAGATCTGACGATTTCTAATCTCTCTATTCTAAAAAAAAGTTTTTTGTGAACGGTTTCCAGAGAAAGGCTTTTTAATTACTGAACCGAATGACACATATATGGTATCAAAATGTCCGAATTCTTTCCGGATTTCCGAGTAAGCCCTTCGATTTTTCAAAAAGATTCTCAATTTTAAAATATTTCCATTTTTTTAGATAACGGATAAGGTCGCAGTTATAAAGCAAGTACTGTCATTCAAATTACTATGCATCCAATCACAACGACCGATTGACGCTATATTTTAAGATGAAACATGTTTTTTAACCTTTTAAAAAAGTACTTTCTTGGTGAAATATCACTCAGACTGATAAAAACAGATTCTAAAAACTTACATAAATGCCATTTTTACTAAAATTTCACACTTTTTGTCCAATATTTATAATTTTTAGTCTGATTTTATCGAAATTAATTGTAAACATAGAGTGATGTTTTGTCTCTTATTATTTTCAATTGCTTAAACGGTATTGTTTAAGAAGTCTGGGTTTAAAAAAATATTTGAATGATAAACACTAGGCATATTATACTACTAACGAGTTACTTTAAGATAATGGCCTTTGTTTGGTCCGAATATTGATAAACAATTATAATTAGTTATTTTTATAACCATAGATCAAAAATAATTAAGATGGATATTTTTTTAAAAACATTTCGTTTATAATTTTGATAAGTTCGAGTTAATATATATTCAAATTTTAAGGGAGATTTATTCATGGAGGGGATTTGGTGAAGTATTTTTGGAAAGTTGGTTGACGTTTTTTCTGTAAATTTTTTAATTGTTTTATAAAGTGTATTACGTTTAGCGAGTTGGAATTTGTGGGAATTGCGAAGCAATGCCAAAAGGTCCTGCGTCAGCAGTTTACGGGGGTTGGCGAGCGATAGCGAGCAGGGGGCGGTAGCTCCCTAGTATCAAAAATAAAAGTTAAAATCTCGGGGATTCCCCCCATGTATCCCATTTTATCATGTCATAATTAAAGGGGAAGAAAAGAGTTATTGTAGTGATGCACTAAAAAAAACTTTGAGCACCTAAAAACAGTAAATTTATTATATAAAATTTAAATTATTTTAAAGAGCTGATTTCACGTTAGCAACTAGATAGCATCTGTTTACATTCAAAATCGACCACAAATTCAAATTTACATTTTTTCCCGAATTTTAAAATGAGGTGGCTGAAGGTACAACCGTCCGTAGGTACAACACTCTCCCCTAATATTGCATCATATGGAGATTTTATTTCGAGGTATCTATAGTTTATTCTGAGATCACTTTCTGCGGAGTTAAACTTTTTGAACATTCTTCAGATTAAAAAAAATATTAACATATTTTGCCTCACGTTAAGTCTGCTTTAGTAGTTCACAATTGATTGTTTCAGCTATAGCTTTTTATACTGAATGCTCAGCATTCTTTAACTTATTTCTTACTACGAGGCTGTTTGCCTCGATGGCTCGAACCATTCTTTAACAAATGAATAATAATTCATTTAAATTCATTTTTTTTTCATTAAATGAATAATGAATGATTAATAATTACAGGATCTTATTGAAACCACCATTGGGGTCCTCTGGTAGGGATATTCGCCGATGGGAATTTCCACTTTCATTCTTTTATTCAAGATGGACTTCGGATCAAGCTTTTGTGGAATAAACCAACTTCCCTGTAATGTATCTGCACCTGAAAGCCGTGAGTTTTTTTCTGAATTCATTTACTAACAACACTCTTCACGTGTGGCACGAGGGAGACCAGCGAGCTTTGGGGGGATGGATAAATATTTTGTTCTAATTATGTGTAATGTCAGTGATATTTCCAAATATCCTACACTTATTAAATACTATAGGTTATAGAGAAAGAATTCAGATAGTTCCTGATATTTGAGAAGGATAACAGTATTAGCAGTAGATTAAATTTTATAATATTCGAGATATCACTTAATTTTATATTATTCAATGGCCAAATTAGGTAATTAAATATTAACAACAGCCAAGAGCTGTTAAATATTTAGCTTATTTTATTATAATAACTATTATACATATTTTTAATTTATAAATGTTAGTTTGCATGCTGTAAAAAAATAATATTATGTGGCCAAACTAATTAACGTTAACGGATAGTTAATCATTATAAGGCATTATCCGGATTGTGGATATTGTCTAGGTAGAGTGAATCTCGATTGAGTTAGGAGTAAAACTGTTTGTTATTTATAATAAAGTATTTTTATAGTGCATTTCTATTCTGTTAGCTGCATTTCTGTTGTCTCATCATACAACACAAACACAAAACACTTGTTAATATAATTTCCTTTCCAGCTGTTCCTGGGGGTGAGTTTACTTTTTATTTTAGGGGTTAGGGTCAGCTCCAGTAGTCTCCCCTGCCTCTGTTGATCAATACTAACATTTCAGTGTTGGAAACTTGTTTTTCATGCAGGAGATAAACAAACTACAGGATTTATTATCGTACTGAGAAAAGATCTTAAATGTCCAAAAAAAAAGGGTCAAAGCACTTTTTATGGCCGAAATGTCGAATAATTTTCTGAGGGAGGGGAGTGAGGCAATCCAGAGATAGATTGGGTCGAATTAGCCAGAAACTATGCAATGATGTTAGTGTGGGCGCAGACAAGAACATATACGGAACGGTCAGTTTGAGGAGTTACTTATTTTTTCAAATCAATGATAACTTGAACAGGAACCTTTTGAAAAATACTTCTTCTCAATGACCTTGAATGTTTGTTTTCAAGAGTAAAAATCACTTTATAATATATTTTAAAGTAAAATATCAGGTATTTTAATTCCCTTACATTTTAACTCAAATTCAGTATAATGATTTTTTATTTTACAATTTCTATCCTAAAAATCCACAAAAATTTATTAGTATGTACTAGACTGACGAGTGACTATGATAATATGATAATTTTATATTTCTGTTTTATGTTTCCATTTTATCTGTGCTTCCATTTGTTGTAGGAATCATACCGTTATTGTCTTCCATTGTATGCAAAATGTATTTATTCTTTTTAATATGTATTACTTTGTAAACGTACCAAAAACATGCCACCTTGTGTTTAGAACAAGGAATTTATGTTGCAATGCGTACAGTTAGTCATAAAACATCAAAGCCCATACATTGCAGGAAACTAAGAACCACTGAAATTCTATTATATGTGGGCCATATTTTTATTTACTGAATCAGAATATGTGTGCTACAGTTTCATTTCGTTCACGTTTTTCATTCGTGTTTTATTTACATTAGGCACATTTCTTAAGATGTAAATTGTTCCCTTTGGTGATCATGTGTGACAAAAAACTCTGCTCATGATATTTTTAATGGAATGAAATTCTTATTATGGTGTAAGCTTCAGTGCACTGTTAAAAGCAAAAGCAGTCGCTTATTGTTTTCAGCCAAAACTCAATCTGATTCTTTGCGTTTGATTTTCGTCCATTACTCTATTATTTCTCCATAAAATGGTTTTAAAATATTTTTTATGCATCTAGTTAATGTTTTAAAAAAGTTCCTATCGTGTATTATACTATGTGTCATATTGATTAGAAATCAATGTTAAGCAATGGTGATTTTTGACCCTGTATGTTGCATGAACTTGGTAAACAACGAACCAACTACCTACATAAATATGGTAATTCACACTCTTTTTATCAGGAATTAAACTTCATCTTTGATAAACTTGTTCTTGAATTCCAGTGTTAAAGTATCTTAAACCAGACATGTTCCCCCTGTATTAGTAGAATCCTATATAAGGAATATTATTGAAATATTTTATGCTTATCTCTTTTTCTGTCCTACTTGCTATTAAACAGGTGATAAATAACTATTTTCTAGATCCTATTTTCAGATTATTTGTGAGCAAATACTTGTGAAGTTTTTTTTCCAGCATCCCAAGGACTGAAGTTTTTAAAAAGTTAGTATTGGAAGTTTGCATTCCTGAGAAGAAGAAAATTTGCTCTGTCCCGCCTGATATGGTAATGACTCGTTAAACTTTTGACTCTGCACTTAATATGTTTTCATGGAACAAGATAGGGATATAAGTTTTTATTAAAATAACACTTTTAAACTCTGAACGAAATGCGGTTGTTCAGTGAATTTAAATAATTCAATTAATGTTTAAAATTGGTTGTCATGTTCAAATAACACTTTCACTCACACTATAGTTATCTATAATTTCAATTTTATATAGGATAAAGTTATTTACGTCTATTAGGGTCGAATGAAACTTGAATATCAGTTTCCTTGCAGATAGGAATAAATATGTGACAATTTCAGTTTTTATGCTTCAAAAATTTAGGACTAAAGGAAGACTAAAATTTAGGAACATTCAGGAAAATTTAGTCTCCCTTTTTCTCAACAGTCTTCTTTAGTTCATACTATAATCAACTTTGCCATCTACACTAAATTAAATTTCTGTCTTTGCTTTGGTTTTTATTATTGGACCTTTTGGTCCAATGTGTAACTTTTCTTGGTGGCTCTCTTTTGTGCACCATCAGAATTTTGGGGGAGGTGTCCGCCCCTTATAAAAACGACCCTGCACCTAATATTTAATTTCAAATGGAAAATGGTTATAGTTCTTTTAGCACACAATTGGTCTTACCCAAATTTTTCTTATTTCATTCTTCAATACTAAAAGTTTTTAGTTTTCTTGATTTTGAATTCCCTTCATAACATAATGATTTCTTCATATGAATTCCCTTCATCTTGATTATGAATTCTCTTCATCTTGATTATGAATTCTCTTCATCTTGATTATGAATTCTCTTCATCTTGATTATGAATTCCCTTCATCTTGATTATGAATTCTCTTCATCTTGATTATGAATTCTCTTCATCTTGATTATGAATTCTCTTCATCTTGATTATGAATTCCCTTCACAGGGCGACTTCATATCCCCTTCATTTCATATCTTTAAGTAGTTGGTTATAACAGGTGTCCAACACCTGTGCCTGGATTCTTTAATAAACAGTGTAAAAAATATGCAGGAAAATCAGTAGATTTTCTCATCTTTTTCTCTGTAACCTCATCACGTTAGCGAAAAAAAATTATTTAAAAATGCATATGATAATTAATTATTTCTCTTTTCAAAGTAGAGTTCAAGTTTTTTGAGCATCATATTTTTATTTGGATTTTCGCAGGTGTATTACATAAGTTTATGTTGCCTTTATTTAGGCATTTTCTATTTGTTTTTCTTATTTTAATTCTGTCTAAAAACCTTTCAATGCATGGAAATAATTTAAGGTATGTGTGTGTGTGTGTATAAACCTAAAAGGATACTTTCAAAATATTTGATTTAGGGATTTGCTTTCTACTTTTCTCCTATCGGTCTTATATATTGTAAAGTCTTTGATATAAATATCGGTTCTTTTAATGATCACATCCTTTACCAATATTTTATTTTGTTATTTATGCCGTCCATCTTAACTGATAAAATACATAAACTAAGATTATACTGCACTTTCGACATTTTTTATTAAGGGATCTTTTTAGATTTTTAACAAAACCATAATACGAGTACAAAATCATTTTACTCTGAAGTTTATCATTAAGCATTTTGTCAAATGTTCAAAATGGATGCTAGCATGTTTTTGTAGGATCTTTGTTTTCTTATATATAGTCAAGTTGAAAAATGTCTATTCCTTTCTTATCCATGAAAATTTTATTTGGGCTATTTTTGTCAAACAATGCTTTCTAAAGTAGTCCATCATAAAACAATGTCTTTTCATAGCCATGTATATGGGCCTTAATCTCTAGCTTGAAATCTACGTTTACCATTATTATAACTGTGACCACTAACATAACTGTTTCAAACTTCTGGAGTATTACACAACTCTATTTGTTTCAAAAATTCAAAATGCTTGTTTTTGTACGGAATTATAGGATTATTAGGCTTCAACCTAGAATATAAGTTTTAAATTTAGGTTTTCCATTATCATATGATCTTTCATATGTTCCACATGTTTGGAGTTGTATACAGGGTGTATCTGAAATGGTGCAACAAACTTTTAGGGATGATAGTACTCATCAAGACGAACAAGAATCGGTATAGAAAGGGGGGTCCCAGACCAAATCCCAGGGAGTTAAAAATGGAGCGACACCCCAAAAAATCATTGAAAAATTCAATTTTTAGAAGAACTACTATTAGTAAAAACTTAATTATGGTCTCAAAAATAGTGGTTTAATATGATCTTTAAAATTACCTCAAAATTCTTCACTTTAAAATTTTTTTATTATGAAAAAAGTTAAAAAACACAAAAAATGTGAAAACTCTTCCAAAACCTTATTTTGTGTTTCGAAATCCTCTTTTGATTTGATAATCTGAAAGATCATAGTTGAAAACCCTTAAGTCCAAAGTTTTACGTAAATACAATCAATATTAAACGCTTGATATCCTTTTAAAGTTTGTTTTTTGCGTGCGCTAACAGCTGTTCTGGAAACAGCTCTAAAAAACTGCTTGCGCTCCCAAAAAACAAACTTTAAAAGGATCTCAAGCGTTTAATATTGATTGTATTTACGTGAAACTTTGGACTTAAGGGTTTTCAACTATGATCTTTCAGATTATCAAATCAAAAGAAAGGATTTCGAAACACAAAATAAGGTTTTGGCAGAGTTTTCACATTTTTTGTGTTTTTTAACTTTTTTCATAATAAAAAAATTTTAAAGTGAAGACTTTTGAGATAATTTTAAAGATCATATTAAACCACAATTTTCGAGACCATAATTAAGTTTTTACCAATAGTAGTTCTTCTCTAAAAATTGAATTTTTCAATGATTTTTTGGGGGTGTCGCTCCATTTTTAACTCCCTGGGATTTGGTCTGGGACCCCCTTTCTATACCGATTCTTGTTCGTCTTGATGAGTACTATCATCCCTGAAAGTTTGTTGCACCATTTCAGATACACCCTGTATACCATCTAAAGATATTCAGAGTATAAAATTCTTTTTCTAGAATTTTTTGTGATTCTTTTTTAGTATTCATTTTTAGAACAATCAGCCATATCAAATGGGATGGATGCGTATTTCAAAAACCTTTCCATTTTTTCCGCTAGAGAAAGCTCGCTTTAATCTTTATTGTTGGATTTTTCAATTTTATAGGATTTATTTGTATCAAACTAAGTCATAAGATCACAGATTTCTTATTTGTATCACATACCAGGTTTTACTGTAGAAGAGAATCAGATAAGTGTTAAGAAAACCACTTAACTACAACTGATGTAATAATTCGATTTTGACTTTTTTTAAGATTAAAGAATGTGCAATTTTAAAAAAATATGTATTCGTATTAATGGAGTTTCATAATCTTATACCATTTTTTCCATCCCAAAAACTTGTGCCTGAAACTCCATTCGATGGAAATCCATCGTTAAGCTGTTTACTTCGGAAGAAGATGTGGAAAATTATATCAATAGAAAAAGAATAAGGAGTAAATTTTTTCTTTAGCTTTTATTCCTTTCTAATTAACGTATTCTTTTTACGTAGTTATATTTAGGTGATTATCTAATTTTCTAATTAAAGATTTCCCTTTTTCTTACTATTAAGGACTTTCTACTTTTTCCCACAGGACAGTTTCAAATGAAGTTTCAGTTTAAGTTAAAATGTAAAGTAATTAAAAGTTTCCCGATAATTTTGATTAGGTATCTACTATAAACTTAAAAGGGAAAAATTACCTGAACGAAATTAAATTTTTTTAAAACAAATTTTAAGGAGTATATTTTCTTTATAACCTCCTTTTTCTGTTATCACTTTTCTAACATTTCTTCCCTACAGGAGTAGGATATTAGATTTTGTCAAGAGTAAATAAAAAATCAACGCATGTGAGAATTAACCTGCAGTCACATCGTTCTACATTTCATAGAGTGGAATCTTCCATAGAGGTAAACTTATGTTAAGAAATGTCCAGTCAATATTATTCTTGTTACCCTTTCTTGCATATTAAAAATGTTTGTGTATCAATCATTTTAAAAAAATAAGTATACCTAAAATGTAATTAAAAGAAAAGTAGTTTTAATATGTTCTTGGAAAATGAAAGGAATATTAAACTTGATTAATGAGTTTTTGTTTTGAGGTCTCTCTTCGTTACCCTCTGAGATCTGTTTCTGTTGAGTAAAACTTTTTTATAGTTCTCCAGATTCAATAAATAATACTTATACAAATACACATATAAATATTGACGACCAACAACAGGCGTGAAGCCCAACTAGGTTGGTCCATTCAACTAAAACTACCGGATTCCCAGTAAATGTCAATTTATCCTTAAATTCCTTTACTCCATTGGAACTTTTATCAATTTAAAAAGTTGAATCAAATCCCACCTAACCCTTCTTTTCTCTAGAGTGAACATATTTAACTTCTTTAATCTTCCCTCATAGCTTAAACTGGATATATCCGTGATCATTTAGTTTAACCCTATGCTGAACCCTTTAAATTAAATCTATGTCTTTCTTGAAATATGGAGACCAGAATTGAACCGCATACTCCAGATGAGGCCTCACCAAACCTCTGCACAGAGGCAAGATTATGTTCCCAGTCCTTGAAGAGATAGTTTTTCTTGACTTAATTTTGTTTCTCGTAAATTATGCTATCGTAGTTCACAATGTATTGTTTCATAAACAGCTTTTTATACCGAATGTTCACCACTCTTTAACAAATACCTATATTTCTACATTTTTATATTATTTTGTGATTTTTTTTCTGAGAATTCAGCTGTGGAATAATCAGCCATATCAGATAGAATGGTCCCTTTTATGTCTGAGTTTTCATTCTGTCACCTAAAGGAAGACTCTCTCCTATGTGTGTGTGCCATATTTATATTTTTTCTATTATTATTGGAACAAATACATTTATTCATTTGTTTTTGAAGACAAAGGGGAGATCATTTTTGTTATTAAAATATTACAGGTTGGCATATTGAAAGAGTTGGTTACTACAAAACGCTTAGTTTTTTTAATGTTCTTGGATTTTGCTGAAATTCCTTTTATAGCAAACTCCAGATTGAGATAAGAAGCTTTTATCCTAATGTAATATCATTGTTCTTATTATAAATTCTTATATCATGTTCTTATGTCACTTTTTTACCCAGTAAGTGCATGATACTTAAATTTTAAATGATTTTTAAAGGGAAGTTTAAAGTCTTCCTTTTTCTCAGCACTCTTCTTTTAAATTCGCCATCTAATCTAATTTTTAATTTCTGTCTTTGTTTTGATTTTGTCTTTATATTGGATTTTTTCTGGTCCAATGATGCATAAGAAACTTTTCTTGGTAGCCCTTTTTTGTGCACTTCAAACAGCTAAAGACAATACCATCATTGATCTTTTGCCAAAGATTTTAAAGGGCAATAATTAAATATATGATTGGTCTCAAAAGGCTCTTTATCAGACCCCTTTTAGCTAAAAGTGACTGCATTCCTATGTCAAGTACACTGCAAAAAAAACCTGAAAATTTAACAGCAAAAACTGTTGTTAATATTTTACGCATTTGCTGTAATCTCAAAAAATTGCCTTTTTAGCTATAAATTCAAAGCGCCACCTGCTATAATTTACTGGCAACTGCCTTGCTAGTGACCAGATACATAGAAACAGGCACTAAATTAATGCATGATGGTTGGCCCCAAAAGGCCCTTTCGCTAAAAGTGACTACATCCCTGTGCAAAATAGAACAGAGGGTACATAATCGATTTCTTATTGATAGCGATGATTTTTGTTTTGGTGCCGTTGATACCATCTGTGAAAGTTATGTGTAAAAGAACCTTTCTCGTATCATACACTTTTTTGGGGGGGGATTAATATTTAAATAGTTAAACTTCCCTCGAGCATGTATAAAGGAAACTTTTCTTGGTCGTTCTTTTTTGTGAAGAAGAAACATCTTTAGATAATGTCATCATTGCCCCGTCTTTTAAAGGGCATAAAATTAATGTATGGTTGGCCTCAAATGCACTTTTTCATACCTGTACCTGCATTCTTATGACTGTAGCACAGAGGGTATATCAGTAGGGCATGGTAGTTCAGTAGCATCAGTAGGGCATCAGAGGGAAAGATTTTTAGTGAGACTCCGTGAGATTTTAGGGGATGCCACGATTGAGATAAATTTTGAGTGCACTTTTTCCTCAATGGAAAATTTATATACTTTATCACGCTTTGAGCTAGTTTTTTTTTCACCTGGGGAAAGGCCCCAAAAATATTTCTATGCCCATCCCATGCATAATAGACTCAATATAGATTTTTAATGTTCTTTTTATATAGACTTTGTATCTTGATGTACACTTAATGAGAAAAACAATCATTAAATAGAGTTTTAAATACAACAAAGGGTATCTGGGTTCCTCCCCACGAAATTTTTTGGAAATTTGACCCTAAAATACATGGTATTTTCTAGTTTTGGTGCACCAAGTCCGAATTCCTGGGAGGGGAAGGTTCCTCTTGGCCCACCCCTTACCCCTTATAGACCTAATTCAATATTAAACGGAATTTGACGGCGCATGTTCTTCTAGTACTCTTTTTCTTTTATTTTATTCTTCCATTGGTAAATTTATTTATGTTTTCCTCAATTATGAGGTGTTTACGGATCATGGGACTCATCCATTGACATTCTTGGGTAATCATCATTATGGGTTGCTTTCCTGTAACTAAACAAAAAATTTTCCTTTTCTTGAATTGTCACGCTGTGGCTTTATGTGGTATCTGATCTGTGTAAGTCTGTTGTCGTCTTTTAATGCCACTTGGAATATCCATAAGATGTGAGGCCAATAAATGACAGGACTTCTGCCTCATGAGATATGATAGATACTACAACTATCTCTCGGCACCTCCCCAATTTTTCCATGTCTCTGAAGGGGAGGGAAACAGTCTTCAGACACCTGCACCCGAGGTAAACTGATGCGCCTAGGATCGACCTCAGGACTTTCGAACCCACAGATTTAACGATCGCGTATACTCCGCGTATACTTGGTGGGTCTTGTGTCGGGAATCGAACCCGGGACCCTCCGATCCCAAAACCACTAAGCTTAATAGTAGACTTAATTTTGTGGAGATTTAATTATGTTTAATTCAAAGGTAGCGATTGTTGACCTAATGGAGTTTCTCTGCTCGGAGGCATCAGTGGGGATGACCCATGATGCCCTGAGACTGCCTCGTGCAGTGTATGCTGGGGGAACTCGGGTTGTGAAAGAGCCCACCACTCGGTGGAGCAACCTGTCAGGTCTCTTCAGAGGCTGGAGTGTACGGGCCTTCCGGGGGTCGTGGGACGCAGCAATTTCGAAAGTACCTGCATCCGGAGAAGCTTCGGGTCAGCAGTTACAGTTTGCAGCTTACTGCTGGCAGATAGATAATAAAATCATTAAGGATGAATACAAATATTTGCACTTATTTTAATTAAATAAACAAAAACTTAAAAGGCTTCCAAAAATTATTGCGAATTGTAGGCATGAATGCTAGACATAGACAAGACTTTATTGTAATGGGCTCTTGCCCGTTTACATAGTGGCAAAAATAAAGGAACAAAAAGTACAAATAAGGAAATAAATTAACACTTTGTAGGCATGAATGCTAAATCAAAGGACAATCATTCCCTCTATTGAGGCATTTTCTCTATTTTTTCCTATTGTAGTTCTGTCTAAAAATCTTTCAATAAAGGAAATTTATTTTATATGTGTGTATGTTCTCAAGGCAAAGGGATACTTTCAAAATATTTGATTTAAGGTATTCCTTTTTATTCTTTCTCCTCTTGGTCTTATGCATTGTTAAATCTTTGGCAAAGAACTGTTTTTCTATGATCACATTAGTTTGCGAATGTTTTCTTATTCTTCCATTTGTTTTCTCATACAGTCAAGTAAAAGGATATCTATTCCTTTTTGATCCATGCAAATTTTATTTGAGAATGTGTTTTTTTGTCAAGCAATTTAAAAGTTGTGACTAAATTTTCTATAATTCCTAATTTTATCTTGAGTAGTCCATCATATACAATCTCTTTTCAAAGCCCGGATCCCCGTCTCTCTAGTTTGAAATCTACGTTTGTGAACACTGACATAATTGTTTCTCACCTTTGGAGTTCTAAACAACTAGATCTGTTACAAAGAGTGTAATGATTTTCCTAGTTATTTAGCAATTATTGAATTTTGCTTTCCAGTATGGAAAATTTTAGAAAATACAACTGAGAAAAATGTTTTAGTTTATTTTCCCCCTCCATGTCAGACCCTCTTTGTGCGTTTAGATTTCATTCTTTATAACTCATAGTATAAATGGCAGAAGAAATAGTGTCTATATATTTTGAAAGTGGAATATTTCAGATGATCTTTCTATTGCTTTTGCTCTTACAAAGTTCTCTCATTTCTTTCTTTTTCCTGTCTAAAAGTATTTCTTTCTCTTACTTTGGTGGTTTCCCGGTGTTTTGTGCACAACATATAAATCTTTTGAATCATTTCTTTAATTTCATGTCATTATCATTTATAAGCCTAACTAGTTTTCTGAGAATGTCATTTCGATTGAATTAAGTTTCCTTTTCAAGAAATTCCTTTTAGATTTTGAAAAATGTTTCACCCCTTTGGATTTTTATATAACAGCTCATATCAAAGACTTAAATTCATTTTTCTAGTATTTTGTGATTTTTATTTCTTAGAATTGAGCTTTAGAATAAGCAGCCATACAGATAGGATGAATGCTTACTTTAAAAACCTTTCCATTTTGCAAATTCATTGATAAGTTTACATTATTGATGTTAAATAGCTTTTTATGAAACTCTTTTAACCCCAGTTTTCACTCTAACAAGACTTTGCATTCCACGGAACTTCTTTTTTGGACACAACATTTTTTTCTCCATTAAAAAAGGCTCACTAATCTTTATTGATAGATTTTTACCCTTTTAAAAATACTTTAAAGAATTTATTTTTATCAAACTAAATAACTATTTTCTTTCTTGTTTACACCTATTAAGTATCAGATTTTCCTATTAGAAAGCTGCTTAACTACTACTACTGTAATTTCTTTATAAAAAATTAATACTTTTCAAGATTTTAAAGGATATTTAACGTTTTATAAACTGACCATACTTATTTTTTCAATCCCAAACTTGTGACTGAGTCACCATTCGATGAGGATCTGTTGAAGATGTTTGCTGCCGTAGAAGATATGGAAATTATATCAAGAGGAAAATAAAAAAGAGTGACTTTTTTACTTTATTTATAGCTAATTTCGGTATTATTTTATTTAGTTAAATTTAGTTGATCATCTAATTTTCTAAGAAAAGATATACCTGGTATTTATCCACCGGAAACAAATTCTGAAAATAACTTTCTAAGGAGTATTTTCTTCTTTATACTATCTCTTGTTCTTTTTCTTGTACTACATTTCTTACAGTAAATGTATAACTTATACAGGGTGTCCCACGAGAAGTGGCCCAACCCCTTTAACTTTTGAACCCCTACAGATATAGTCATGAAAGTGGGGTCTAGGTATAGTAAAGTGACCATGCTCTATCCGATGAGATAACTTTCAACGCCCTCTAGCGGAAAATTTAGGAGTTATAGTTTTTATTTTAAAAACTGTGTGAGGTATGTGAAAAAAGTCAATAACTAAGTTGTAGAGCATCATCTATTTAGTAGGAAAAGACACCTTAAGCAGAAAAATATCTTGAATAAAACCCCTAAAACGCGAGCTCAATTAGGTTGAATTCACGTAGTTTTTACGTCTTAAGACGCCCCTCACGAGGTGAAAATGAGAAATTTTTATTTTTATGATTTAAGTAAATGACTAAAAGCATTCTTAGTTTATTAAATTGAAAATTTCTCATTTTCGCCTCATGAGGAGCGTTTTAAGATGTAAAATCTACGTAAATTCAACCTATTTGAGCGTGCGTTTCAGGGATTTTATTCAAGATATTTTTCTGCTTAAGGTGTCTTTTCCTACTAAATCGATGATGCTCTACAACTTAGTCATTGACTTTTTTTCACATACCTCAAACAGTTTTTAAAATAAAAATTATAACTCCTAAATTTTCCTCTAGAGGGCGTTGAAAGTTATCTCATCGGATAGGGCATGGTCACTTTACTATACCTAGACCCCACTTTCATGACTATATCTGTAGGGGTTCAAAAGTTAAAGGGTTGGGCCACTTCTCGTGGGACACCCTGTATATTCTTTCCCTAGAAGACTAGGACGGATATTTGATTATGTTGAGACAATTTTCATAGTGTTGAAATCTTCCTCAAGGAAAGGTAAATTTTTAATCACAAATTTCCAGTCAATATTTTTTGTTACCATTTCTTGTACAAATTAAAAATGTTTCTGTATCTATCATTTTCTTAAGCAAGTATCTCCGAACTGCTGTTTAAAGAGGGAGATTTCATATGTTCTTCAAAAATGAAAGGAATAATAGTAAAATAGTAATATTGCTTCATATCTCATATGGAGATTTTGTTTTGAGGTATCTATAGTTTACTATGAGATCACTTTCTGTGGAGTTAAACTTTTTGAAAATGCTTCAGATTAAAAAAAAATATTAACACATTTTGTCTCACCTTAAGTCTGCTTTAGTAGTTCACAATTGATTGTTTCAGTTACAGCTTTTTATACTGAATTCTCAGCATTCTTTAACTTACTTCTTACTACGAGCACCCGAGGCTGTTTGCCTCGATGGCTCGAACCATTCTTTAACAAATGCCTATAATTACAGGATCTTATTCAAACCACTATTGGGGTCTTCTGGAGGGAGATTAGCTGATGGGAATTTCCACTAGAATCTTTTATTCAAGATGGACTTCGGATCAAGCTTCAGTGGAATAAACCAACTTCCCTGCAATGTAACCGCACCTGTAAGCCGTGAGTTTTTTTCTGAATTTACTAACAACACTCTTCACGTGTGGCACGAGGGAGACCCGCGAGCTTGGGGGGATAGATAATTATTTTGTTTTGATTATGTGTAATGTCAGTGATATTTCCAAATATCCTACACTTTTTAAATACTATAGGTTATAGAGAAAGAATGCAGATAGTCCCTGATATTTGAATAAGGATCCAGGTAACATTATTACCAGTAGTTTAAATTCCATAATATTCGAGATATCACTTAATTTAATATTAGTCAATGGCCAAATTAGGTCAATGGCCAAATTAAAATATTAACAACGGACACGAGCTGTTAAATATTTAGCTTATTTCATTATTATAACTATGGTAATTTCTTTTAAATTCATAAATGTTTGGTTCGCATGCTGTAAAAAGAATAATTTTATGTGGCCAAACAAATTAACGTTAACGGATAGTTAATCATTATAAGGCATTATCCGGATTGTGGATATTGTCTAGGTAGAGTGATTCTCGATTGAGTTAGGTGTAAAACTGTTTGTTATTTATAATAAAGTATTTTTATATCGCATTTATATTCTGCTAACAGCATTTGCATTGCTTCATCATACAACACAAAACACTTGTTAACAATTTCCTCTCCAGCTGTTTCTGGGGGTAAGTTGATTTTGTTTTAGGGGTTAGGTCAGCTCCAGTAGTCTCCCCTGCCTCTGTTGACGAATACTAATATTTCAGTGTTGAAAACTTCTTTTCGTGTAGGAGATATAACAAATACAAATACAAATTAAGTTGACCAACTACAGGCGTAAGCCCAGCAAGGTTGGTCCAGTCTTTTTAACCCAAACTACCAGAATCCCAGTATCTGTCAATTTTCCTTTTGAACTCGTTTACCCCACTTGAATTTACAATTGTTTCAGGACGCATTCCATCTATCCACGACCCTATTAAAAATAATGCCCCCATTCTACAATTCGTCTTAAATTTTACTTTGAAATTGTGACCCCTTGTTCTATTACCCGTATTGAAATCTAGTCTATCTGTGTCCCCTTGCTTTACCACTTTAAAAAGTTGAATCAAATCCCCTCTAATCCTTCTTTTCTCTAGAGTGAACATATTTAGCTTCTTTAATCTTCCCTCATAACTTAAACTGGATATACATTTGACCATTTTAGTAGCCCTATGCTGAACATTTTCAATGGAATCAATATCTTTTTTAAGTATGGAGACCAAAACTGAACAGCATACTCTAGATGAGTTCTCACCAAGCTTCTGTAGAGTGGCAAAATATCCTCGGACCTTGAAGAAACGGTTTTTTAATGTATCCCAATATCATATTAGCCTTTTTACAAGCAGCTGAACACTGATGAACCCATTTAAGGTCCTCATTTACTATCACCCCTAAATCTTTGATCATATTACCTTCTTTAACTTTGTCCCCTTGCAGATAAAATTCTACTTTTCCATTCCCCCGACCCATATAAAGTACCTGACATTTACTTATGTTAAAAGACGTACCCCATTTTTCAGCCCATTGTGATATAATATCGAGATCACTTTGTAAATTTTGTACCTGCTCCTGAGTATCTACCCTTCCCCAAATTTTTAAGTCGTCAGCAAAGATGCTGATTTTGTTCCTAATGACCTGACTAATGTCGTTAATGAAAATTATAAAGAGAATTGGCTCCAATACTGACCCCTGTGCCACCCCACTCATGACCTCTGCCCACTGAGAATAATTACCCTTAACTTGCACTCTCTGTTTCCACAATAATGTTTTACCTCTGATGCCCAATTTTTCTAATTTGAGTTATCAAATGCCTTTTGAAAATCTTTGCAAAATATGTCTACACTATGTTTTTGATCCAACTCCTTTGTTACTTCGTCATAGAACTTTAAAAGATTAGTTTGACAGGATCTACCCTTCCTGAATCCAAACTGATCATAGGATTTACTCATAGATATAATCATAGGATTTATTATATTGTACTACAGAAAAGATCCTAAATATCCAAAAAAGGGTCAAAGCGTTTTTTATGGCCGAAATGTCAAATAATTTTCTGAGGGAGGGAAGTGGGGCATTCCTGAGATAGATTGGATCAAATTAGCCAGAAACTATGCAATGATGTTAGTGTGGGCGCAGACAAGAACATATACGGAACGGTCAGTTTGAGGAGTTACTTATTTTTTCCCATCAATGAAAACTAGAACAGGAACCTTTTGAAAAATACATCTTCTCAATGAACTTGAATGTTTGTTTTCAGGACTAAAATTTACTTTCAAAATTTATTTAAAGTAAAATGTCAGGTATTACCATTCCCTTACATTTTAACTCAAAGTTAGTATAAAGAGTTTTTATTTTACAATTTCTATCCTAAAAATCCCCATTTATCCCAATCCCTATTTTACCTGTGTTTCCATTGTAGAATTATATTTTATTGTCTTTCATTGTATGTAAAATGTATTTATTCTTTTTAATATGTATTACTTTCTAAACATTTCAAAACATACCACCTTGTGTTTTGAACAATGAATTTATGTTGCAATGCGTACAGTTTGTAATAAAACATCAAAGCCCTTACATTGCATGAAACTAAGAATAACTGAAATTTTATTATATGTGGCTCATTTTTGTAATTTTCCCCGAGTAATTTTTTTTATTTTGTGATTCAGAATCTCAGTGCTACAGTTTCATTTCGTTCACGTTTTTCACTGTTTTTTTTACACCAGGCATAGTACCCTATGATTATCATGTGTGACAAAATACTCAGCTCATGATATATTTAATAGAATGAAATTCTTATTATATTGTAAGCTTTAGTGCATGGTTTAAAGATAAAACAGTCGCTGGTTGTTTTCATCAGTCAAAGCTCAATCTGATTCTTTGAATTAAGTTTCGTTCACTATCTATTATTTCTCCACAAAATATTTTTGAAATATTTTTTATGTTAATGTTAATGTTTGTAAAAATTTCATATCGAGTGTAATATATCATGTATAATATTGATTAGAACTCAATGTTAAGCAATGGTGATTTTATACTCTGTATATGGCATGAACTTAATACACAACGAACCAACTACATATGATAATTCACTATTTTTATGAGGACTTAACCCTTATATTTGATAAACTTATCTTGAATTTCATTGTAAAGTATCTTAAACCAGACAGTATAAAAGTAAGACAGTAAAGTATCTTAAACCAGACATATATTCCCCCTGTGTACTCTAGTAGAATCGTATGCAAAGAATATTAGGGAAATATTTTATGCCTTTCTCTTTTTCTGTCCTACTTCCTATAAACAGGTGGCAAATAACCATTTTTTAGATCCTCTTTTCAAATTATTTGTGAAGAAATACTTGTGAAGTTTTTTTCCCAGCATCCCTTGGACTGAAGTCTTTCAAAAGTTAGTATTCAAGTTTGCGTTCCTGAGATGAAAATTTGCTCTGTCCCGCCTGATATGGTAATAACTCTTTAATCTTTTGTGTCTGCACTTGATATATTTTCATGAAACAAGATTGGGATGTAAGTTTCTCTTAAAATAACACTTTTAAACTCTGAACTAAATGCGATTGTTCAGTGAATGTAAAAATGATTCAATCAATTTTTAAAAATTGGTTGTCATGTTCACAAGTAACACTTTCACACACTATACTTATCAATAATTTCAAGTTTTTATAGTATAAAATTATTTACATCTATAAGGGTCGAATGAAACTTCAATATCAGTTTCCTTGCAGATAGGAATAAATATGACAATTTCAGTTTTTATGCTTGGGAAATTTTTAAACATACTTTTTATGAAGAAAAAGCACAACAGCACAAAAGTGTTTTCAGCACAGGATAACCATTTTCTAAATCCTATTTTCAGATTATTTGTAAACAAAGTAAAAAGGGAGAAAACTCCAGCTCTCAAACGTCGCCTCCAACCGTGGACCGGTTTCGCCCTTGTTAGGGCTCATCAGCACGGTATAGGAAGGTAACGCAAGAGAGCGGAGGAAGAGCTTTTAGTCTAGCCGACTATAACGGAAAAAGTGGTGACCATTGATCAGTCCTCCACTATCTGCCAGGAATGAACTGCGCATTCCATAGAACAGATTTAATTCCCGAAAGGACACAGGTATGAGAAAGGGAGTGCTTCACCACTACCTCTGGTTAGAGGAATATGTGAGAAAACTCCAGCTCTCAAACGTCGCCTCCAACCGTGGACTGGTTTCGCCCTTGTTAGGGCTCATCAGCACGGTATAGGAAGGTAACGCAAGAGAGCGGAGGAAGAGCTTTTAGTCTAGCCGACTATAACGGAAAAAGTGGTGACCATTGATCAGTCCTCCACTATCTGCCAGGAATGAACTGCGCATTCCATACAACAGATTTAATTCCCGAAAATTAAATTCTTAATTAAAATTTAATTTCGGGAATTCTCACATATTCCTCTAACCAGAGGTAGTGGTGAAGCACTCCCTTTCATAAAGTAAAAAGTATTGTAAAACTTTTTTCCAGCATCCCCAATCCCCTGGACTAAAGCTTTTTGAAAAGTGTGTAATACTGTATTTGAAGGTAATACCTCCTTTAAATTTTACAACTCGTATGCACTCAGGGGCGTCATTTCAGTTTTTGGTTGGGGGGCAAGGAATTTTTTTTAAATGGGTCTGGCCCTTGCTGTAACTAGGTTTTTTTTGGCGGGGGTTGCCTCAACTTCATTTTTAAGGTAATATCATGTCAAAATTTAACAACGTTAACTCGAAGGAAAAATGGGGGGTCTGGGGGTTCACCCCCAAGGAAAATTTGGAAAATTTGGCTCTTTAAGTAGTGTTTTAGCTTGTTTTGAGACCCTTTGGGCTGCATCCAAAGAGAACAGTTTCTTGTAAACCACATAATTTTCTAGGGAAAAGAGTTGTAAATAGACGTCAAAGTTTTAAGGGGGGCTAGGGGGTCCTGCCCCAGGAATTTTAATTCCCCTTTAAACTAGTGTTTTATCTCTTTTTTTAAACTTTTTGGGGAGCTTCTGAAGAGAAAAGCTTCTTGTAAGAGGAATAGTTTTCAAGGGGAGAAACACTAAATAAGAGACGTGAAAATTTTAGAGGGGGACTGGGGGTCCTCCCCCAGAAAATTTTTGAAATTGGACCCTCAAAAGTAGTCTTTTGACTCCTTTTGCGACATTTTGAGTTTCACCCAAAGCTCCTTGTGGAAGTTACAGAATTTTCCAGGGACTTGCAGCTATTTTTCACATTACAGTGGAAATCTTGGGCGGGGGCAGTTGCCCCCCCCCTTCCCCCCCTAAATGACGCTCCTGTATGCACTTAATATTTTCCATTCAAGTACGAGGATTATGTGGAAGTTTTTTCTTTAGTTAGAATTTTTAAACTTAGAGATATTTGTTGGTATTTTTGAATGTAAATAATTAAATCTATCTTAATATTGATTGTTGAGTTCGAGTAATATACAGGGCGTCTGGATATTTGTTAAATTTTAGGGGATGCGACGGCTGATATAAATGTTAATTCACTTTTTCCTCAAATAGAAAATTCATTTAGGCTAAAACAATTTCTTCTTCATGAGAAGATCCACTCAAATCATCTTTGGGTTTAGATTTTATTCTAGATTCTATACCTAGTTTAGCGTAGAATTGCCTAATTTCTGGAGGGGCCGAAATATCTTTTAAAAATCCCAAATTTTTGCACCAGGAGAGAGGACCCAAAGTTATTCCTAAGCATCTCCCAAGCATATTGAATAGACGCAATATAGCTTTTTAATATTACTTTTACATAGACTTTGCCTTTTATGATTAAATTAATGATGGACTTAGATTTTACTCAATTTTTGGAATTTATACCCTAAATATCAGGGTTGCTACTCGGTTTGGTAGACCTAGTCCAAATTTTGGATACATTCTGCACATAATTAAATATTAAATTGGATAGGGCATGATCTTTTAGTACTCTTGTACTTTGTACTTTTAGTATGTACTCTTACTTTACTCTTCCATGCTAAAAGTATTTATTTCTCTATGTATGAATCATGCCACTCATATGCACTTTGATGCTTACACACTTCTTACATCTTTGAGTAATGAGGAAGTTGCATGATTTTTTTATATTTTTTTACTTTTTAAAAGCCCGCGAAAACGCCAAGAGTTTGGATGTGACGTCATCTTATATTAAACATTGTTGTAAAGCAGTGGAGTTGATGGTACTATTGTTGACGTCATCTTATAGTTTAAACAATAAGCGTTTTCAGTCACGTGTTTTTTCTCGACTTTTAAACTAAAATATTTAATTACCTGTACATTTTTTTGAAAAACTGACTAGATATTTCATTTTACCATACAAAAAACATACGGAACACTTGTTGTACGGAAAGTTAAAATTTCCTTGTTTCTCAGCACATCTTTCTTTTGCAGATACCATAATAATCAATTTCGCCTTCTACACTAATTTTAAATTTCTGTCCTTTGATTTCCTTTTTGGAAATTTCATCCTATAGGGTATTTTGTGTTTTTGGTGCTCCAAGTCCGAATTTCAAGGAGGGGCATGACCTTCTTGGGTGGCCCACCTTTTATAAATAGGGCCATGATACTAATTTAATATTCAATGGCAGGGGAGGAGGCATGTTCTTTTTTGTTCTTTTATCCTGCCGTAGTAAAGGTTTTTATTTCTCTTGATTATGAGGTGTCTACACGAATCATGTGACTCATACCCTTCATACATCTTTGAGCGTCCAACTCCAGATTCTTTACACAGTTTAAAAAATGCAATTTAATTATAGTGGAGGCTTAATTATATTTAATTCAAAGTTAAAAGAGCGATTGTTGACCTAATGGAGTTTCTCTGCTCGGAGGCATCAGTGGGGATGACCCATGATGCCCTGAGACTGCCTCGTGCAGTGTGTGCTGGGGGAACTCGGGTTGTGAAAGAGTCCACCACTCGGTGGAGCAACCTGTCAGGTCTCTTCAGAGGCTGGAGTGTACGGGCCTTCCGGGGGTCGTGGGACGCAGCAATTTCGAAAGTACCTGCATCCGGAGAAGCTTCGGGTCAGCAGTTACAGTTTGCAGCTTACTGCTAGCAGATTGATAGTAAAATCATTAAGGATGAAAGCAAATATTTGCACTTTTTTTTATTTAAATAAGCAAAAACTTAAAAAGCTTCCAAAAATTACTGCGAATTGTAGGCATAAATGCTAAATGAAAGCACAATTATTCCCTTTATTGAGGGATTTTCTCTATTTTTTTCTATTGTAGTTCTGTCTAAAAATCTTTCAACAAAGGAAATTTATTTTATATGTGTGTATGTGCTCCATGTAAATAGATAGATGTAAAATATTTGATTTATGCTTACTTTTTTTTCTTTTTCCTCTTAGATTTATATGCAGTGTTAAATCTTTTGCAAATAACTGTTTTTTCTATGATCACATCAGTTTGCGAATGTTTTCTTATTAGTTATTCCAGCTATTCTTCCATTTGTTTTCTTATACATTCTAGTGAAATATATCTATTTCCTTTTGATTCCTTTTAATTTGAGAATGTGTTATTTTCGTCAAGCAATTTTAAAGTTGTGACCAATTTTCTATAAAAATGCTTATAGCTATCTTGAGTAGTCCATCATATACAATCTCTTTTCAAAGCCCGGGTCCCAATCTCTCTAGTTTGAAATCTGCGTTTGTGACCACTGACATAATTGTTTCACACCTTTGGAGTTCTAAACAACTACATCTGTTACAAAGACTGTAATGATTTTCCTTGATGTTAAGCAATTATTGAATTTCGCTTTCCAGTATGGAAATTTTTCACTGAGATTTTAGAAAATATGACATCTGAGAAAAATGTTTTTGTTTATTTTTTCCTCTCCAAGTCAGACCCTTTTTGTGCGTTTAGATTTTATTCTTCATAACTCTCAGGAAATGTTGGAAGTCAAAAGAAATAAGGTCTTCATTAAATTTTGAAAGGGGAATATATTTCAAATCATCTTTCTATTGATTTTGTTCTTAAAAAGTTCACTTATTTCTTACTTTTTCCCTGTCTAAAAGTATTTCTTTCTCTTACTTTGGTGGTTTCCAGGTGACTTGTGCACAACACATAGATCTTTTGATTCATTTCTTTATTTTAATGTCATTATCAGCCTAAATCTAACTAGTTTTCTGAATATGTCATTTCATTTGAATTAAGTTTCCTTTTTAAGAGTTTACTTTTAGATTTTGATAAATGTTTCAACCCTTTCAAGTTCTATACAGCAGCTCATAATATTCAGTCTCTCCAATTTTTATCATTTTTATAATAGTTCTTTTGTGATTTTTATTTCTTAAAAGGCCATATCAGGCAGGACGGTTGCTTACTTGCTTACTTCAAAAACCTTTCCATTTTAATACCTCATTCATAAGTTTAGATAATTGATGTTAAATATCGTTGAAGCTCTTTATGACACTATTTTAATCCTAGTTTTCACTCTGACAAGACTTAGCATCTTCTTTTTTGACACCAATTTTTTTCTCCTTTAAAGAAGGCTCGCTTTAATCTTTATTAATGGATTTTTTACTTTAAGAAATGTTTTATAGGATTAATTTCAACAAACCAAGTCATACATTTTCTTTCTTACTTATATCTATTAAGTATCAAGTTTTACTGTTAGAAATCTGCTTAACTACTACTGTAGTTTCTTTTTCAAAAATTAATATTTTTAAAGATTTTAAAGGATATTTAAAGTTTTATAACCTTACATAATATTTTTTTTCAATTCCAAACTTGTGACTGAGGCACCATTCGATGAGGATCCGTTGAAGATGTTTTTTTGCAGATAGAAGAAATGAAAATTATATCAAGAGGAAAACAAATAAGAGTGACTTTTTTATTTTATTCATATCTAATTTCGGTATTATTTTTATTTAGTTAAACTAGGGGGCTACCGCCCCCTGCTCGCTATCGCTCGCCAACCCCCGTTAACTGCTGACGCAGTAACTTTTGGACCCCTTTACAATTCCCCACAAAACCCAGCTCACTGCACTTACTCACTTTATAAAACATTCTTAACACAGGGGTAGTACTTCTCCGTGGTATTCTTTCAAAAATGGCGAATATTTATTCAGTGGTGGAATTTTATCATTTCCTTTATGGTAACATGAATTGGCGGATCGCTTTATAATTCCAAGAAAGGTTCATATATAGTTCCCGCTAAATATGAACCTTCCCTTAATGTTTCAGTGCTTCCCTTAATGTATCTGTGAAAAACACATTACCTTAGGGAAATGGGTAAAAAAATGTTTACATTGCTCTGTTGTTAATTTTCTTGGGGTTGAATTCCGTTATAGTTCCCTCTAAATATCACTAATCTCTTTTGGACACTATAAAGTATAAATATTGCTAAATTGTTTCAAATTCATAGATTAAAGTGTTTAATTAGATCTATAACTATTCAGTTTATCATTAAAAATTAGAAAAATTGGTTTACATTTGAATATTGAGCGTTCGAAAGAGATTGGCGATATTTAGCGGGAACTAACGGAATTGAACCCCAAGAAAATTAACAACAAAGCAATGTAAACATTCTTTTACCCATTTTCCTAAGGTAATGTTTTTTCACAGATATATTAAGGGAAGCATTGAAATATCTCAGGAATAAATTTAACTTTCTTAAAATTTGTAATGATTGACTGTTAAAAATGTAGTAATTATCTTAAACATCGCGAAAATTTAGAATTTTATCTTCATGAGAAACAAACTTCGAGGTTGTGTCATTTTCATAGCAACGACACCGAATGTCAAGACTTCCAACATTTTCATCCTTATTTCTAAAACATTCACCCGTGTTATTTAGTTGTTTGCGTTTTGTCATTATGAAATAAAGAGTTACATTTTACTACCTTAAAAAACATACTTGCAAAAGGATATAAAAAATAAATGCAAAATTCAAAATTTCCGAAAGCGAGTGTATATTTTATTGTAAATATAGTAATGAATAGGTTGCCACAACTACAAAGATAAATATAAAAATATTAATTTGTTATTTAAAAAATAAAAAATTAATTAATTATAAATAAGTTTAAAATATAATGAAAACCGTTTGAACAACAATTAAACCCTTTGAACAACAAAAATATAAATATTGTTAAAAATAACACAAAATATATTTTTTAAATTCGTGTTATAAATAGAAAGATGATTATTTAATCTATTTGAATATTAGAAAACCAGTGAAATATGTTTTCAATTGTTTTAAAATTCATAGTTTCTTGCTTTGTAACTGCGACCTTATCCGAAATCTAAAAAAATGGAAATATTTTAAAATTGAGATTTTTTTTAGAAATTCTAAAGGCACTTTGCACATACTCAAAAGAATCCGGACAGTTTGATACCAAATATGTGTTATACGGATCAGTAATTAAAAAGCCTTTCTCTGGAAACCGTTCACCAAAAACTTTTTTTTAGAATAGAGAGATTAGCTGATTATCTAATTTTCTAAGAAAAGATTTATCTATGTAAAGAATTTATCCGCAGGAAACAATTGATGAAAACAACTTTTTAAGGAGCATTTTATTCTTTAAATACCTCTCGTTCTTTTTCTTGTTCTACATTTCTTACCATAAATGTCTAACTTATATGTTTTTCCCTAGAAGACTAGGATGGATATTTGATTCTGGTGGGACAATTGTGTGTGTGTGTAAGTAAATAAAAAACGTACTCATTTAAAAATAAACTTGGAGACGCATGGTTCAACATTTCATATTGTTGAAATCTTCCTCAAGGAAAGGTAACTTTTTTTATCACAAATTTCCAGTCAATATTTTTTGTTACCATTTCTTCTTAAACTTAAAAATGTTTCTGTGGTTATCATTTTCTTAAAAAAGTATCTCCGAACTTCTACTTAAAGAGGGAGATTTTATATGTTCTTCAAAAATGAAAGGAATTAATAGTAATATTGCATCATATGGAGATTTTATTTCGAGGTATCTATAGTTTATTCTGAGATCACTTTCTGCTGAGTTAAACTTTTTGAACATTCTTCAGATTAAAAAAGATATTAACCCATTTCGTCTCACGTTAAGTCATCTTTAGTTAGTTCACAATTGATTGTTTCAGCTATAGCTTTTTATACTGAATTCTCAGCATTCTTTAAATTATTTCTTACTACAAGGCTGCTTCCCTCGATGTCTCGAACCATTCTTTAACAAATGAATAATAATTCATTTAAATTCTTTTTTTTCATTAAATGAATGATTAATAATTACAGGATCTTATTCAAACCACTATTGGGGTCCTCTGGTAGGAATATTCGCCAATGGTAGTTTCCACTGGAATCTTTTATTCAAGATGGACTTCGGATCAAGCTTTTGTGGAATAAACCAACTTCCCTGTAATGTATCTGCACCTGTAAGCCGTGAGTTTTTTTTCTGAATTCATTTACTAACAATTCACGTGTGGCACGAGGGAGACCCGCGAGCTTGGGGGGAGGATATGGAGTATTATTTTGTTCTGATTATGTGTATGTGTAATGTCAGTGATATTTCCAAATATGCTACACTTTTTAAATACTATAGGTTATAGAGAAAGAATGCAGATAGGCCCTGATATTTGAGAAGGATCCAGGTAACATTATTACCAGTAGTTTAAATTTTATAATATTCGAGATATCACTTAATTTTATATTATTCAATGGCCAAAGTAGTTAATTAAATATTAACAACATCCAAGAGCTGTTAAATATTTAGCTTATTTTATTATAATAACTATTATATATATTTTTAATTTATAAATGTTAGTTTGCATGCTATTATGTGGCCAAACTAATTAACGTTAACGGATAGTTAATCATTATAATCTGGATTGTGGATATTGTCTAGGTAGAGTGAATCTCGATTGAGTTAGGAGTAAAACTGTTTGTTATCTAATATAATAAAAGTCAATGTGTGTATATATGTTTGTCTTTTATACAAATCCACAGTTTACTTCCGATCTGCACCAAACTTGGTATACCTACGTAAAAAAACTCAGAAAAAAACATAGGCTATGTTTCAAAGTTCTAGAACGACCCCTTGACCCTCTTTTAACCGAATTTATAGCCGAAAACGCTTATTTCTCCATTTCTCTACCAGAGCAGATCTGCTCGACTCACTATTGTTAACGAGATGAAAACCTTCAAAAATAAAATATTTTAACGGGAAAAACTCGATAATTGTCCATTTAAAAACTATATCAGATGTAAAAACACCAAATTAAATTCAAATAATTAATTTTGAAACGTTAGTTTCCCCTATTTTAAGATATTTTCCTTTAAAATTTAAATATTTATGGAAAAGTGTAAATTTTTTTTCATGGAAAACGACTTAAAAATAAAACATTGTTTCAAATGAAGCGGTTCACTAGACTTTTCAATTTACTAGATCTTTTATTATTGTTTCAAATTTGTTATTTTAGTTCACTAGACTCATTAATTTACTAGGAAACATTGCCGAGAACACCGTGAAAAGAAAAATTACTTGGAACATCGGGATAGGAAAAAATACCGGGATTACCGGAACATAAAAATAACCTCCAACATCGGGATAGGAAAATTATCGGGAACATCGGGATAGGAAAATTACCCGGAAAACCGGGAAAAAGGAAAATTACCGGGAACACTGGGAAAGTGGAAAAATTACCGGAAACACCGGGATAGAGAAAAATTACCGGGAACACCGGGATAGAAAAGATTTCCGGGAACCCCAGGATAGGAAAAATGACCGGGAACATCGGGATAGGATTAATTACCGGGAAAACCGGGATTTGAAAACTACTGGGAACACCGGGATAGGAAAGAGGTGCCTGGGATACCAGGTTGATATGTAATATATTGCTTCTTTACAAATTTATAAATGTATTTTAAGAAAACTTGAAAAAATAAACTTATACACTCCATCCGTGCAAGGCAACGGGCATATCTAAACTAACGGGCATATCCGTTAGTTTTTAAATAAAAAATTTCATGGAACACAAAGCATTGTTGTTAAAATAATCTCCATGGAAACGAGGATGAAAAATCAGATGATGATCATATTGTAGCTTTTAAGAAAGTTGGTTAACAGACCAAAAACTAGAGTTAATATTAAAAACCAGAGAAAATATCGTATTTTTGCAGGAATATGTTTTATTTATTAAATTTTATACCAAAGATATATTAAAATCATGAAAATACGATTAATTAAGAGCTCTGATTGAGCATTTTAAGTGATTTTGGAAAGTTTTTTTTTTATTTTGATTGTTTTTTATGGCACATGATCCACGTCAGGATATGATTTTGGGAAGAATATTTTTCTACTATTTTATTGTTTTTTATGGGAATCATGTGGTAAATGCAGAAATCGTTCAGAATTTAAAATGCTTGATTCGACACCTTTCACTCATCAAAATATAGGCACAGATCCAGCACGCCTCCAAGAGGGGGGCACTTTTCCAGACAAGATTCCCATTGGGGTATAGGGGTCCTCCCCCAGAAAAAATTAAAAATTCGACATGTAAAAGTAGGGTTTAAACTCGCGTTTTTAGAAACGTTTGGAGTCTAAGGGAGTCACTTTTCAACAGTATTATCTTTACTTTTTCACCCAAAATGTTAAAATATTGAGGATTTCCTAAAAATTATCACTGAAGATCCTCTGGTGGTACTAATGGGAGGTATGGGGGTCCTCCACCGGAAAAAAAATTGGAAAATTAGACCAGTAAAAGTAGGGTTTTACTCATTTTGACAACTTTTTTGGGTACCCAAGGGGGGGGTGCTGTCCAGAGCGCTACCCCTGGAACGTAGAAATAAATGATTGATTTAAAAATTTTAAAGAAAAAATCTCCATCTTCACCCGTGCAAGGCCGGGCATATCAGCTAGTTTATAATAAAGTATTTGTATATTGCACTTATGTTCTGTTAGCTGCATTTCTGTTGTCTCATCATACAACACAAACACAAAACACTTGTTAATATAATTTCCTTTCCAGCTGTTCCTGGGGGTGAGTTTACTTTTTATTTTAGGGGTTAGGGTCAGCTCCAGTAGTCTCCCCTGCCTCTGTTGATCAATACTAACATTTCAGTGTTGGAAACTTGTTTTTCATGCAGGAGATAAACAAACTATAGGATTTATTATCGTACTGAGAAAAGATCTTAAATGTCAAAAAAAAAAGGGTCAAAGCACTTTTTATGGCCGAAATGTCGAATAATTTTCTGAGAGAGGGAAGTGGGACAATCCTGAGATAGATTGGATCAAATTAGCCAGAAACTATGAAATGATGTTAGTGTGGGCGCAGCCAAGAACATATACGGAACGGTCAGTTTGAGGAGTTACTTATTTTTTCCCATCAATGAAAACTTGAACAGGAACCTTTTGAAAAACACTTCTTCTCAATGACCTTGAATGTTTGTTTTCAAGAGTAAAAATCACTGTATAATATATTTTAAAGTAAAATATCAGGTATTTTACCATTCCCTTACATTTTAACTCAAATTTAGTATAAAGAGTTTTTATTTTACAATTTCTATCCTAAAAATCCGCAAAAATTTATTAGTATATACTAGAGTGACTTTGATAATATGATATTTTTTATATTTGTATTTAATGTTTCCATTTTATCTGTGCTTACATTAGTTGTCCATTAGTTGTAGGAATCATACTGTTATTGTCTTCCATTGTATGCAAAATGTATTTATTCTTTTTAATATGTATTACTTTGTAAACGTACCAAAAACATGCCACCTTGTGTTTTGAACAATGAATTTAGGTTGCAATGCGTACAGTTAGTCATAAAACATCAAAGCCCATACATTGCAGGAAACTAAGAACCACTGAAATTCTATTCTATGTGGGCCATATGTTTATTTACTGAATCAGAATATCTGTGCTACAGTTTCATTTCGTTCACGTTTTTCATTCGTGTTTTATTTACATCAGGCACATTTCTTAAGATGTAAATTGTTCCCTTTGGTGATCATGTGTGACAAAAAACTCTGCTCATGATATTTTTAATGGAATGAAATTCTTATTATGGTGTAAGCTTCAGTGCACTGTTTAAAGCAAAAACAGTCGCTTATTGTTTTCAGCCAAAACTCAATCTGATTCTTTGCGTTTGATTTTCGTCCATTACTCTATTATTTCTCCATAAAATGGTTTTAAAATATTTTTTATGCATCTAGTTAATGTTTTTAAAAAGTTCCTATCCTGTATTATACTATGTATCATATTGATTAGAAATCAATGTTAAGCAATGGTGATTTTTTACCCTGTATGTTGCATGAACTTGGTAAACAACGAACCTACTACCTACATAAATATGGTAATTCAAACTCTTTTTATCAGGAATTAACCTTCATCTTTGATAAACTTGTTCTTGAATTCCAGTGTTAAAGTATCTTAAACCAGACATGTTCCCCCTGTATTAGTAGAATCCTATATAAGGAATATTAGTGAAATATTTTATGCTTGTCTCTTTTTCTGTCCTACTTGCTATTAAACAGGTGATAAATAACTATTTTCCAGATCCTATTTTCAGATTATTTGTGAGCAAATACTTGTGAAGTTTTTTTTCCAGCATCCCAAGGACTGAAGTTTTTAAAAAGTTAGTATTGGAAGTTGGCATTCCTGAGAAGAAGAAAATTTGCTCTGTCCCGCCTGATATGGTAATAACTCTTTAAACTTTTGAGTCTGCACTTAATTTGTTTTCATGAAACAATATAGGGATATAAGTTTTTATTAAAATAACACTTTTAAACTCTGAACGAAATGCGGTTGTTCACTGAATTTAAATAATTCAATTAATGTTTAAAATTGGTTGTCATGTTCTCAAATAACACTTTCACTCACACTATAGTTATCTATAATTTCAAGTTTATATAGGATAAAATTATTTACGTTCATAAAGGGTCGAATGAAACTTCAATATCAGTTTCCTTCTGATAGGAATAAATATGTGACAATTTCAGTTTTTATGCTTGGAAAATTTTAATGTGTTTCAGCACAGGATAACCATTTTCTAAACCCTATTTTCAGATTATTTGTGAACAAAGTAAAAAGTATTGTAATACTTTTTTCCAGCATCCCCAATCCCCTGGACTGAAGCTTTTTGAAAAGAGTGTAATACGGTATCTGAAGGTAATACCTCTTTTAAATTTTATTTCTCTTATGCACTTAATAATTTCCATTCAGGTACGAGAATTATGCGTCAGTTTCTCCTTTAGTTAGAACTTTTAAACTTAGAAATATTTATTTGTTCTTTGAATGTAAATTAAATCTACCTTAAAATTGATTGTTAAGTTCGAGTAATATACAGGGCGCTTACAAGTCTGGAAATTTTTTTGTTAGATTTAAGAGAATGCGACGGCTGAAATAAAATTTTAAGTTCACTATTTCCTCAAACACAAAATTCATATACTAAAACAATTTCTACTCCATAAGATGATCCACTCAAATCATCTTAGTGTTTAGCTTTTATTCTAGATTCTATACCTAGTTTAGCATAGAATTGCCTAATTTCTGGAGGAGCCAAAATATCCTTCGAAAATCCCAGATTTTTGCACCAGGAGAGAGGACCAAAAGTTATTCGTAAGCCTCTCCCATGCATGTTGAATAGACGCAATATAGCTTTTTAATATTACTTGTACATATAGACTTGGCCTTTTATGATTAAATTAATACGAAAAAAAATTTCATTAATAGCGTTTAAATACAAAAAAGGGGGCTGGGGTTCTTCGCCAGGACATTTTTTGGAATTTCAACCCTAAATATCAGGGTTTTTACTCGTTTTGGTAGACCTAGTCCGAGTTTTGGATACGTTCTGCACATAATTAAATATTAAATTGGAGGGGGCATGTTCTTTAAGTACTCTTGTGCTTTGTAATACTTTTACTTTTAGCCTACTCTCGTACTTGTGCACTTAAGTACATGTGCACTTTGACGCTTACACACTTTTTACATCTTTGAGTAATTATGTCCAACATCGGCGCGTAGATTCTATACACAGTGTGAAAAGTGTTCAAGAAAATCAGATTTTCGTATATTTTCCTCCATAACATAAAACAATGTTTTTATAGCAAGGGAAAAATAGGTTGGGCTGCCTTTATATTTAGTTATTTTCTTAAATTATTTTAGGTCTGATGTAAGAGTGCAAGGTAGAGGGATAGATACTTTCAAAATATTTGATTGATGGTTTCAGTTTTTATTTTTTCATCTTTCTTTCTTATGCATTAATTTGGTCAGATAAATACATTGCGAAATCCTTGCAAATAAAGGTCCTTTAATACATTAATATTTTCGAATGTAATTTATGATATCCATTTTAACTGATAGTCCATAAACTAATATTTTACAATATCCTTTCGACGTTTTTTATTAAGGTGTCGTTTTCGGTTTTTAAAAAACGTAATGCAAAAGCAATTTCCACCGAAATTTATCATAAAGCATTTTGTGAGAGGTTCAAAATATCAGCTATCAGGAATTTCACAAGACATTTGTTTTCTTATCCAGTCAAGTTAAATGATATCTATTCCTTTTTGATCCATGCAAATTTCGTTTGAAATGAGGTATTTGCATGAGTGAGGGATTTGCTTGATTTTATACTTTTTCGATACATTATGGTCTAAAACTCCTAAATTTCGGATTTTTAAATTCAAAAATGTGTTTTAAATAATTTAAAATTCAATTTTATTTTTGCTAAAACGTCAGAAAAGTCACGGTATCCGAAAACGGGCTTCTACTGGATGTGACGTCACAGCGCATGAAAACCATTGTGTTTTCTGTGTTCACGTGATCAGAAAACGGGCTTCTATTGGATGTGACCTCACAGCGCATGATTTGTGATTCGAAAGTGTTTTCGCGCCCAAATAAAAAACGAAATTTCAAAAATTCATATCTCAGAAACTAGGCTACGAAAATACTTGATGTAAACGTCATTCTTCATGGTTTTTTATCTACTATTTTAATAAAATTTAATCTCAAAACGTGAGAATACCTCATTGAACTATTTTTCTCCAGCAATTTTTAAGTTGTGACCAATTTTCTATACCAATGCAAAATGCTATCTTAAGAAGTCCATCATAAACAATATCTTTTAATAATAGCCCTGTATATGGGCCTTAATCTATAGCTTGAAATCTACGTTTACCATTATACTGTGACCACTGACATAACTGTTTCACACTTCTGGAGTATTGATCTATCTGTTTAAAAAATTCAAAATGCTGGTTTTTGTGTGTAATAATAGGTTTATAGGCTTCAACCTAGAATTTAAGTTTAAAATTTAGGTTTTCCATTATATAAATGTTCCACATGTTTGGAGTTGTATATACCAGCTCAAGATATTCAGAGTCTAAAATTCATTTTTCTAGAATTTTGTGTGATTCTTTCTTAGTATTCAGCTTTAGAACAATCAGCCATATCAGATGGGATGGATGCGTACTTTTCCATTTTTTCCGCTAGAGACAGCTCTCTTTAATTTTTATTGATGGATTTTTCAATTTTATAGGATTTATTTTTATCAAAATAAGTCATAAGATCACATATTTCTTATTTAAATCACATACCAGGTTTTACTGTAGAAGAGAAACATATAAGTGTTAAGAAAACCACTTAACTACAACTGATGTAATTTCTTTGTAAAGCAACTATGATTTTAACTTTTTTTAAGATTACACAATGTGCAATTTTAAAAAATAAGTTATCATAAGTAATAGAGTTTTATAATATTATACCATTTTTTCCATCCCAAAAACTTGTGCCTGTGAAACTCCATTCGATGGAAATCCATCGTTAAGCTGTTTACTTCGGAAGAAGATGTGGAAATTATATATCAAGAGGAAAAGAATAAGGAATAACTTTTTTTAGCTTTTATTCCTTTCTAATTTACGTATTCTTCTTACTTAGTTAAATTTAGGCGATTATCTAATTTTGTAATTAAAGATTTCCCTTTTTCTTACTAAAGACTTTTTACTTTTGGTTCAATTCCGTTAAAGGTCCCGCTAAATAACACCATGCTCTTTAGGTCACCAAAAAGTAGAAATATTGCTAAATAATTTCAAACTCATGGATTAAAATGCTTAGTTAGATCAATAACTGTTCAGTTTATCAATAAAAATTAGAAAAATTTGTCGATATTTGAATATTTATGGCGTTCATAAAAACATGGTGATATTTAGCGGGACCTTTAACAGTTTCAAATTTAGTTTTAGTTTAAGATAAATGAAAAGGTAAGTTAATATAATGTTAAATGATAGTTAAGTTAAAATGTATAAATAATATTTCTTCCCTACAGAAGTGAGATATTAGATTTTGCCAAGAGTAAATAAAAAAATCAACGTATGTGAGAATTAACCTGCAGTCACATCGTTCTACATTACATAGAGTGGGAATCTTCCATAGAGGTAAACTTATGTTAAGAAATGTCCAGTCAATATTATTCTTGTTACCCTTTCTTGTTCATATTAAAAATGTTTTTGTATCTATCATTTTTAAAAAATAAGTATCCCTAAAATGTAATTAAAAGAAAAGTAGTTTTAATATGTTCTTGGAAAATGAAAGGAATATTAAACTTGATTAATGAGTTTTTGTTTTGAGGTCTCTCTTCGTTACCCTCTGAGATCTGTTTCTGTTGAGTAAAACTTTTTTATAGTTCTCCAGATTCAATAAATATTACTTATACAAATACACATATAAATATTGACGACCAACAACAGGCGTGAAGCCCAACTAGGTTGGTCCATTCAACTCAAACTACCGGATTCCCAGTAAATGTCAATTTTATCCTTAAATTCCTTTACTCCATTGGAACTTTTATCAATTTAAAAAGTTGAATCAAATCCCACCTAACCCTTCTTTTCTCTAGAGTGAACATATTTAACTTCTTTAATCTTCCCTCATAGCTTAAACTGGATATATCCGTGATCATTTAGTTTAACCCTATGCTGAACCCTTTAAATTAAATCTATGTCTTTCTTGAAATATGGAGACCAGAATTGAACCGCATACTCCAGATGAGGCCTCACCAAACCTCTGCACAGAGGCAAGATTATGTTCCCAGTCCTTGAAGAGATAGTTTTTCTTGACTTAATTTTGTTTCTCGTAAATTATACTATCGTAGTTCACAATGTATTGTTTCATATACAGCTTTTTATACCGAATGTTCACCACTCTTTAACAAATACCTATATTTCTACATTTTTATATTATTTTGTGATTTTTTTTCTGAGAATTCAGCTCTGGAATAATCAGCCATATCAGATAGGATGGTCACTTTTTAGTCTGAGTTTTCATTCTGTCACCTAAAGGAAGACTCTCTCCTATGTGTGTGTGATATATTTATATTTTTTCTATTATTATTGGAACAAATACATTTATTCATTTGTTTTTGAAGACAAAGGGGAGATCATTTTTGTTATTAAAATATTACAGGTTGGCATATTGAAAGAGTTGGTTACTACAAAATGCTTAGTTTTTTTTAATGTTCTTGGATTTTGCTGAAATTCATTTTATAGCAAACTCCAGATTGAGAAAAGAAGCTTTTATCCTAATGTAATATCATTGTTCTTATTATAAATTCTTATATCATGTTCTTATGTCACTTTTTTACCCAGTAAGTGCATGATACTTAAATTTTTAATGATTTTTAAAGGGAAGTTTAAAGTCTTCCTTTTTCTCAGCACTCTTCTTTTAAATTCGCCATCTAATCTAATTTTTAATTTCTGTCTTTGTTTTGTTTTTGTCTTTTTTATTGGATTTTTTCTGGTCCAATGATGCATAAGAAACTTTTCTTGGTGGCCCTTTTTTGTGCACTACAAACAGCTAAAGACAATACCATCATTGATCTTTTGCCAAAGATTTTAAAGGGCACTAAATAAATATATGGTTGGTCTCAAAAGGCTCTTTATCAGACCCCCTTTAGCTAAAAGTGACTGCATTCCTATGTCAAGTACACTGCAAAAAAAAAACGGAAAATTTAACAGCAAAAACTGTTGTTAATATATTTTACGCATTTGCTGTAATCTCAAAAAACTGCCTTTTTAGCTATAAATTCAAAGCGCCACCTGCTATAATTTACTGGCAACTGCCGTGCTAGTGACCAGATACATAGAAACAGGCACTAAATTAATGCATGATGGTTGGCCCCAAAAGGCCCTTTAGCTAAAATCGACTGCATCCCTGTGCAAAATAAAACAGAGGGTACATAATCGATTTCTTATTGATAGCGATGATTTTTGTTTTGGTGCCGTTGATACCATCTGTGAAAGTGATGTATAAAAGAACCTTTCTCGTATCATACACTTTTTTTTGGGGGGGATTAATATTTAAATAGTTAAACTTCCCTCGAGCATGTATAAAGGAAACTTTTCTTGGTCGTACTTTATTGTGAAGAAGAAACATCTTTAGATAATGTCATCATTGTCCCGTCATTTAAAGGGCATAAAATTAATGTATGGTTGGCCTTAAAAGGCACTTTATCAGACCTGTACCAGCATTCTTATGTCTGTACCACAGAGGGTATATCAGTGGGGCATATATGTATCAATTTTGTATCCCAGAGGGTATATGATCAAGCGATATATTAAGCGATGATTAAGTTATGCTCTTACACCTGAAATAAGGTTCATTTTAAAAATAATGTGATCATCTGTAGTTATTACTGTTTCTCACCTTTGGAGTAGATACTGCCACTATCGATAGTGACCTCCACAATTTTTCCATGTCTCTGAAGGGGATGGAAATATTCTTGGACCCAAGGTAAACTGATGCGCCAGGACCGACCTCAGGACTTTCGGACCCACAGGTTTAACGATCGCGTATACTCCGCATATACTCGGTGGGTCTTGTGTCGGGAATCGAACCCGGGACCCTCCGATCCCAAAACCACTAAGCGTAATAGTAGACTTGATTATGGTGGAGACTTAATTACATTTATTAGCGATTGTTGACCTATGGAGTATCTCTGCTCCTTTGGAGTTTCAGAAACACTCGGTTACAAAATTTAGAATGATATCCTTAAGGATTTAACGATTAAATGATTATAATACAGTTTAGCTTACGAGTCTGGAAAATTTTCCGTGAAATTTTAGGGGATGCGACGATTGAGATAAATATTAAGTACACTTTTTCCTCAATGGAAAATTCATATACTTTATCACGCTTCAAGCTAGTGTTTTTTTTGCCCCCGGGGAAAGCCCGAAAAATATTCCTAAGCCCATCCTATGCATAATAGACTCAATATAGCTTTTTAATATTCTTTTTAGGTAGACTTTGTATCTTGATGTACTTTTTAATATGAAAAACAATCATTAAATACAACAAAGGGTATCTGGGGTCCTCCCCAAGAGAAATTTTTGGAAATTTACCCTAAAGTACAGGTTATTTTCTTGTTTTGGTGCACCATGTCCGAATTTCGGGGAGGGGCAGGACCCTCTTGGCCCACCCCTTACCCCTTATGGACCTAATTCAATATTAAACGGAATTTGACGGCGCATGTTCTTTTAGAACTCTTGTTCATTTATTTTATTCTTCCATGGTAAAGGTATTTATATTTCCTTAATTATGGGGTGTTTACGTATCATGTGACTCATCCATTGACCCTTTGATATTCTTGGGTAATCATCCCCTGGGTTGCTTTCCTGTGACTAAACAAAAAATAGTCCTTTTCTTGAATTGCCACTCTGTGGCTTTATATGGGATCTGATCTGTGTAAGTCTGTTTTTGTCTTTTAATGCCACTTGGAATATCCATAAGAAGTGAGGTCAATAAATGACAGGAGTCCGAATTTTTCCTCATGAGATATGATAGATACTGCCACTGTCTATCGTCACCTCCACAATTTTTCCATGTCTCTGAAGGGGAGGGAAACCGTCTTCAGACACCTGCACCCGAGGTAAGCTGATGGGCCCAGGATCGACTTCAGGACTTTCAGACCCACAGATTTAACGATCGCGTATACTCAGTGATGGGTCTTTTAGCGGTGTCGGGAATCGAACCCAATCCCAAAACCACTAAGCTTAATAGTTGACTTGATTATGGTGGAGACTTAATTATATTTAATTCAAAGGTAGCGATTGTTGACCTAATGGAGTTTCTCTGCTTGGAGGCATCAGTGGGGATGACCCATGATGCCCTGAGACTGTCTCGTGCAGTGTATGCTGGGGGAACTCGGGTTGTGAAAGAGCCCACCACTCGGTGGAGCAACCTGTCAAGTCTCTTCAGAGGCTGGAGTGACGGGCCTTCCGGGGGTCGTGGGACGCAACAATTTCGAAAGTACCTGCATCCGGAGAAGCTTCGGGTCAGCAGTTTGCAGCTTACTGCTACTAGCAGATAGATAGTAAAATCAATAATGCAATACTTGCACTTGTTTTAATTAAATAAACAAAAACGTAAATGGCTTCATAAAATTTTGTGAATTGTAGGCATGAATGCTAAATGAAAGGACAGTCATTCCCTTTATTGAGGCCTTTTTTCCTTTTGTAGTTTTGTCTAAAATATTTCAACATAGGAAATTTATGTGTGTATGTGCTCAAGGTAAAGGGATACTTCCTACTACTATTATAATTGTGAATGTTTGTCCGGATGTTTGTTACTCTTTCACGCAAAAACTACTGAATGGATTTTAATGAAATTTTACCATAATGTAGCTTATACATCAGAATGATGTTTATCCAAAAGTGCTTGTGGAATGCGCAGAGGAATTAGGGGACGTAATAATGACAATTTTTAAATCAACATACGATTCGGGTTTGGTGCCAATAGATTGGAAATTAGCTAATGTAACGCCAATATATAAGAAGGGACCGAAATGGGATCCAGGCAATTATAGACCAGTAAGCTTAACATCAGTCATTTGTAAGATTTTCGAAACCATACTTAAAAAGCATATAATGTTATACTTGGAGGAGGGTAACTTACTTTCAGACAATCAGTTTGGATTCAGGAAAGGTAGATCCTGTCAAACTAATCTTTTAAAGTTCTATGACGGAGTAACAAAGGAGTTGGATCAAAAACATAGTGTAGACATATTTTACATCGATTTTCAAAAAGCATTTGATAAGGTTCCACACGAGGCATTGCTACTGAAGTTAGAAAAATTGGGTATCAGGGGTAAAACATTATTGTGGATTAGGAATTGGTTGATAGGTAGGAAACAGAGGGTGCAAGTCAAGGGTAATTATTCACAGTGGGCAGAGGTCATGAGTGGGGTGCCACAGGGGTCAGTATCGGGGCCAATTCTCTTTATAATTTTCATTAACGATATTAGTCAGGACATTAGGAACAAAATCAGCATCTTTGCTGATGACTTAAAAATTTGGGGTAGGGTAGATACTCAGGAGCAGGTACAAAATTTACAAAGGGATCTTGATATTATATCGCAATGGGCTGAAAAATGGGGTATGTCCTTTAACATAAGTAAATGTCAGGTACTTCATATGGGTCGGGGGAATGGTAGGGCAGAATTTTATCTGCAAGGGGACAAAGTTAAAGAAGGTAATATGATCAAAGATTTAGGGGTGATAGTAAATGAGGACTTTAAATGGGTTCATCAGTGTTCATCTGCTAGTAAAAAGGCTAATAGGATATTGGGATACATTAAAAAAACTGTTTCTTCAAGGTCCGAGGATATTATTTTGCCACTATACAGAGGCTTGGTGAGACCTCATCTAGAGTATGCTGTTCAGTTTTGGTCTCCATACTTAAAAAAAGATATTGATGCAATAGAAAGGGTTCAGCATAGGGCTACTAAAATGGTCAAGGGTATATCCAGTTTAAGTTATGAGGGAAGATTAAAGAAGCTAAATATGTTCACTCTAGAGAGAAGAAGGATTAGAGGGGATTTGATTCAACTATTTAAAATGGTAAAGCAAGGGGACACAGAGGGACTAGATTTCAATATGGGTAATAGAACAAGGGGTCACAATTTCAAATTGAATAAAGTAACATTTAAGACGGATTGTAGAAAGCATTATTTCTTTAATAGGGTAGTGGATAGATGGAATGCGTTGCCTGAAACAATCGTAAATTCAAGTGGGGTAAACGAGTTCAAGGGGAAAATTGACAGATACTGGGATTCTGGTAGTTTGGGTTAAAAAGACTGGACCAACCTTGCTGGGCTTACGCCTGTAGTTGGTCGACTTAATTTGTATTTGTATTTGTATAACACATAGGCTATAATTTATAAAGAGAAAATCAGTCCTTCATTCTTTTTTTCCCGTTTTTCCTGCTTTTTTTCACTTATTTTTCCGTGTTTGAAAACCTGTTTTACCAGTCATACAACGAGTTAAAAATAAAACATTGTTTCAAATGAGACACAGATCACTAGACTTTTTCATTTACTAGATCTTTTATTTTAGTTTTAAACACTGGTTTTAAATTTCTTAATTTGTTCACTAGACTTTTTACTACGGTTTCAAATTTGTTATTTTATAAAGGCACCAAGATATTATTAAACATTATCAGAAACATCGGAATTGTAAAAAGTGACAAGAACACCGGGATTGGAAAATTAGCGAGAACATCGGGAAGGAAAAATTACCGAGAACACTGGGATAGGAAATTTACCATAAAGACACCCAGAATACCGGAATATAAAAATTACCGTAAACACTGAGATAGGAAAATTACCGGGAACGCAGCCGGGATTAGAAAAATTACCATGATCACCGGGCAACGGGATAAGATTACCGGGAACACTGGGATAGGAAAGAGGCGCCTGGGATACCGGGATGATTTGTAATATTGCTAATTTACAAAATTATAAATGTATTTTAAGAAATATTTTAAAAAATAAATTTATACACCCCACCCGTGCAAGGCCGGGTATAACAGCTAGTTCAAAATATTTGATTTAAGGTATTACTTTTTATTCTTGCTCCTCTTGGTTTTATATGCATTGTTAAATATTTGGCAAATAACTGTTTTTTCTATGATCACATCAGTTTGCGAATATTTTCTTATTACTTATTCCAGCTATTCTTCCATTTATTTTCTTATACAGTCAAGTAAAAGTATATCTATTCCTTTTTGATTCATGCAAATTTTATTTGATAATGTGTTATTTTTGTCAAGCAATTTTAAAGTTGTGACAAATTTTCTATAAAATTGCCTAATGCTATCTTGAGTAGTCCATCATATACAATCTCTTTACAAAGCCAATCTCTCTAGTTTGAAATCTACGTTTGTGACCACTGACAATAATTGTTTCACACCTTTGGAGATCAAAACAACTACATCTGTTACACAGATTGTGAGGATTTTCCTGGATGCTAAGCAATTATTGAATTTTGCTTTCCAGTATGGAAATTTTTCACTGAGATTTTAGAAAACATGAGAACTGAGAAAAATGTTTTAGTTTATTTTTTCCTCTCCAAGTCAGACCCTTTTTGTGCATTCAGATTTTATTCTTCATAACTCTCACTCAGTAAATGTTGGAAGTAAAAAGAAATAAGGTCTTCATTAAATTTTGAAAGGGGAATATATTTCAAATCATCTTTCTATTGATTTTGTTCTTAAAAAGTTCACTTATTTCTTACTTTTTCCCTGTCTAAAAGTATTTCTTTCTCTTACTTTGGTGGTTTCCAGGTGACTTGTGCACAACACATAGATCTTTTGATTCATTTCTTTATTTTAATGTCATTATCAGCCTAAATCAAACTAGTTTTCTGAATATGTCATTTCATTTGAATTAAGTTTCCTTTTTAAGAGTTTTACTTTTAGATTTTGATAAATGTTTCAACCCTTTGGAGTTCTATACAACAGCTCATAATATTCAGTCTCTCCAATTTTTATCATTTTTATTTCTCTTTGTGATTTTTATTTCTTAAAATTGAGTTTTAGAATAATAAGCCATATCAGACAGGATGGTTGCTAACTTGCTTACTTCAAAACCTTTCCATTTTACAACCTCATTCATAAGTTTAGATAATTGATGTTAAATACCGTTGAAGCTATTTATGACACTATTTTAATCCTAGTTTTCACTCTGACAACACTTTGCATCTTCTTTTTTTTCTCCTTTAAAGAAGGCTCGCTTTAATCTTTATTAATGGATTTTTTACTTTAAGAAATGTTTTATAGGATTAATTTTAACAAACCAAGTCATACATTTTCTTTCTTATTTATATCTATTAAGTATCAAGTTTTACTGTTAGAAATCTGCTTAACTACTACTGTAGTTTCTTTATCAAAAATTAATATTTTTAAAGATTTTAAAGGATATTTAACGTTTTATAACCTTACATAATCTTTTTTTTTCAATTCCAAACTTGTGACTGAGGCACCATTCGATGAGGATCCGTTGAAGATGTTTTTTTGCAGTTAGAAGATATGGAAATTATATCAAGAGGAAAACAAATAAGAGTGAGTTTTTTATTTTATTCATATCTAATTTCGGTATTATTTTTATTTAGTTAAATTAGCTGATTATCTAATTTTCTAAGAAAAGATTTACCTATGTAAGGAATTTATCCGCAAGAAACAATTTATGAAAACAACTTTTTAAGGAGCATTTTATTCTTTAAATACCTCTCGTTCTTTTTCTTGTTCTACATTTCTTACCATAAATGTCTAACTTATATGTTTTTCCCTAGAAGACTAGGAGGGATATTTGATTCTGGTGGGACAATTGTGTGTGTAAGTAAATAAAAAACTTACTCATTTAAAAATAAACTTGGAGTCGCATGGTTCAACATTTAATATTGTTGAAATCTTCCTCAAGGAAAGGTAACTTTTTTATCACAAATTTCCAGTCAATATTTTTTGTTACCATTTCTTCTTAAATTTAAAAATGTTTCTGTGGTTATCATTTTCTTAAAAAAGTATCTCCGAACTGCTACTTAAAGAGGGAGATTTTATATGTTCTTCAAAAATGAAAGGAATTAATAGTAATATTGCATCATATGGAGATTTTATTTCGAGGTATCTATAGTTTATTCTCAGATCACTTTTTGCGGAGTTAAACTTTTTGAACATTCTTCAGATTAAAATAAAATATTAACAGATTTTGTCTCATCTTAAGTCTACTTTAGTAGTTAACAATTGATTGTTTCAGTTATAGCTTTTATTTATACTGAATGCTCAGCATTCTTTAACTTACTTCTTACTACGAGCATCCGAGGCTGTTTGCCTCGATGGCTCGAACCATTCTTTAACAAATTCCCTACAATTACAGGATCTTATTCAAACCACTATTGGGGTCCTCTGGTAGGGATATTCACTGATGGGAATTTCCACTTTCATTCTTTTATTCAAGATGGACTTCGGATCAAGCTTTTGTGGAATAAACCAACTTCCCTGTAATGTATCTGCACCTGAAAGCCGTGAGTTTTTTTCTGAATTCATTTACTAACAACACTCTTCACGTGTGGCACGAGGGAGACCAGCGAGCTTTGGGGGGATGGATAAATATTTTGTTCTAATTATGTGTAATGTCAGTGATATTTCCAAATATCCTACACTTTTTAAATACTATAGGTTATAGAGAAAGAATTCAGATAGTTCCTGATATTTGAGAAGGATAACAGTATTAGCAGTAGATTAAATTTTATAATATTCGAGATATCACTTAATTTTATATTATTCAATGGCCAAATTAGGTAATTAAATATTAACAACAGCCAAGAGCTGTTAAATATTTAGCTTATTTTATTATAATAACTATTATATATATTTTTAATTTATAAATGTTAGTTTGCATGCTGAAAAAAATAATATTATGTGGCCAAACTAATTAACGTTAACGGATAGTTAATCATTATAAGGCATTATCCGGATTGTGGATAATGTATAGGTGGAGTGAATCTCGAATAAGTTAGGAGTAAAACTGTTTGTTATTTATAATAAAGTATTTTTATAGTGCATTTCTATTCTGTTAACTGCATTTCTGTTGTCTCATCATACAACACAAACACAAAACACTTGTTAATATAATTTCCTTTCCAGCTGTTCCTGGGGGTGAGTTTACTTTTTGTTTTAGGGGTTCTCAGAGTCAAAAATTCTTTTTCTAGAATTTTTTGTGATTCTTTCTTAGTATTCAACTTTAGAACAATCAGCCATATCAAATGGGATGGATTAGTACTTCAAAAACCTCTCCATTTTAGAGACAGCTCGCTTTAATCTTTATTGATGGATTTTTCAATTTTATAGGATTTATTTTTATCAAACTAAGTCATAAGATCACAGATTTCTTATTTAGAAGAGAATCAGATAAGTGTTAAGAAAACCACTTAGCTACAACTGATGTCATAATATGATTTTGACTTTTTTAAGATTAAGGAATGTGCAATTTTAAAAATTATGTTTTCGTATTAATGGAGTTTCATAATCTTATACCATTTTTTTCCATCCCAAAAACTTGTGCCTGAAACTGCATTCGATGGAAATCCATCGTTAAGCTGTTTACTTTGGAAGAAGACGTGGAAAATTAGATCAAGAGAAAAAGAATAAGGAGTAACTTTTTTATATAGCTTTTATTCCTTTCTAATTTACGTATTCTTTTTACTTAGTTATATTTAGGTGATTATCTAATTTTCTAATTAAAGATTTCCCTTTTTCTAACTATTAAGGACTTTCTACTTTTTCCCACAGAACAGTTTCAAATTAAGTTTCAGTTTAAGTTAAAATGTAAAGTAATTAAAAGTTTCCCGATAATTTTGATTAGGTATCTACTATAAACTTAAAAGGGAAAAATTACCTGAACGAAATGAAATTTTTTTAAAACAAATTTTAAGGAGTGTATTTTTTCTTTATTCTAGTACCTCCTTTTTCTGTTATCACTTTTCTTACATTTCTTCCCTACAGGATTGAGATATTAGATTTTGACAAGAGTAAATAAAAAATCAACGTATGTGAGAATTAACCTGCAGTCACATCGTTCTACATTTCATAGAGTGGGAATCTTCCATAGAGGTAAATTTATATTTAGAAATTTCCAGTCCATGTTATTCTTGTAACCCTTTCTTGTTCAAATTAAAAATGTTTCTGTATCTATCATTTTTAAAAAAATAAGTATCCCTAAAATGTAATTAAAAGAAAAGTAGTTTTAATATGTTCTTGGAAAATGAAAGAAATATTATGCTTGATTAATGAGTTTTTGTTTTGAGGTCTCTTTTTGTTACTCTGAGATCTATTTCTGTTGAGTAAAACTTTTTGCAAGTTCTTCAAATTAAAAATATATTACTTCATTTTGTTTCTCGTAAATTATGCTTTATAGTTCACAATTTATTGTTTCATATATAGCTTTTTATACTGAATCCTCGCGCCACTCTTTAACAAATACCTATACTTCTTGCATTTTTATAGTGTTTTGAGATTTTTTTTCTGGGAATTCCGCTTTGGAATAATCAGTCCAAATCAGAATGTTTAAGTAGTTCACAATTGAATGTCTCAGATATAGCTTTTACACTGAATGGTACATTTTTCTAGTACTTTTTGTGGTTTTTTCTTAGAATTCTGATTTAGAATAATCCAGCCATATCAGAAAGGATGGTCACTTTTTTGTCTTAGTTTTCGTTCTGTCACCTATAAATAAGGAGGACCCTCCCCTATGTGTGTGTGATATATTTATATTTTTTCTATTATTATTGGAACAAATACATTTATTTGTTTGTTTTTGAAGACAAAGGGGAGTTCATTTTTGTTATTAAAATATTACAGGTTGGCATATTGAAAGAGTTGGTTGCTACAAAACGCTTAGTTTTTTTAATGTTCTTGGATTTTGCTGAAATTCATTTTATATCAAACTCCAGATTGAGAAAAGAAGCTTTTATCCTTATGTAATATCATTGTTCTTATTGAATCCTGTCAAACTAATCTTTTAAAGTTCTATGACGAAGTCACAAAGGAATTGGATCAAAAACATAGTGTAGACATATTTTACATAGATTTTCAAAAGGCATTTGATAAGGTTCCACACGAGGCATTGCTACTCAAATTGGAAAAATTGGGTATTAGAGGTAAAACACTACAGTGGATTAGGAATTGGTTGATAGGTAGGAAACAGAGGGTGCAAGTGAAGGGTAATTATTCTCAGTGGGTAGAGGTCATGAGTGGGGTGCCCCAGGGGTCAGTATTGGGGCCAATTCTCTTTATAATATTCATTAACGATATTAGTCAGGACATTAGGAACAAGATCAGCATCTTTGCTGATGACTTAAAAATTTGGGGGAGGGTAGATACTCAGGAGCAGATACAAAATTTACAAAGGGATCTAGATATGATATCACAATGGGCTGAAAAATGGGGTATGTCCTTTAACATAAGTAAATGTCAGGTACTTCATATACGTCGGGGGAATGGTAGGGCAGAATTTTATCTGCAAGGGAACAAAGTTAAAGAAGGTAATATGATCAAGGATTTAGGGGTGATAGTAAATGAAGACTTTAAATGGGTTCATCAGAGTTCATCTGCTAGTAAAAAGGCTAATAGGATATTGGGATACATTAAAAAAACTGTTTCTTCAAGGTCCGAGGATATTATTTTACCACTATACAGAGGCTTGGTGAGACCTCATCTAGAGTATGCTGTTCAGTTTTGGTCTCCATACTTAAAAAAAGATATTGATTCAATTGAAAGGGTTCAGCATAGGGCTACTAAAATGGTCAAGGGTATATCCAGTTTAAGTTATGAGGGAAGATTAAAGAAGCTAAATATGTTCACTCTAGAGAAAAGAAGAATTAGAGGGGATTTGATTCAACTATTTAAAATGGTAAAGCAAGGGGACACAGAGGGACTAGATTTCAATACGGGTAATAAAACAAGGGGTCACAAATTCAAATTGAATAAAGGAAGATTTAAGACGGATTGTAGAAAGCATTATTTTTTTAATAGGGTAGTGGATAGATGGAATGCGTTGCCTGAAACAATTGTAAATTCAAGTGGGGTAAACGAGTTCAAGAGGAAAATTGACAGATACTGGGATTCCGGTTATGTGGGTTAAAAAGACTGGACCAACCTTGCTGGGCTTACGCCTGTAGTTGGTCGACTTAATTTGTATTTGTATAAATTCTTATATCATGTTCTTATGTCACTTTTTTACCCAGTAAGTGCATGATACTTAAATTTTAAATGATTTTTAAAGGGAAGTTTAAAGTCTTCCTTTTTCTCAGCACTCTTCTTTTAAATTCGCCATCTAATCTAATATTTAATTTCTGTCTTTGCTTTGTTTTTGTCTTTATTTGGATTTTTTCTGGTCCAATGATGCATAAGAAACTTTTCTTGGTGGTGCACCACAAACATAGTCCAGGCAACGAATGCTCAAAAAAGGGTGTAGAGGGAAGTTCTTGGAACACAATTTTTGACTTTAGAACTTTGTTTGGACTAGTTTGGAGGTAAACATATCAAAAGTCCCCGACCCTAGCCCCTGAGCTTAATGTAGGGGGGGCGTTTAAAAGTCTCATTTTTCAGTTTTTGGCTTATTACTCTTAGAAAATGCATCTCCACGAAAAAGTTTCAATTATCTTTTTTAAAGTAGATAAAATTACCAACAATTTAAGACCATTCCCAGGTTTATAGGTCCAATAGATCCCGAGTTACATCTCTTCAAAAATGGAAAATTTGTTAATAAAGTTCGAAAAATTGAGTAAAATTCGTATTTAAAGCAATTTATTGGCTATATTACACTTCTAAGAGTGAAGTAAGGACTAAAACCTTGTGACTAAAATCTGTGAGATCAAAAGTTCTTACTCTATAACTTTTTTGATGCTGTTCATGTTTTGATTTTTCCCGGGAGCGCCATTCCGATTCGATTCCTTGCTGAACAAATCGAAACCCTTTAGCATTTTTACTTAAATTTAATATTCTTCTGTAAATTAAATGTCGTCTGTGCTGTGATATTCCAAGTCTAATAAATTTAAATTTTACTTTAAGACATGTCGAAGGCCCCAAGTGAGTCTTTTGTCCTGCCCCCCCCAAACTTGTAATTCGGGCTGGAATTAGATGTATGGATGGAAGATGGAGAATAACTGCCTGGTCCCAGTGCATAGTGAATTAGCAGCTGCACCGGACGATATCCTAAAAACAATTTTCTGTCGATGCGTGAAAGACTGCCAGCGCGAAGTGTGGTTGTAAAAAAGCAAGCCTCAAATGTTCCCCAGCATGCCAAAACTGCCAGGGGAACTGCCTGAATGGGGTCTCTCAAATTGACTCCGAAAGTGAAGAAGAACAGGAGGATCCTCTAACTGTTTCCCTACTGGGATCCGATGGAGAGGATGATACAGAAGATGAAAACAAAATCCAGGATCAAGGTCCTCCCCGCCCTAAAGAGAGCAAGAAATTAACTGAATGATACCTACTATTGTAATGTATTATGTTTATTTTTCACTAAACGCTTGTTTTGTAAAACTATCACAATGCCTATCCTATATGCACAAACATGGTCATAGCAAAATATTTTCCCATGTCTAGATATTCTTTAATTAAGTGTGAGGAACCTGGTCATCGGGCCTACACTTGTACTGAGTAAAACTTGGGGCAAATTTAATCAGCTTTCATTTTGTATAGAGTGGTCATTAGGGTGGGTCATTTTCCTATGGCGAAAAAAAAATTTCACAAATTCTATCGGGCACAGCAAGAAAAGGGTGCCAAATGGTCTCAAACTAATATATGTAAAATATTATTCCATAATAATAACTCTTTTTGCCTCCGGATTGGCCTCAAATAGAAAAAAAATATGTAATTTTTCATATTTTTTAAAAATTTTATAAATTAATTTTTTTTGTTGATAACTCTTTAAAGTTCACAAATAAGGGTATTTAAAATCAATTTTAATCACATTAGTCACCTTCATGCATTATTAATACAAAAACAACTTCCAAAGTGGAAATATAATATGCTACCATATTAACAAGATCCGTAGAATATGAATCTCTTTTTGCCAACAAACAGTGGATTGTCAGTGGTACAGATTTTAAATATTGGTAGTTCATATACATTCTCCCTCAAGTTTGGTCATTATAAAACGGTATTTTTAGTTTTTCAAAATAGAAACAGTTGTATTTTTCTTAAATATGCCTCGCTTTCGAAATTCAGCGGACAGTTTTCGCTGGCTGGTCTCGGGATCCAAATATGATCACAAAAATATGTTGAAACAATTGTCGAATGGATAGTTCGTTCATAGGCATTATCAGTTATGATTCGCTCAGTCATGGTTTACCAAATTTTTTGCTATAGCAATTGACTGAAACCCAGGCCTATGAAATTCTACTTCTTTGAGGATTGACTCAAAATAGCTTCTTAGCATTCCCTTATGCGTTCATAAAAGTTTAAATATCGCAAATTTAACTGTTAAGGATAATAACAAGTAAGCTTTGAAAAGTAATGTAACTTATTTAAAAACTTAGGGGATAATACTGAGCTTTAAGCTGAAACTGGGATCTACCGCTCTTCTTAAGAAAATATTTCAAAATTTGACTCTTAAAATGTGGTTTTAATTTATTTTTGGACATTAGGGAATCAATGGGGACACTTGGGACTGACTATTCCTAATATGCCAAGAAATTTCAAGGAAATCCCAACTTTCAAACTATTATCCAAATGTTTTTCTTGGGGTTGAAACCTATAACCCAAAAAAGGTACCCACCTTCTGACAAATCCATTTTTATTAAAAATTTAATGTTTTTACCATCCTATTCAACCAACAATAATAGTTTCGCACATTTTAATGATTCCAGGAGGAAATTTTTGATTGCCAGTTCTACCATTGAGGTATTTCTAAATATGTTGTATTACAACTCAAGTATTTCAACTCTGGTTTCATTTATAATTACTTTATAGTCTTCAATGATGATTTTTATATCATTGTGCACATTTATATTCATGACGGATTTGTGGAATCGAGGTAAAAGCTTGATTTTCGTTCGTCCATTTTTACATGAAATTACTATATTAATCGAAACTTAGAGGCCAATCCGGAGACAAAAAGAGTTATTATAATCGAATAATATTTTACACATGTTAGTTTGAGACCATTTGGCACCCTTTTGTCGCTGTGACCCTGGGAAAATGTGAAAAAAATATTTTTGACCCACCCTAGTGGTCATGTCCTTTATGTTTTAAGACTTTTCTTCTCTTTTACTGTATTCCTACAAACCTGTAGCCTGCTGTTTTTTCAGTGTTCTTCCTTTTTTACACCAACATCCAACATAGCCCTATCCGTTCCTTTTTGAGGGGACAAAAGCCTCTCGAAATTTCCTCTTAACCGTTATACCAACATGAACCTATGCCTCCTAAATGTTATAAGCTGTAATTTATATATGACAAGTATGCAAAATTCATAAATATGACGATCATTTTTTAAATTCAATAAATATAGAACAAAAAATTAATTAAATTGAAAATAATTAATAATTAAGAAATAGGTAATTAATAAATTTTATAAGGTAAAAATGGAATACTTCAAACAAATAAATACTGTTTTCAATATTGGTATATTAATTTATACCACTTTTCTTCTCTTTTACTGTACTCTCAAACCTCTAGGTCCCCTTTCTGGGAAAATCCCATTTTCCCAATTTTTGGTTTTTTTTCAGATAGCGTAAGAACTATTGATCTCGTAGACTTGGTTCAGGGCTTAAATTAAAGCTAAATAATTGTGTTATAAGGTTTTAGTCCTTACTTTACTCTTAGAAGTGTAATATAGCCAATAAATTGCTTTAAATACGAATTTTACTCAATTTTTCGAACTTTTTTAACAAATTTTCCATTTTTGAAGAGATGTAACTCGGGATCTATCGGACCTATAAACCTGGGAATGGTCTTAAATTGTTGGTAATTTTATCTACTTTAAAAAAGATAATTAAAACTTTTTCGTGGGGATGCATTTTCTAAGAGTAATAAGCCAAAAACTGAAAAATGAGACTTTTAAACGCCCCCCCTACATTAAGCTCAGGGGCTAGGGTCGGGGACTTTTGATATGTTTACCTCCAAACTAGTCCGAACAAAGTTCTAAAGTCAAAAATTGTGTTCCAAGAACTTCCCTCTATAACCCTTCGTTGCCTGGACTAACACTGATGCGTTTTTAAACGAGAATTTGTAGGATTTTGGTTTTTACTATTTTAGATTGTAACAGCTCAGAATATATGCAGTGTCTGCAATTCATTTTTCCTATATTTTTTTATTTTAAAATATCAGCTGTGATGGCTAGTTATCCGTCTATATAAGAAACTGTGGTTGTGTGGTTGGTAACATCAAGAATTTTTTAAATTTCGAAACCTAATCCATTACGATTACATTCATAATAGATATTGTTCAGGAACTTTTTTGTTTAAACAATTTTACCCAGTTTCCTCCCACCAGACTTTGCACTCAATAGATCCTCTGTTTTGATGTTAAATGTTTTTTACCTTGCAATTCATGAAAATATTTCAGTTTTTATCTTAAAGGGATACTTTCGAAGTATTTGATTATGATTCTACTTTTTATTCCATCTCCTTTCGTCCTGATCTATTGGAAAATATTTGGTGATTGAAAATGATCTTTTTACACATCAAGTTTTACTGTATTAAAAGAAGAGTAACTGCTTTTAAACTATTTATTTGCATTTTTTTTGTAAAACAACCATAATTTAATTTTTTTTAAAGATTAAAGTATTTGTAATGTTTCATAATCTTACTATATTTTTATATTTTATCCCAAACCTATGCGTGAAACTCCATTCGATGATGGAAATCCATTGTTAAGCTGGTTGCATTGGAAGATGTGGAAATTATATCAAGAGGAAAAGAACAAGGAGTAACTTTTTTGCCTTTATTCTTACCTAATTTTGTGTATTGTTTTTAATTAGTTAAATTAAGCTGATTGTATAACTTTCTAATATAATAAGATTTAGATATTTTTCAGAAAGGAATTTGTCCTCAGGATAGTTTCAAATTAACTTCAGTTTTAAGTCAAAATGAAAATTTTAGAAGTTTCTTTGTAATTTTGATGAGGTATATCTGTTAACTTCAAAGGGAAAATTTACATGAACGAAGAAGTATATTTTTCTACACAACTTTTAAAGGAGTATTTTTTTCTTTATCTTGTACTATTTTTCTTACACTAAATGTATACCTAATCTTTTCCCCCTAGGGGACTTGGATATTTGATTCTATACTTAAAGAATTGGGAAAGATAATTTTTTATTAATTCTAGTCAAGATTCCTCTTTCTTAGTAATTTGTCAAATGCCAGTCTATACCATTAAGTCATTAGACATATATTTATTTTCGAAACCCTTTCTTTTTGGAATAGTTCCAATTGAAAATGTTTCTGTACCTACAATATAATTTTCTTTAAAATCTTCTTTAAGAGGGAGTTTAAAAAGTTCTGGGAAAATGAAAAGAATAATAATATTGCTTGATTTGATTTTTGGTCTCTTTGTTACTCTGATATGATGTATTTCTGTTGTTAGAATACTTTTTTGAGTTCTTCAGTTTCCAAAAAATATTAATCAGTTTTGTTTCACGTTAAGTATACTGTGTTTCAATCGCTCAAAAAATGATTGTTTCAACCATAGCTTTTTATACTGGGTCATTTACAGGATATTATTCATACCACTATTGGGGTCTTCTGTGGAAGGATATTCGCTGATGGGAATTTCCACTGGAATCTTTTATTCAAGGTGGACTTCGGATCAAGCACAGTGGAATAAACCAATTTCCCTGTAATGTGCCTAAGCCGTGAGTTTTTTTTCTGAATTCATTTACTAACAATTCACGTGTGGCACGAGGGAGACCCGAGACCTTGGGGGAGGATATGGAATATTATTTTGTTCTGATTATGTGTATGTGTAATGTCAGTGATATTTCCAAATATCCTACACTTTTTAAATACTATTGGTTATAGAGAAAGAATGCAGATAGTCCCTGATATTTGAATAAGGATCCAGGTAACATTTTTACCAGTAGTTTAAATTTTATAACATTCGAGATATCACTTAATTTTATATTAGTCAATGACCAAATTTGGTACTTAAAATATTAACAACATCCAAGAGCTGTTAAATATTTAGCTTATTTTATTATAATAACTTTATGATATTTTTTTATTTCTTAAATGTTAGGTTCGTATGCTGTAAAAAGAATAATTTTATGAGGCCAAACAAATTAACGTTAACGGATAGTTAATCATTATAAGGCATTATCCGGATTGTGGATATTGTCTAGGTAGAGTGAATCTCGATTGAGTAAGGAGTAAAACTGTTTGTTATTTATAATAAAGTATTTGTATATTGCATTTATATTCTGTTAGCTGCATTTCTGTTGTCTCATCATACAACACAAACACAAAACACTTGTTAATATAATTTCCTTTCAAGCTGTTCCTGGGGGTGAGTTTACTTTTTGTTTTAGGGGTTAGGGTCAGCTTCAGTAGTCTCCCCTGCCTCTGTTGATCAATACTAACATTTCAGTGGTGAAAACTTCTTTTCGTGAAGGAGATATAATCATAGGATTTATTATGTATTGTAGAAAAGATCCTAAATGTCCAAAAAAAAAGGGTCAAAGCACTTTTTATGGCCGAAATGTCGAATAATTTTCTGAGGGAGGGAAGTGGGGCCGTCCTGAGATAGATTGGATCGAATTAGCCAGAAACTATGAAATAGGGTTACTGTGGGCGCAGATAAGAACATATACGGAACGGTTAGTACTAGTGATGGGCAGGTATCGATACCAAATACTTAAGTACTCGATACCTATAGGTATCGAGTGTATTCGATACCCACAAAAGTATCGATACTTTATTGACATATTTCGTTTTAAATTTTTCAATGAAGTAATCTTTATAATACCTACTGTAGATCAAACGCAGCCTGTTTCCGTTTTCATTTTGCAACGCTCAAACCCAAGTCGTTATCATCCGCGAGAGAAATTTGACGTGGCTAGGTTTTTCTCCCGCCAAATCCTTCGCCTCTATCCACCTCCAGGCCCGTAGCTACGGGGCTTTTTGATGGATCGCTTTCAGTTTTTTGAATATTAGTCTGATTATGGATAGGCCCTAAAAAAATTGTCTATTCAGGTTCATTTCCCGACATTGAAAAAAAGTACTCGATACCTAAAAGTACTCGATACCTATAAGTATTCGATACCAAAGTATTCGATACCTATAAGTATTCGATACCAAAGTATTCGATACCTAAAATTATCGATTTTGCCCATCACTAGTTAGTACTTATTTTGTCCCATCAATGAAAACTAGAACAGGAACCTTTTGAAAAATATCTTCTCAATGACCTTGAATGCTTGTTTTCAAGAGTAAAATTTACTTTATAATTTATTTTACAGTTAAATGTCAGGTATGACCGTTCCCTTACATTTCATTTAGAATGTTTATTTGTAAAGTAAATTATTTTATTTATAATGTTTAACATTTTCTACTAATACTTAATAGATATGCATACCTAATTATAAAAAACTAAATTAGCAACCTCTTTTTTTTCTATTTCCTTTTGTCCATTACAAAAGAAAGCGTTTTTATACAAAAAATTGTGTCTGTATTAAGCAGTTTATGCTATTTTCGTATCTCACTCCTCATAAATGAATTTCACTCCTCCTAAAAAAGTCAAGGGTCAAGGATTATTTTTACTCCTCCAAAAAATCCTAAGAATAACACTGGTCACATGATTAGACAGTTTAAAAATCAAATTTCTATGCTTCACTCAGTGCTATATGGCTTTTTTTTGAGGGAGAAAGGCTCGCCTAGAGAGCCTGTATACGAGAGAGAGGCGACAACTCAGTATAAAGCGCGCAGATTGGTAACGCAGTATGGGACGCAAGACAAGCGGCATGATACAGTTTGGACAGAATTGGATGCGCAGAGACGCTTTTAAGAGTGTTGTCGCCTTTCTCTCGTATACAGGCTCTCTGTACTCGAATGCAACTTAAGTTGAGCCTGGCGTCATGCCCATGCGGAAGAAAATCTGAGTAAACAGAAGGCCTGCTGGGTTGCTAAAAGATCATATTGGCTTGCGAGTTTGACAGCGAGTTGTACTACTACGCGTTACGCCACTTTAAAAAATAATAATACTGAACATTTTATGCATATCGGAATGAAAAGATGCTTAATATACGTGGATTTAAAAAACTAAACATAATTCAAAATTGAAGCTCTAAATTCCACTCAAAATTCAGACACCTCACGAGGAACTACTTTCTTTGGTTGCTCTCAGCATATTTCTACAGAGGCTCAAGTTAAGTTGCAACTGAGTATAGGCTCGCCTTATTATTACGTACTACGTACTTTTTTGCTCGAAACAACTTTTTTTGTTGAAATAATGTCCCCCAAACTCAGCACTGGCTATTCTAAAAGAAAAAGTTTTCTAAATCATGGGGAGTCCATCCCCTTGAGGCCGATCGAGAAATTTTTTGATTGGCAAAAAAATTAACAAAAATCCCCTTTTTAAAAGCGCGCGAAAACGTCAAGAGTTTGGGATGTGACGTCATCGTACGATAAACATTGTTGGAAAGCAATGAAGTTGATGGTATGATTGTTGACATCTTTAAACAATAAGCGTTTTCAGTCACGTGTTTTTTTCTCGACTTTTAAATTAAAATATTTAATTACCTGTACATTTTTTTTGAAAAACTGACTAGATATTTCATTTTCCCATACAAAAAAACATACGGAACACTTGTTTGTTTTTGAAAATCTGACACATGCAACTTCCTTATTATTGGGGAGGACGCCCGTTGATCTGTATATGGTAGCCCAAGGCCTTGCATCAACATGTGGGCAGCAGCAGCAGCAGCAGCAGCAGCAGGTTTTGTGGCCATAGCGAAGAAGGAGCAGAACGAGAGAGAGAGAGAGAGGATGGAGAAGCGAGAAGAAGATCGCATCGACGCGCTGTTCGGCGGCCGCAGACACCGATTCCTGGTGGTTTGTGACGAAGGGGTGTTCCTGCACCAACGACCCCCCACGGACGACAATCACGAGCAGGGAGAGAAGGTACTTTTTTTTCAATCAGTTTCATTGTTTATGGGTCATTTTCACCATACGCTTACATTTCAGAATAAAATTTTTTTTTCAAACTTCATAATTTCGTAATAATATTAATATAGGAGTTTTTATATATGTTTCAAGTATATGGAACAGCAGTTGGTCATACACTTTTGCCCATAGTTTAGTGTTTTAAATATTATAACTCTGGTAACCTTACCATAACGAACCTTATGAAAATAATAAATAGAATATTTTACTTCTAGAAATAAGTTTATATCTGACCTACAAAATTAGTTACAAATCATTTTTAAACTCGCATAACGCAACAGTATGGGATAATGTAAAAAATATCCCAAGTTATCAATTTGCACACTTCCGTACTTTACATATATAAGGCAAAAACAAGACCTAAACTAAAATAGTTATGTGTATTATATCAAATACAATTATTTCTCTTTAGGGGCCGTTCAAATATTACGTAAGCATTTTTTTGGTCATTTTTTAACCCCCCTCCCCCCCTTGTCAGCAAAGATAAGCGAACCTCAAACCCCCCCACCATAATTACGTAAGAAACTACCGGACCCCCCCCGAAATTTTGACATCCCTATTAGTAAGAACTGTTTTTTCCTTGAAAATTAGGTGACTCGTACAAGGAGTTGTCCTTTTTGGGTGGAACCCTAAGGGTTCAAAAATGAGCCGCAACACTACTTTTCGGGGTTACAATTTAAAAATGTTAGGGTGGTCCATCTCCAGAAAAAAGTGCTTACGTCAGATTTTCTAATTCAATTTTTGTTACATTTATTTTTGGTTGAATTTTGAAATTATTTATGCAAGAAACGAGAGATTTTCGAAAATGCACCATCTTACGTAAGCATCACTCATACACCCCCTCCCCCCTTGTCAGCAAAAATAAGCAAAGAGCAAACCCCCCCTCCCCCCTTAGGTGCTTACGTAATATTTGAACGACCCCTTAAATGAAATATGCAAGACCTTTTTTTAATGAAATTAACGATAAATCAAGCGAGAAATGTCAAATCCTTCGTAAAAAGGGAAAGTTGTTGATACTACTTTCAAAATCAATGAGAGTTCAACGGGAGTTGACAGGTAACGGGAGTTGACATTTTTAATAAAATGACAAAATAAAACATACATGCATGGTTGGAAACTGAAATAAATATCCATATATCCTATTTATATCAATAAATAACTATATTTCTGGGGTTAAAATTTCCAAAAAAGTTTATTTAATATTAAAAATTACTCAAAAATGACCGTAACGGGAGTTGACATTAATAAAAATACGCCACCTTATAATAACGACAGATAATTTCTTTGAAAACACGATAGTTTTCGAGCCGAAGAATAAAAACACGGTTTAAATATATTCTAAAGTAAACAAACAATCGTTGGGAATGTGTTTCTACATTTTTAAAGCATAATTATTATTATATTTTTTAAAATTAATTCGCCTGTAACGGGAGTTGACATAAAGTGAGGGACAGAATATTTTATTGATTTGTAAAAATATTAAATTCAAAAAATTAATTTTTACAATTATAATAACCTTTTAATAGTTCATAGTTTTGATATTTATCGTTTTTTCTTTCAAAATATCAAATTAAATAACAATAAAACTACTTTTAATTTCGTGAAAATCGTTAGGGACAAGCGTTTTTGGCTATTTTCGTATTTTTAAATATCTTTATTTACCTAATTTTAAAGCTTTTCTTATTAATTAAAAGCTAGAAATATTTCATTTAGTCTACTTTACCCAAATCAAAGTTTAAACAGAAATTTTAATAATGATTAATTGTTTAATTTTCATGTTTTACCTTCGGGACAGCAAATGTAAGCAAATTTTGAAAATGACCCTTATACTCTGTTCATTTTGAACTGGATGGCGCTTGAAAATATTTCCTTCCCCCCCCCCACCACCGATCGGTAACCATAGCAACTATCCTCGTCAAAGTGAAGAAGAAGGCATTACTATTGGCTGCGCGAAGAGCGTAACTATGGTTACGATTCTAGCGTGGGGGAAAGCACTATTTCTCGAGCGCCAATTCTAAATGAATAGAGTATACCTTCCTCAAGTTGAGTTCTGGCCGTCGCTCAGGAGCGGTCGTAAGGATTTTTTTAAATTTTTGTTTTTGTGTCTTTGTGTGGTCAGGTGAGGGCAATTAGCGAACAAAAGAGTGTGGTAGATATCCACTGACGATAAGATCCGCCTGTTGATCCGCCTGGTTCTGCGCTCAGGTGACCGTGGTCATAGGGTCGCCCTATGCCTATGCATATTAACTGCCACCCCGTTTTCCTGGTTAATAAAATACCCCTTGTTTCTTTTATTGCTTTAATGGTGGGGTGAAATCATCATTTGATCCTATTTAACATGAATTTAGGGTTTAAATTCTTTGCAGGATAATTTTTAATCAAGAAAAGAAAAATCTCCTTGTTTCTCTATTCGTTATCTTTGTCGTACGCGGAACTCAAATGACAACTGCGTGGTTTTTATTGTCTATCTATTTGTTTGTTTTTCTAGCTTTGATTTTTTGTAATCGTCCGCCCTGTTCTAAGCACATGATACTTTGAAAGTTATAACGCAAGGAGGATAGCAATTAAAACTAGTAAACTTACCAAAATTTTTTGATTTCACTAGTTTTCATTGTTCTAATTCACTATACTCGACAGCAACTTAAGTTGAATCTACTACGTCACTAACAAACATAGTTCCCATCTCGCGGTGTCTGAATTTCGAGTGAAACAAAAAACGTCAGTTATAAAATATGATTACTTCGTTAAACCTATGTATAAAAAGTGTCTTTTTAATACAATTCGCGTATCGAAATTCCTCCTATCAACCCAACAGGCTGTGTGTTTACTCACTTTCTCCTTCCGCATTGTGACGTTACTGGGTTCAGGAAACGTTGCTGTGACGTATAGTCATATTTTCTCAATCATTCACTCTGCTACGGAAACAACATGTCCATATTACATGTTTTCATTTTTATCTCTAGAGGCGGGTTTACAAATTAGAAGTATACCGTTTCAACGCCATTCGTTTTTTTCTTCCTTTTTTACTTGGAGATATTGGGTTTTAGTAGTTACAATTTAACAAAATTTTAGCCGGGAGGAAGCGGCTACAAATATTTTTATTTTATTCGCCTACCACCCGCCACCGCAGCTGACGATCTTATGATACAACTAATTATCATTCGAGAGGAAATAACTGACCAAATTTTTACGGACGAAAATGTTTGCGTCGAAAGAAACGTGTCGCAAGAGAAGGAGAAATATCCGGTTCGGAGATGCTTCCTTATTTGGTCACTGCAACCGCCTGCGTGCGAACTCCTCAAAAACACATGCTATAGTATTCAGTCGCCTCCATTTGAAAGCGACCAATTTACTGTTTGGGCTATAACACCCTTCGTCATATGATGAGTGGGGAGATGAAGAAAAATAAGGGTGTTTCAGATGCGTATGTATAGCCATACTGAACTTTGGTAAAGTCCCTGTTAATTTTTTGGCGTTCTGGCGGTCGGAATAGCCAGCTGTCAGTCAGTCATTCTCTTTCGCGGCAGAAGAAAAAGAAAATATTTTCTTCTTTTTGGGGTTCTATCAAAGTGCACTATGGTAATACGCGTTTCAGATATAGGTGTTTCATAACTTCGAGGGGAGTAGGGTACATCAAGACGAATACGAATTGGTGTGGGGGTCGCAAGTGCGGTTCAAGGGGTGAAAATCTCGAGGGGAAATTAGCATAAATACCTCCATATCTAGGCAACCTACAACGCATGAATGAAAGGTATTAAAAAAATCCGTCCAATAAGGAAGTTGCATGTGTCAGATTTTCATAAACAAACAAGAGTTTCCGTATGGTTTTTTGTATGGTAAAATGAAATATCTAGTCAATTTTTCAAAAAATTGTTTAAATCGTAGGATGACATCAACAATCAATCATACCATCAACTCCATTGCTTTACAACAATGTTTATCGTAAGATGACGTCACATCCAGGGGCGTCATTTAGGGGGGGCAGGGGGGGGCAACCGCCCCCCCCCCCAAGGTTTTCACTTCTATGTGAAAAATAGCTGCAAGTCCCTTGAAAATTCTGTAACTTCCACAAAGAACATTGGTTGTAACCCAAAAACTCTCAAAAGGAGTTAAAACACTACCTTTAAGGGTCAAATTTCAAAAAATTTTCTGGGGGTGGACCCCCAGCCCCCCTCTAAAATTTTAATGTCTGTTATTCAGTGTTTTCCCACTTGAAAATTCTGCTGCTTGCAAGAAGTTTTTCCTTTGTTTCCTCTATTTTGTTTCCTTTATTTCCTCCCCAAAGAGTTTGAAAATGAGATAAAACACTAGTTTAAAAGGTAATTTCAAAAAATTTTACGGGGGAGGATACCCAGCTCCCACGAAAACTTTTTAACGTCGGTTATACATTGTTTTTTCCTTTAGAATTCTGCCACTTAAAAGAAGCTTTTCCCTTTAGGAGCTCCCCAAAAAGTTCAAGAAAGAGATAAAACACTAGTTCTAAAGGCAAATTTTCAAAAAAATATTTCTGGGAAAGAACCCCTAGCCCCCCTTGAAACTTTGACGTCTTTTATCAACTTTTTCATAAGAAAATTCTGTGGTTTACAAGAAACTGTTATCTTTGAATGATAGCTGAAAAGGTCTCATCATTAAATGGCTTGTTTCATCATTACTAAAACCATTCCAGTCATTTTTTGGCAGAAAAAAAATCCTAAGTATGATTTTGAGGATGTTCCCATTTGGGAACATCGGCGTTTGGGGTGAAGTTTTTAGGGGGATTTCCAAAAGGTCTACATTTTATAACTAATTCAAGTAAAATGATTGAAATAGGTTTATACTCAATAATTATGAATATTTTTATGATAGCGGACTGTTTTTTCATTTTTATTATCCATACTTAGACGATTGAGTAACATTTTATAGATTTTCATAGGAAAAAATTGACATGTTTATTACGTACGCGAAGCTTTTCCGAATATTTTTCTTTTGGTATAAAAAATACATAAGAATGTTCCTATGCGCTTCAAAGCTAAACAGTTACGTTTCTGTGAGAAAAATTAGTTTTAATTACGGTTCTATACGGATATCTAGCATAAAATCCACTAATTGCATTCAAATCTAATTAGCTTTCAAAAGTGATAATCATAATTATCTCCATTGATTCGTTAAAATTGTGTTTCTCATGGAAGATTCTGAACTGAACCATATATCTCTAACATCCAACTTACATTATAAGAGTGTTTTTAGATGTACACACTTTTCCTTATTTTCAAAATTCTTCAAATTTATACCTAAAATTTTTATGTAAAAAAAGTACTTGAACAAAATATATACGCAAATCCTCAGAAGCACTCCAAATATGCTCTTTGAATAACCCCTAATGATAATTACTGAAAATTAATCAATCGGGGAGTTAGAAAAATATACAAGTGTAAGATTCTGCTATAAAGATTTGACATTTATTTCTCCATAAATCAGGTGAAAAAATAAAAATTACAGATTTTTGAATTTAAAACATCATTCTTAACCTGTTTAGATCCTTTGAGACAAAAAAGGTTCAAAAAATTAAAGAAAATAGGAAATAACTTGAATTTTTGCATGTTACAAAAATCCCCTCAAATACTATACCCCAAACGCCGATGTTCCCATTTGGGAACATATATGTTGTATTGGTAATTACTCTCCAAAATTAGAATATGAAGCTATTCTGCCAAGCCAAGTGGGAAGGTGTGTACTTAAGCTACCTAAACACAGCAAAATTATTTAAAACTAAATTTATTTAAATTTTCACAAGTTGAAACTTGTGCAACTTTTGGAAGAGCCAAAAATCTCTAATTTTGATGTAAATTCTACAAAAAGGATTAAATAACACGTGAAAAACTTTTGCATGTAAAATAATTTCACACCTTTGAGTTGCTTTCTACCAAATATCAAATTCCTGCATGAAAAATTAAATGGTAAAAAAATTCCTTAAAATGATGTTCCCATTTGGGAACATCGGCACAGGTAAAAGGTTAAGAGGCCAATTTTCAAAATTTTCCTGGGGGTGAACCCCAGACCCACTTTTTTTTCACATTGTCAAATTTTGTAATAAATATCATTCAAATACTACTTTTCAGTGCTCCTATATAAATTTGCTCTTTAGGGGATACCTTAAAAATGAAGTTGCGGCAACCCCTCCAAAAAAAGTATAGTTACGGCGTGGGGCTCGGGCCCCCTTAAAAATATCCTTGCCCCCCCCAACCAAAAACTGAAATGACGCCCCTGGTCACATCCAAACTCTTGGCGTTTTCGCGGGCTTTTAAAAAGGGGATTTTTGTTAATTTTTTTGACAATCAAAACAATTCTCGATCGGCCTCAAATTTTGGGTTGTTGCTTATTTTTGCAAGAAGAATCGATTAAAAAAAGTCATGCAACTTCCTCATTGTCAAGCATTAAAATTTTTGAACGATTTCTACATTTAACCACATGATCCCCTTTATAAATCTCCCAAACTTACATAATATACCCATTTAGAACCTTTTATTTCATGCAGAATTTTAATTACTTCTTCAGTAAAATTTGTTAATATTTAATGCTCATTGCATTATAAGAAAAAAAATATATTTTTAGTTGAAAGGGCCTTACCTTAATGTTTTCAATAGTTTTTGTTTTGCAAACCAACTTTCTTAAAGCTACAATATAATCTAAGATCTAAAGCAGTGGTTCCCAACTCAAATATCTCCGCGGACCACTTCTCTTAAATTTGAACCTTGGCGGACCATCCCTATTCCTAACTTTATCTTAAAAAATTTAGCTTGTTTCAATGCACTCATTCCTCACAGAAGTTGTAAAGTTAGATTTTTTTTCTTAATCCTAGTACAGGAAAACATAGTCTTAATACGCATCTTAATGGAACTGTAAATCAAATAAAATCTATTAAACTTTAAAGAAAAATTATCATGACATTATTTTAAATCCAATTATTAAAGATAAACCTTTTATAAAAGACATTAAAGACGAGGATACTTTACAAATGACAATAATTGTTCAGGTCCGTTCGCTGATCTATTAGCCCTAGAAAGGTTCCTGATCATACCTACACCCAAATTTACCCCAAGTTTAAATAACATCAGTATCAAAGATTCATTTTTTTTTCATACCCAACAACAGTATTGTTAAATTTATTAGTCAATTTAAATTTGAAACAAATCTCGGAATTTAGACTACAGGAAAAATGAAGATGACCAGGAATTCTTTATCACAAAACAGTAAATTGCACAATGCACATTAGGGTGGTCCAAAAAAACTTTTTTCAAGCTAGCCCAAACGTCGCCCCCTAATTTTTTTACATTTATCAATAGTATCATCCTCCTTTAATTTTAGCTTTCTACTCCTATTTTTAGGGGGTGCTCAATGACCCTTCTTTTTGACACTTTAAAAATTTTATGGATTTGCTTTTAGACATCAAGTGCTTAAAAAACAATTTTTTTTCGTAAAGCCTGATGTTTCTAAGGGTCAATATGTCTTATTATATTGTATTTAGTTTAATTTTTATATTTATCAAAATTTTTCTGTAGATCCGCAAAAATGCGTTAAAATCATTTGTGTTAAAATCCTGTTTTTCAGTGTGTTATAACAGCAAAACTATTCTTTGAAAAATGAAAGTTGAAAAGTGCATTTGGTAGGAAATTTTGTTAACTTTAACTTTTTAATGCAAGAAATTTTCAGGAAACTAATATTTTTTGAAATATACGAAAATATCCGAAGATAAAGTGAAAATTTTGCAATTTTTTTCACATATTTTTGCGTTTTTTGATATGAAGCCGACCTTCCACGTGAAAGTGAACTAGATATTCGGAAAAAGCACCTCAAAAAACATATAAAACCGTCGAAGAAAATAACTTAAAAAAATTTTTTTTGAAGCAACTGCTCGTCATAGGACTATATTACTATTTTGAGCTTTTATTGAATTTTTATTACTTTTTAAAACAAATTGCATATTTTTGTAACCCGAATCATGTTTTTGACCCATAGAGCATAATATTTGACCCCCAAAAATGTCTTTCTATTATTAAAAGAACCGAAAATAGGCCCGCGGGCGGCCATTTTGTTTTTGACCGGAAGTCCCAAACGGCACTTCCGCCAGAGTGCTTCTGGTCGATTTTGGATTCAGCATGTTTTAAACTATATTTCCACCAATTTTGGTGCCTCTTGCACATTCTGAACAGTTATTCCCTTTAACAGCCCTGCTATTGTTGCTTCCTAGTCAACAAAAAACAAACTCGTCAATATTGTTTCTAAACATTCATACTTGACAAAATGATGCTTTTAACTATTTTATTTACAATTTATTATCATGTATTAAGTGTGTAAATTAAGTAGGTGTCAAAATAATTTATCTTTTACTTATTTTTTAACCAATTTAGCCAAAATTTCGAAAAAAATTAAAAAAGTGCAGTTTTTTAGGGCCATTGAGCACCCTCCTAAAACTGAAGTAGGAAGTTGAAACTTTGCCAGAATAATACTATAGGTAGATGTAAAAAAAAGAGGGGGCGACGTTGTGTCTAGGACGAAGTTTGTTTTTTCCCATAGGAATGTGGACCACCCTAATGCACATGCACTGACTGAGAGCTGAGAGTTGAAGCAGCAAAAATTATATAGGCGAGGCTAACTGATATTTTTCTAAAAGAGACCACGTCGAAAGATCGAAAGTCAATAAATAGTTATTTCAAAGGAGCAATTTAAAAGGAAAATGTTCCGTTCAAAGGGTTCAAAGACTAGCATTTTTTACAATAAATTTTTCTTAGATCTTCGAACAAACCTATTTCGCTTGTATATCAGAAATTTTCCCTTCCTATTAGCATGCAATTTGTAGTATCTTTCAACATTTACAAGCTTCGCTTCGTTTCAAACCATGTAAAAGTCCGAACACTGGATTCTTTATTTGCCCCACCCTGACCATTATTTGCCCCATCTAAGTTTCAATCAATTTTATTCGCAACATAATCACATTTCGTTTCTAAATAAACATCAGTTGAATAACTTGAGTGAAATGAACAAATGAATCATAGGAGAGAAAGAGAACCTAACAATTTTTATTTATGAGACGAATGATTTTTGGGTTTTCATTTATGGTTTTTTACTACTTCATGGGATATGTGATAAGAAAAACTATTTTTTTTAAATTTCAACCCATTTTTGGATATGTTTAAAATCCTCTCGCGGACCACCTCCGATGGCCTCACGGACCACCAGTGGTCCGCGGACCACCTGTTGGGAATCACTGATCTAAAGCAAAGGTAGGCTTACCATATTTTCTAGGGACCCACCCAGGACATATTTTTGAAATTTCTTTATAAGTGACATATCAAATTACCAAAGATTAAAACTAAGAATAAACTATTCAAACTAATAAACATTAAAAAAAAGAAATGAAACCAACGCAGACGCAGAGCAACACAATAAACAGAAATTTCTTTTTCTGTTTATTGTGTTGCTCTCCGGTGGTTTCATTTCTTCTTTTTAACTTTTCAACACAAGTTTGAACATTTTATTATAATAAACATTAAACAAAAATATGTAATTTTTTTTTCATTTAACATTACTTTTTCAAAAATTGTTTGATTGACTTAATTTTTATCACAAAATTCACTGAAAGTAATAAAGACGTTAGAAAATGTAAAAAAACCCCGCAATTTTATAGTTTGGTTTGGCAAATCGTAAATGTATGAAACCCCGGACATCCCAGAGGACATTTCCCCGGACAGCTCTAAAAACCCCTGACTGTGCGGGGTAATCCCGGACGTATGGTAAGCCTAAGCAAAGGGGCCTCTTCTCGGAAATGGGAAAAGGAATTATGACCCTTAAAAAATTAAGACCGCTCAGAAGGTATTTAAGCTGTTTAATAAAATTACACTGTAAAATTGTACGAATTATACATAGTGAGATTATTTAATAATGCACTTACAGCGAAGAAAAAAGAAAAAATTCACTTTTCAATAAAAATGGAAACAATTTAAAAACTTATTAGAGCATATTTTTAAAGTTGATGAATTGTAAAAATTTTTCGAAATTGTAGCACAGAGCAAAAGACCAAAAGCAACAGTTTTTTTGCTTCTGCAGATAATGATACGTTTTGAAAACGGTGCTGCCATCTAGAAGAGGGCGAAAGAAGCTCTATTTCACCCCAAAACAGAATGAGACCCGACCATGGGCCGGACATTCATTGGGCGGGGCCTTTTCTGTTTTCTTTAATTAACTACTGATAAAATATTTTTTACTGAGCTATTTCTCTTTTAATGAAGACCCTTTTAAATGTTTAATTTAAATTCATGGTAAGGGGCCGTTCAAATATTATGTAAACACCTAAGGGGGGGAGGGGGTTTGCTCTTTTCTTATTTTTCCTGCCAAGGGGGAGGGGGGATATGGGTAATGCTTACGTAAGATACTGAATTTTCGAAAATATCTTGTTTCCATAAATAATTCCAAAAATAAATTTAACAAAAAATTGAATTAAGAAATCTGACGTAAGCACTTTTTTCTGGGGACCCCCCCAAACATTTTGAAATTTTAACCCCGAAAAATAGTGTTTCGACTCATTTTTGAACCCTTAGGTTTACACCCAAAAAGGATAGCTCCTTGTACTATAATTCACCTAATTTTCAAGGAGAAAAGAACAGTACTTACTAAAAGGCATGTCGAAATTTCGGGGGGGGGGATCCGGCAGTTTCTTACGTAATGATGGTGGGGGGGTTGGAGGTTTGCTTATCTTTGCTGACAAGGGGGGAGGGGGGGTTAAAATGACCAAAAAGTGCTTACGTAATATTTGAACGGCCCCTAAGGAGAAAGGCAACAAAAAACGTACTTTGCTACCATCAGTGGCGTTGGCCTATATTACGCCGTGGGTTGAATATATTTTTAAAAATAATGATACATAATATAATTGCGTGTTTTTTCTCAACCAATGTACTATATCTTAAATAAATTATAATCACTTGTGTTCAAAATTAAGAGGCACATTTGTTCGATTTGCTCCAGATCTGATATTGTGATGAAATATGTTATGAAAATAGGTTTTTATTACAATATCCAATAAATAATCATTCAAAAATTATTATACACTCGCCTAAGCAGGAGCAATAACCGTCTGAACTGAAAGATGCGGTTCCAGAATAGAGCAAAATAGGGGTATGACCAGTGGCGGATCCAGGATTTGGTTTTATTTTTGGGGGGGGGCTAAGAATTTTCATAATCCAAATTGATTCTTCTCGTTAATACGGAAAAGGTAGTGAGTTATTCTACTCAAACCACTAAAAGGGGGGTCTGGGGGTCCTCCCCCATAAAATTTTTGGAAATTTAAGTCAAAACCCCCACTTTTTCAACTCCCCTATTGGAAATTTTTTTTCTGGTATTCCATAAACCAGTATGAATTATACTGGATCCAGTATAAATGATACTGGATGCAATATAATTCATACTGGTTTATGGAATACCAGAAAATTTTTTTTCCAATAGGGTCGTTTTGGTACGCCTCATCCGAATTTCGGATATAGATTTTTTGCGTTTTGACAAACTATGTAAAATATTAGATGTTTTTTTGGGGGGATTCAGCCCGAAAGCCCCCCCCCGTAGATCCGCCACTGGGTATGACACCCTCCCACACTATCATGCCTTGAAATATTTTATAGATAAGGCAGATGACATAATTTCCTGTTCATAAAGAAACACAATTTTGGGGCGGTTTTTGTAGGGGGGGGGGGGGACGAGGTGAAATTGCCCTATCTAGATCCCCCTGTCTGTACCTCCTCTAATCTGAAGAGTTGAAGTCTATAAATATGGCTGCCCATTCCATATGGCGAATATCTTTCGTTTTAATGAAAATTGCCAACATTCAGGAAGGGACCCCCACTTTACGCGGTACCTATGTGTTATCACAACCACGTGAAAGGAGTTGGGTAATTTGGATTATAAATGAAAGTAAAAATATAAGTTTACGTGCATTAAATGTATGTAGAAATATAATCACATGTTTGCATTACATTAGGCTTTATTTGGTCAACAAAGTAATGAAAAAACATTCTAGAAAGTATAAAAAATTTTAATTTACTTTTCAAAATTAGGGGGCCCTCAAATTGAACGGGGCCCCTAGGCCCGGGCCCAGAAGGCCTGATGGTAAATCAGGCCCTGACTAGGGCCATGGTGCCCGTCGATCGGTCTAGGTGCGCCCGCTGGTTGTGCCCACAACGATAAAATATTTCAGTTTTCCATTATCCCTTAAAATGCTAGAAAATTTTTAATCATTTAGCCATTAATCAGCATTTTAGTAATCATTTACTTGTTGTTGTTGTCGTGTGCCACTTGGAATACCCAAGCTCCACAAGCAAGGATTCAAGGCAAAGGGGGTGCGGCTCCTGAGAAAGTGAGGCCCATAAATGGCAGGACTTCTGCCTCATGAGATGATAGATGCTGCCACTATCTATCGCAACCTCCACAATTTTGCCATGCATCTGAAGGGGAGGGAAATAGTCTCCTGACACCTGAACCCAAAGTAAACTGCGCCATGACTGACCTCAGGACTTTCGGACCCACAGATTTAACGAGCACGTACTCCGCATATACTCGATGGGTCTTCAGCGGTGTCGGGAATCGAACCCGGGACCCTCCGAGCCCAAGGCTGATGCCTTAACCACTAGGCTCCCCACAGCCAATCATTTACTTTACACAGGAATATTAATACCAATTATATTCATATGTTAAACTCTTGGGTACAAAAAGGTTGGGGGACCCCTGCCATAAAGTGAAGGATTTCCATCCATTGAAAAGAAATTATGCGAGTTGAAAAACTGCTCTTTAGATTCAAATATCAATAGATTTTCTGGGGGAAGACCCCCTTTAGGTGATTAGGACAATTTTGAAAATTTTTAGCCCTCCTCTAGAAAAAAAAACAAATCCTGGATCCGTCAGTCAGTGGCGTAGCCAGAAATTATTTTTTGGGGGGTGCTGGGGTGCATGATGATATCGAAATGAAAGAAAAAATTGAGGTTTTGAATTACACAAATTTTTTTACATTCACTGAATGAATAACTTAATATTAAAATAAATTAATGATATATTTTAATCATTAATAAACAAAGAAATCCATTGTTAACAACAAACTAGATAGAAGTATTTCATCAACACTCATAAATGAAATGTGTCAAAAAGAACATTTTATTTAATTAAAATTGTAAATATTAGCTGGGGTGGACATAGGATTTGTTTTTTTTCCCTGGGAGGGGGCTAAAAATTTTCATAATCCATTTGAATCTTCTTGATGATTTTAATATGGAAAAGGTAGTGAATTATCCTGCTCCAACTATTAACAGGGGGGTCTAGGGGTCCCCTCCAGATAATTTTTGGAAATTTAAGTTAAAAAATCTCCATTTTTTCATCTTGTTTTGGTACGCCTCATCCGAATTTCGGTTACAGGTTGTATGGTAGAATTTTGGCGTTTTGACAAACTTAATATAAAAAAGAGTTGTAATAATAAAGTTACAAGTACCAAGGGGTTCTGGGGGTCCTCCCCCATAAAATTTTTGAAAATTTGAGCCTTAAAAACTGGTTTTTACCTTGTTTTGGTGTATCTAATCCGAATTTCGGGAATAAGGGAATAAAAGAAATTCTAAAATATTTAATTACTGATGAGATCAGTGATTGATAACTGGCGGTGCAGAAAATTTTTGAAGAATTCCAAAACAACATTTTTTTTATCAAAGAGCTAGATCAAGTCAAAAGCGCCCACTTGAGTGGGATTCGAGGAAGGAAAGAAATCTCTTGGATCTTCCTTGGAGAACAATGGAAAACGAGATGACGAACGATGATTAGCTCATTAACCCGCTATCTTCGGTATTACACTGCTGTTCAAAAATTAAGGACGGAACGGTTTTTTAAACATAACACCTAGTAGAATTATTGTTCATCCATGAAAATCTTACCAAAAGATGTTCAATGGGTGAGAATACAGGGCCCGAGCACAAATTTTCCCTATCAATATTTTAAGGGGGTAAATGGGCCCTCCATTGATAATGGAGTTCCATTACACATTTGGAGCAGTGGCAGAAACGTCTGTGAAAGAGGTATTTAACCGAGAAATTTAAGATTTTTTGCAATGAATATGATTATTCCTGAACTCAATGCATATTTTCAATCACTTGTGCTGCCTTTAAAGGGTATTTTTTAGGTTCTATTGAGAGATATCGGTCTTACCATCATTTTTAGCAAGTTTTAGCTTCAGGGTCATTTTTGGTAAGTGGTATCTTACCGTCAACCATGTTTTAAGTGGGTCTCATATGTGTCTGATTGTGTTTAGGTCTAGGGACCCAAAAAGTATCTTTATTATTTCAATATCGTTTCTTATGAAAAACTTTGAGAAAGCCAAATTGTGATTATCTGCGGACTTTTCACTAATAGAGAGAAATTATTGACTCGAAAGGTCTTCTAAAAGAATCAAATGGGCCATGATAATACAGATATGCAATTTCAGACATCACGGAAAATCTCTTTTGAGTATAGGGGGTGTTGAAACGTCTATAAGTATAGTACAGATTAAAAAGAGAAATTCGATCTCCTTAAACTTCATTTTAAAGATAATGGAGATATTTTTACAGATATATCTTTCTTTTTAGACATGTATAAGTCCATAAAAAGTAAAAATACTTCTTTTTTTTAACGTTAATAACAAATGTTCTTTCTGTGAAACTAATGCATCTCTTTGGGCCGTTTCAGCACTCCTTAGACAGCACAGAAATTTTCGCTGATATCTGCAATCGCATGTATGTGTCCTCATGTCCCTTTTACTTCTTTTGGAAGACCTCTCGGTTCAATGATTTCTCTTTATGAGTGACAAAGCTGCACAAAATCACAATTTGACTATCTCAAAGTTGTTCATAAGTAACGATATTGAAAGAATAAAGTTACTTTTTGGGTCTCCAGACCTAAACACTATCAGACACATATGAGACCTACTAAAAACATGGTTGACGGTAAGATACCACTTACCAAAAATAATCCTGAAGCTTAAACTTGCTAAAAATGATGGTAAGACCGATATCTCTCAATAGAACCTAAAAAATACCCTTTAAAGGCAGCACAAGTGATTGAAAATATGCATTGAGTTCAGGAATAATCATATTCATTGCAAAAAATCTTAAATTTCTCGGTTAAATACCTCTTTCACAGACGTTTCTGCCACTGCTCCAAATGTGTAATGGAACTCCATTATCAATGGAGGGCCCATTTACCCCCTTAAAATATTGATAGGGAAAATTTGTTCTCGGGCCCTGTATTCTCACCCATTGAACATCTTTTGGCAAGATTTTCATGGATGAATAATATTTCTACTAGGTGTTATGTTTAAAAAAACGTTCCGCCCTTAATTTTTGAACAGCAGTGTATTATAATGGTGAATTGCAGCATCTCTTAAAATTCTAAATATTCAATTTTAATTTATTAAAAATTCTCTCCTGATTCCAAAAATACGCTTGTCTTTTCCCACAAACTTTTTTTAAGGTAATTATGAGATATTTTAATACAGAAAGCTCCTAACAATGTGACGTCACATGTGTCTCTTGGAAATGTGGGAAACCGTTTTCTTCGAAACACTATAGGCTGTAAAAAAACTAGAGCTCAGTCTTTCCAGTCTTTCAAAACGATATGATAACAACAAGCGGGAGCAAGGCACATTTAACGATTTTAACGTCACAAGCTGTTTCAGCTCAGACAGAAAATAAGCTATTTTTAATTGAAAATTACTTAAAATTAAGGGTTTTGAAAGGTAAATTAAAATTTTTTTGGGAGGTTTGAAGCCATTCTGAACATATTAAGATTAAACAAAAATTTGACTGCAATTATCTATTCCCAGCATCGTGCAAATTTTTTTTTGAGTCACCAAATTAAAAATTAAGGGATATACGTAAATAAAATAATCATCTGTGAGGAAAATTCAATCCGCTGGAGCCAATTAATTAAATTGATACCTTTAAGTACTGTCAGTACACGGACACGGAGTGATAAAATATTCTCTCCCAATACAAGAAAATCTGACTTTTATCGCGATTTTAAGTCTTAAAACATAATGCACGTTACTCTTGTTGACTTTAACTACTTTTTTGCTGGAACAAAAACGACAATCATGGAAAAATCCGATCGAAATGGCAGCTGAAAGCACACAACTTCAGTTAAATCTATTCGCATATTTCCCGCTGAAATACTCATCATAAGAACTTGAGCCTAAAGCCCTGGATCAATCTAGGGCTTTACTTGAGCCGTATTATATCCTGGAAGAGTGCAAAGTTATATCGTCAGTATATTCGTAAGAAATACTTAATTTTAAAGTACAGTCAGATAGATAAAAAGGGGCACAGGGGCACGTGCCCCCGTCATAATATCAACTACGTAAAAAATGTCGATTTTTCTTAAAATAAATTTTTTTTGAATGTGTACTAAAAAAACTAAAAAGAAATCCATACTTCAACCCATCAAAGCGTGAGTACTTCCTTCGATGTATCTCACATCGGTCAGCGGTCAAACAGTGCTCCCAGCATTTGCAAGCGACATTTGCGCGTCTCTCAAGAATAATTCAAAATTTGGTGCATTATTTTCGTAATGACTGAAAGTTTCATAAGACCAAATCAAAATTTTGGTGAGTAGCATAACAGTTTTTTTAATAAAATATTTATCTGTTCAATATTAGAAGTATAAAATGGAGGAGCGAAGAGGTTTTTTTCTTTTTTTTAAATAATAATAATAATAATAATAATAATAATTTATTAACAATAAATAATAATATACAAACACACAAAAGAAAAGAAAAAGAAATAATATATATTCACTAAGGGGCCAAGGGTCCTTCCAAGTGAAAACATTTTGTTTGTTCAATACATAAGAGAAAAAAAATTATAAAAAGAAAGATATTTGCCCCGTTGAATGAAATTCTTATTCACAAAAGGAAAAAGTTAATTTAACTAATGGTTATTTAAATTTTATGGGTTAATGTTCATGGGTTTAATGATTTTTTTGCCTAACTAATTTTTATTCATGTGTCGAAATTCAATGAAAAAGAAAGTTGAAGATTCTTTTGACGTTCAATCCAGCTCAGCAATACGAGTAATAAACGCAGCTCTTTTACCTAAAACCAGCAGATTTTACCCCTTTCTTTCAACTCCCACCTTAACTCTCGCTTTATTCACGTTATACGTATTTTTCTTTTATGTCAATTGTACTTCAAATTTAATGGTACTTTAAGCTTTCTGATGGGATTCTAATATGGATGGAACATAAATAACTAAATAACTCTGATTTATATACATATAAGGATTGCTGTAATTTCTCAGATCCATTAGGTAACTGAAAATATTGGATGATATGATTTTTAAAACTAAACCGTAGAACATTTGCTTTAAAATGTATATTTTTATTTTAAAATACTTTTTTTAAGCTAATTCTATTTGTTTTCAAATTATCTACTTCTAGTAGTGATCTAGTGATACATAATGAGTTAAAATGGCTCTTTTAGGGAATTAAAAAAAATTGGGGGGACGTAGTAGCTGTACGCTCTTAAGTGATGTTATTACATTTAGTGGTTTTGTACTTTTCGGTCAAGGGCGTATATAAGGGGGACCGAGGGGTCCTGGCCCCCATTTCGAAATTATGACTAAATATATAAAAACAAGTTAAAATCCTATTTCTTAGGGTCAAATTTCCAAATATTTTCTGGGGGTGTTCCCCCATCTGCACTTGGAACATTATTATTCACACTTATAAAAAATTAGGGCTAGAGGTACCAAAACTAGTTAAAAACCTGTTATTTAGAGTTAATTTTTATAAACTTTTCTGGGGAGAGCCCCCATACCCCCTTGAGTACTTTCGAATTTAATTATTCACTAATTTCCTTACATTAAGTTTCTTCAGACTCTCGAAATAAATTTCTATATACGACACTGTTTCTAGTGATATTACAAAATTTGTTAAAAACCCTGTTTAAGGTACGTGCCTACGTTGAAAACGTCAATTTTGACCAAAACTAGTAATTTTTGTTTTTGATTCTATAATTTAGTACAGCTTTTTAGCTTTCTAAAACTATCTTACTTTTGATTCTATAGCCACTAGAAAAAACGTTATAGCTAGTTGAAGAAAGAATGTGACATGCCGGTCATATGCAAAATGTCATTTCAAATGCGTTTTTCTCAGAACAGTTTTTTTAATAAATTTAGTTACGGTAAACATGATTTCTCAAAATCTATTGCTTGTATTGTTATGAAATTTGGCATGAATGTTTTTGATAGTATTATCTAGGGAATGAACCATGGAAATCTTGTTAAGTGGATTCTAAGTGAGTGTAGGAGCTTGTTTATATAGGAAAGAAAGGAAAAAAACTGAAAATTTAATGTATTCCTAATTAAAAGGCTGTAACTTCTCTAATAATTTTTATATCTAGAACTTCTTAGTTCATTCCCTAGATAATTGTCCTAAAATTATGTTACAGGTTAAAAAATCACTTTAAGTTTGCTAGATTTTTAATTATGATGTTTATCGTAAACTTAAAAAATGATCAAATTTAAGCTATTTTTATTTAATTTTATGAATTACATTAATATTTTTTTAACCTTTATATTTAAATAACTGTTTTCTAATATAAATGCATCTAAAAAAACTAGAAATGTCAGTATATTTTACATTTAAAAAAAAAGTTCTCCAACGTAGGCACGTACCTTAAAGGAGTAAGAACCCAGAACCCCAGAACCTCCTTTTATAACGCTTTTAACATTCGGTTAAATATTTAAATAACTAGATATAATTTAATATTTTAATCTTAGAAGTGTAATCAGTAGTAACGACAATAAACCAAAAGTTAATTCTTTGTGCACTGCATCATGGGAGTCTTTTTAAAGTCCATGCAGTGGTAGATGCCATGCTTTCGGGCTAAAGCCCCCCCCCATCCCCCCAAAAAAAACTTCTAATATTTTTCTAAGTTTGTCAAAACGTCAAAACATCTATATCCGAAATTTGGATGAAGCGTACCAAAACGAGTTGAAAAAGTGGGGTTTTTGACTTAAATTTCCAAAATTTTATGGGGGAGGACCCCCAGACCCCCCTTTTAGTGGTTATTCAGTAGGATAATTCACTACCTTTTCCGTATTACCATTAACAAGAAGATTCAATTGGATTATGAAAATTCTTAGCCACCCCAAAACCAAATCCTGGATCCGCCACTGAGTCCATGTGATGAGACCCCGAGAGATGGCTGAAAACGCAGTATTCCATTTAACCCCACTATTCCATAATACCCTCCTCTCCTCTACAGTTTTTTTTCGATTTTCTCAAAACTTGTTTTTTTGGACTTATTCCCTTATTCTAACTGACGATTAAATTGTCTTGCGTAATTAATTGTTTCTTACGTAATTATGGTTGGGGGGTTTGCTAATCTTTGCTAACAAGGGGGTAGGGGGGGTTAAATATGACCAAAAAAGTGGTTACATAATATTTGAACGGCCCCAAACGGGGACTACCTCATCAGGTTTTCGCAACGAAGAGAAGACGATAGTCGTAAAAAAGGCGAATACAATGCACAAAAGGGAATTCCTGCATACGCGTGAGATGCCTACATTAAACAACCTTTCAAATGTGAGCTCAAAAAGTATAAAGGAGATAATGGCGAAACGTTTGAATTACACCAAAATACAGGGTGTTTCAAACAAAGTCTGTTTCACGGCTTTTATTTGAAACCACACAGTCAGGCGCGGTTCACTTTTCCAGACCACCATCTTTACCTTTTGGCAAAAAAGGTCAAATTCCTGAGGATTATCTAAAACTATCACGCAAGATCCCCTTGGGGTACCACTGGGGGTATGGGGGTCCTCAACGAGATTGAAATGTGACTTTGTAAAAGGGGGGTTTTAACTCATTTTGAGAACCTTTATGGGTCCAAAAGGGGGACTTTTCCAGACCATCACAATTATCCTTTCACAAAAGAGGTCAAATTCTTGGGGATTTTCTAAAAAAAAATAATGCAATATCCCCTTGTGGAACCGCTGGGGGGTATGGGGGGTCCTCCCTAGGATTCTAAAAATTTCTGGAGGAATAGATTTCGGAATCGAGACCAAGGATTCGAACCCTTGAAGGAATCGAATCTAAATCGGAAGGAATCGTACTTAATTTTCTAATTGATACTGATATTTATTAACAATTTTGTTCACAAACTAATTAGTATTTTATAACTATTAGTATTTTCTACACTTTCTATTCTGGCTCTACAAAGGAATCGATTTCAGGTTGGAATCGAATCGAACCTCTGGAATCGATTCCGGAATCGAATCGAACAATTTCTTAGATTCGAGCCGCTATTTGAGAGCATTTTTTCTTCTTGATAACTGGCGATTTCCTGATGCTGTCCTTCGGCATGGCCTTGGCGCGGAATTGGCGACGTTGGCGAGAGGGGAGAGAGAGAGAGAAGGAGAGAGAGAGAGAGGAGAGAGCAGAGGAGAGAATGTCGCGCTTCGCCTACCCCAGGCAGTGCGCTCACCACTTCCGCCTCTGTCCCCCCGCCAAGCGACGCCAACTCCTGCCGCCGCACGTGAGTTCAGCCTCTCTGTCCCACATTACAGTCCAGTAACAGTGGCGTATATAGAAATTTATTATTTCGGGAGGGGCCCAAAAATAATTTTTCACCCCTCCCAAACAAATTTATTACGTCCAAACTTTTAATATATTTTTTGTTAAAATTTACATCTAAGAACTTTTTATATTAAAAAGTTGTTGTGAGTAATTTTATTTTAAATACCAAAGGGGGGACTGAAATTTGACTCTTAAAAACTGATTTCTGCTCGGTTTTGGTACACCTAGTCCGAATTTTTTATTTATATTTTTAGATAGGATTTGCATTTGGGTGAATTTAACTTAAAAACCAGTTGAAAACAATAGAGTTCCAAGTAGAAAAGGGGATCTGGGGGTCCTCCCTCGGAAAATTTTGGAAATTTGATCCCATATAAACAGGATTTCTACTCGGTTTTGGTACAACTAGTCCTAATTTTATACATATATTTTTAAGTAGGATTAGGATTTTGATGACCTTATTATAAAAAGATTTGGAATAATAAAATTCCAATCAGAAAAGGGGGGGTTTGGAGGGCCTTCCCCCGAAAATTTCTTGGAAATTTAAAACAGAGTTTTAGCTTGTTTTGGTACACAAAGTCCGGATTTCGGGGGGGGGGCAGGGCCTTTCCCCCCCTTATATAAGCCACAGTCCAGTAACCAGGTAGTTTTTTCAGGAAAGAAGTACACAATTTTTTTTTCTAAAAAGTTTATATGTTCTCGAGGGTTCTGAATCTGAAATATGCATACAAAATTTCGAATGGCATTTTGGTAAAAATTCGACAAAACGCTAAATTTTCACCCCATTTTTGGATTAAATAATGGTGAATTACTAATGGTGTGGTGTTTTTCAGAAATTCGATTTAAAAATTCTAAAAGCTTGTAACAGAATTTTTTTTACTGCAAATACCAAGTGTTTTGCACATCATTAAAGCCCATAAAACATCTTTAAAATGAGGCGAATGAAAACTTTCTACCTCAATTGGATTTTGTGAACGAAGAAATTGTAAGATTAGGCAGTATTGTGGGCATTTTCAAAAATCCGTTAAAATAATACTAAAAAAAATATTTTTAAACTGGTTTCTTCATACTCCGTGGGTATAAATGTAAAATTATGGAAATCCAAAACCTTGCATTGATTTGACATCCAATACTAATGGTCTAGCTTAGAATGATTCAAAAATAAAGCACGCGGCATACAATATTTTTAATAAATGCTATTTGACTAGACAATGAATTATGTTCTTATGGACTTTATATTAGGCAATTAATGCAAAGCTCGGACTGATTAAGCATTACGTAAGCATCACCGAAATCCGGACTTTTGGTGTACCAAAACAAGCTAAAACCCTGTTTTTTAGGGACAAATTTTCAAAAATTTTCTGGGGGAGGACCCCCAAGCCCCCCTTTCTGATTGGAATTTTGTTATTACAAATCTTTTTATAATAAGTTCATCAAAATCCTAATCCTACTTTAAAATATATTGCCAAAATTAGGACTAGGTGTACCAAAACTAAGTAGAAATTATGTTTTTAGGGTCAAATTTCCAAACATTTTCTGAGGGAGGACCCCCAGATGGATCCCCTTTTCTACTTGGAACTCTGTTATTTTCAACTTGTTTTTTTATTAAGTTCACAAAATGCTAATCCTATCTTAAAATATAAATAAAAAGCCAGTAAAAAGTCAAATTTTCAATAATTTTCTGGGGGAGAGGACCCCAGACCGCCCTTTGGTTCTTGGAATAAAATTATTCACTCACTACTTTTTTTTATATAATAAGGACGTAATAAATTTGCTTGGAAGGGGGGTGAAAAATAATTTTTTGGGCCCCTCCCAAAATAAATTTCTATATACGCCACTGTAGGGACGATTAAACAGTTTGATTTTCTTGTGACTCGACACTTTTACAAGGAAATCAAAGAAGAGGAAACCTTGCGAAATAAAGTTAGCATCACCGCCGAAATTTAGAGTTAATTCGTTTCTTCGATCAATTTATCTTTATCTAGATATTTTTGCCTTTCCATCCCATTATTAATGACACTTGTTCAAAAGTTGATGGCGCCCATACATTAGTCATTAGTAGGGCACCTTCACCTGAAAAATTCACGTAAAATCTTTATTTAAACTTTACGAAGATGGTTTCAATGCATGTTTTTTCTTAAGCTGTATTAATATCTTTATTATGATGCAAGCTAATTTAAAAACAAAATGTAAATTTTTTGTAATAATGTCAACCACTATTTATATACTAGTTTCTCACTCGAAATTTCAGGGCTGTCTTATTTGGCCCCAAATGTTAGGTGTTTTATGGTGCAGATCCAGCATGGCTCAAAGGGGGGGGGACACTTTTCCTGCCCCTCCCCTTTACCATTTGACAAAAAGTGTCAAAATGTTTTGGATTTTCTAAAAAGTATCACGCAAAATCCCCTTGTGGTACCACTGGGGGTTTGGGGTCCTCCCCCATAAAATTTTTTTGAAATTTGACTTGAAAATTAGGTGAGAACATTTTTGTCCAGAGTGCCACCCAACTGAATCCGCGCCTGTATGGCAAACGATCAGAATGAAACAAATAAAAAAAATCTCGAGTTAATACAAGAGACAAATTTCAAAACTTTTCTTGAGAAGACACCCCCCATAAAACTCATTGGTATGACATGACATAGTGTTTTATCTTATGACACACTATCTTATTTTACTATGTCTATCGTGGCTAGTTAAACTTTCTAAAAATGTAACTAGACTTTGTTTTTTTCTAATAAAAACAAACTATGTGCTTAACTACTATTAATGTAGTTATTGTTTAGAATCAAATAAAATTGTGTTTGCTGAAGAAATCCCTTTTTTTCTTCTTTAAGGTTTACAATGTCATTTTATCCTTATATCGGGTAAAATGACATATTTTCTACTTTTTTCGAAAAGTAAGCTTTTGAAAAAGAAAGAAAGATTATGATATTACTCAATTAGGGGGTGTTAGAGCATTAAATATACATTTCATTGGTTTTGAAAACTACAGGAAATCCAATGAAATAGTCTCTCACGGTTGCTTTGAAAAAGTGGTATGTCATATTAGCCTGATCCTCCCTGCCCTTTAAAACTTCCCAAGATCTGAAAAATGAAAGCAGATCTAAATGAATGTATAGGAGGAGGAAAACAAAGGCATCTCGCGAAACGAGTTCGTGCGGCAGGTGGTCTCCCTCCCCACCCCCTCTAAAATCGCCGAAATGGTCGACCGCTCATTTCATATACAACAAGAGAAAACAACGTTTATTTTAAACACCGATTATACGTTTCTTGCTCATACGACCTTTTTATTTATACGTCGTTTTCGTCAAGCCTCCATTCATTCCTATTCATTTTAATGCAAAAATTCTTCGTTTATACGACGACGCGCCAAATTGTTTATTAGGGGCCGTTCATATATTACGTAAGCACCTAAGGGGGGAGATGGTTTACTCTTTGCTTATTTTTCCTGACAAGGGGGGATATGAGTGATGCTTACGTAAGATACTGCAATTTCGAAAATATCTTGTTTCTTGCATAATAATAATACTAAATAATTTCAATTGTGTAAAATAATTTGAATAATTTCAAAACTCAACCAAAAATAAATTTAACAAAAAATTGAATTGGGAAATCTGACGTAAGCACTTTTTCTGAAATTTTAACCCCGAAAAGTAGTTCTTCGGCTCACTTTTGAACTCTTAGGGATACACCCAAAAAGGATAGCTCCTTGTATAAGTCACCTAATTTTTAAGGAGAAAAAAACCAGTACTTACAAAAAAGTATGTCAAATTTCGGGGGGGGGGTCGGCAGTTTCTTACGTAATTATGGTGGGGGGTTGAATTTTGCTTATATTTGCTGTCAAGGGGGAGGGGGGTTAAATATGACCAAAAAAAGTGCTTGCGTAATATTTGAACGGTCCCTTACGTCAATCCCCGCTGTCTTAATGAAGGATTTGATTTTTTTCAAAAAATTTAATAAATTGATGATTTGATGTTCACATACGATGCAATCAATGCAGATGTGGTGTTAAGGATGTGCAATATATAGTACTGAAGACATAAAATAAAATAAATATTTAGGATAAACTGGAAAGGTATATGCTTTACATTTCATTGCTATGTTACATTTTTTAATATTTTACAATTTAATTATTATTTTCAGTTTAAAAACTGTTTTGATGTAGTTTTTCCTTTAGAAAACCCCAAATTCATTGTAGTATTTATTCAAATTTGTATTTAAAGCATTAGAAACCTATGACTTTAATTAGTATAATATACGTAGCAATTTTCCTTCTCATTACAAATACCACAACTTTTGCCATGGGTATAGGGATCTAAAAAAATGGTTCGATTCGATTCCAGAATCGATTCCTGAGGTTCGATTCTTTTGTATTCGATTCCAAGATTTCAGTATCGAAAAAGTAGAATCAAACTTATCTATCACAAATCAAGTATAATTAGTAATTATTATTAATTTAACAAATAGCCAGAAAAATATTTATTAATTATCAAAATGCTAATTAATTAGAGAACAAAATTGTTAATAATTATCTGTACTAATTAGGAAATTGTATCCTATTTTTATGATTCGATTCTTTCAAGGGTTTGATTTATTGGTATCGAATCCAAAGCATTCAATTCCGATGCAATTCCGGAATAGATTCCCTCAAAAATATATGGAACCCTACATGGGTATCTTTCCGAATTTCGTGGAAAAAACTTTTTTTTGCTTAATCCACGTGTAATACTTCATTCTCTTTCAAAAAGGACAAGTGGAGCATTTCGAAAACAGGAAATTCCGACACATCCTGTCTTTTTTTTTACATCGGGGGACATACACCATTGGACATTTCCGTGAAAACAAACATACATTTCGCTTAACATTGAGGGAATGAATCAAAATTAGGGAGACTTTTGCGTGTGATGTATTATATTTCAGGGGAAAAAATTAGTAGGGGAAAAAAGTAGGGATTTCGGTAAGCGGACTTTCAAGTTAAATACCCAGAAATTGAACGTGAGTTTACCGCTTTAGGACTTGTCATTGCGAAAATCTCTGCATTAGAAAAAAATAGCAGTCTCAGAATAGTTTATTTTAAGCGCTTTTTGAACTGACAATACGCAAAAACTATTCAATGGAGAATTATGAAATTTGAAGTGTATTTTCGGAAATCATTGCTAAAATTTTGTCGTGAATAAAGTTTAGCAATAATTTCTGAGAGTTTATTTTCTCCAAGAACGACAGTCTGAAATAACAACGTTCTAACTGTTAATCACACAAGCTCCAAAGAAGGTGCTTTAGTGTCAGTGTGGTGCTGATGATCACTACAGCTTTGATAGGAACGCAGCACCCTCTGAAGGGGTATTTCGCTCACTGTAGGTATTTTTAGCCCGAGCATTAGCAATCAAACTGCAGCTTATTGAGGCCGAATCGAGGGCCGATGATATAGAAAAATTTTCATAAAATAAATAAAATTTAGTAGCTGTGTTTCAGACAGGAGTGGATCCAGAGGGGGTGCACTCTGCACAGTGCCTCCCATCATGATGGGAACCCAAAAATGTTCTCAAAATGAGTAAAAACCCTTTCACTCAAAATTTTTTTCTTGAGAGGACCCCCATACCTCCCCATTATAATTTTTAGGAAATCCCCAATATTTTGACATTTTGGGTGAAAAGTGACCCCCTTAAACTCCAAAACGTTTCTAAAAATGAGTTAAAACCCCACTTTTACACGACAAATTTCAATTTTTATGGGGGGAGGACCCCGATACCCCAATGGTACCACAAGGGGATCTTGTCTGGAAAAGTGCCCCCCTCCTAGAGCCGTGCTGCATCCCCCCTGGTGTCAGATCAGTGTTTTATAACTTCTAGGAGGGGCTAGGCCTCACCTTAGAGGACATCTAGGAATGGGGGTTGGATTGGAATAGCATCTCCCCTACCGCCAGTGGAAATTGACACGTAACCTTTTATGATTCGATTAAAACCAGCAAAATCGTTCGATTCATGTATTTGTTTACATAAAAACCAATTTAGGAGCTGAAATTTCAGCTCTTTTATTGGTTTTATGGAATATATGCCTGAATCCATGGTTTTATTTCGATCTTAAAAGGTTCCGTGTCAATTTCCACTGGGAATTATGCAACTTCCCATGTCCGCTTATAAAACCCCCTAGTTCGTTAGGGGTCCGACCCCTCATTCCTTATTAGGTAGGTTTACCATATTTTCTCGGGGCCAACCCAGGACATATTTTAAATTTTTTTATAAGTTCCATATCAAAATACTAAAGATTAAAAACTAAGAAAAACTATTCAAACTTATAAATATTAAACAAAAATATCAAATTTTATTTTTACATTTAACATTACTTTTTTAAAAATTGTTTAATGAACTTAATTTTTATCACAAAATTCACTGAAATTAAGTTTTCTGAAGTAATACAGACGTTAGAAAACGTAAAAAAACACAATTTCAAATAGTTTTGTCAGGATTTTTTCATAAAGATGTCTGGCAATTCTTAAATGTATGAAATCCCGGACATTTAGCGTCCCAGGACATTTCCCCGGACAGCTCTTAAAACCCCGGACTGTCCGGGGTAATCCCGGACGTATGGTAAGCCTATTATTAGGTGATTTTGAGTTGTCTAGGTCTAGGTGTGCCCTCCTAGAAGTTATGAAACACTTACCTGCCTGTATGAACCAAACATCAGCAATAGGGAAAACCCAATGTATACCTTGGGTTCATGTGCGTAGCCAGGGGGCAGGGAAGGGCAGCTGCCCCCCAAGTCCTGAGTAACTTACTTTTAGTTAAGTTAAAACCCAGTTTTTTAGGGTCAAATTTTCAAAAATTTTCTGGGGAAGGGCCCCCAGGCCCCCTTTAGTATTAAAAAATTCTATGTCCAAATTTGGGTTTACGTTTTTGAAACCCTGTTCTTTGGGTCAAATTTCCAAACATTTTCTAGGGGAAGAAATCTAGGCCCCCATTTAGTATTTAAACCTTTATTATTCACACTTTTTTATAGTAAGTTCATTGAAATAAAAATTCTACCAAAAAATTTTTGTCCAAATTTGGGTTTACGTACTAAAAAACAGTTTAAAACCCTGTTCTCTTAGGGTCCAATTTCCATAATTTTTCGGGGGGAGAACCCCCAGACCCCCTTTGAAACTTGAACCTTTATTACTAAAAACCTTTCTTATATAAATTTTTCTTGGACGTGAATTCCACCTAAAAAATGTTGAAAAACTACATTATAAACCTATTAATATGGATGAAAGAAACCCCATTGGTTTCCACGTTACCCACAACACTTATACATTAATTTCATTAAAGGTCAAAAACCCTCTCGAAACAATACTGTGGCTACGGCCCTCTCTCACGGGGCTTTAAAACTGTTCCCCCCAAACATAACAAAAGTCGACCCTGCTTGCCCCCCCCAAGTGTAACCCTGGCTACGCCCATCATGCTTGGGTTTTCCCTAACCCTATTGTTGATTATTATTAATCATTCGGCTGTGATTTCAAATTTAGTTGAGTAGCATCAGTGGGTTATTTGAATTTTGAAAGAGAGAAAAAGGCAGAATGAAGGGGGTGATGAACCCGTGCGTCCAGAGGTGGTGACCCCGTGCATCCTTCCTCTCACGCGCCGCTGACCACCCGAAACCCCTCTGATGCTGCACAAAATTCGTTTCAAAGTTTTGAGAAAAGAATTCCCTATAACCACTGCTGGAGTACGAAAATAATCATTACTTAAGTTGACAACTAAATTATAGTTCTTCTCAGAAAAAGACAAAATGAGACGAAAATTATTCAAACGTATTTGTTTTGAGTGATTATTGAATATCCAACATGCCACTGGGAAAAAGGTAAAATAATCGTTAAAAACAAATTTTGCTATGGGGTATAAGGTAAATGTGGGTATAGTGGACACTTTAAGGAAAATTTTTGCTTAAATTCTCAATAAATACCAACCTATTTGCTTGGAAACCGTAATCATCATATTTTTAGATTAATTGGATCTTTTGCTTTCGATTTTACCATTATAAATTTTAATTAAATTGGGTAAAGTATTTTTAATTAATTTTTAAAAAGTACTCCAAATTGCATCTATAGTGGCCACATAGATGTAGCTTTTGTATCTATGGTGGACACCTCTTGCATCAATAGTGGACACCTCGCTTTTTCTGCATACATGAGGGGTTAACGCATGAAATTGATGGGGTTTTTTGGTATAGTCATTTATTTCTAATTAAATCTTCCTTCCCAACGAAATGTATTTTTTATCAAATCAAATTAGCTTTATTTAAAAAAAATACTTGATAGTTTCCAGCCCAAAGCCTACGCTGTAGCTGATTTGAGAGGAATTAAGCATGCAGTTCAATGTTTTGGAAACCTTGGTTCCCGAAGCCAGAATGAAACCAAATTCATACAGCACTCATTTTAAAGCACAATCAACAGTTTATGAAGAAAAACTGATCCAAATTCAATGTTATTTAAGTTTCTATTAGAAGCCATTGCAGTGGCCACTATTGGAGAATCTAAGATTTTGTGTTGGTATAGTGGACACCCCCATAAATCCTTGTAAAGTCAAAATTTTCAAATAAATTTTATTTATTATCATTTTATACACTCTTCTTTATCTTAATATAAATTTAAAAGTCAATCAAACAGTAATAAATACAAAAAAATCAGTTCCGATATATCCGTTTCCTTACGCGATTCAATAAGCAAAATCAAATTTAAGTCACTCGGCCGATGTTGTTATTTTCAAATATTTAAATATCCTTCCCACGCTGATCTGTGGTATCGGTGATAATTTACCAGCTTACCTGATTGTACAATCTACTATGCCTATGAATTTTGACGCTGTTTGATGCCTCTAACTCGTTTTATTTAAAATTAATCAGCTATGTGGCCACTATTGGTACAGTGTCCACTATACCCACATTTACCTTAAAGAATAAGAAAGACAAATTAATTAAGAATAAATAAAAATACGACATAACCCCTGAAATATATGAAACTGAACAGACATAACCCCTTTACCAATGTCCAACAGCTTTTACAATTCATTTAATTTCAAAATTTTCTTTATTCAAGATAGTGTTATTAGGGGTTCCGCAAAAACTTACAGTGATAAAAGGGGACTTCAGAACTCAGGGGCGTATATAAGGATGGGAGGCGACCAAGTGTACAAAAACCCTGTGTTTAGGCTCAAATTTCCAAAAACTTTCTGGGGGAGGAACCCCAGAAACTCCTTCGGTACTTGGAACTCTATTATTAACAACTTTATTTTAAACTTCACCAAAAATGCAAAAATCCTACAAAAAATTCATAAATTTCTTGAAAAATGTATGTCCGAAATTAGGTTTAGGTGTACCAAAACGAGTTGAAAACCTACTTTGAAACTTAAATTTCCAAAAAAAAAAAAGTTTTTTTGAGGAGGACCCCCAGAGCCCCCTATAGGTATTTATAACACAATTTATTATCACCAACCTTTTTTATATTATATTCGTTGAGAAGATTCAATTTTTGATTTTGAAATTCTTAGCCCCTCCCCCATTACATAATTTTTGGAAACATAATTTTTGTTGGGATAATGTTTTCCCATTCTCACTTGCTTCAACCTACTCTAAATAAAATCGTGTTATAAAAATGGGGTGTCCATCCCCCTCTTGTATTACACCTCTTAAATTAGGTGCCATTGATATATTGGCATTGGCACTATCTTTTATGATTAAAAGTTTGAAAAACACAACATTCAGTAAATTTTCGGCGGCCCCTTAAAAGTTAAAAACATAGTTTTTTAAACAATGTTCGCAATTATTGGGGGGACGCGTCCCCCCCGGCGATGACGCCCATGCCCCCCCCCCAAAAAAAACCCAAATCCTGGATCCGCCACTGTCCGTGAAGATGAAAAGGTTGGGTAGGACCAAGACCCTCTATAATATCCCTAGTAGCACAGCTCATACCAAATATGTCAAGTTTATGCAACTGCAACTAGAAGTAAACGAAATTCGGTCCTGCATGACGAAAATTAGATGAATCTTGAACGTTTGTGCTGCTTGGGATACAAGGCCTCCCAACTCCGGACGATGACGTCAGACGTGAGTGAAAATTAGTGAATTTGCCATGGAGTGAAGTCAAAGATGAGGGAAAATGATGACGTTTCACGCCCGAGTTGTCAGTCCTTGCATATAGAGGGTAGAACTGCTGGCGGAGAGGAGAGGGGGGGCATCAGAGCGGCAGAGTGGCTCGGCCGAGCGAGATGTTCGCTCCCTGCTGCTCTTCTTATTTCGTGTGGCAACAGCTCCACCCCCCACACCCCAGGAAGAAGCCCAGACACAAGGTGAGAGTTATAAAGAAACTTATTTCGCACCAAAATTATTCCCCTCCCAATTTAATGAAGATTTTTGATATGTATTTTGGGTAAAATTCGCGTCGTAGAGAACTTAATATAAAAAATTTGTTGATAATAAAGTTTGAAGTATTATAGGGGGTCGTGTTACTCAGAAAACTTTAGAATAGATGACTAAATAACAGGTTAACCCGAAATTTTGATATATATTTCTGGGTAAGATTTTCATTTTGAAGAACCTAATGAAAAAGAGTTAAGTAAAAAAAGTTAAAAGTAAAAACTAACACTAGATCATCTGAAATTTTTGAAATTCCAGCATTTTCTAAGGACATATTTCATAAGCATTTCTTTCATCTGGCACTTTAATTGTACAATACTTTGCCGACCAATTTAACTCAAACGAATAGTTATAATCTGTCTTCAAAAGAAATATTTTTGAATTGTTAATCAACATCGACGTATTTCTCACTCTGCATATTTTTATGTGTAATGTTGCCCAGCTTTTGCCAGCCTATTTTGTGTGACTTTTTTGTAGTTTGTGTTTTGGTAGTTTTTTCTGTTATCGTTACATAATTAATGTATAAGTTTTTTATTACGCCTGGACGGGAAAATTTTTTATTTCCACTTGGCGTTTTACATATTGTTTTGTATTCATTTTATATTTTCTTTAACGTTTTCTTAAATAAAAAAGGGGGCTTTAACCCCCCACCCCAAAGGAGCCAGAACGAAAAGTGAGAAACAGGAAGGTCAGAGGCGTATGAAAGGGGGGAGGTGACTAGAAATGTACCAGAATGGTTTAAAATTATTTTTCTTTGGGGGTCAATTTTCCAGATATTTCTGGGGGTACTCCCCAGAAAATATCTGGAAAATTGGGGGATTTCTGGGGAGTACCCCCAGCCCCCTTCTGTACTCAGAACTCTATTATTTACAACTTTTTTTATAATAAATTCGTCGAAATGCAAAAATCCAAAAAAAAATTAAACTTTTGAAAATATATGTTCGAACAAAAACCAAAATGTTTTGAAATCCTGCCTTTGTTGGACTTACATTTCCAAAAATTTAATGACCGAGCACACCCCCTTTAGGTAGTTAAACATGATTATCCCTTTTGATAGATTGAGAAGATTTAATTTGAAAAAATTCTTAGCCCCTCCAAAACCAAATCCTGGATCCGCCACTGCCCTCTCCCAAAAATTCGAACGAAAACTGGCCAAACCCCCAAGGTTAGGAAAGTATTTCCCTGATAGTCGGACACATGCCCCAGATTCGTTTATTTTTTTTGCGAGCGGGGGAAAAGAGGATTCAGCCCGATTGCCACTGACCCGATTCGGACATAAAGTGTGACCTCTCCTCCAAACTGCGCTCGAACGAAACCTGTTGCTTTAGGAAGGACCATTGGAATCAAACCAAAAATATTACTACAACGAACCTAAACATTCAACCTAAGATATTAATACCCCCTCAACAATGTATATAACAGGGACAAATCAAGGACTAGAGTTTGAAAATTTGCCTCTAAAAATTGCATTATAGCTCCATTTTGAGACTCTTAAGGTTCAATCTGAAGATAACAGCTTCTTGTAAACTACCGATTTTTCTAGGGGAATTTTTTTTAAATAGACGTCAAAATTTCGTGAAGTCTAGGAGTCCTCCATTAGAAAAATTTTTGATATTTCCCCCTTTAAAATAGTGCTTTATATCATTTTGAAACCTCCTCTTTGATGAAACACTCAAAGAAAACAGCAACTTTTAAGCGGCAGAAAGGAAAACAAGGAAAAGAGCCTGTAAAAGGCGTCATAATTTTGGAGGGGTTTGGGGGTTCTCCCCAAGAAAAAATTTCAATATTTGGCCCTCAAAAGTAGTGTTTTAACTTATATTGAGACCATTTGGGTTAGTTACAGGTTTGGTTTGAGTTACTCCCAAACACAAATTGGGTCAGAAATTTTTGCCTTTTCTTTTTACTCTGATTAAATTTTTTAAAAAATCCAGTTTTCTAGGGGGGGGGGCAGCTGCCCCCCCTGCCCCTCACTGCATACGCCCATGACATTACGAAGTGGATGTTCTGAAGTGTGCCCCCTCCCCCGCAATACTTTAAGAAATATTTGTTTTATCCCCTCTCCTCTACAATCCCTTGGAAGAGTGGTTCTTCCATACACCCTGTGTAGAAGGTCAATAAGTAGCCTAATATGGACACTTGCAAACATTTTTTGTTTTTATCATTGCAATTAAACCAGAATAATTACAAGGTCGCTAATTTTAATAATGATATAGTCAACAGTCCAGGGATAGTGGTCATACATTTTCGGAGTCCTATGACGTGTACAAGGGGGTGAAAAAAAATACATTTTCCTTAGTGTGTCCATATTATGTACATGTACCTTATACGTGGATTTAAAAAGCTAATCATGTTTTAAAATTGAATCTCTTAATAAGGAAGTTGCATGTGTCAGATTTTCAAAAACAAACAAGTGTTACGTATGGTTTTTTGTATGGTAAAATGAAATATCTAGTCAGTTTTTCAAAAAAATGTACAGGTAATTAAATATTTTAATTTAAAAGTCGAGAAAAAAACACGTGACTGAAAACGTTTATTGTTTAAACTATAAGATGACGTCAACAATCATACCATCAACTCCATTGCTTTACAACAATGTTTAGTATAAGATGACGTCACATCCAAACTCTTGGCGTTTTCGCGCGCTTTTAAATAGGGGATTTTTGTTAATTTTTTTGACAATCAAAAAATTTCTCGATCGGCCTCAAATTTTGGGTAGTTGCTTATTTTTGCAAGAGGAATCGATTAAAAAAATAAAAAAAAATCATGCAACTTCCTCATTTCACTTCAAATTCCGACACCGCACGGGGAAATACTCTCTTTGGTTGCTCTCAGCATAGGCTCAAGTTAAGTTGCAACCGAGTATAATTGTTTTGTCTTCTTTTTGCAGCTGAGCGGTGGCGGCGATGGAGATGCAGGAGGAGGAGAGGGTGGAGGGGAGGGGTTCGTGGCCGTGAGTCGGCTGCGCGAGGAGCAGCCCGTGCGCTGCGTCGACTTCCACCCTTCCGGAGATCTGTACGCCGTCGGCGCCAACTCCAGAGCGCTCTCCATCTGCGCCTTCCCTTCCACACAGGACGTCAGGTGAGCATTTCTGCCCCCTTGGGTTCGATAGACTCTTGAAAGAATCGTGTGGTGAAAAGACCAACAACAAATCATTTATTAAGTACAAAAATCTAAAAAGAAACAATCCTTTGGCCCCGCGAACTCTCGGTGGCTGGTTCTCACTCCTCGCAAGCTTCTCGATCTCCTCCAACCATCCGAAAACCAGCTGTTTATACTCGGCCTACCAGCTGATGATGCCAGCACATCTATCTGTAGGTGGAAAAACCATCTCGTCCCTCGGGAATCGAGCAGGAAACCAGCTTAACTAAACCGTTCATGAAACTAGCCAGTGTCCCTATGGGACAAATCGAGAGAATGGTTCCTAGCCCACGGTCACTCTGAGCGCAAGACCAGGGGTATCGCAGGCGCGATCTAATTTCTCATCAGGGCCGTGGGGATCCTAGTGGTTAAGGCATCGGCTTTGGGATCGGAGGGCCCCGGGTTCGATTCCCGACACCGCCGAAGACCCACCAAGTATATGCGGAGTACATGCTCGTTAAATCTGTGGGTCCGAAAGTCATGTGGTCGGTCGCAGCAGTTTACCATGGGTCCACAGGTGTCTGGACACTATTTCCCTCCCCTTCAGAGACATGTCAAAATTGTGGAGGTGGCGATAGATGGTGGCGGCATCTATCATCCGAGGCTTAAGTCGGACTCCTGTCATTCATGGACCTCACTTTCTCAGAAGCCGCACCCCCTTTGCCTTATATCCTGATACGCGTTGCGGTGGAGCTTGGATATTCCAAGTGGCATAAGACAACAACATCTAATTTCTCCGCCCATCACACAAAAGGCAACCGCAAACCATAGGGGGTTTCTCATCAGAATCTCCCTTTTGTTTGATAAGCGGAGAAGTTAGATCACGCCTGCGATACGCCTGGTCTTGCGCTCAGGGTGACCGTTACCATACAATTGAATAGACCGGACAAACTTTGCTCTGGGCCTCGACATTATTTGTATTGATTTTTGTTTTTTAGGGCATCGGGGCTGGATGAGGCTCGAGAGGCACGGGTGGTTCTTCGTCGGAGCGGCCAGCACAAGGGCTCGCTCTACTGCGTCTCGTGGAACGCCACAGGGGACCTCCTGGCCACCGGATCCAACGACAAGACCCTCAAGCTCATGCGCTTCAGCGAATGCCAGCTAGAAGGTGATGACACATTCAAAGTCCGAAACGCCTTTTCGCCGCCAATCAAACATGACCGAAAGACCATTTGGCCGACAGGACGTTAGGGTGTCTCAAAAAAAACTTTTTTTCGAAAAACCTCGGTCCCCAGGGCTTTTCCCATTCCTTTTGGTCCCAAAAGATTGTGTGTGGAGTTTCAGCCCCCTAAGTTAACTCTAGGGTTTGCCTGTAGAGCCCCAAAGTTTGGAAAAAGTGGAAAAAATGACCAATTTTCAGAATTTTTAAAAATTATATTTTAAGATTGATACTGCGATAAAAACGGTTCAAATGTGTCATTTAGGACTTATTTTGGTGGAATATATTTATTTATGTGTATTAACTGTACCCTATAGCCCCTATAATTTAAGATTAAAACGTACTACTTAGGGACGTTGCACTCGCCAAAGCTTATAATGCACTACCGGTGGACGAAATTAATTAAATCCGAATTTCTTCGAAGAAACTCCCTCAAATGATGCCATTTGGAGCTAAAATGATATTATAAATTACAAAAACCAGTGAAATAACAGTTTTATGCCCTTCCACTGAGCTTTTAATGTAAAAAGTGTTTTTCTTCAAAATTTCTCGTTTCCAGCTGATTAAACCCAAAATTTATACTATAAAAGGGGGTTGCTGTACTTTATAGATACAAAACTTTGAAATCTTTATAGGGGTTTCATTTTTAATAAGTAGAATTAAATTTTATAGCGCACAGATCGGAAATGACATGGATATTTCCTATACCAGACGTGAAAATATATTTTCTTTTTTTAAGTTTGGAAAATTACTCCCTTTTAACGTATTAGGGGAGAGTTTTAATTAAAAACTTCTTTCTTTAACATTTCAACCAAGATTCACAAGTATTAAACTATTTTCCTAATTTTGAAAAAAGAAAATCGATTTTCACGTCAGGTATAGGAAATATTCTTGTCATTTCCGATCTGTGTTGTTTAAAATTTAATTCTACTTGAAAAAATGAAACCCCTATAAAGGTTCCAATGTTTGGTATCTAAAAAAGTTCAGCAAACCTCTTTTTAAGTATAAGTTTTGGGTTTCATCAGCTGGAAACGAGAAATTTTGAAGAAAAACACTTTTTACATTAAAAGCTCAGTGGAAGGGCTCAAAACTGTTATTTCTCTGGTTTTTATAATTTATAATATCATTTTAGCCCAAAATGGAATCATTTGAGGGAGTTTGTTCGAAGAAATTCGGATTTAATTCATTTCGTCCACCGGTAGTGCATTATAAGCTTTGGCGTGCGCAACGTCCCGAAGTAGTACGTTTTAATCTTAAATTATAGGGGCTATAGGGTATAGTTAATACACATAAATAAATATATCCCATCTAAATACGTCCTATAGACGCATTTGAACCAGTTTTATTAGCATTATCAATCTTAAACATAATTTTTAAAAATTCTGAAAACTGGTCATTTTTTCCACTTTTTTCAACTTTGGGGCTCTACAGGCAAACCCTAGAGTTGACTTAGGGGGCTAAAACTTCCCACACTATCTTTTGGGACCAAAAGGAATGGGAAAAGCCCTGGGGAGCGAGGTTTTTCGAAAAAAGACTTTTTTTGAGACACCCTACAGGACGTTTGGCCGAACGAGTCACTTGAGCCAGTGGGACAGTTGGCAGAACGGGACACCTGGCCGTAATAACGTGATATCAAACGTCCTGATGTCGACCAAATGGTCTTTCGATCATGTGGCTTTCGGCGAAAACGCCTTTCGGTCAGATGGAAATCGACAATCCCCTTGCCTTTGTATAGGATTGAATGACGTCAGATCTAATTCGGCCTTATACTTACTTTAAAGCAGGGGTTCCCAAACTTTTTTGGCCATCAGTGGACCGTGGACCCCCTGACGACATTTTTCGTACCCCGTGGACCCCCGTCTTAGGGACTGTTCAAAAAGTAGCTAAAAATCTTATGTTTATGATATATATATTTCTAAACCAAGCATAAATTTTGTAATTTTGTGAAGTGTTTTTTCATGCATTGATAAAAATTTGATTTATGGGAGGGATGAATCTGGTGCTATGTCATTAGTTTTTTACATTAGGTTTCAACGACGTCAGGTTTAACCGTTTAACCTCAAATCACCCCGTAAGGTATAATATCCAACCTGTTTCTTTGCTTTGTCAAAAGGTTGGCCACAGCGCTGAAACCTTTCTTCACCAAAAATAAGAGGGAAAACCAATCAAATTTGGAATTTCTTTTGACCACAACCCCCAGGGTAACTTGTTTTTGAAACTTAGTATCAAAATTATTCATTTTAATGAAGTTTTTCCCGCGGACCCCCTAGAAGTCGCTGTGGACCCTTGGGGGTCCATATGGACCACTTTGGGAACCGCTGCTTTTAAGTGTGAAAACCAACAATCACTTAGAATTGTGTTTAAACAATTGTAGCCAAGGCTTAAATTGCAAGGAGCGGACCTCCGGTACTTCTTGGTTTTCAATAAATATTTTCTCTGTATTTTTTATTTTACTCTATATTAGACAGCAACTTATGGAGGATTTACACCACTGCTGTAAAAGAGACATCAGCAATATTTTCGGAAGAAACGGGAATTGTTATTCCAATAAACCAATTGACGAGCGCCATCTTTTGTGAGTAGCGGGTACTAAAATATTCCGAAAATATCGCTGATGTCTCTTTTACAGCAGTGGTGTAAATCCTCCATTAAGTTGAACCTACTCCGTCACTAACAAAGTAGTTCCCATCGCGGTGTCTGAATTTCGAGTGGAACAAAAGAACGTCAACTTTAAAATAGGATTATTTCGTTAAACCCATGTATAAATAGTGTCTTTTTATCACGATTCGCGTATCGAAATTCCTCTCATCAACCCAACAGGCTTTGTGTTTACCCACTTTCTCCTTCCGCATAGTGACGTACTGGGTTCAGGCATGTTCAGGAAGCGTTGCTGGGTAGTATAGTCTGTCTGTGACTGAGCCGTGTCTTTATGTTTCTGTCCGTGTGATGAATGAATGTGCCCCTCCCTATAAAAAGGGGTTGTGCGAGCGAAAATGTGTGTGGCTCGGGTAACAGTACCTCACCTCCGTGGCTCCGGTCCACAGGTGCTCGGTGAGTAACGCTAAGTAGGTACTTCTCAGGGCAGTTCAGTGGTCAGGGAAAATGTCCAGTAGTACCCGCCCATTGGAAATGGAGTATAGCCTGTAAGTTATAATTCGACTTCCCCTTTATTTGGAAATAGATATAATAGGTACGCACAAAATGTTCCGGTCCCATTCTGTCCCCTATTATGCGGAGATGTCCCAATTAGGCGGAATGCTGAAATAGTAGCGCTCCGGTTCTTCTTTGGTTATAGAATTTAAGCCCTGATTGAAAAGCCTGGTTTATAATCGATGTTTAGGATTGTAGTAATACGTCCCATTTTGACATTTGACGTTTTCGCACCCCTTTTTTTAAAGTCAAACTTTGAAATTAAATATATAAAAAAAAACAAATAATCATCGCAATTAATAAAAAATTTTGCGCATATATTCCTCCCTCTTGGGTAGCTTTATCGAATAACATAAAAAATACTCCCCATTGATTTTTGTTGCATTGCAGAGGTTGGTGTGCTGCGAATGCACGTGGGGACGGTGCGTGCAGCCTGCTTCATGGAAGACCTCAGCTCCCGCTCAAACCTGTTGATCAGCGGCGGCGGCGATTCGAGACTCTTCGTCACCGACTGCGAGACCGCCAGGCCCTTCCACGCCCTACAAGGACACACCGGTATTAACCTTAGCTTTCATTACAAAATCATCAAGTGGGGGATACTTGAGGGTGGACCATCAAACTCCAGTATATAACTTAGCCTCACTGGGTGAGGCCCTGAACAGAGCTGTTACACAGAACGTGTGACTGAATGTCATGGTCAGCTGAGCGCGCTGACTTGATGCTAACACCCGCTTGATTTCCCCAAGTAAACTTGGTACTCATTTTATCGACCCCGGAGGGATGAGAAGGTCTGAGTCTGCCTTGGCCGTATATAGACCGGAATTTGAACCCATGGGAGAGCGAAGCTCTTCCTCAACGCCACCGGGCTTTCAGTATCTATATATATTTCTCTTACGTGACGCTCAAATTTGGCGGTATTTGTTTTCTCCCGTTGGCAGCGGTTGATTTGTTTTGTTTACGTTTCGTAAATTTAAAAGCAATCTAAAGATGGATTTAAGTAGAGCTAGAAATTATTATTCCAATCTGTGACGGTTGTAGCTCTAAAGCAGGAGTATTTACAATTGTGTACAAAGAAGTTTTAGAGGAGTGATTAAATAATGGGGTAAGTAAAATCACCTATATCAACTTTTAAGTATAACATATACATGTTAATAGTACTCATATATATATTTGGCTGATATATGGTGGCTTTTCTTGGCTAATGCAACAGTACCCCCATGAATTTTATAAAACATGTGTATTTTTTCATACACATATTTAATGTTCCCCTGCTGCATATAACTATTTATAAAACTCTATTTTAACCAATAAATTTAGTTGGTAATGGAACTCAGCTAGGCTGTACCAGCGTATGGCAAGCGAGCGTAGCGAGCACAGGATTGCGAAGCAATCATAGAAGGGAAACTGCGTCAGCAGTTTCCGGGGGTTCGCGAGCGATAGCGAGCAGGGGGCGATAGCCCCCTAGTTATTACAAAATGTTTGAATGAAATTCAATAAAATATGTATTAACAGATTAGCTTTAAAAATTTGTAAGGGGTAAAACTTTCTTCCTGAAAACGATTGGGAACCTACGCTGAAATGCCTTTTTATTATGCCTTGTATGAATTGCCTTTATATTGAAGTGCATTTTCAGGGGCTGTTAGGGCACTGTGCACGTGGGGCGGCGTCATGTTCGTGAGCAGTGCGCAGGACCGCAGCGTGCGTTTCTGGGACATGCGCACGCGCGGATGTGTGCACCACATCCCCCCAAGGCCCGCGGGTGCCACACCAGGTCAGTACACATCATGCTTATTCTCAATGCAATAGATGCAATGCAAAAATCGATTGATGTAGTGTAAGTCCGAATGAGGTATTCTCACGTTTTGAGATTAAATTTTATTAAAATAGTAGATAAAAAACCATGAAGAATGACGTTTAGATCAAGTATTTTCGTGGCCTAGTTTCTGAGATATAAATTTTTGAAATTTAGTTTTTTGTTTGGGCGCGAAAACACTTTCGAATCACAAATTATGCGCTGTGAGGTCACATCCAATAGAAGTTCGTTTTCTGATCACGTGAAAACAGAAAACACAATGGTTTTCATGCGCTGTGATGTCACATCCAATAGAAGCCCGTTTTCTGATAACGTGACTTTTCTGACGTTTCGGCGAAAATAAAATTGAATTTTAAGTTATTTAAAACATATTTTTGAACTTAAAAATCAGAAATTTGGTAGTTTTAAACCAAAATGTATCAAAAAAGCATGAAATCAAGTAAATCCCTCACTCATGCAAATACCTCATTAGGTGTACCATAACGAGCAGTGGCGGATCCACGATTTTTTTTTTCAATTTTCCTTTGTCTCTGATGCAGATGGCGTTGGGAACGGCGTGGCAGGGTGCCTGGCGGCCGACCCGAGCGGTCGACTGCTGGTGAGCGGTCACGAGGACGGCGCGTGCCGGTTGTACGACATGCGGGCGCGCCGACCGCTGGCCGCCCTGCGCCCGCACGGGGGCTGTGCCGTGCGCAGCACCGCCCTCTCGCCCCGCGCCCTCTACCTGCTCTCGGCCGGCGCAGACGGAGGCCTCGCCGTCGCAGACCTGCAAGGTAAGATGGACGGTCAATAACAAATACAAATTTATTACATTGACATTATACAGGGTGTCCCACGAGAAGTGGCCCAACCCCTTTAACTTTTGAACCCCTACAGGTATAGTCATGAAAGGGGGGTCTAGGTATAGTAAAAAGACCATGTTCTATCCGATGAGATAACTTTCAACGCCCTCTAGCGGAAACTTTAGGAGTTATAATTTTTATTTTAAAAACTATGTGAGGTATGTGAAAAAAGTCAATGACTAAGTTGTAGAGCAGCTTCGATTTAGTAGGAAAAGACACCTTAAGCAGAAAAATATCTTGAATAAAACCCCTAAAACGCACGCTCAATTAGGTTGAATTTACGTAGTTTTTACGTCTTAAGACGCTCCTCACGAGGCGAAAATGAGAAATTTTCAATTTAATGAACTAAGAATACTTTTAGTCATTTACTTAAATCATAAAAATAAAAATATCTCATTTTCGCCTCGTGAGGAGCGTCTTAAGACGTAAAAATTACGTAAATTCAACCTAATTGAGCGTGCGTTTTAGGGGTTTTATTCAAGATATTTTTCTGCTTAAGGTGTCGCTTCTCCTACTGAATCGATTCTGCTCTACAACTTAGTCATTGACTTTTTTCACATACCTCAAATAGTTTTTAAAATAAAAATTATAACTCCTAAAGTTTCCGCCAGAGGGCGTTGAAAGTAATCTCATCGGATAGAGCATGGTCACTTTACTATACCTAGACCCCCCTTTAATGACTATATCTGTAGGGGTTCAAAAGTTAAAGGGGTTGGGCCACTTCTCGTGGGACACCCTGTATAAAGCTATATTTTTTTTCGTTTTTATGTCTGGTTTTTGCATTGAATGCTGGAATTTTCGCTACACCGGAAAGATCACCCAAAGTTGTCGAGAGGAAATTGGGGGGATTATACTCGATTCATTTTGAATAAGCACCTGAAAATATTTCCTTCCCCCACCACCGATCGGTAGCCATAGCCATAGGGGCCGTTCAAACATTACGTAAGCACTTTTTTGGTCATTTTTAATCCCCCTTCCCCCTTGTCAGCAAAGATAAGCAAACCTCCAACCCCCCCACCATAATTACGTAAGAAACTGCCGGACCCCCCCCGAAATTTTGACATCCCTTTTAGTTAGTACTGTTGATTTCTCCTTGAAAATTAGGTGACTTATTCAAGGAGCTGTCCTTTTTAAGGGTTCAAAAATGAATCGAAACACTACTTTTCGGGGTTAAAATTTCAGGATGTTTGGGGGTCCCCAGAAAAAAGTGCTTACGTCAGATTTCCTACTTCAATTTTTTGTTAAATTTATTTTTGGTTGAGTTTTGAAATTATTTATGCAAGAAACAAGATATTTTCGAAAATTCATTATCTTACGTAAGCATCTCTTTCATATCCCCCTCCCCCCTAGTCAGGAAAAATAAGCAAAGAGCAAACCCCCTCCCCCCCCTTAGGAGCTTACGTAATATTTGAACGGCCCCATAGCAACTATCCTCGTCAAAGTGACGAAGAAGGCTTACTATTGGCTGCGCGAAGAGCGTAACTATGGTAACTCTTCTAGCGTGGGGGAAAGCTCTATTTCTCAGGAGAATTCAGCTCTATTTCTCAAATGAACAGAGTATAAGAGAAAGAGACTACTCTTTTTAACTATTGCTTTATTTGCTATTTTATTTGCTATTGCTATTTTAACTTTTTAACTAGAAATCCCTTTTTAGCGTGTTGAAATTCAAAAATTTTCCTGGGTGAGGACCGCCCGAAAAACCCCCTTTTATCTATGGATTGAGATTTTTTCTAAGTATTTTGATAACTTGAATACAGGAATTTTTTCTGTCGGATATACCAAATTTCCTGTGGACGTAGACACAAACATTTCTGTTTATTCAGAATTGGGTAAAGAATTGTTTTTAAACCAAAGCTTTTAAAAAGGTAGGTACAAGTGCATAAAAAATTTCAATTCCTGAATATTGTCCATGTAGAACTACCTTTTGAATTTTTCGTTTGGGTTGGTTATAATTAGTCTTAATTACAAAATCTTAAATTCTATAAAACGTAAGCAAATTTAAAGTTTGGAAACCTATGGTCCAGAGGGAGAACTCCCCCTTGGACCCAAGGATTCTCAAAATCAGTTTAAACCACTTACTTTTATTAGGTCAAAAAATTTCTGGGGCCCACCTGCAGCACTCTTATAGTGTAACCCTAAAGCACTCAAAATGGGTGGTTAAGACGCTATATTTAAGGAGCGAGTTTCCACTCTTAACCTAAAACATCCTGTATACCTATTAAAAAAATACCTTTTGTTCTCTCGAAAAAAATTTAAAAATTATTTGGACGCCAAACAAAATTACTTGCCCTGTGCGATCGTTGATTAAGGAAACTAGTCAAGTAATATTCTTTTTTCCTACTTCTGAACGGGACACCCAAGTCCCCTAGGTCTAACAGATGTTCTTCTGTTTATTTGTAAGAATTGCTGTGGTTATAATAAATACAAGGTATCAAAAGTCCGTTCCGTGCCTTCATTTGGAACCAACGCGTCCTAGGGTCACGTAGGTCTACCCCTAGGAGAGTGACCCTGGAGGACTTACAGGGCCCCTAGCGGCGAAATAAAAAAGTTTAAAAAATTATTTTAAAAACTAAAGGAGATGGAGCAAAAGCCTCAGTGAAAGTTTTAATTCCAACGTCATGAAGAACTCGCAGAAAAAAAATTCCTGAAAATATCGTGAGTATTAGCATGTAAAAATAGCACTTTTTCAGGCCTCAAAAAAGAAAGAGTTCGTAAATTTGCAATTTTTCAGTGTTATTGTGTAGTTTTGTGTGTTTTTAGTTGAATGAAGATAAGATTTAATAAAAAAACTTGCAAATTTGCTAAATTTTGCTTTTTTGGGGCCTGAAAAAGTGTTATTTTCACATGCTTCTCCGAGAATATCCACGATATTTTCATGAAATTTTTTTCAGTGAGTTCATGACGTTGGCAACAATACGCTCCGTGAGGTTTTTGCTCCGTCTCCTTTAGTTTTAAATTAATTTTTAACTTTTTTATTTTGCCGCTAGGAGCACTGTAAGTCCTCTCAATGGATTCTCCAGGGTCACTTATACCCAGGGGTAGGTAGACCTTACTTCCTAGGACATTTTGGTTCCAAATAAAAGCAGCGAGAAACGATATTTTGAAACACCTGTATATTATTATCATTGATGGTTGATGTGTCGCAGGGGACCTGACGCAGGCGCCTGCGTGCGTGCGCGTGGCCGGTCACTCGGAGCAGGTGGTGCAGGCGCGATGGCACCCGGAGCAGTTCGCCTTCGCTTCGGCCTCCGCCGACAAGACCTGCGTCGTCTGGGCTCTCCCACCACAGGCCGTCTGAGGATCACTGCTTTATTGGATTGTATATTACAAGCATCAAATGCACAGCTACGATAAGAGTCTATCTACCGCCATGTTTACCCCAGGATCCCATGGATCCAGCACGGCTCCAAGGGGGGGGCACTTTTCCAGACAAGATTCCCATGTAGTACCATTGGGGGTATAGGGGTCGTCCCCAGAAAAAAAAAGTTGAAATTTGATGTGTAACAGTCGGGATTTAACTCATTTTCAGAAACGTTTTGAGTATAAGGGGGCACTTTTCAACACTATTACTTTTCCTTTTTACCCAAAATGTCAAAATACTGAGGATTTCCTAAAAAATATCACTGGAGATCTCCTTGTGGTACTAATGGGGGGTATGGGGGTCCTCCCCCAGATTGTCAGTCAGCTGTGAGTAAACGTGGCGGCTGAGACATTAATCGAAGCTGTGCCAGTGTTCGTTGTGATATAATCACATGTTTGCATTACCAAGGCTAAACTTGATCATAACCGTAGGTTATAAGGCTTATTCATTACCTAAAAGATCAAAAGAGCCGACGTTACTGGAAGTTTCCCGCTCTTACCGCTTGAGAGCGCTTTTGCGTTACCCAAAATTGGTTGGTTGGTTTGCTTCGGCTCTTCAAAATTCACAGCAACGCAGTCCTTTTTCATTTAATAATGATTTAAGAGCCTTAAATTGGATTAGACTGTTATATATTTCTTTGTTGATAATAAAAATAAATAAATAGTAAAGCATATTTCTAATGATTATTTTAGAATTATATGAAATCAACCAACTAATGAATATTTTCCCGTCAGAAAAAATGCCATAAATGACAGATGGCGCTGGTAGCGTTACCCTTCTCCGTAACATCGCTTTTCGCGTAATGCGCAAGCCTAATACAACACAGTTAAAGCTTTTAATCCGGTTTAGCCTTGGCATTACATTAGGCTTTATTTGGTTAACAAGTATAGTGAAAAAAACATTCAGGGAAGTATAAAAAGTAATTTCTTCTTTTTTTTCTAATTTTAAAAAATTAGGAGGCTCCCAAATCATGCCTCCAAATGGTAAATCAGGGCACAACTCGAGAGATGTTATATCTTATTATCCAACGTTCATATTCGTTTGTTTAGTTTCAAATCTAATAACAAGGACTCTAATAAGGAAGTTGCATGTGTCAGATTTTCAAAAACAAACAAGTGTTCCGTATGGTTTTTTGTATGGTAAAATGAAATATCTAGTCAATTTTTCAAGAAAATGTATAGGTAATTTAATATTTTAATTTAAAAGTCGAGAAAAAAACACGTGACTGAAAACGTTTATTGTTTAAACTGTAGGATGACGTCAACAATAATACCATCAACTCCATTGCTTTTCAACAATGCCTATTGTAAGATGACGTCACATCCAAACTCTTGGCGTTTTCGCGCGCTTTTAAAAAGGGGATTTTTGTTAATTTTTTTGGCAATCAAAAAATTTCTCGATCGGCCTCAAATTTTGGGTAGTTGCTTATTTTTGCAAGAAGAATCGATTAAAAAATTAAAAAAAATCATGCAACTTCCTCATTATGAAAAGAACTGTTTGCCAGGATCAGCTTTAGAAAGAGTCCTCCAGTCGCCATGTGTAACCACAGCTCAAATGATGGACTGACAACCATAGAGATCTAAGTTGTATTAACATATTATTATCAGATCCTAAAACAATCATCTACTAATTATTGTTACTTAAGAATCAAATAATAATTATTTTAGTAACTAGATCACTGTGGGGTTAATTTTAACATATTTACGAGATTTTATCAGAATTAAACAAACCAAGATGCAGCTGAAGTAATTTTTTTTGTAAAATATTGCACTTTTTTTAAACAAGTAAAAGTTGATGAGTTATCTCCTTTAATAAATTTTATTTGATTACTTGTTATGAGAGAGAAAAAATCTATATTTCCTCCTAACATTTTGTAATTATAAAACAACTGTTTGTGATTTGTTGTGCACATTATATATGTTTTATTAAATTATTTTATTAAAAAATTATTTTAAAGCTTTTGTATGTTTTCAAGCAACACGTTTATTGAAAAAAATATCTAATTAATGTTTTGTTGAGGAGCTATTTAAATTCAGTTTCTGAAAAATATTGACTTTGCTGAAAAATGGTATACTACTTTAGGCTAGGCGCGCACTGGAGACTTCCGTCACGGAGACTGGAACATTACTGTCACTCGAGCGCAATGGATCTCTATGACGAGATTATTGGCAATCGGCCAAGAATCTAGCTTCTTGCCATAGCCCGAGTGACAATTATGTTCCAGTGAGGGTAGGCGCACACCAGGCTCGTAGCCAGGAATTTCCCTTTGGTGGGGCGCCCACTTTTTCAGGGGGGGCAAGGGGGGTTTCAGGAGATATCATCGGCGTAGGTTCAACTGTTTGACTAGGGGACAAAACCCAAAAGACCCTCAGGGAGCATTTACAAGACTTTTGTTTCATGAGGAGTTTGGGTCCTAAAGTTTTCTAGTTTTACCTTTTCTGAGTAATATTGTAAGGCAAATGTAAAAATTTTTGCTTACAGTACACGTTCTCAAGCAAAAAAGGGGGTCCGTGGGTCCTCCCCCAGAAAAATTTTAGAATTTTGAAGCTTGAAGTACTGTTTTAGATCCTTTGGGTTAAACTATAGAAGGAACTGTTCCATGTAAGCCCCATAATTGAAAAGGAAAACTCGAAAATCAAGGTGGATTACTCCTTGTTAATCTTTAAATAGACATAAGCGTGTCAATTACCTAACCTCCCTTTTCAATCAGTGCTAGAGGGTATATAGAAGTTTATTTTGGTAGGGGCCTAAAAATATTTGTCAGCCCCTCCCATGCATATTTAGGTGATAGATTTAAGTTAATTTGCTATAGGGTAGGTGGGGGCAAAGCCCCGCAGTTTTTAGTATTTTTAACATTGTGATCGAAAGGGGGTAGATAATCCCGAAATTTCAATTGGAGGTGTTAGATTGAGATGTTACCTACAAAACCAATCCAAATTTATACTCTTATTGATAGTATTTCAAGAGAAATTGACAATTTAGTTGAAAAAAAAATTGCGGGTCTTTGCCTCGAAAAATGGGGCAAAGACACGCACTTTTGAATCTTCGTGTCCAAGTGAAATAAACATGGATAAACAAAATGTTTCATTATAAAAACACTAGAAATAATCATCTTAATACAGTAGAGCCCCTATTATCCGCGGAATTGGGTGGCAAGGGTACCGCGGATAGCTAAAATCACGAATAACCCGAAAAAAGACTAAAAATGAGGTGAAAACACCGAAACAAAATATCTCAGCATAAAAACTATGTTCAATTGTACAAAAACATATTATGTAAAACTTTTAAAATGTGTACAGTACAGTAGAATTATTTGCTCTACATCTAAAATCTCTCTAATGTTCGTCTAAAATGTACCCTCATCATTGAATTTTTTTTTCGGGGCAATCGTGGATCATCCGCTCGCGAATAATGGATTTCTAATGTATTGTTTTAATATTTTTAAGCGAACCAACAACATTAAACATAAATATAATCCTTTTTAATGAAAATTGTCAATCTGTTGTAGCAACTCATTTCAAAGTGCCCATTATCTTTCAAAGGGGAGAAAAAAGGGTTTCAGTTTGAGGATTGACATCTCGGAAACCTTTATTCAACTTTTTAGGGATCCTGTAGGTTCTAATTTCCTTTTGGGGCGAATTCCCAAAGTTTTGAAGATGCGGGTATTTGCCCCCTTTCACTTTATTTTGAAAAACAAGCCTTATTATTTTTAGAGACATGTTAAGGAAATTCTTTCAAGACGAAAGTGAAGTTCAAATGCTATCTTATCATTGGCTTATTTGTTTGTAATTCTTCTGAAGCCCTATTCTATGTTATGTTTAAGTAAAATATCAGAAAAATTACATCAAAATGATGAAAAACAAACTTACAGCATTTTTTCAACTCGTGAGTGACTTAGGGGTACGAACTTTCGTAGAACGATAGGTCACAGTAAGACAAACCAACCACCTGGTTTTCAACTTTTAAATAGATTATTAACAATTAAAAATCGCGGTGCGTGGTTTTGCCCCGTGCGGGTTTTTACCCCCACCTACCCTACATCTTGTGGTTGAATTTTCGTCCAATAGAACTTCAATAATTCGTGTGAACTGTCCTTATATTAATTAAAGAACAGTTTTGTAATAATGGGGAATACAAGTAGCAAAGGGGGGTCTGGGGGTCCCCCCCATAAAATTTTTGGAAATTGGCCTTAAAAACAGGGTTTTAAACTGCTTTTGGTTTGTAGACCAAAATTCGGACATACATTTACAAGAAAAATTTGATTTTGATAAACTTGATATTAAAAAAATTGTGAATAATAAAGGTTTAAATACTAATGGGGGGTATGGGGGCCCTCCCCCACGAAATTTTTGAAAATTTGACCCTAAAAAAACTGGGTTTTAACTTAGCTAGAAGTAAATTACTCGTGTTTTAGAAGGGGGCAGCTGCCCCTCCTGGCTACCCCATGGATGTGCTTATGGATAGAATTTGTGAAAATTTTCTAGGGGGGGCAAATGAAGATGCCAGGGGGGGCTCAGCCCCCCCTGGCCCCCTCGTAGCTACGGGCCTGGCGCACACGAACAACTTTTGTCACCATGACAGTAGGCATCATTGTCACGTCGCTGTCACCGAGAAAAAGTGAGTGGGCAAACGAGAACGTGACATTTTCCAAAATTACAGCATTGTGCGCATGGCCATAGAATCTATAAGGCAGATAAATCCTTTCGCCTAGGCCCTATCTTGTTAGCCACTGACAGAATGGTCATGAATGTGTCGCACCATGTGCGGTCCTTACCTTTCACTCATAGCCAGAACAATTGTGACAAAACAGTTACGGTGACAGAAGTTCACCGTGTGCGCCTACTCTTAGGCTAAGCGCGCACTAGAGACTTCTGTCGCCGGCGACTGTAACACTAGGTCACTCGAGAGCTATGTATTTCTATGGTGAGATTCTTGGCAATGAGCCAAGTGTCTCGTCGCCTATGCGCGCGCTCTAGCTTCTTGCAATATAGCCAGGGTGATAATTTTGTCTCTGTCACCGTGACAAAAGTCTCTTGCGTGCTTAGCCTTACCGTGACGAAAGTTTCCAGTGGGCGCCTAACCTTACTGAAAATGCTATCTTACTATTGAGTTACAAAAGTATGACTTCAACATAAAATTGCTTGATGGAAACTTCTCAAAATTAATATTCTTAATGGACATTATACAAAAAATATTCAAATTCCGAAAAAATTAAATTGGAAAAGTTTATTGGAAACAAAGGAACAAGAAAATATTCTTGCTGACATTATGATATGAGGTGGTAAAAGAATGACAGTTCATTTACTAACTTTATAACCTTTAGGGGCCATTCAAATATTACGTAAGCACTTTTTTGGTCATTTTTAACCCCCTCCCCCCTTGTCAGCAAAGATGAGCAAACCTCAAACCCCCCACCATAATTACGTAAGAAACTCCCGGACCCCCCCAAATTTTGACATCCCTTTTAGTAAGTACTGTTTTTTTTCACCTTGAAAATTAGGTGACTTACACAAGGAGCTGCCCTTTTTGGGTGTAACCCTAAGGGTTCAAAAATGAGTCGAAACACTACTTTTTGATGTTAAAATTTCAAAATGTTTGGGGGTCCATCCCCAGAAAAAAGTGCTTCTGTCAGATTTCCCAATTCAAATTTTTTTTAAATTTATTTTTGGTTGAGTTTTTAAATTATTTATGCAAAAAATAAGAGGTTTTGGAAAATGCAGTATCTTACGTAAGCATCACTCATATCCCCCTCACCCCCTTGCCAGGATAAATAAGCAAAGAGCAAACCCCCTCCCCCCTTAGGTGCTTACGTAATATTTGAATGGCCCCTTAAATGCACGGGTTTTTTTTATGATGCATCCCTTTGCATATGATGCACACTAGGGTGTATCGAATAAAGCTTTTTTTTGGATTTTGATGATGCGTTAGTGCGGAAAAGTGGTGGCAGGAGTACCTGTGATTTATTTTCAGAATTTTCGGATAATATTTTGAAGTGCCGCATTGGACCTGATGAAGGTTCCCCATGTTATCCTATGGAGTGCGCAAGCCAAAAAGGTCGAAAATTGGTTTTTCGCCCCTTACTATCTGTCCCCTTAGACTTAGACAACTTTTCCACACTAACGCATCATAAAAATTAAAAAAAAAAGTTTTATTCGATACACCCTAGTGAACACTAAAGGGTTAAATTATTGCAATCTATTTTTAATGCTTCAACAAATTTATTCCTTGTTTTATTTTTGAACTAGCGGTACCCGCCGTGCGTTGCTACGTCTTAAAATAATTATGAAAACAAATTAACATTTACTGTTAGTATGTTATGCATTAAAACAAAATTTTTGACATACACTCAGTGTTCTTTTTACGTCGAGCTCGGGATTGTGCAGGTGTGTCAGAAGCCCATTGAGATGCCATACACTCAGTGTTAATTTTACGTCGAGCTCGGAATAGACAATATGCATGATTTTCAAATTCATTTTTAAAAGAAAGAGCATGAAAAATTACGTTGAAAAATGCTAATTAAACTGCAATTCGATCAAATAAATTCGATTTAAAACGCATTTAAAGTTGCTCTGACGTCACTATCAACAAAAACTTCAGTGCTTGACGATTCTGACTTGTGACGTCATACTTCAAGTTGTTTGCATTTATGTTGGGGTTTTTTGGTAGCCTGTAGTTTCTTATTTCGGTAGCTATGGACGGCCCTAAACAAGTAAAAAAGTACTATAAAGGATGTTTAGTACCTATGTGCAAAAATACAAGTGTTAGAACACCGGATGAATTGTTTTTCTCAGTACCAAAAAATGAAAGAATTCGTCATAAATAGTGTAACTTTATGCTTAGAGACACAAAGAAACAAACAAAAACGTGATGCCAGCTGCATAAAAAGTAATAATTCATAGCAAAAGAAAACTAGAATTTTTGTGATACTAGTACATTAACATTGCTATAAATGGAATGCTTGATTATCATCAGTTTAAATTAATAAACGAAAGAATTTAAAGAAGTCAAATAAATTATTTACTGTTGCAACAGTTCAAAAATTCAAAGATTTTTGGGTTTTTAAATGTGTTTTACATTTTTATTTTACTAGTGATATTTTAAATATTTTATACTGACTATAATTAAACTTAATATTGTGAGAAAAAACCTACGAGACATTCATTATTTATTTACAAAATTTCCAAAGTTAGTCCAAATGATAAGAAACTGAATGAAAATACAAGAAATCTGTACAAAAGGAATAAAATTTTAATTCTAAAAAGAACATTTTTGAGTTTCAAGATCAGTGTTATCCAGTCTTAAACAGATGCATAACGGGAGAGTTCAAAAAAGTAAGTTTTTATGCTCCATGTGCTGAAAACAGTATTGCCTGAAACAAATCTCTTGAAGTATGACGTCACACAAGGTTACGCCCCGTTTTGAGTCAGGTGACTTAAGGGCTCTTTTTAAACACTTTTTGCGCTTAAATTAAAACTTTTTGTGATTTTTAAAGTTGATTTTTGGGTTTTTCATGATCGAATTAGTAAATTGGGTAAGTTTTAAGATGTTTCGTGACATAGTGCATATTGTCTATTGTTCAGGTGTATCAGGAGCGCCGATTTTGTCGACGCCGATTTTGGGACTGCTCTGGTGTCTCAGCAGCTCTGTGAGCTGCCTCAAGCTCCGCCTGTTCAAGTCTTCACAGTTCGGCTTGTGGAAACGTCTCGTTAGGTCTAGCTACTTTCATAGCTCGAGCTTTATTAGAGCTTTGGGAAATATTAACTTAGGCTTTAGCGGCATAATTCTTAGCAGGTACTCTTTTCCTATACACTTCCAAAAAACAAAATTTTGCTTCAAAACTAAATCACATCGTCCCGCGCAAAAACAAAATCACCTTTAAATATTGAAATCAATAATTATGATGCCAAAAGAGTGCAAAAACTCTCGAAAACAAAGTGACTCTTTGTTTTTGGCTTGGTATTAATACTAAAAATTAAATAAAACACAAAATAAGTAGATTTTGTTCCAATATAGTATTTTTAATTTATATAATTATTTTTTATTTATTTATGCTTCGAAATTGGTTTTCTATCCATTTTTTTGCTTTAATTTCAAAATTTCATAGAAAAGATATTAATAAAATTGCCTAGTAACTAACAACACGGGTACTAAAGTTTCCTATTATTGGCTTGCATGTCTGGTAAAACAGGTTTTCAAACACGGAAAAATAAGTGAAAAAAGAAGGAAAAATTGGAAAAAAAAGAATGAAGGACCGATTTTCTCTTTTTTAATTATAGCCTATGTGTTATTCTGATGTATAACCTACATTATTGTAAAATTTCATTAAAATCCATTCAGTAGTTTTTGCGTGAAAGAGTAACAAACATACAGACAAACATTCACAATTATAATAGTAGTAGGATAAATAAATGTGCATGAATACAAAAATAAGTTATTGTTTTTGTAATGCCATTCCCTATGTATTAAAAAAAGGCTCAAATGTCAAAGTTTGATAGAATTTAAAAAATTATGTGTAAACAAAAACTGTCAATAGAATAAAACAAATAATCAGTTTAATATATAGCCTCTTGTGTAAACCCTTTTATAACATCTTAGACATAATTTCGAATTTTAGCATTATTGGTAGATTCAGAAATGTCAGTCACCCAGTAATACCGTTTTTGTACTTTTATAAGTTCATACAGGGTAAATAGAAAAGTCCCTTTACCCTGAAATAAATTGGTAACAGAGCAAGCTACAGCTATGCAACTAAGGACTAAGGTAACGGTATAGTAAAGTGAAGTGGCCATGCCCTATCCCAGGGGTCGGCAACCTTTTGAAACGGAAGATCCAAAAGTTACAATTTAAAAAATTTCCCAGTTTTTAAAAGATCCACTATATTGTTTTGCTTCAATGTTATAGTACAGTGGTTCCCAACCTTTTGTGGCCCATCGCCCCCTTTCTAGAGGTTGACTAACACCCTTTTGCCCCCTTTTTATTCTCATTGTATATCTAATTTTAATTTGAAGTAAAGGGTTAATAGTAAAGCAATTTTAGATTCGGTTCGGGGGTCCTCCTCCAGAAAATTTTTGGAAATAAGACTCCAAAAACAGGTTTTTAACTAGTTATGGTACACCTCTTCCGAAATTCGGCCATATATTTTTAGATAGGATTTTGATAAACTAAATTTAAAAAAGTTTTGAAAAATTAAGTTCCAAGTAAAAAAGGGGGGTTTGAGGGTCCTCCCAAAGAAAATTTTTGGAAATTTGACCCTAAGAAACAGGGTTTAAATTGTTTTGGTACATTAAGTCTGAATAAAGTCAGTCAGTACAGTACTATTTTATTTCCCCCCTTTGAATACTCATCGCCCCCCAATCGCCCCCAACTTTTTTATCGCCCCTTTGATAACCCAAATCACCCACCAGGGGGCGATCTCCCCCAGGTTGAAAACCACAGTTATAGTATATGCTTATTATATTTGACTTTAGTTGGGGAGCATTTTTTACACATTTTTTCTGAGGTACCTCCTTTCGGGTTCGGGTACTTTTTTACAACAAGTTTTAGATGACTTGACATACACATTGTAAATTAATTTTAGTGAATTAATTTCAGAATTTTGTAAACAAAGTAAATTTCTAGAAAAATTGGAGGATCTGGGGGTCCTCCCCCAGAAAAATTTTGGAAATTTCTTCTTCTCAATAGCTTTATAGCTCATTTTTAGGCCTTTTTGGATTGCACCCAAAGAGCACCTCTCATTTTTAAGTAAAATAAACAGCAAACTTAAGAGAGGAGGTGGGGATACCTCTTCAGAAAAATTTTGGAAATTTTCCCCTAAAAGAATTTTTTTAATTCTTTTTTTAGAACTTCTATTATGACCAAATTAGGATCACTCCTTATAAATCAAAGAGTTTTCAAGGGAAAACAGCACATATTCCAAAATTTTGAGGAGTGTTTGGGAGTTCTCCTCCTAAATTTTGGAATTTTTACCCTTAAAAGTAGAGTTTTGACTCATCTTGAGAACTTTGGGTTACACCGCTCCTTGTGAGTATCATTGATTTGATTAGGTACTTCAAAATATGTTACTGATTTTTTAAGGGTTTGATAATAATAAATTAATAATTTTTTCGTATGGCACTGAAAACCATTAGAGATTTGCTAAAATAGTCAATTACTAAGTTGTAGAGCAGCATCGATTTAGTAGGAAAATACACCTTAAGAAAAAAAAATTTCTTGAATAGAACCCCTAAAACGCACGCTCAATTAGGTTGAATTTACACAGATTTTACGTCTTAAAACGCTCCTTACAAGGCAAAAATGAGAAATTTTCAATTTAATGAGCTAAGAATACTTTTAGTCATTTACTTAAGTCATTAAATTGAAAATTTCTCATTTTCGCCTTGTGAGGGGAACCTTATTCACCTTATTCTAGTCTAGAACCTTATTCCTTATTCTAGTCACTATATTTTAGTCAATAGAAGTTAGTAACTTATGAATAACTAGGACGTGCAGATCCCAATAGTGTACATTTGTTAGCAAAAATAAGGAAATGGACCAGTGGTCACTCAGCATAAGGTCAACTAACCAGGACAGGGTTCTAGTATGATGTCCAAAAGTAAAGACAGGGTACGGGGGGGTAAAGCCTCCCACGGGCCGAAAACACGCACCGCGATTTTTAATTGATGATCATCAAAAGTTGATCACGTGGCTGGTTTGTCATATTTCGACAGATTGAAAGAGTCTATCAAGAGTTTAAAAATACGGTAAGTTTGTTTTTCAAAGAAATTTGGATACATACAAGGGAAGCACAGCTCACACTAAATATGTCAAGTTTACGTAGCTGCAACTAGAAGTAAACTAAATTTGGCTGCATATGACAAAAATTGGACAAATTTTGAACGTCTGTGTTGCTTGGGTTAAGGGGAGGGAACAATTTCTAGCATTATGATTAATAGCAGATAATCATAAATTAAAAAAGGATTATAACAAAGATTTAATTTTGATCTAGATTTGTGGGTGCGTTCCTCACGATTACTATTGATTCATGTGCCATAAAACAATAATAAAAAAAATCCTCACGATTACACGATTTACGAACTATCATGTGCGTTTTTAAAGGTCCCTTCCCTATCAAAAAGAATATTTGAAAGAAAAAATGGAATGGTTTTTAATAGAGGTGTTTCAGGTAGAAAAGTATCTTTATCTTAAAAAGCTAACTGAGAAGAGAATGTTCATCCTTTCCCCCAAGCAGTTCAGACGGCGCAAGTTCAGACTTGCGTATGCGCCAAGTTTTTAGCGTTAAAGATGACTAATATGGTAACCCTAACTCATGTTAAATGAATTAGTTGGCTTCTAAATGTGCCGCTAAACAGCCAAATTTCGCCAAGCATACGCAACTCTGAACTTGCGCCACTCAGACGTTCAATATTTGTCCAATTTTTGTCATATATGGCCAGTTATTTTCACGACCGTTGAGAACACCCGTTTCTTGGAAAACAATAGCATGGGCAGTGCATGCACTGAGCATGCGCCTGATCCTCCAAACCTGTTGCTAGGCGGTTGTTTGGGCGGTTGCTAGGTGCGGTGTCACGTGATGTGAAAAGCTCTATTTGCCAAGTCCGCAGAGAGCTAAACGTCAAACAAGAGTCGGTACTCACGTATTAACGCAACCAGGCCAAAATTCGCATAAATCGCCAAATTTGGCGACTTTACTTACGGCAACCCGACGTGGCCAAAATTCGCATAAATCGCCAAATTTGGCGCTCCAAGTAACGGCAACCCTACGTGTTACACGTGGCTCTTCGTAAAGAAAATATTATGCTTACTGATTAGATTGAAAGTCATGGGTATTTGGGATCTGCCTGCTACTGATAAAGATGCAGTGTTTTATGAGGATAGTAATTTATTTTATTTTATAATGTACTTAACATGCGTTATATAGTCTGGTAATTCAAAACAATGAAGTGTTTAAAATGAAGTGAATTAATGTAATAACGTTCATGTTTGGTATCGTCGGTATCGTAATGTTTGCGTGGCGTAAGCGAATTGTTCGTAAAGGTACAAGGATATTTTAAAGGGTAAATACATTTTAATTTATATTGTGCTGTAAAATTATCCTGTTTTATACAATTGTATCATTGCTTAATTTATCTCATAACCTATAAGATGCCGGTAGTGTATTTTGGATATCCTTTTATTATAGTATTACCTAGTAGCATAGCTCATACCAAATATGTAAAGTTTACGTAACTGCAACTAGAAGTAAACAAAATTTCGCCCTATATGACTAAAATTCGACGAATCTTAAAAATTTGTGCTGCTTGGAATTAGTCGTAGAATTCGGTCAATTGAGTAAATAATACTTTGAAATTATGTTATAACAACCTTAATTTCTTCCCTATTTAAGTTTTAATTAGTTTTGTCTACGTTTTTAACTTTCCGCAGCTTTAAATTTGGCGCGTTTCGCTCTTGGCGACAGAAAAAAACTTGGCGCCAAAAACGCGCCAAGGCGCCAAGTTGGCCAAATTTCGCCAAGTTGGAGCCGACCTGGTTGCGGTAATACGTAAGTACCCAAGAGTCTCCTTCTCAAGCTCCTATATCTCGTTTACTTTTAAAAGCGAAGAATGCAAGTATCGTCAACAAAAAATGTTTACAAATTTCAACTAAAAAGTTATTTTAAAATGGATTAATTTCTTTTCGCTTGTCCGGGGCGTCACTTGAGCTCTCTATACAAGCCCCACTAACTGACTAGTCTGTATACTATTGTCTGAGGACGAAAAGCGAAAAAGGCAAACGGATATCAGAGGCTATTCTAGAGCAAGCACATGTCTCCTAAACCCACCGATTCCAATGCTACGATATTGTTTTGGGCAGTGTATGGCTGTTGCTAGCCAACCGTCGTACGACGGACGGCAAGTCCCACGGCCATGGCGACCGACGTATTGTTTCGTACTGTATTTCACAATCCCTGCAAGATTTTTATACTTTATTAGCAATGCGCATCCATGTGGACCTGATTCTTGCTGTTTCTATAAAATATTTTAGCGAAATAATTTTATTTTCAATAAATTAATAATTTAAATTATTTTTTAAAAAAATTAGACTAAGTAAAACATTTAAAAAACCACAATGAATTTAATTAAATAAGGAATGACTGTTAAACAAGAGCAATTAATTCTTGCAATTTTTAATGGAATTTATAAAAATTTAAATTAAATTTACTGAAAAATAATAACCGGGCTCGAACCCACGACCTTCCGCACGCCAGGCAGACGCGCTACCTTTCTCCCATCGGGGCCACGCTTACCACAATCCTAAATACTTTAAAACCACGCCTTTAACCCGAGCATGCGCACAACGGTTACCCGACGGTCGGGAAGTCACACCCGGCAGGGCTTATTGAACCGGAATTTACTGTTCAACAACATCTCACAACACTGAGCCGGAAAATGCGCAGTATGACACTGCGCAGTTAATGATGAAATGGAGGAAATAAACCAAACAGGCGGGTTGAGGGAGTTTAAAGCAGTCGCCCGCCGGATAAATAACAAAAATACTTAATTAAAAAAACTTAAATTCGTAATTTTAAAATAATATTTTCTAACAATGATTCAAATATCTTTATGTTCTTTTTAATCAATTTTTAAATTGATGTTTTATAATAAGTATTATAGTATTGGATCTTTGACCTTTTTGGGGGTCTTTTTACTGAGCTTTATTTCTCCTAAAACGATAAGTTCATTCCTTCCCTTATGTTAACAATAGATTTCCATAGAATAGAGATAAACTACTTTTTTAAAAACTAGTTAACTAGTTTTGAAAATTTTCTGAAAGGTGCGGTCTATCCATAGAGTACTACTCTATGGGTCTATGCACTCGCGTTGAAGGACTATTTTCAAGAGTCAAATTCTCGAAATTTTCTGATGGAGGAGTTGTTTAATAGCCGGAGATTTAGGTTAATTAATATTTTAAAAACAATGAAAACTTTAAATGGTCCATGATCATTTCGGCCTTGACCAGGGCCGTGCTGCTTGGCGCAAGTTATCCGCGGTTTGATGCAAGTCCTAGAAATGCCGTCCATTATGTAATTTTACTAAATAAGCAATTTTATTCTTAAAACTCCATACCCAGGGCCGGACTGGGAAGAAATTTCGGCCCGGGCATTTTAAGTCTGAATCGGCCCACCCCACCGCATAATTTTTATGGAAAATATAACTTCATATAGAATTGAAAATTTCGGGGGGGGGGGAATCGTGGTACCTCCACCAAGAAATTCTTTTGAAAATTGACCCCTAAGAAATAGTCTAAAATCAACCTTGAAGTCCTTAATTGGATACGTAATAAACTCAAAATAGACTTTTAATTCTTTGTTGGTAAATTCAGTGGGTAAAAAGAATTTCCAACTTGACGAACTTAATATTAAAAGAATTTGTGAATGATGTAGCTGAAAATAGAAAGGGGGGTCTGGGGGTCCTCCCCCAGAAAAACTTTGTAAATTTTACTCTTAAAAGTACTGTTTTAACTCATTTGGGACCCTTTTGGGTGACATCCGAAAAGGTTCGCTCCTTTTATGCCGTAGAATTTTTAAAGATGAAACCAGGAAAATTCGTTCATAAAAATATTTTAAATAATAAAATATGATTTTGAATTCAGTAATTTATGCCATCATTAATGAATTTAATTGCTGGTAAATTAATGGTTTGGTGGCCGCACAAAAAGAATTTGTGGGCCGCTAGTTGGAAAATCCTGCGGAGTGCGGATTCATTTTTAAAGGATCTTTTTCATTCATACCACTGTAAAATATTTTGGTTGTAGGCGGCCCACAAACGGCCCTCGATGAGTAGCGGCCCACCGGGCATTTGCCCAAATGCCCGCATGGCCAGTCCGAGCCTGTCCATACCCATATGCAATTAAATAGGTTCAATGTTATTTTTTTATACTTTTGTTATATTCGAATACGCATCATAACCAAATGAATTTGCTAAAGTGTGAAAAATAGATTTCGCGCGAGCGCGATGTACAAAAAGAGGTAGGACATAGAATATGTTTGATTATATACACCCGAAACAAAATCCAATTTCAAACAAAAAAAATAAAAATTGTTGAAAAAATCATATAATTTAAATTATTTACATTTTGATTAACTTAATGTAAAAAATAGTTTATAATAATAGAGTTATAAGAACAAAAAGGTATCTGGTGGGTCATCCTCAAAAAAGGTTTTAGATAAATTTGTCCCTAAAACACACAGGATTTTAACTTGGTTTTGATACACTTCGTCCGAATTTCAGACTATATTCTTAGGTAGGGTTTCAATACTGACGAACTTATTTTTAAAAAGTACTTAATAATAAAGTACCAAGTACTAAAGGGGGTTCGGGGTTCTCCCCCAGAAAATTTTTGGAGATTTGATCCGAAAAACATGGTTTTAACTTTAACAGTGTTTTTTACACCAAGTCCAAATTTCAGGAGGGGACAGGGCTCACCCTCCCTTATATACGCCCCTGAATTACTCAAAGTCTCTGAGGTGAGGGTCTGGAAAGTTCAAGGAAAAAGTTAAGCATTGAATTCAAAATTTCGAGGGCGCTGGGGGTTCTCCCCCAGAAATTTTTTGAAATTAACCTCTTAAAACTTCTGTTTCATCTAATTTAGAAACTCTTCTAAATTCTAAAAGTAACTTGAGGAATTCCTCAGGGTAACTCGCGGACCCTCTGGGAAGGCACTGCGGATCCCCAGGTGTCCGCGGACCACAGTTTCAGAACCGCTGGTATATAGTATGCATTGCAAAATGTATAATTTTTTTACGATATAAGAAGTTTTAATAGAAGTTGACACAAATATAAATTTTAAAAATTTTGAGTTGAATGTTGATTCAACAAATTTGCACAACTTTCCAATAGTTCCACTTATGCTCCAGTGTAATATATAAAACAATATAAAATTTTTAGTGGTTAAGGCAGTTTTCTTGTTGTGTTTCTTGAGGATTCTCGTGGATACAAGACTCCACTGGTCCTATGAGAACATTTTATTAATTTCGTTTAAGTAAAAGTAAGGTTTTTTTTGGATGAACACAATATGAATTTTGCAACTTGTGAACATATGTTATGGCCAAAATGATGAACCCAGGCATTATTAATACCCGAAGTTGAGGCGGGCAATGGGAAAGATTCAATGGCATTTATCAATCACTTTGCCCCAAATACGTGGGTATTATTAATAATACCCAGATTTATCACACACAATTGCCCGCAACATGTTTATATGTGTCTTTACTTCAGGTACAGTGGGTTCCAAGAAAAAAAATAGGCTCTTTAAAAAAGGCGATTCTTAAAAAAATTTTTTAATTGAAAAACTTTCTTAATCAACCCGAAATTTTGCTTATCAGCTTAACTTTTCGTGGAGAACTGGATAAAATTGTTAAAAAAAATTTTTTAAATCATGCAAGTCCCTCATAGTCTCCATGGAAAAAGTTAAAGGCCTTTTATAACTAGAAAGATATTTTTCTTAAATTACAAAAGGGAATGTTTTAACTATTGATATTGAATAATTTTACTGAAGAAGTTAATTAAATTCCTGATATAATTCAGATTCCTAGGGATCTATCTAAATGAGCATATTATAAGTAATTTTTGGGATAATTTTTTTCTACTTATAATGGGAATCAAAACTATAATTGCTCGAGAACTGGATGAATTTACAACATTTCACCCAATTAAATAAGGTGTACAGAATGTTTTAAAATTTTGAAGAAGGAATTAATAACTTCACCTGTGCAAGGCCGGGCATATCAGGTAGTGCAGTATAAAGTTGTAAATATGAGGGGTATTGAAAAACCAGGTTTTAATAGGTTTTTGACAACTTTGTCAATTAAAAGTATTAATTTATCACTATAATTTTAGAACAAAAAATTTTGAACAATTTTTGAAATTTTATGAGGGGGCATGGCCCCTTTCTCTTGACCTGCCCATTCCGTTTAAGAATATTTATTAATGGAAAAACTAAATATAGCACATTTATAAATACTTATTAAGGTAATATCTTAATGAGTATAATCAATCATTTTTTGTTAACAGATAAAATAGTACATTTGAACTTAAAATTAGTTACAAGTTACAAAAAATTGTGACTTGTCATTAATAAGAAAATACTCATTCTTACAAAATCAAATTATTTATTTAATAACATAATCAATATACAGTTTAAAAATTTTTGTAGAATGAAGTAGAAAGCTGACAGTCCTCAATTACAAAAGAAAAACTCTCTAACGCCGTAATCAGACCAGAAAAACTTGCATTTATAAAACTGTTAATGTGTTAAGAAACCCGTTTTTATGAATCATCAATAGAAGATATCTAGTTGGTGCAATAGTAAAACGAGTTATCAAATCATTAGAACTTATAAATAGTAAATAACATTTAGTCTAAAAATATAATTTCAGAAATTTCACTACAGGGCTGAAAATGTGTATGTATTTAGAACTCAATTTCGATATTTGAGTATTCCTATATCCCCGTGAGAAATAAATTAAACATCTTCTTACTTTAGATATGAACTAATTTAGAAATCCCATTTTTACCTATAAATAATCAAAACCTTAAACATGTCTTGCCCTTTTATTTTTTTAAAACGTTCTAGTGGTGGTTCTAGTGTTAATAAATACTGAACTAAATAATCTCATGCCTGTTACAAAGATGCACATTTGCGGCAGAACCAAAAAGTAGTCCTTGGTTTTTTAATTATCCCAGCACAAGTGTAGTGGATCCAGCTTATGTAACAATTGCACAATATAGTTGGACTGTCCCCACATACCAACTTACAAACGTTGCAACACCAAATAACAGTTTCTTTTTTTACTTTTACTACTTCTTGAACTAGTTTCCAAGCATCCTCGGTAAAAAACTGCCGTACTTCATCTAGATTTACACAGTCATCTAAACAGGCATCTGGAATATTGGAAGGAATAACTTCAATTAAATTTTCCTCAATTTTAGACTGCTTTTTAACAAACTCCTTGGCCTTTTCCTTTGACACAAACCATCCAATTATCCTTTCTTGCCTTTGTGCTATAGGCAGGTTTATAAAGGGGATGGGCCTATCATGTTTTCGTTTTTTAAGCCCTATAACAGTAGATCCATAACCTAAAAAATTTGAGACAGTTAAGCCAATTTAAAAATATTTTTAAAGACAAACATGTTTGAACATAAAACACAATTTGGAATTGAACACTGGTGGTTTATATACCTCTAGCACGGCCCCTCCTTTTAACTCCTTTTGGAATTATGATTTGTTCTCTGTTATCTGGTGCTAAAAGATGTGTGCAAAATATTAAAGTCAAACTATGATGTATAAACAGGATAAAAGAATATTTTTTAGAATCAAAGAATATAATTTCAAAGCAGTGATATATGAAGCAGTCTTAGGATAACAAAGACAATGTTTTCATACAAATAAGGCATTTCAAAGTTGTGAATGCCCTTTTAATTTTTAACCCCTTGACAGTTTTCTCACATAAGAATAAAGCTGATAAATTATGTATTTATTTGGATTTTACCTGATTCGACTACAGGATTGACGCCTGAATTATGTGCATCTTCAGTAGACAGTATTGTTGCCACATCAGGTTCATTAGCATCTAAGGTGTATACAAAACCATTTAGGTATGACCTAAGTATGGGCTTTATAACGAAGAAATATATAAACAGGGAAACCCAGATTTAACGTTATTTTTCTTTGGTCCACTGAAAGACGTTAATTCGGGGTTTCACTGTATAAGCAAATAAACAATAGGGACTCCTCAGTGGTAGCCAGAGGACAACTTAAGGAGTGTCTCGTCCTTACAGCATGTTAGTCAGCAAGAAAGCCATGTTGCGAATGCCAGACACCCAAACTCACTCTTGAATACATGTCTCTTCATCAGGGGGCTTGGACATGGAGCGAGTATGGACATGGAGTGGTGTTTCTGAATGTAATCTACCTCAATTGATAGAAAACATCAAGCCCCGACACCCAAGTGATCAAATTCAAGATTTAAAATATGACTTTGAGGTAACAGTAAAAAAATATATGTATTACAAAAGTTAAATAATAATTTGAGTTCATTTAAAAAGAAAAATTTAATCAGTTTACCAAGCAGATTTTCATTCAATATATTTGTAATGAATGGTTCTTCAATTATCTGAGATAATTTTTCTGTTTCAGTACCTAAAAAACAAAGGCAAATTATAAATATGGATTAAATTAAGTTTTTATGAATAATAATATAAATATTACTTACTTATTACATGTTGCTGTGCCATAGCTCCAGTGAGAATGGGGAAATTTCTGTTGTAATCATGATCGGAATGACCATTTACAGAGGGAACAACTGAATCCAAATCATCTTGGCAAACAACAGTTACCTTTTTCCCTTGTTCCCACATGCTGAAATGAATAAACACACAAAAAACCATACATAAAACATTTTGTTACATACCATAACTCTTTCATTACATTTGTCTAAGGTCTTAATAATTAAAAAATACATTTAATATCATTTAAATTTTAAATGTTTTCTGTGGCATTAAGACAACCATATTTACCCATTATTCAGTCAAAATTAAATTCAAAAATCTACCTAAAAAATTCAGTACAGTTTACTGCATTTGTAGATTATGATATCCCAAGTATTAATTTATTGAGTAGACAAAAATATTATACCTCATCAAATGATTTTTCCGTTTCTTTGAACTTTGCCGCAACATTAGACAGATCTCTCAAGGTTACAAGCTTGCCTGTTTGTTCTTTAATATCCTGCTGAAGCAGTTTTTTGTTGACCTAACAGTAAAAGACAAGCTTGAAAAATAATCACTTTTATATAGAATATGTTTGATTATATACACCCGAAACAAAATCCAATTTCAAATAAAAATTGTTGAAAAAATCATATAATTTAAATGATTGAAATTCACATACTTGAAGATTCAGAAGTTTATTCACACTCTTCTTTTCTTCGTCATCTAGTCTACGATGCTTTGGCAAAGTTTTATTTAAATCTTCTGAAACCAAATGATTGTGTTCCATATTAATTGCAGTGACAACCAAAAAATTCTGGTCCGCTGAGAGGAGAACCTTAATAAAGGCAGGACAATCTTGCCTAAATGTCCTACAAAACATGAAAGGAAAGTTATCAACATCAGGGTAAATCCAAACAAATTGGGCCTCTACTTTGAACAGTTTTGCATACCTAGCTTTTTAAGAAATAATTTTTTCATTGTGTATACTCTGCTTAATTGAACGAATATTGAACCATATAACTTACGAAATATTAATCTTCTTCCTTTAAGATATGGTTTTTTACATGGTATCACACTTTATTTGCAAAAAAAATATTTGTGAATTAAAAGAAAACATTTTCTCCAACTATTCCTAAATTAAAAAACACTTTTTCGAAAGCATTTATTAAGATAATCATCTTTTAAATGTTCACTTTTTAATTGACGACATGTACTTTTAAATTTCTACATGAAGCAATAGTAAACAATTCTAGCAACTAGCTTTTCAAAATATTGTAATGTCTTGGTTTCATTTCAGAACAAATGTATTTTATTTATTTTCCTTTTTAACTCCGCTTTTAACTTTTTTTCCGGTTTTTTGGCTTTTTCTAGAAATCAACATTGCCGACATGAGGTCCCTTTTCGCTTTCCGCCTCACATATATACTACATATTATTTTTGGCACAGCATAAGAGTATTCCAGCGATATGGTCGCCAAATTGGCACTCTTATGGCCAATCGGTAATTCACCCTTGGTGATTGGAAATTGGTTCGCCAAATGGAAGACACTTATGCAAGCTGTGCCTTATTTTTTCTTTCTCTTCTGTGTTCTTTCTTCAGTTATTTTTTAAATTATAGTGTTTTCTTCTGCCTGAATGGCTTTTTCCACTAGGCAGATAATATATGAGGCCCCTAGTTTCAAAACCGGACATTTGCATTTCGACACAGCTTCGGTAAGAGTCGACGCGGTCGCCAAATGGAATATTACGGTATCATGCTATATCACGGCTGGTCGCCCGTTCCGGCCGCCATGTTTTACACCGACTCAAATGATAACACTTAAGTGCGTTACGATACATAATTTTGTTCTTATTTTTAAATTAAACAGTTACCGGGGATTGAAATATGCATCTCCCGCATGCAGAGCGTGCACCATACCGCAGATCCAGCGGGATATACTGAAATCGTAAAAACTTGTTATAACATCCTTTTACTTTGGTTAATCTTTATTTGAGTCGTGGTAAAACATGGTGACCGGAAAGGAGACCGGCCGTGATACAGCGGCAACTAGTCTTCCATTTGGCGACCGATTCGCGGTCATCAAATGGTCGATTCTTTTATCAAAGCTGTGTCAAAATGCAAATGTCCGGTTTTGAAACTAGGGGCCTCATGTAATTCTTCTTATCGTTTTTTAATGTATTTATTAGTGCTTTAATGAAATTTATTATTTTCATAGTGAGTAGAACACTATGATGATAGAACAAAGTGAGAACAGATGTTCCGTTAAATCAAATATTTTTACACAGGGGTGAAGGGGTTTTTATTTTGGCATGCTTATAAGTCAAATATTATTCTACTATACGATAGTTTATCAGTATGAAATCATTTGTTTTTATATTCTAATATTAGAATGACCAACCAATATGATACACTGTCAAATTATGTTTCAACTAGAACTTTTTTTCGTATTAAGTCGAAACCAGTTTTAGTAATAGTTTTCAAACTAAAAAATAAATAACTTACGAAGAAGGTCTCGTGCATCTTTCTCAAAATTTGATATCGCCTCCGCTAATAAATCATAGCTCTCAAAACACATCGTGGTCTGTGTTTTGCTAGCAAGCACCGACCGCGGGGAATTTCAATTTACGACAAAGCTGCGCAATGTCATACTGCGCATTTTCCGGCTCAGTGATGTGAGATGTTGTTGAACAGTAAATTCCGGCGCAATATACACTGCCATTGTTTGGCAGATTTGATATGCGTTTAAGGTTAAATGGTTGCTATGGGTAACTTCGTTTTACGTGGTTATATTAATACATATTTTCACTGAATATTTGCTTAACCACTCCTACAAGCGACCCTAGTTGGTTAGCATGTCTCAATATGACTCCTAAATATTTCAACCTTTAGCTTTTACTAGGGGAGCATTAATATTCACTTTTGAACATAGCTGTTTTTGTTAGTTTCTTTTAAATGTTTGCTTGGAAAGTCATTTTGCATTTCTTTTTCAAGCTTGTGTTATTATATCGATGGATATTTTAAGGTAGAGTATAGTTTTAACTCATTTAATCATGTTTTGCTATTTCCGGGCGAATTGAAAAACTGATAAGGTAAATTAAAAGATATTATTTAAACTTTGTATTCAGTTAAAATATTTTAGGGTATATACCTTTAATCTTTTAAATAGTTAGGAATATCCTCCCTCACAAATTTTTGTAAATTTGACTCTTTAAAGTAGTGAAATATTAAATTTCAGGGGACAAGGGTAGGAATTAACAGGTTCAATTAATTTCAATGGAAACGCTGACCAGTTATTTTGGATAAGGACTAGTAAGATTAGTAAAGCACCCAAGACCAGTGGGATTTTCCCCCAATTTCTAATAAACATTTGTTTTGTCAGCAGAAGCCATGGCTGAGAACCGAATGGAACTGTTCATTGAAACGCTGACTGGCACAGCTTTTGAACTCAGCTGCTCCCCTTTTGAAACCATTGTCTCCATAAAGGCCAAGATACAGTATTCAGAAGGTGACACTTTCTCTATTCATTATAAAACTTCAATTGCTTTTCAAAACGGTACTTTTTACTTCAAAATTAATTCTTCATTTTACAGGCATGAGATTATTTCGATTTTTGTCCGATTTTTCTGAGAATTTTTAGATTTTTCCCTCAATCCTCCCATTGCAAAAAATTCCCTAAAACTTTAAATTTTAGGATCAAATTTCCCAAAATTTTCTTGGGGAGTACCCCCAAACCCCCCCTTTTATGGTCTACTACTATTCGGCGCGGCTGTTTCGGCGCCAGAAATAAAATGAAAGTAAATAGAACTCTTTCATAATCCTTCTAAAAATTAAAAGAAAAAAATTTTGTCTCGCGCCGAAACAGGCTGGCGCCCAAACGGCCGCGCCGAATCGTCCCATTCCGCCCCAATTAGTACTTTGAACTCTATATTTCAAATCTATATTATGTTAAGGTCATAACTTGCAAATTCTACCTAAAAATAAATTTAAAATCAATATTGAAAATGTCATTCACGCAGTTTTTCCGACTTTTTGCTTTTTTGTCAACCTCACCCCTGATTTTATTTATTTAAAATGGAGAGGGATAAATTGCTGTTAGAAAATTTGCTATGAAACTGAAGAATAATTAAATGCTGCTTTCATCGATTTTTTATGCCTCCCATTGAAAATATGGAGTTATTAAAAGGATGTTACAATTTTTCACAAAGAAAATAAAGTTTTAAATTCTTGATTGGTCCCCGATTTGTATGTACACACTTCTGAATCGAAATTGACCTTGAAATTGATAAAAATTGAAAATTCCAGGCATACCTGTCTCCCAGCAGCACTTGATTTGGAAATCTCAAGAGCTGAGCGACGACTTGTGCCTCCGAGACTACAGCATAAACGATGGAGCAACCCTCAAGCTGGTGCTGGGCATGAAGGGAGGACCAATCAACACCAGGCAAGGTACTGTCCCAAATTGATAGATACAAGTTTGGAAACATTTGAATGATTCTCTCTTAAAAAAAGTTTCCATTTAAAAGTTTAAAGTTCTTATTCGCTGCAATTTTTTTCGTGCAAATACTTTTTTGAGTCACTAAATTGAAAATTAAGGGATATACATAAATAAAATAATCATCTTTGGAAAATTGAATCCGCTAGAGTCAATTACTTAAATTGATACTTTTGGGTACTGTCAGTACACGGAGTGCTAAAATATTCTCACAATACAAGAAAAACAGCTTTTTTATCGCAGTAATAAGTCTTAAAAAATAATACACTTAACTTTTGACTTTAACTACTTTTTTGCGGGAACAGAAATGACAATCATGTGAATCCGATCGAAATGGCAGCTAAACTTACAACTTCAGTTAAATCTATTCGCATTTCCCGCTAAAATACTCATCACAACCTTCACTGCTTATTTTTATCCTGGAAGAGGATAATTGAAAGAGTGTTCCTGCAAATTATCGTCAATATATTCGCAAGGATGGTTATTCTATGTAATTTTAAAGTTGGCGGTACTTGAAAGTACCGTCGGTAAATAAAGGGTTAAAGCGCTATAAAAAAAGCAGAAGAAGAAGGTCTACTTTCCTTACTTCTACTACTCACCCGGAGTGGAGGGAATCCAGCCAAACAGAAGGGAAACTTAAAATTCATTCTTTATTAATTTTGAGTAAAACTTGACAAAAAATTCCAAACAGACTAATAATTTTAAACTAACCTAAACTCCATAAAATCAAATCAATAAATTTAAAACCAACCTAACCTCCCAAAATTCAAATCAATAATATTATCATCTCACAATAAGGAAGTTGCATGTGTCAGATTTTCAAAAACAAACAAGTGTTCCATGTGGTTTTTTGTATGGTAAAATGAAATATCTAGTCAATTTTTCAAAAAAATGTACAGGTAATTAAATATTTTAATTTAAAAGTCGAGAAAAAACACGTGGCTGAAAACGTTTATTGTTTAAATCGTAGGATGACATCAACAATCATACCATCAACTCCATTGCTTTACAACAATGTTTATCGTAAGATGACGTCACATCCAAACTCTTGGCGTTTTCGCGGGCTTTTAAAAAGGGGATTTTTGTCAATTTTTTTGCCAATCAAAAAATTTCTCGATCGGCCTCAAATTTTGGGTAGTTGCTTATTTTTGCAAGAAGAATCGATTAAAAAAAATCATGCAACTTCCTCATTTCAGATCCTTTCAAACAATGTTGCCAAAAGCTATTCTTATAAATTTTATAGTTCACTAGTAGATCGTCAAGTTGCAACACATGTCATGACATATTTTTGATATATAAGTGTTTGATTCTTTTGAAAATATGCAAAATGCCCTTAAAATTTTTTAAAAAATTCTCAATTTTTTTATCATGGATGAGATTGCAGTTGCAACAACTTATTATACATCCAATCACAATGACCTATTGATGCAATACTCTCGTCATTGTCTCTCTCTAAAGCGTAGTGGTTTTTTGCTTCCCTTTTTATTCCTATTCCGTTTCATTATTTTCTTCCCGCCTGAGCTAGTTTTTTTTCAATTTTAAATACTTTTGGAACTAATTAATTTTGAATGCATTTTTTTCCAGATACCAAAAAGATAAAAGATTTTACAGATTTGGTCGAACGGAACAGGTAAACATTTTATTATTTGTCGTATCTGCTCCCCACTTTTGACGAGAGTTCTGGCCAGCTGTGTTTTAAAGTTTAAGCAGAAAAAATGCTATTTTAAGCATAACAAAACATAAAATGAATGGTTTCAACTCATTTGTTTACACTGGTGTCCAAAAATTATGAATGATTTTCTTTTGGAATAATGACCAAAAATTATTCCTTATCAATGAAATTTATTCCATAGAACAGGGGTCGGCAAGTAATTTTACTTGGAGTCCAAATAGTTTTGAAAATTTTCTTTGAGGTCTGGAAAAAAAATGGGGTACTAGTTAAATTTTTATCTTTAGATATACATATACACTGGTGTTCAGGCCCGTGCTGGGTACCTTCAGAGGGCGGTGGACAAAGGGTGTAAGGGCGCAACCACATTAAATTAATGATTATTAAACCTAAAAAGTTTTTTAAAGAATAACGGCATTTTAAAAATTACAAAGCAATACTGCTACTTTTGTTTTTTATTGTTATTTCAACATTTGATTTTTGTTTAAAAAAGAGTATTTTAGCTCATTTTGAGCCCTTCCCATGTGGATGATTTCACCAAAAACTCGTGTACCACTCCTTTTAAGTCAAAATACTCAAGAGAAACAGTACATGAATAAATAAGAAATTTAAAAGGGGGGTCTGGGGGTCCTCCCCCATAAAATTTTAGAATTTTTTCTCTTAAAATTAGTGTTTAGACTCATTTTGAGACCCTTTGAGTTACATCCGAAGGAAAAAAAATGGAAAGAAAATACAGCTTAAAAATATGTCAGAATTTCATGGATTTCTAAAAAAATCTCCCGGAATTTACATTTTCAAGGTAATTATTATTTTGACTAAGGGCAGGCCTTGGTCAAGAAGCCCTAGGTGCGTGGGCAGTCGTCAAAATTTGGGCGAAGCTTTTAAAATAGCTTGCTTGCATAAAAAAAGGGCGCCTTGCAAACACCCCCTGTCTTCCCCTAATTTTTTTCAATTAGGGTGCCCTAATGGAAAACTAATTCTTTTTGAAGTAAGAGGGTCTCCATTTGACAGTTTAAATGAAAGCGCCCAGCGCCCTAGCAATTTCAACGTGTTTAACTAACGGATTCGGTGCCTTGAATATAATCAACTTTACCTTGTTATTTCAGAGTTAATCTTCAAACAAAAGCGCCCTAAAAATAAAAATTCATAACGAAATTTGATGGTAAGGTAAAAATGGGGAGGCTTAAAAAACTTTTAGATGTCTTCGTGCTTCAGACTTGATGAACCAAGAATGAATTGTAAAACCACTATTGGTTAAGTTTGGTAAAAAAAGGAACCCATAAAAACATTGAGAAGTTTACGAGTAAATTACTGTAGAAAAGTCTCTTTAAAAGGGCGCCTGAGCAAAGGGCGCAGGGGGACACGTCCCCCTGTCCCCCCTGGCCAGCACGGGCCTGCTGGTGTTCAAAATTAAGAGAAATTGTAAATTTTTTTGATTTCTCCAGATCTACTGGATAGATTTTGATGAAATTTGGTATGAACATAGGTTGATATAATACCAAATAAATAATCATTCAAAAATTGTAATACACACGCATGCGCATAAGTAATAACCACCAGAGTTGAAAGGTATGAAATAGCGGTTCCAGAATAGAGCAAAATTGTGGGTTTATAAGGGGTATGACACCCTCCCACTATCATTCATGCGTTCTTGAGTGATTTTATAGCGTGAATAAGACAGATAATAAAATTTCCTGATCACTAAGCCTACTTTCTCAGAACCCCCGTTTTGGGGCTCTGAAGGATATGTGGAGGGGGGTAGCAAGATGCAATTGCCTTATATAGAGTCCCTCATACCTCCCCTAAAGGGGCGAAGTCTTTGAATCTGGCTGCCCATTCCATATGACGAATATCTTCCGTTTTAATGAAAATTTCTAACCTGATGAGCTCCATTAAGTGAAGGATTTCTACCGATTGAAAAGAAATTACGACCAACAGAACCCCCAAAAGGTGAACAAAAGTCTCCAAGATATCAACACATTACCTGAAACTGTCAGGGTTCCTCTTTTAAAGGCAGGGAGGGATCTGCAACTTGTCAAAAAATATGCAAAAAATTGTCTTTAATAAGGTAATATTCAAAGGGGGAATATTTTCCTCTCTGTAAGGTCTTAAATCAATTAAACCATTGATTCTCGATGCAATCTCATGTGGAAAGAACAAGAATGCTCTGTCAGTCCTTTAATGTAGGAGAAACTGACCATTTTGGAATCGGAGATTTAGTGCTCTTTGTAGGAATGTTGTCAAGTCTATGCCAAACCCCCTACATCAATCAAAGAGAGAAAATCATGGTTGAAGGTATTGTGTTGATATCTTGGAGACCTTTATTCACCTTTTGGGGGTTCTGTTGGTCGTAATTTCTTTTCAATCGATAGAAATCCTTCTCTTAATGGAGCTCATCAGGTTAGAAATTTTCATTAAAATGGAAGATATTCGTCATATGGAACGGGCAGCCAGATTCAAAGACTACGCCCCTTTAGGGGAGGTATGAGGGACTCTATATAAGGCAATTGCTTCTTGCTACCCCCCTCCACATACCCTTCAGAGCCCCAAAACGGCGTTTCTGAGAAAGTAGGCTTAATGAACAGGAAATTTTATTATCTGCCTTATTCAAGCTATTAAATCACTCAAGGAGGCTTGCATGATAGCGGGAAGGTGTCATACCCCTTATAAACCCAGTATATTGATCTATTCTGGAACCGCTATTTCATACCTTTTAACTCTGGCGGTTATTACTTCTGCGCATGCGTGTGTATTACAATTTTTGAATGATTATTTATTTGGTATTATATTAACCTAGGTTCATACCAAATTTCATCAAAATCTCCAGTAGATCTGAAGAAATCGAAAAAATGTGCCATTTCTCTTAATTTTGAACACCAGTGTATTATATAGGGATGTAATTTTAGTACACTACCAGCTTCATTAAATTGTTAAAGTTAATAATGTTAGTTGATTACCCATAAAAAGCTGATCAAAACTAATTTTTGTCCCCTTAAGATCCCCTTGTGGTACCATTCGGGGTATGGGGGCCTCCCCTAAAAAATTTGACTTGGAAAGTAGGGATTTAACTGATTTTTAGATACGTTTTGAGTCTAAGGGGACTTTTTTCAACACTTTAACCTTCACTTTTTGACCCAAAAAAGTGTCAAAATTTTGGGGATTTCCTAAAAATTATCACTGAAGATCCCCTTGTGGTACTAATGGGGGAATGGGGGTCCCCCCCAAAATTTTTTTTTGAAATTAGACCTGTAAAAGTAGTGTTTTTACTCATTTTGAGAGCCTCTTTGGGTTCCCAAGAGGGGGGTACTGTCCAAAGTGCCACCCTGATTTGTACTTAATTATTAGTATCTTGCTATTTGTAAAAATTCCTTTTCTAGTGCCGGTTCTGAAGGAAGACCTTTAACTGTTTTGGTCTTTCATGATGGGGACAGAGTTCACATGTATTATACATTAATCAAGAGAGGAGCAGTTTCACCAACCATAAGGTAAGAAACTTGCATAATTCAGAAGTGTAGTACATTGAAATCGCAACCGGGGGCGGTGCTTACATTTTGAACCAATCGGAAAACTATTTCTCAATCATTGCGGATCCGATATTTCAGAGAATATAAACCAGGGGTGCATCCAGTATTTTTTTTCCAGGGGCCGTTTTCGGGAATTTTGTGAAAAACGGAATTCAATTTTGTGAAAAAAATTTTTCATTCTAAAATAAGGTCCTATTTCTATAAATATATTATTTTTAAAAATAAAATTACACTTAGTGAGTGCATATAGCTTGATTAAAACCCGTTTTTGGGAACCGGAATTTTGTGAAGGGGCCGTTTTCGGCCCCAATTTCATTCTAGATGCACCCCTGTAAACAAATGTTTTTTTAATCTTTGTGAGATTAATTTTCTTATTTTAATTAGAATATAAAAGAATTGTTATAAGTGGTGAATGAAACGGTAATTCTTATTTTTTATTGGTTAATAAAGAGGCAAAAAGTAAAAAGCCTAATTAAAACCTGTCCCAAGAATTAAATTTTAGATTGCTTAAAGTTTGCTAGAAGAAAAATACAATCAGAAGTCTAAGCATTTTTTTACTGCCAATTGTTGATTTTATTTATTTAAATGTAGAGAAATATAGTTTTGAAATTAAGTTTATGAAATAGTTTTTAAAAGAGGAATAAATGTGAATGCAATAACGTTCAGAACCTCTATTAAAAACCCTGAATTATTTTTTTAAAAAAGCACTTTATAATGTAATATATTTTCCAAATTTTTAATGAAAAGAAGAATAAAAAACTTTCAAAGAATGAAACCACTTGGGAAAAGCATGTTTTTGATCATACTATACTCTATTCATTTAGAATTGGCGCTTGAGAAATAGTGCTTTCCCCCACGCTAGAAGCGTAACCATAGTTACGCTTTTCGAGCAGCCAATAGTAAACCTTTTCGTCACTTTGACGAGGATAGTTGCTATGGTTACTGATCGGTGGTGGGGGAAGGAAATATTTTCAAGCGCTAGTTCAAAATGAACAGAGTATAGTTAATACGTATCTGTTTCATAAGCTGAAAATGGTATTCCGATTGGTTCCAAATGTAAGTATTGCCCCCGTTGCGATCTGCATATACACTTCTGAATCAAGCTAAGAAACTGTGCTTAATATGAGTGGACACTTAACGATCCCCCCCGTACTTTTTCCACAGTGAGGCTTCCTCGGTCGCGTCCGTGAAGCAAGAGTTCAGTCAAGAAGTTGCGGACGAGCACGAAGCTACTCGGGAGAAAGTCGCTCAACTGCAAGAACAGCTCAAAGCCTTGAACATCAGTCGGGTAAGGCATTTCATTTTACTTACTTCAAAACTTCTTGCATAGAGTAGAAAAGTAGTAGCCAGGGTGTCCGCTAACCCTGGAAACCGGGAAAACCTGAAATACTCAGGGAATACGAAAATGCCCTGGAAAACCTGGAATACTCAGGGAATTCCAAAAATATTCTGGAAAAATGCAATTTTGTACGATGCGCGCATTGGCACGGCGTGGCGATATGTTCGCGCGACTCGGCCTGTAAAGGCGCCTTCTCCTCGTTCGTTTACTATATTATACGGGAAAACGACTTTTATTGGAAGAAAGCCGTGTTCTAAAGATGAGGAGAAGCCGGGGGGGAGATTACGGGGTGTAATCATCGGTAAAGTCAGCTTCTCGCATTTGGTGTATTGTGGAAAACGGACTTGAACTTTTTCATGGAGAGATATTCTTAAGTCAAAGACTTGCTTTTAAAGTCTTATTTTATTGGTGTAGTTGCTAAAAAATACATAACCCTGCTCCAAATTTTAAATTTGACAGTTACAAAAATGCTTTAACTTGCTACAAATTTTAAGTGACTTAAGTATTTTGTTTCAAGTACTAGCTGCTACAAAATACTTAAAATATAGCAACATCCCTGCTTTCTCAAATTTAGTCTTGGTTTTATGCTTTGAAATTACAATTTTTATTAGTAATTAAACATAGCTAGCATATGTTATCTTCCCATCTTATCACCAAAAATTTAAAAAACAAAGAAACGCCTTGAAGCTTTAGTTTGAGCGAACCTGGAAAATCAAAAAATTGTTCTGGAAAACTCAGGGAATTCTTAGCTTAGAATTAAGTGAACACCCTGGTAGCGCTCATAAAATCTTCACCTTTTGAACTTTGCCGAAAGTTCCCAGCAGTCGGCAAAGTGAATATTATTTGAGATTGCGACAGATTGGCGTACTGACAACTCGACTTCGGAATTATGCCAATTCTTTCAAAAGGTGGTCTTTATAAGAACTTCACTTTATCTAACTTGAAAACATTTAGCTACAGGATTTTAGCAACCGGATCCAGGATTTGGTTTTGGGGGGGCTAAGAATTTTCCTAATCCAATCCAATGCAATCTTCTTGTTAATGTTAATACGGGAAAGGTAGTGAAATATCCTGCTCCAACTTCCCAAATGGGGGTCTGGGGGTTCTCTTCCAGAAAATTTTTGGAAATTTAAGTCAAAACCCCCACTTTTTCAACTCCTTTTGGTACGCTTCATCCGAATTTCGGATATAGATTTTTTACGTTTTGACACAAACTTAGTAAAATGTAGTTGTAGTAACAGAGTTACAAGTGCCAAGGGGGTCTAATTTTTAAAATTTGACCTTAAAATAACAGGGTTTTAACTCATTTTGGTGCATAAAATGCTATATTATGTAGAGTTTTTTTTTTTTAAATTTCCAATGCAGTTGGCGAGAATGAACACAATTCTTTCGCCAGGGGTGGACACAGAGAACAAGAAAGATTGAACATATATACAAGTTAGGGCGCGAGCCTGAAGAGTAGCCCTCTTGCCTCCCAATACCGGGAGTAGATGGACACTTCCTTGAGCGCAGGGCATAGACGGAGGTGGTCTGAAGTCATCGCCTGACCACCGCTGCAGAGGGGACAGGCAGGGCTGCTAACAATTCTTAGTTTGTGGAGATGTGCATTGAGGCAGTCATGCATTGTTGCTATGCGAAAAGCAGCAACAGCTTTGTATCTGGGATAGTCCGGGAGGTTGCGGATAGACGAGTTCCATATTTTGTCTTTTGTTATTTCTTCTAGCTTGGAAATATATATTATGTAGAGTAAAACTTTTTATTTTGGAGGGGCTCTTGAGCCCCCTAGCCCCCTGGATCCGCTAGTGCTTGTGCAAATGATTACAGCCGCAGTTTTAGTTTTCCTCTTCCTTGAACTTGTGCTTGTGTGAACTTGTGCTTTCAGCTTCCAAAACAAATATAACATGTTTTAAACAAAAAAAAACGTTTAAAACGAAATATGTTTTAAGAAATGTTTTTGTTTTGTGTTACGAAATGTTTTTTCCAGCCGAAGAGAGTTCTCCCTCGTTTGCCACCCATCCGAAGTGCGGTGAAGACTTCCAGATGCGCCACTCAGTCTTCCAACGTCCTTTCACTCCCTTACATCGCCTCTGCGCTGGTAAGTGGTCTCTTTTATTCCCAACTCATGTATTTTAGTGATGAAATTTTATTCCCAAGATATATATATATACAGTCAAGTCCGCTTAATGTGATCACAGTTAATGTTATCAATCCGATAATGTTATCGAAATCGACAGGTCCCGATCATTCCTATATAATTTAATGTAAAATACATCGTTTTATGTGATCAACTTTGCATCATCACTCCGCTTAATGTTATCAAAATTTGTCCATATCCCCTTTAAAACGACCACTTTTGAGTTCTAATTTCATGTGGAAGGTCAATTTTTACAAGTAAACATCTGCTCCATGATAAAATCTGGCACTTCTTTTTTCTGAAACTCAATATGAGTAAGAAAAATAAAACATTCCGCCTGTTATATTGAAAAAAAAAGCGGTTATGGGGGTCCAAATCCATACTTGTGATTGGTTAAAGAAACACCAAGATCCAGGCTTTGCAGATGTTTCTGATAAGAGATTTTGATTTTCCCTCGTTTACTGGAATTCAGATTATGTAATAAATAAGTGGTTTATTGGGGTGAAAGGATATAATGGGGAGGAAAAAAGAGAGATCTTTCTTTAAAAATACAAAGTAAGTGATTATTTAAACTTTATTAACTGAACTACTCTTATATTTTCCCCTTAAAATTTTACCTGGTGTAAAAATATAGTTTTGAATACATTTATTACGATTACATAATTTTGATTTTAAAGCAAACAATCTAGTTACACTGTTTGCTGTTTTTTGATGAGATCGCTTATTGTTATCGATCGGATAACGTTATCAGTATAGTCTTGGACAATTGCGATCACATTAAGCGGACTCGACTGTATATATATATATACGAGTTTGTATATGCAAGAAACATGAATACAGTAGAACTCTCTCTCATCTTTTTACATCTCTCTAATTCATTGGCGTTGCCAACTCCTGAAAACTGTGGGGGGGGACCCAAGGATTTGGGATTTTACAAAACCATGATTATCTAACCTTAAAAAGAACCTCTTATTTAATTCAAGCTCGCTTTAAGGTGGCTTTGTGAATTAATTATAACTTTCACTTCAAGTTTTTTGGAATAGCTTTTAATTTTCAACTAAAAAGGGGGGTTTGGGGGCGGACCTGGAAAAAGGGCCTGAACTTATGAACCTGGTTCGGGGGAAGCCCCTGCCATCTCCATAGGACTATTGGCAGGGATGGGAATTCTGCGCCAATTGCGCCAGAGAGCGCCAAAAAGGGTAACCTGCGCCAATCAGATACAAATACCTAATTTTGAACAATTTTGCGCCATTCCGCGAAACTTTCGGATTCCGGTAAAAAAGTGCGCCAAATCAGCGGTTTCTAGGAAACAGGTGCGCCAAACACACGCTTGTTTGCCAATTCAGGCCGCGGTTGTATTGCGCCTAGGGTCCGGCAACCCAAAACGTGATCCTTCGGGAAAAAACTACGGTTTCAGGTTCAATCTCGCCCCGCGACCGTTTACGAGAAGGGGTCAGGAGCAGGCGTTTTAAAAGTGACGATATACGGTTCCCTAGAACGTTTCTACGGTTCCTTGACACGTTGCAGAACGTAGTTGCATCCGGCCCTTGGGATGTGATTTTTCCGCGGATCCGCGGAATTCCGCGTTTTGTGACTTTTTGTATTATGTGTTCCGCTTTTTTTAACAATTTTCAATCTGACTGAACGGCAGGAGTTCGAAAGCGGGCCGTTTTCCGAGAAACGTCGGCTATTGCAAGCGAAAGAGGTCCGCGTTTCTTTCATTCCGAAGCTCCCGTTTACGGCCCGTGAACTAATTTGGATTTTTCCAGATAATCCATAGTTTTTTTTACTTTGCCTATTATTTACGAGAAAATGACGATTTGAAGCGGAAAAAATTGGAAAAATCGCGATTTTTCACGTTAGTTTCGTGTTGCTTGCGGAGTGTTTTCTTCCCGCGACTTATTTCTTGAACGGCCGCGGGTGCCAAGTTGAAGTCGGCTTCTTCTTACGTCGTTAGTGCGATGTGGAAAAACAACTTTACAGTGGGGAAATTTTATTAGGTTCGGGGGAAGGTTACAACTTTTTCCAGGTGTGTTTGGGGGTCCTCCCCCAGAAATTTTTTAAAAATTTTACCTTTTAAAATAGGGTCAAACTCTTTTTAGTGTTATATGTTTTGACAATTTCAAAATCCAATATCTACTATCTGCTTGGTTTCTCAAGACATTCTCTTGGACTTTTTAACCGGGAAAGCATTATTTTTTAACTGGATAGATGGAATGGGTTGCCAGAAATGATAAGAGAGTGGAGTAAACGAGAGATTGATTTTTGTTCCGAGGGAAATTCAACTTGACTTTGGAGCGAAATTATTTTTGAATGATGGAACCATTGCATTTGCAGGGATGTCAACCATTCCGGATTTTGCGGAATCATTCCGCATTTCGGCCCCGAATTCCGCAATTACGGATAAAGCTAGAAAAACTACGGAAACTACGCTAATTATATTTAAGACAATTTGTTAAATTTTTCTTCTAAATTCTCTGTTTTTAGCTTCAATCCTTTCAATACATATTTTTTTACTTAGAATTGCGAATAGAAACGATAACCCTTGTCTGTAGTAACTGATGAAATGGGCAATAAGAAGGGAGAATCATTCGGAATATTCTAATTGCATGGAAGATTGATTCATGGGAGAAAAAAATGCCTTCTTTTCTCAAATATTTGCGTTTTCAGGACTTTCCTAAAACTTTTCAAACGATTGGGTCACTTTTCTACGTGCAGAAGGCTTGGCGTCGGTCGGCAAGCCATGTGTCACGCCGGATTTTTTTTTCGGGTGGGGGCGATTACGGATAAGCTTTGTCTCAGGTTGGCAACCCTGCATTTGTTATTTTGGTGCTTACTTTTGTTCCAGCCCACACAAAACTCTTTGGTCTCGCCTGCTGCCATCAAGCGGAGACTTCCTTTCACCAGCAACCTCGCCCCTCGCACATTCATTGACTTGGAGGCATGGCTCAAAGCCAGGTATACAAGCTTTTACCACCCTCCCCCCTTGTGACGGAACCCTCGATAAATATTGTGGTGTAATGTTTTTAGACAACAGGAACTATTTGCCATAAGTCATTCATTTCAAAACAAATGCAATCGGCAATGATAAGAAAATATACCTGCTAGATCAGCGGTTCTTGTACTTTCAATCGTCCCCTCTTAATGTAAAAGTCAGGCATCACAGCCCCCAAGATTTCGAAGACCCATACTTTTGTTTCAAAGGGGGGCGATGCAACGTTATTCAAAAGGTCACTTATGAGTTGTTTGAGATTACTTAAAAGTAGTATTTAAATTATGTTCCACATTATGTTTACAATAACTCCAAGTAATAAAGGGGTCACCAGCAGAAAATTTGCCTCAAAAAGTAGTGTTTTAGCTCATTTTGAAATATTTTTGGTTACACCCTGAAAGAGAACAGCTCTTTGTTAACCACAGAATTTTCAAGGAAAAAATCAATGGGAGTCAGTATTTCAGGGGGAGGCTGGGGGTTCTCATTCAGAATATTTTTTGAAATTCTTCACTTCAACCTACTGTTTTTTCTCTTTTCTCTATCACACTTAAAGGTAACTCGTGGACCCCATAGGAGGGTGCTGCAGACCCCCAGGGATTTGTGGACCATAGTTTAAGAGCTGCTGTGCTAGATAAAATCAAAATTGAATTGTTATTAATTACTAGTAGTACTACCTATACAAAATGCAACTCAACTTAAAAATTAAACTAATTCTCAAAGGGTCAATCCATATCGAGTGATCCAGAAGTGGTCGCTCGACTATTTTAAAATCAAATAATTTTTCGAGGGTTGATTATTACATCATTAGATAGTCCAAAAACACTGTCTTTATTTTTTATCTTTATTAATTATACATTGATAGTAAATATCTAATATGTGAGCTCATTAATGTTATTCCTACAAAAATAAACTCAAATAATCTTGAAAGCTCATTGAATTTTATTGATAATTTGAAATGTGTAAGTAGGTTATTAAAACTTTTCTAAAGTTCTTAGAAAGTCCTTCTTAAAAAGTGCTTAAATTTACTCTTCCAAATTCTGTACAAACCATTAAAAAGATGAATTGATATTTCCTTCAGGCCCAAGACAAGTCCTGCCAAGTGCGAAGAGGCTTCAGAGAGAAAGCAGGTCGTGTCGTGCAAAGAGTGTTCACCCTCTCTGAGTTCGTTGGGGGAACTTTTTTCATCCAGCGTTAAAGGTTGGTTTAGTTACATTTTTCTGTTCTACAGGCTACAGGGTGTTTCGCGGACTAACTACTCAGAATCATCTAGGAATATAGAGGGGGAGCCCTAGAACTCACCCCTTTAGTCTGTGTAATTAGAATCGGCGGTTGAAAAGTCACGTGATTTCCCCAGTCTCCCCACCTTTCCCTGTGCGTTGCCATGGTTTCCACCAGTCTTATTTTTTCCCACATCACGCCAAGCCCACAGCCGCCCAAGATTGTCATTGAATCTAACTCGTGTCGCAGTAGCCAATGAAATAATCGTAACACTTTTTTCGTTATAAAAACTAATCATGGTAGAAGTACAAAATTTTAAACAAATATACAATTATTTTTTTAAAAAAAGATTGTCGTTTCGTTTTTTAAAAGATTCGAATTAGTTTAATAATTATAAAGAATCAAAGTTTCGATTTAATTTTACGCCCTGCCTTAACTGATGTGCAAAAATAAAGCAGAACCGCTTGCGTTTTCTCCTTCGTAACCTTGGCAACGAACTTCAACTGATGATGTCCAACCGCCTATTTTAATTACACAGACTATAACAACCTCAGGCGTGGATCCAGCACTGCTCCAAAGGGGGGCACTTTTCCAGACAAGATCCCCTTGTGGGGGTCCTCCCCCCGAAATTTTTTTAAATTTGACGTGTATAAGTAGGGTTTCAACTCCTTTTCAGAAACGTTTTGAGTCTAAGGGGGGCACTTTTCAACACTATTATCTTTAGGGGCCATTCAAATATTACGTAAGCACCTAAGGGGGGGAGGGGGTTTGCTCTTTGCTTATTTTTCCTGACTAGGAGGGAGGGGGATATGAAAGATGCTTACGTAAGATACTGAATTTTCAAAAATATCTTGTTTCTCGCATAAATAATTTCAAAACTCAACCAAAAATAAATTTAACAAAAAATTGAAGTAGGAAATCTGACGTAAGCACTTTTTTCTGGGGACCCCCAAACATTCTGAAATTTTAACCCCGAAAAGTACTGTTTCGACTCATTTTCGAACCCTTAAAAAGGACAGCTCCTTGAATAAGTCGCCTAATTTTCAAAGAGAAAAAAACAGTACTTACTAAAAGGGATGTCAAAATTTAGGGGGGGTTCCGGCAGTTTCTTACGTAATTTTGGTGGGGGGGTTGGAGGTTTGCTTATCTTTGCTGACAAGGGGGGAGGGGGGGTTAAAAATGATCAAAAAAGTGCTTAAGTAATATTTGAACGGCCCCTTACTTCTTTTAACATTTTATTATTAACACTATTAATATTATTTATTAATATTGGGGATTTCCTAAAAATTATCACAAAAGATCCCCTTGTGGTACTAATGGGGGGTATGGGGGTCCTCCCCCAGAAAAAGTTTTGAAATTAGACCTGTAAAGTAGGGTTTTTTCTCATTTTGAGAACCTTTTGGGGTTCCCAAGGGGGGGCACTGTCCAGAGTGCACCCCCTGGATCTGCGCCCGAACAACCTAGGTGGGGCTTTTATAAGTGGGCAGGGAGGTTGTAGAAACTGACACCTAACTTGAAAAGATTGAATTAAAACCACTGATTCTGGTATTTATTCCATAAAACCAATTAAAGAGCTGGAATTTCAGATTATAAATTGTTTTTTTATGTACCAAATGAATCAAATGATTTTGCTGGTTTTAATTCAATCCTAAAATGTTATGTGTCAATTTCCACTGTGGTCTAATTAGGATTTTAGGAATCCCCCAAACAATTTTCTTACTGAAGAGGCTTTTTGAGAAATGTTTTTAAAATATTGCTCAAAAAAGGGCAATATGGCATTTAAGTAGCATTGATGTGACAAGAAATAGTTTGAACAGCAATTAACAAGAGTCACAGAAAATTTAATTAATAAGGTAATGTACTGATATTACATGAAGAAGATTAGAATTTAAAAGTAATAGGTATTTCTTGCTGGACCTTGATTTTCAAAATTATTTATATGTGCCCATTCTTTTTGAGCCTTATCAATATTTTTTAAATATTGTATGAGCAATATGGCATTTTAAATAGCATTGATGTGATAAGAAATAGTTTGAACAGCAATTAACAAGAGTTACTGAAAATTTAATTCATAAGGTTATGTACTGATATAACATGAAGAAGATTAGAGTTTAAAAGTAATAGGTATAGGTAATAGGTAAAAGACTGGACCAACCTTGCTGGGCTTACGCCTGTAGTTGGTCGACTTAATTTGTATTTGTATTTCTTTCTGGACATTGATTTTCAAAATTATTTGGCCTGAGAGTAAAAATACTTGCCTACACCTAATAGAGCCCCTTGAATTTGCCCATTCATTGCTTGTTTTTACTTAAGTTTGGTTGATTTGTCTTTCTTTTTTTATTTTTTATGTTGTAAAATAGGCCAAAAGATATTTTGTGTTTATTTCAGTTTTTTTATCCAGTGTATTTTTGAATCCATTGGCATTATTTATTATTAATGACTGTTTCACAATGCTTTTCAATTTCATTCGTCTTGGTCTTTATATTTTTCTTTTTTTTTTGTGCAGGGAACTAGGCTGAAATATATTTTATTTGTCAATTTAAGTGGTTCTGAGGATTTTTTTCATACATAAGTTTGAAAAAGGGAGTAAGTCCAATAAAATTTTTTCAACTGTGAAATATTTTCTCAATGTACTTAATTCTTGAAAGGAGAATTTCGCCATTTGTTGCTGGTTAAGCGGACTATAGGTGTAATCTCACAACTCTCAAGCGTCACCTCCAACTGTGGACCGGTTTCGTCCTTGTTAGGACTCATCAGCACGCTATAGGATGGTAACGCAAGAGAGCGGAGGGAGAGCTTTTAGTCTAGCCGACTATAACTGAAAAAGTGGTGACCATTGATTAGTCCTCCACTCATCTGCTGGAATGACAATGGCATTCCTAGGACAGATTTAATTCCAGAAAGGCAAGGTAAATGAAAGGAGAATTTCACCATTAATGGTGAGAATTGTGGAATGGAATGAATGGTGAGAATTTCACCATTAATGGTGAAATTCTCCTTTCATTTACCTTGCCTTTCTGGAATTAAATCTGTCCTAGGAATGCCATTGTCATTCCAGCAGATGAGTAGAGGACTAATCAATGGTCACCACTTTTTCAGTTATAGTCGGCTAGACTAAAAGCTCTCCCTCCGCTCTCTTGCGTTACCATCCTATACCGTGCTGATGAGTCCTAACAAGGACGAAACCGGTCCACGGTTGGAGGTGACGCTTGAGAGTTGTGAGATTACACCTACTTAATTCTTGTTCTGTATTCTGAATAGGGTAAAAGTTTGGTAGCTATACAACGGAAATTCCATTACTTATCTATATTATAGTTTTTCTTCTCAAAACTTGGATTTTTGACATATTCCCCTTTTCAATTCCTTTTTTATTTTTGCAGCTTTAAAGCCTTTGAATGAGAGGAGAGAAGATTCAGACACTTCTGCTGTAAGTTTATCTAAATCCGATCAAAGGGCTTAGTCTAAAATCAATCTTATCAAAAATCAATTGTTCATTTCATCAAACAGCTTTACTTTTTCTTACATAAATTAACAAGTTTAAGATGGTTTTATTTCTTAAGGAAAAATCCTTTTCCATTCTGTCATAAAAACTTAGATTCAAATCTGTTAAGATTTTAAACTATTTTTTGCTCATGAAGCTCTTAAGGCACTTGGGTCCTATTGGAGAAATTTTGACTGTAAGCAAAACACTTCTTGACAAAAAGCATGTTTATGTTATGAGGACTTACAAAAATCATTAGAAAGGACAAACTGGTATATTTGGAAAATATAGCTTTAAAATCTAGTTTCAGTTAAAAAAATTAATTTAAAAAAATAGTATATATTTTTTTAAACATTTCTATGTGGAGGGTGAAAAATAATAAAATATTTTTAAGCAAAAAACCTTTTTGTTAATTAACCTTGTTGTTGTAGAAATTTCCTGCTGTACGAGGGGTTTCATCTCTACCACATAATGAATATGATTTGTCTTTCAGATGAGGAATCTTTCAAGACAAGAGTCTAAATTGCCGCTCATCAAACCCAAAAAGAAATCCCACAAAAGGTGCTTCCAGTGCTCAAGGAAGACTGGATTAGCTACTAGTTACACTTGCAGGTATTATGCTATCACTAATGGATAATTGCAGTCAATTTTTTTTAATCTTAATGTATTCAGAAGGGCTTAAAACCTTAAAAAAATATTCATTTACCTCTCAAAGCCCTAAATTTTAAGTTACTTTCAATTAAAAATGGCTTCTTTTCTTTCTGAGCTGAAACAGCTTGTGGCGTCAAATGTACCTTGTTTACTATCCTTTTGCTGAAAAATATTGAGCTCTAGTTTTTTTACAAATACAAATGAGGAAGTTTCATATTTTTTTTTTATTTTTTAAATCGATCCTACCTTACGAGAAAACCCTAAAACCGAGATATTTTTTAATTCTGATCATTATTTATTTTTTTACTGCGGTTTAAAGTTTGCGCTCTGGAAAAGGCGGGAAAAACAGCAATTTCAGATTCGTGATGTCACTCGGCATGTCAAAACCACTACAACTCGCATCTCCTCCTCAACTATGCAGCCCGCGTTGACAAAACTCGGTACATAGACGTATCTCGAGGCGAGGACGATCACTACCAAGTTTTCCAAGTTCGAAAATCGAATATTTACAAGTAATAAACGATTTTATGGCTAAAAACGCTTATTTCTCCATTTCTCTGCTAGAGTGGATCTGCTTGACTCACTATTTTAAATATGAAAACCTCAGGATTAAATATTTTTAATAAGAAAAGCTCTATAATTGCCAATTTAAAAGTTAAATCAGCAATGAAAACACCAAAATAAAATCAAATAATTAATTTTAAAACATTACATTCTTATATTTTAAGATTTTCCCCCTTAAAATTCAAATATTTATGGAAAATGTATTATTAAATATTTTTTATTAAGTGGGACTAATCCCCATCTGGTCTAATGAAACTAGACCAGATCCAAGAGGTCATAAAGACCTCTTATTTTAATAATGAATAAACATCAACAATGTCTTTTGTTTAGTGTCGAGTGACGTCAAATTTGATTTTTGAGCGTTTGCGATTGCATCATTTGTTTACGACTTTTTTCAACTTTTATTTCTTCTATATCTCAGTAAATAAATTTTTGAGGAAAAATTGGATTGCAGATTTGGATTTTTCACATCTTATATTGTATTAATGTACCCCAAAATCGAAAATTTAAAAAATATGAAACTTCCTCATTAAGTCGACCAACTACAGGCGTAAGTCTAGCAAGGTTGGTCCAGTCTTTTTAACCGTTAAACTCTACTTCTTTACTTTACAGACTAGTGTTTCAATGAAAACGGTGTTTCCCACATTTCTAAGAGGCACATGTGATGTCACATTGTTAGGAGCTTTTTGAAATGAAATGATTCATAATTAACTGAGAAAAAATTAATTGAAAAAAAAACCCTGGGAAAAAACAAGCATATTTTTGGAATCAGGAGAGAATTTTTACAAATTAAAATTGAATATTTAGAATTTTAAGAGATGCTGTAATTCTCCATTGTGGCTGGCAAACAAATCGCATGCAATCCTCTTTTCCTATCAACGAGTTAACCTGTTTAACTGAACCAAAAAGGGTGTTGACATTTTTCTGATGTTATTGGAGTTTGAGAGAAAATAAGTGACAGAAAAAAATAATCTTAGTTTTGCTTTGAGACACAAAATAATGGAAAAATGCACCCACAGTACAATGGGGTTACTTTTCTTTACATGGAATCCTATGAATACATTTAGCGTGAAGTGGTTCGCTTTATTTCTTACAATGTTTTCGCCAACTTTTAAATATTGTATTTAACTTTTAAATTTAACTAAGTTAACTTTTAACTTCTAAGTAAGTTATTCTGAAAGTTAGATGCCCTGCCTTCACTACGGGTAGATTATGAAGGTTGCAAATTTCTTGTACCTCCACAGATTTTTGTGAACATCTTGTTTATCGTGACTCGGAAAAAGTGCACAAATTTCAGTTTTCAAGCTATTTTTACCCGTTTTGAAGGGTTTTTTTGATAGAACTGTTGATTAAAATAAAGCTCATGCTTTGAGTTCAAAAATACTATTTAATTAAAATCTTAAGAGAATAGATCATTTATATTAATCCTTGAATGATGTCATTTTCCCGACTGAATTTTTTTTTCTTATGAGAAGTTTTTCAGTTTTATTTTTCTATGCATTCTTTAAGAAACCTTTTATTGAATCTATTTTATATCTGATTGTTTTTTTCTTCATTGACATGCAGGTGTGGAAAAAACTTTTGCGCTAGTCACAGATATGCCGAAGTTCACCACTGTTCCTACGATTACAAAACGGAAGGTCGTCGATTACTTCAACTTAGCAATCCTGTTGTCACTGCTTCAAAGCTTCCCAAGATCTGACAGTTTTTAATCTTAGCTCAAACTGTTGATTGTTTGTATATTTTATTACAACTAAGCTGTTTTATTAATAAAATGGTAAGTTATCGTGTTACACCATACGATGAGAAAAACTTATATTCTTGAATTCGTTTTTACAGAGCAGGACAATGGCTTTCATATCTTCTTCAGTATGTAGGCCAGTGTTTTGGAGTAAGAAACTATTACTATTAGTTATTTCTAAGTAGAGATGGGAATGGCCAGAAAAAACCTGTAAAATGTTTTGGGAAAGACGTTTTTTTTTCAAAGTTTTCCCATTCAAGATTTGTCCAATTGTTGTCAGATCCCCCTTTAAGAAGTTGATTTTTCATAACCTTTGAATATTATGTTCATTGAGTAGATTAGATTTGATTTTGTAAATTCATAGCCCCTTCAAAAAAAAACTAATCCTGGATCCGCCACTATATATTTACGTAATATATTTAAAAATTGCGTTGTTATTAAAAAATTGCGTTGCACGGCTTTTATTCGGAACCAGCGCCTCCTAGGGTCATGAAAGTAAGGTCTACCCCTAGGTAAGTGAGCCTGGAGAATCCATTGAGATGACTTACAGCGCCCCTAGCGGCGAAATTAAAAAGTTAAAAAAATTAATTTAAAAACTAAAGGAGATAGGGCAAAACCCTCAGTGAGAGTATTGTTGCCAACGTCAAGAAGAACTCATTGAAAAAAATTTGATCAAAATATCTTGAATATTCGCGGAGATATTAGAATGTGAAAATAGCACTTTTTCAGGGGTCAAAAAGTAAAAAGTTTGCATATTTGCAAATTTTTTTGATTTTTGAATAAATTTTGTGTTCTTTCAACTAAAAAACACAAAACTACACAATAACACTGAAAAATTTGCAAATATGCGAAATTTTTACTTTTTGACCCCTGAAAAAGTGCTATTTTCACATTCTAATATCTCCGCGAATATTCAAGATATTTTGATCAAATTTTTTTCAATGAGTTCTTCTTGACGTTGGCAACAATACTCTCACTGAGGGTTTTGCCCTATCTCCTTTAGTTTTTAAATTAATTTTTTTAACTTTTTAATTTCGCCGCTAGGGGCGCTGTAAGTCATCTCAATGGATTCTCCAGGCTCACTTACCTAGGGGTAGACCTTACTTTCATGACCCTAGGAGGCGCTGGTTCCGAATAAAAGCCGTGCAACGCAATTTTGAAACACCCTGTATAAACAAAGGTGATATTTCAACTACTAGCTATTCAACTGCATCCGAGGGGTACGCAGAGGGATATATTTTTCCTTTGGGGTATAATCGTGCAAAAGGTTGAGTCAAACTGAAAAATATGTCTAAGAAAAACTTTACGTGGTCTGCCAGTTTCTGTATAACTACATCATGAACCAACTACTATTTATTTAAAATCTTGCATACGGAGAAATTATTTACAGAACAGTGTTGAATCAAACACAACATACTTACAAATTTGGGGAAATTGTATTTATTTCGTTTTCTACAATCATAACAAAGCATTATTTGCAGGGTAGGTTAGTTTTTGCCATTACCGGGAAAATGCCAGCTAAAAACTGTCTCGGTTTTTACTCTCAAAAATGGCAAAAACTATTTTTAACAACATAAATGCATGATTTCTTTATTTTACCAACTTAAACAAATACAGAATACCATCAGAATGATCATTAAATGTGCTTAATTGAAAAAAAACTCAAAATTTAAACTCTTAACTTGGTCAGTCAAACTTCTGATTGGCAGAAAGCTAGATTTCTTTCTTTGCAAATCAGAAGTTAATCCCATTACCTTTTTTACTCGCTGCATTTAATCAATCCTGGCAAAAATACCCAACCCTGATTATTCGCTTGGTACATAAGAGTGATTAAAATCTTCTTGAATTACTTGGCACAAGATCTTGCAATCCTTGCATAGTAAAATGTTTGTACTCTTAAAAGTATTTACAGGTATAATGAAATAAGTGGATGATGGATGAAATTTACAAACATTGAGAGAAAGTTTAAAAACTATCCGTCACCTTAGAACCAAAAACTACTGTCTCTAAAAAATCACGCAGCTTAGGGGCTGTTCAAATATTACGTCAGTGCCTAAGGGGGGGAGGGGGTTTGCTCTTTGCTTATTTTTCCTGACAAGGGGGATATGAGTGATGATAACATAAGATGCTGCATTTTCGAAAATATCTTGTTTCTTGCATAAATAATTTCAAAACTCAACCAAAAATAAATTTTATTTTAAAATCTAACGTAAGCACTTTTTTCTGGGGATGGACCCCCCAAACATTTTGAAATTTAACCCCGAAAAGTAGTGTTTCGACTCATTTTTGAACCCTTGGGGTTACACCCAAAAAGGACAACTCCATGCGTAGTCACCTAATTTTCAAGGAGAAAAAAACAGCACTTACTAAAAGGGATGTCAAAATTTCGGGGGGTGGGTGGGGGTCTGTCAGTTTCTTACATAAGAATGGTGGGGGGGTTGAGGTTTGCTTATCTTTGCTGACAAGGGAGGAGGGGGGTTAAAACTGACCAAAAAAGTGCTTACAAGATATTTGAACAGCCCCTAAGAGTGATATCATCGAGCTGGCAAAAATCCAAACCAATCAAATGAGCGTCTCCAACAATCTGAAGTCATTTTTATTTGATTTAGTGGTATTTGATTGGTGGATCGGTTATGGGTAGTGGTTTTAATTGACGTCTCATCGTAAGTCGCCAAGATCGGGATCTCCAAAGTTAGCCGAACGGAGATAGTTTTTGATATTAAGGTGACTTTGTTTAACACCACTCGCCTAATTTCAATACACTGAAATTTCTAACTAGTTACATTCAAGTCAAACATATGCTAAGTAAATAAGAAATATAACACAGTGAAATAATATGTACATAGTTAATGGAGAAAAAAAAATTTTTGTGTGATATATTTGAACATAAAATTATACATGTGTTTATTTTAGTTAAAAGAAGATATTTAAGAGAAAATTAAATAAAAATTTTAATACTTTTAATGCAATAAAAATTCTGGGTAATTTTGCTGAAGGGTCATTCCATGTCAAATCAACTTCAGATTTAAAAAAAACTTTCATGAATCGTTCTCTTCTATGTTATACAGGAGAAAATGCTCTTATTATTCTCAATTTTCTCCATAAATTTTTTAATAAGTTTTTTGAGACTTTTGTCTCTTTATACTTGTACATAACTCTAATACTATTCAACCAAGAGGAAATTAAATAATCATTTATAACATCAGAAAAAAACAGTTTATCCATTAATTATTGAACCTTGCAGAAGCTAAGTAATTAAGAAAAATACTTTATATAAAAACTCCATTAGTAACATAAACTGGAATGAAAATGTAGACATTTTGCGGGGAAATTTTGGACAACAAAAATAATTGTGTTCTGGGGAAATATTGGGCCCATTTTCTGCACCCCTGGACATACCCCTCGATGACAGATTTATGGGATATGGCATTTGGGGCCCTCAAAACACTTAAAAAGCTAAGAAAATGATAAATAAAATAAAATAATTTTTTTTAACTCACGGAATTGAAATCAGTATAGTATTAAATTTTTAAAGCGTTCATATAAAAAATTATTGTTTATTGTTTATGATATATGGAAAGTGATAAACCGACCATTACAAGGATCATACAGAAGTTTAAAGAGTAAAATAAACTACTTCTTAAGGACTTTCTTAATGCTTTCAACAACTTTTCAAGATTACTTTCATTTCCCTTTCATAGAATAGAATAACATAATTTAGCTTGTTTTTTTCTCTATTACTTTTTTTGCCAGCTATTTTTGTTGACTACTATAAGAACACTTTTTCCAAAAACTAGCTTTTAAAGCAAATAAAATCGCGATTGTAACTGTTAAGTTGTTTTTTCAGCGGGTGGAGCTTCCTGAAAATTCGTAACATGTATCAGCAAAAATAGAAAGGTACAGCTATTAGAAAAGTGTGCTAGTATTTTTGATAAAATCCCTTTAAAAAAAATTGACGTATGAGGGAAAAAACTGCGTTCTTCTGAAAACTAAGGACTAATGGGTAAATTAAGGACTTTAAGGGCCCTTTTGTAAGGACTGTGTGCACCGATTAATTCAATGGCGTTTATCACTTTGCCCAAAATACACGGGTGTTAATAATGCCCGGATATATCCCATTGCCCGTAACAATTACGCTTGGATTAAAAATTATTGTTTTGTTATTTTAAGTCAAGTAAATTTAAATTTTCTTTTAAGCCCATAATTAACCCCCAAATGGTTCTTTTGAAACAAAGTTTTAGGAACTCCTGCTTCTGGTCTGTCGGGTGAGTTGGTCGTCTTGGTTCGCATCGGAGGCCTCCCAGAGGGTGAGGCATCGGCGGATGAAGTCCTTCCGCCGTCCTCCTTTCGGCTGCACTTTGTTGCTCTCGAGGTACTTGAGCAGCAGCTCCTGCAATTATTAATAGCTTTTATTTACATCTTATATACAGCACTGTTTATACATCTTTCAAGGGATAATTGAAAACATCTTTGATTATTAAGTTTCTAATGTAATAGTTCCAAGTACAAGGTCTTCTGGGGGTCCTCCCTCAGAAAATTTTTGGAAATTAGACTCTAATCATTGGCAGCATCGGCTTATGAAAATTCGGGTGGACGCCTCAAGGATTCGGGATTTCTTCCAAAATGTTTTTTAAAAACTATTGGATAACTACACCAAAAATATTAGTTTTTTTTATTTCGCCTTTGTTTAACAATTTTAAGGTGGGTTTTTTAAATCAACTAATTATTATCTTTCCCAATTTTTTATAAACAGTTTGTAACTTTTCACTAAAAAGGAGGTCTGGGGATCCTCCCCTACAAAAATTTTAGAAATCCGACCTTTTAAATACAGGATTAAACTTGGTGTATATGCCAGTGGCCTTTTTTGCCAATAAACATTATTGTTATAAATACAGGTTTAAACTAAGTGTTATAAGATTACAGTTTTAAATTAAATTTTCTTATGCTTTAACCAGTGCTGTAGCTGGATTTTTTTGAGGCGGTCTCATTAAATTATTTTTTTTAGCTAGAAACATAATTTTATGTTGGGATAATGTTTCCCCATTCTAACTTGCTTCAACCTACTCTAAATGAAATTGTGTTCTAAAAATGGGGTGTCCGTCCCCCTCTTATCTTTTTTTTTGCTGCAAAACTAATTAAAAGTTTTACGCCTATTAGTGAAATACCAACATTTAATTAAGAAAAGTACTTAATAAATAGGATATTTTCAAATTTATTTTTTTATTTAGTAAGTTTGTGGTTCAGTTTAATTTTTGAAAGTTATTATTTGTGTATTCACTTTATATGCCAAAGTTACTTTAAGACATGTCCTTTCTAATTTGAAGGACCAGAGTCATTTTGGTTCTAACGCTGGAATTAAGCACGACTTTTCAGGGACTAATACAGGCCAATTTTGGTACCGTTTATCGCCACCTACACAAAAAAATGTGCAAACAGAAACGGCACCTTCACAAAAATTAAATTTTCAATGATATACGAGTTGCTTACAGTTAATTAAGTAATCAAATTGCTATAAAACTGAAGAAATCGGTGATTTAATGCCTATTTCATTAATTTTAAAGTTTCTATTGAAAAAATTTCACATAAATTTTAAAAGATCTTACAATTTTTCACAAAAAATAAAATGCTGTGTAATTTTTTCACAAAAATGGGGGTAATCCTGGATTGGTCCCTGCTTTTTAGAAAATTTTCACCAAAACTTTTTCCGAACCTTGGACACTTTCTGTCGGTGTAGGACCTCGGAGCTGCTTCCGGCGTTGGCGATGATGTCATCGATGACCTCCCTGGGTGTCACTCCGTCCCCGTACTTGACCGTTTGGCGGTTGGTGGTCAGGCTGGCGATTTCCACCAGGTCGGGCAGGCTGAGGTCGCTCAAGAGCTCCGACAGGCCTTTCTTCTCTTTGGAGTTCATGTCTCGGTCGAATCTGAAGGAAACGCTTGGTTTAGATTTGGTGGTTAAAACCACAGATTATAGAACTTAGGGGACATCCATAAATTACGTGAGGTGTTTTTTCCAAAATCTGGACCCCCCTTGGTGAGATTTTGCTGGACTCCCCCTCCCCCCACGTGAGATTTACCCACAACCTTTAAAAATAATTTTCTTTCATATTCATTTGCATTTTTTGCTTCACAGCACCTAAAACTTTTCCATTATTAATGATGTGGGAGGAAAGAACATTATTCCGCCTAAAAATCACCACAGTATCGTGGGTATTATTCCTTTCTCATACTTAAAAAAATCGTTTAATTTCTAACTTAAAAAGTTGAAGTGAGATTTTAATTGAAACCCCCTCCCCCCTTGGTGAGATTTTTCCAAACCCCTCCCCCCCCTTTTTGACCTCACGTAATTTATGGAGGGTCCTTCTCCATAGACACTAATGACAACGCTTTATAGACCCTAATGGCCCCATAGACGGTCATTACAAACCCCACCTTGCTCCTATACTCTGTTCCACCTTAACTTGTCAGCACTGGGAAAGGTAGGGAATGTACCAATGCGCCCGAAAAAATAGTACAAGGTTGTATTGGAATTTAAAATAAAGAATATGCAGATACATTTGTAAAAATATGTCATGCATTATAGTTTATTGGGATTTTTATCATATATAACTTAATTAAAGCATGCTTTAAAATCTTTAAATCTAAGCGAATGAATATAGTCCGTAGGGTAGAGGCGGGTAAAACGGCGTTGTACGGGCAGCCTATTTCGGTTGATTGGCTGGGAACCGGTTTCCTGGATGTAATTCAGTCGCCGGAGCCTTTTCTCCACTGACAAGTTAAAGTAGAACAGAGTATAGACAGCCAATAGTAGCTCAATCTCTCCAGCTATGTCACTCAAATTGGCAGTGAAGGGACAAAAAACAGCGCGGCACCGATGAAATCCCGCCTGATAGAAGTTCCACATCCAATCAGAAATCACTTTTGCCTATTTCTCCCTCTCTGATTGGCGGCTGCATCTCGAAAGAGTGAGAGGAAAACTGCTACTTGGACTCTCTGTTAGCTCTTTAGGGGACATCCATAAATTACGTGAGGCCAAAAAAGGGGGGAGGGGTTTGGAAAAATCTCACCAAGGGGGGAGGGGGGTCGATTAAAATCTCACGTCAACTTTTTAAGTTAGAAATTATGCAATTTTCTTTTTTAAGAGAAGGGAATAATACCCACAGATATGATACTGTGGTGAATTTCAGGCGGAATAATGTCCTTTTCCCACAGATCATCACTAATGGAAAAGTTTTAGGTGCTGTGAAGCACAAAATGCAAACGAATAGGATTGAAATTTTTTTTAAAGGTTGTAGGTAAACCTCACGTGGGGGGGGGGGAGGGGGAGCCAGCAAAATCTCACTAAATTTCACCAAGGGGGGAGGGGGGGTCCAGATTTTGGAAAAAACACCTCACGTAATTTATGGATGTCCCCTTACTCTGTGGTTAAGACTCCCCAATAATAAGAAAACTAATTAATGGAAAGCTATATTAAAACTGATTACTTTTTTAACTCCCTATTTATTGTTTAAAAAACTTTACTTTTGATGGAAAAATTGCTAAGTGTGTTTCTCCAACTTTTAATAATTTAAAGCAGCGTTTCCCAACCAAGGAAAAAATTTAATTAGTTTATCATTGATCTAAAAATCGTTGAATGGGGGGGGGGGTTAAACGAAAAAAGATTATTTTCTAGTTGGATCAAGATTCTATAAAATCCTTCTGGATAGGAATCACCCGTATCCTTGTATCGTCCCCCCAATATTCAGAAGCCGACGATGCCAATGGTTAAGTGTTTTTTTAAATGACCGCAGTAGGATACATGCTTAGCTTTATATATAAAAACAAACTTACAGCTAGATGCGATGCAAACTGCAAATGTAAATATAACAACCGACGCGCTGAAAACGAAAAAAAACCCCGGCGTTAGAAGTGTTGCCATATTGTAAACAGTAAAAGATGAAGCAATCTGATTGAGTCGACCTTTTTTGATTGAAATACATCTGTTTTGCTTTTAATTTCAGAAATTAATTAAACCTTCCCTCGTACATTTTCAAAAATTGAGATAGAAAAATTAAGCCATTTAAAAGTCATGAAGTGTATTTAATGGCTTTTACATCGTGGCCAGTTCAAATTGACAAAAGTAGCAAAGATTGTCTCGAGCTGCCATCTATATTTACTTTTTAGAATCTGATTTCACATCAATTCTTTTCCACAACTTTTTACTGTGTGGGTCATCATTCCATTTTAAGTGGTCCAGCACTAGTCGCTCAACCATTTATAAAAAATCTGAAATTTTTTGTTCATCAATTTTTACCTAAAAGAAGATAAAAACAACCATAATTTTTTATTTTTCTTTTTGTTTTTCCCACAGCGCAGCCATCCAAACTTCGTCATTTTCGACAGTTTTCACTAATTCCACGGTTTACAAAAATGCGAATATCTCCTCTTTAAAATCACCAAATCAAACGGGGTTTGAAGCAAAATTGTTCGTAAGAAAACGAGCTGTAAGACTGATGCAGAAATATTTTCCTAAAACAATTATTTATTGGAAGAAATAAAGTTCAAAGTTAAGGAATTTTTTTCGAGATTGATCCGTTTTCAAAAGGACTTTTTTATAAGAAGGAAACCAGCCATCACGATGTTATTTATTGTACAGATAGTCGGAATATACTTTAACTCATATACAAAGTTGTAGAGCAGAGACTTCGTTTTTCTCTTAATTAAAAAAATCCCAAAGTTGACAATTTGTCAAAAATAGCCCTTTTGAGGTGTCAATATTTCTGGTGGGGCACGAGATAAAAGCCTGAAATTTTGTCACCGTATCTCTCTAGGGCAGTGGTTCTCAACCGGGGGTACGCGTACCCCTAGGGGTACGCCGAGAGCTTTTAAGGGGTACGCCACGAAATATATATATTTCAAATTTCAATGATTTTTTAAGGTTTTTTTTGTAGCGTACAACGAAATCCAAACATTTTTAAAAATTAAAATCTTAAAATATTTTTCCATTGAAGACCCAGCAAAAAAACCATGTCCGAAATTCCTTCAAAAAAGCGCCAAAAGTGCAGTTTTCTCTAAGAAGTCTAGTTATTTTGTAGCAATAGGGCAGCAAATTTGCAATTTTTTTACAAGAAATTGGAATACATTCTAAAGGCATTTCAGCGGTCATAAAAAACTACAGAGTTTCTAAAGAGAACTGCAGATTCCATAAATAAAACTGCTGACAAAGTGTCCAAATTCCCTTCACTTTTTTGAAGAAATTTTGCCGATTTTTTTTGCCGGAGAGTGGCAAATAAATTCCATCAATTTTGGTTCACAGGTATAGGTAATAGTGGAGATTAAGAAGGAAAACAAACACACACACACACACACACACACACACACACACACACACACACACACACACACACACACACACACACACACACACACACACACACACACACACACACACACACACACACACACACACACACACACACACACACACACACACACACACACACACACACACACACACACACCAGTATTAAAAATAATTTTTTAACGGAATTTAGAAGTTTCCAAAACTGACGATTTTTTGCAATTTCTAGTCACAATATCCTTTATAATTCAAGAATTTAGGTAGAGAGTTAATTCATATCTCATTTTAAAAGTGTTTTTATGGCCTTTATAATATGATGTGTAGCACTTAAAATTTTGACAAAAAAATATTACAAGATTTTTAAAATTTTAATTGATCTTCTGAAAACACCCCCTTCTATTTTTGGAAGAAAAAATATGTTATTCTTTGACTTATTAGCTATAAGTATGCAAAATTTCAAGATGGAGAAATGATAGTTTTCGGAGCTATGAATTTTTGAATAAGTGTAACGCATAAAAATTCCCGAAAATGATGCAGAAAATAAACAATTTTACTAATTTTTTAAGCAAATATGGAAGGAGGCTCATTTCTTTTCATTTAGTGCAAAAACACTACCAAAAAATATATTAAATTCTTAAATGTATGTCCGAAATTCAGATTAGGAGTACCAAAGCGAGTGGAAAACTTGTTTTTAAGACTTAAATTCCCAAAAATTTTCTGGGGGTGAACCCCCAGACCCCCTTTAAAGATGTTAGAGCACGATTATTCATGTTTTTTTAATATTATAGTTACTATGATGATTCATTTTTGATTTTGAAAATTCTTCGTATCCCCCTAAAAACGAAATCCTGGAACCACCAATTTACGTAATATATCTAAACGAAGGTGATATTTCAACTACCAGCTGCAACTGCATGCGAGGGGTACGCAGGGAATTGTAATTATCCTTTGGGGGTACAATCGTGGAAAAGGTTGGGAACCACTGCTCTAGGGTAGTATTATTCTCAAGAAGTTTCAAGGATGGAGATTTGACTACAAATAGAGGTATGGCAGCGACGAAACGCCGAAAAATCCCACAAAACTTGGAAGTAAATATGCTTATCAAAATATGTTCGTTTTCAAGAGGACCTTTTTCTTGGAAGAAAACCTGTCAACAGAACACAATTTTTTCCCCAAATTTTCCAGAAATACATAAAAGTACTAGCAAAGATTTAGACCCGAGACTTGATTTTTGTTTCTTTTAAAAAGTCCCAAAGTCAACGATTTGTCAAATTTTTACCATTTGAGACCGATTTGCCCCATGACTCGATTTCTCTGGTGGAACGGATATACAAATTTGAAAATTTGTCAATTTAAAGTACATTAAGATTGTATTATACTCAAATAATTTCAAGTCGGACAATCGACTTAAGAGCGGACAAATACCAGGGTTGGCAAAAACCCGGGTTTTTTTTTAAAAACCCAAGTGGGTTGGGTTTTTTCGGGTTTTTTCAATAAAACCCTGAAAAAACCCATATAAAACTGGGTTTTTTCAATAAAAGTGTGGGTTTTTTCAAAATTAAGTGGTTTTCTACTGTATTTTTATTCTTTGAAAAAACCCACTGAAATTGTAAAAACACCCCTTATTTACTGAAACCTAGTTTAAAAATTGAAAAAACCCACTGAAATTTAAAATATCCTAAACTTTGAAAAAACCTATTCAGTATTGAAAGAAATCTATTCAACTTTGAAAAAACCCACTGTGAAATTTTTAAAAAATATTTTTTATACCTAGTTTGTACTTTAAACGTCCTAAATTTTGAAAAAACCCCATTCAATAATGAAAAAACTCACTTAATAATGAAAGAACCTATTTAACTTTTTAAAAAACTCCCCGAAATTGAAAAAACACCATTTAATTTTTTAAACCTAGTTTAAATTTTGAAAAAAACCCTTAAAATTTTTAAAATATCCTAAACTTTGAAAAAAAAACACATTAAATTTTGAAGGAACTGCTTCTTTTTTGAAAAAACCCAAAAATGGGTCCAAAATGTGGGTTTTTTTGAAAAAACCCATTGGGTCCAACCCAATTGGGTCCAATCCCGCCAACCCTGACAAATACCCAGGACCCAGGTCAAACTGTCACCAAATGCTACAAAATTTTGACTGCATACCTCTGTTTATTTAAACTTAAGTTATCATTAAAAAATAATAACTACTAAAAGAATGTTGTGTTTTAAATATTAAGTAATGAAAATAACGAAATTTAAAATATTCATTCATTTTTAATACCTAACAATACAGGTATTTAGTAGTTTTTGCGTTAAGTATTTCTTTCAACTAAATTTACTACAAGAGTACATAAATTTTTGAATAACAATTAAAACTATCAACACAATCTAACATAGGTAATTTTAAATGATAAAACTTAGTGTAAACGATAAACTGAGGTATTCAAATCATTCAGTTTCGTTGCATTTGGTGACAGTTTGACCTCGGTATTTGTCGGTGTTGCCAACTTGGGGGTTTTCCCCCCAAATTTAGGGGGGGGGGGAATGTGGGATGGGATTTTTTAGGGGTGTTATATTTCTATGGGTATTTTTAGGGATTTTTATAACTTCAAATACTTATTTTTTTTATTACAAATTAAGCAAAATAAAGGTGTAATAGCATAGGCCCTGTGAAAATCTAATCTAGCGAATCATATTCATTTTTATACATACCGCCTTAGCGACATTTAGTGCGATTGCTTGTTACTAAGAGTGCAGAGTCAAGGCTAAACTGGATCGGTTACGATCAATTGTTTAAAATTCATTATTTGTTTAATGATATTTTATCATTTTTAATGTATTATTTATTTCAAAATATTTAATTATCTATTTTATAAATAATATTTTTTTAGGGGGAATCCCTAGTAATTTGGGGGATTTTAGGGGTTTTTGATTAGGGCTTTAGGGAGATAAATTTTTGAGAGTTGGCAACACTGGTATTTGTCCACTTATAGTCGATATTGAAACTTTTTGAGCATAGTACAATCTTAATGTATACTTTAAAGTGACATAATAGTTTTAAATTTTTATCTCGTGTTCCACCAGAGATATCGAGTCCTCAAATGTGGGGAATCGGTCTCAAGTGGTAAAAAGTTGACAATTTCGCCGCTGCCATACCTCTTTTTGTTGTCAAATCTCCATCTTAAAACTTCTTGAGAATAATACTACCTTAGAGAGATACGGTGACAAAATTTCAGATTTTTATCTCGTGCCCCACCAGAGATATTGACCCCTCAAAAGGGCTATTTGTGACAAATTGTCAACTTTGGGATTTTTTAATTCAGAGAAAAACGAAGTCTCTGCTCTACAACTTTGTATATGAGTTAAAGTATATTCTGACTATCTGTACAAAAAATAACATCGCGATGGCTGGTTTCCTTCTTAGAAAAAAGTCCTTTTGAAAACGGATCAATCTTGAAAAAAATTCCTTAACTTTGAACTTTATTTCTTCCAATAAATAATTATTTTAAAAAAATATTTTTGCACGAGTCTTATAGCTCGATGTCTTCCGAACAATTTTGCCTCAAACTCCGTTTGATTTGGTGATTTTAAAGAGGAGATATTTGCATTTTTGTAAACCGTGGAATTAGTGAAAATGACAAAGTTTGGACTAACAACTATGTAATTGACTTCAAAGATGTCTATATTAACATTTTTAGTTGGCTTACCACTATTTTTGAGTCTAGAGTAGAAATCATTTATAAAAAAAAGGTATTTATACATCTACTAACCAAAAGAGAAAAAAAATAAGAATCCTATAATAGTTTTATGTGTTAGTATTTAGCATATTTAGTAAGGAAATGTTATTTTGAACTAATATTCCCACTTTTGTTACCAAATCCTTAAATAAATTTGAGAGCTATGAAAATAGGCCTGAATTCTCTGTTTCATGCAGAAACCTGTCAAATGCAAATATTTCAATATTTTTTTTATGAAAAGAATAAAAACATTAAAAAAATTATTTTTGTCTGTATTTATTACTGTACTATTTTGTCTGTATTGTACCAATTTTCAGGACCCTACGACGCCACTGGGTTTGCACGTTCCTGAGTTCGATCCCAGATTTTTTCCTACTTAAAACTAAAAAAAAAATTAATTCCGCATCAATTATTTGTGTCTGATGACGTATGAGTCGATGGCTCAGTGGATGGGTAAGTGGCTGGGATGCTGAAGACCTAGGTTCAAGCCTAGGGATAGTTAGGTTAAATAATGGGGATATTTATATTAATACGTGTTGGCAGTTATGGGCATATTTAACTGTAGCGCTAGGGTAGTGTCAAGGTTTCAGAAAAGAGTTTTATTTTGTTAAATTGCTTCTTCGAAATTACGTTAAGGTTAAATATGTCGTCGATGAAGAATCGATGAGACTTCTTCCTAATCGATTATTATATCAAAATTGAAAGTAACTAGTTCTCTCAAATTATTATAGCAAGCGAACGGACGGCCTAGTGTGCTAGAGCGTTATGTTTGGATCCGAATAGGTTCTCAGATCGAACCCCGATAAGAAGTATTTTTTGTCATCCCTTAGTTCATGTTAATATGATGCATTTATTTGTGTATTAATTGTTTACATACTACATATATATACACACAAATTAATATGTGTATTTAATTTAACACATTTATATTAGTTTACATAGTGAAGTGTCAACTTCAAATTAATTAGAAGACCTGACTAGCTGCAGGAACGGATGGCTTGGTGTGTTAGTGCACCAGTATGCCGGATCCATAAGGCCTTCAGATAGAACCTCCCTCGGTTCGAGTCTGAGCCTCTCCACGGGTATAGCACTCGGACATAAATGCAGTTGGGCATTTATAAATTTATTCCTGCTTATTCAAAGGGGGACTTAATTTTTCTCATTTTCAGAGTTAACTGTAACCGTGTCAGTCAAATTCTTCAAAAATACTACTATTTTTAAACACTTTTCCCTTTAATTTTAGAAAAATCCCAAAGATTCTACCCTTTCTGTCTTCGACGGACACTAAAGAACCTTAAGAGTCTAAGATATATGAGTCTTCCATACCAAACCCCACCACCCAACCCAGTGGCGGCTTTTAACTCGTAGAATTTTTCCTAATTTTAAAAGTGGTGACTGAAAGTTATTTTTGACTTGGTTGGCGAGTTTCAGATTTGAAATTTGCATATCCGAACTTGGTTGGTTGGTTGGTATTTTATGGCGAATATTATTCGAGTTATATCCGAATTCGGTAAGATTGAGTACTTGCATAAATGCAGTAGAGATGCTGTTAAATATAATTAAAAAAATAAATATTAATATATGCAATACTGAAGTAAATTTCTAGAAGGCACTGTCTAGCTCCGCGAAAGTAACAACTCAACTATAATGAATTTCGCTATTAAAACCTATGGCACTGTCTAGCTTCTCGAATTTGAAATTGCCTCAATTTTGAATTTCCCTCAAATTTGAAAACATGAATGTACTCATTTCTAAAAATGTGGACACTCAAAAATGAAACATCTTGAGTTTTAACTGACAAAATGAGTTCATGATGTTTCATTTTTGAGTATGCACATTTTTAGAAATGAGTACATTCATGTTTTCAAATTTGAGTACATTTGGATCGCAGCCAGTTTGAATACTTTTATTTTACTCAGTTTTGAGACTGTCGTTTTAAAGTGTGTACGAATCTTGGGTACTTCAACAACAACAACAACATGGACACATGATGAAAAATATAACTTTTATATAATAAAAACGATATTACAGAGAGGATCGTATCAGGCGAGTTCCCTTATGGGGGCGCTCTGCAGCCACAGCTCGTGCATGAAGTGGTAGAGCTGGTCGGAGACGGACACTTTGTAAGGGGTGGGGCTGTAGTTGCGCTTGATGTCCGAACGGAGGGTGGACAGGGACTCCTTCACCCTCTGTCGCACCTGGCTCAGCAAGGGCAGATCCCCACAGATCTTTCCGTCTGCGAAGTACAGCTCGTGCAAGTTCTGAACGTGCACAGGCTGCACGTAAGCTCGTTTAGACTCCTGCAACGAAACACATCATCATCATCATCCACCGACATTTTTCCTCAAATTAAGGTACACACTTGACAAAAAAATCCTTAATTTTGGACCTAAAAATCTAACTTTTAAGGAATAAGTAGTTTCTTACTTTTTAAAATCATATCAGGTTAGAAAAGTAATTTTAGTTAAATTTAATTAATTAACATTTAATGAGATAATTAGCATATTTTCAAACAGTCTTTTCTCTTTGCGTGTAATTATTTTAAAAAAGGTTATTCTAGTTTGTTGTATTAATTATAATCTTCTCTATGTTTGGGCTTTTACGCTTTGTTTCTAAAGTAATTAGGTGATTTTTAAGAATATATTTTCAAAACAATAGTGAAAAAATCACGATTTTTTTTTGACAATTTTACTTTTGAAAAATCCTTTAAAAATATAATTTAAATAAACTAGGGGGCTCTGCCCCCTGCTCGCTATCGCTCACCAACCCCCGGAACTGCTTCGCAGTTCTTTGAAGACCGCTTCGCGATCTTAGCGAGCAGAGCTAGCTTGTTTCATCTCAACAATCCAGTACAACCTGTAACTTGTCTTCTTATAGTCTGTTTATTTAGAATAGGCGCCTGAAACAGGATCAAAAACGCTCAGTAATGCTTAATAACGCTCATCAGACAACTTCACTGACCGATTGTTTCTACAGTATTTTAGCTACTTCTGCTTAGGCTGCCTTGCCATTGCAGAAGAAAATTTTTTCGACGATAATTAGAATAATAAATGCTTCTAATATCTAATTCTTCAGGCGCTAATTCTAAATGAACAGAGTATAGATAATGATCATTTAATATCGAAACTTTTTATCTTTCAAACTTTTCAATAACTTAATTTGGACCATTACCACGAAAATATCAAAATAAAACTCTTACTGAAATATTCCTTTTTAAATTATCAATAATTAAAATAGGGGGCTACCGCCCCCTGCTCGCTTACGCTCACCAACCCCCGTAACTGCTATGCAGCTCTTTACAGATCGCTTCGCGATCTGTAATATCTGCAATCGATCTTTAGCAGAGTAAAACAAACTTCTCGAAAATCCTCTTCCTTTCATCGGCACAAATAACACTCAAAAAAGCTGAATTATTTATTTCTCTAGTATTTCAAAAAATATCGAAGTATCTTTAAAAGATTATTTAACAAGTCTATACTATATCGCTAGCAAACTTAGAGCAAGAATGTGCACCTCAAAACTTTAAATTTAAATATCCGTGCTCGCGACAATCTAGTGAACAGGCAAATATAAAACTTAAAAACATTAAACACGTCTGATAAAGACCTACTAAAACTAAGAAAAAAATGAAACTTTGATGCTTAATAATTCCAAAACTAATTAGAATTTTTTAAAGAATTAAATGCCAATCTCTTTCTAAAAAATAAGAATACAAGTGTTTAAAAAATCATATTGATACCGTGATTAGTTTTCATTTTAGATAGAAAAAACCGAAAAAGTGTCAAAAGTTCCGAAAATTAAAAAAATTATTTACTCTAAATCAAATTCGAAATTCGAAAAAAGGGCGACGTAGTGCACATCTTCATACTTCAGAGTATAAGGCTGCAAAAAATCATAGTTCTGCTGCCAATAGATTTCGCTGAACTGGATTACGCGGCGAAAAAAGAAAAACTTCAACTTTGACCTTAAAAATACCCCAGTACTAATTATCACATGAGTTAGCTTTTTGTTCGAGAATGTGCCCCAGATATTCCTCTACAAACTTCTCAAATTTCATAAATTTCTATCAAGTAGTTTTTGCGATATGAGAGTTCAAAGAGTTGAAAAATTAAATTTTCTGAAACAGCGGCGGCAGCGGCGGTGACAGTAACTTTTTTTTTAATATAGAGAGATTTTGAAAATTTGAAAAACGCTAAACATCCGCTATATTATGCAGATTATTATAGTAAAAATATATTATGATATAGAATTTTTCTTTTCCGTAAAAACTGTTCAAACAAAGGGTTATAGTATCACAATAATATGGTTCATGAGAAAACGAGTTCAAAGTTCTGAAAACATACCAAAATGCGAAACCGTATATAAGTCAAGAACTATTCGAGATAATTTAAACTTCTTGGTATCTTTATAAAGCTTAGGAAACAAAGATTATTCTAAACTAATAAAATAAAATCCCATGATTTCGTCAATTTTGACGATTTCAAGTGTGTACATACACCATAAGTACTATACTATACAGGGTGTTTTAGAACTTCTAAGGGGAGGTAGACAAGAATTGGTACAGGTTAGGGGGTCGCAAGTGGATTTCAAGGGGTGAAAATCACGGGGGAAAATTAGTAAAAAACCCTCGCATATCTGGCCAGAAATCGATACAATTGTTCGATTCCGGCATATATTACGAGGGTTATTTTTTAATTAACTTCCGTTTTTATCTTGAAAAAAAAGTAGTAGGAATTTCGGAACAATTTTGGTGCTGGTAGTTAGATACATCCTTCAGGTTCAATTTGCCACCTTACTGAATAAAATCGGGCATTTTTTCTATTTTTTATCGATTTTACAAGCGCGCTCCTCGAACTATTTTCCCGCCAACCCATAGAGAATTCGGCTTTTTTTTCTCCCTTCGCTCCGTCCGCGATCACCTGCCCACCCATTGTTTAATGTTAATGCCTGCTCGCGGACGGAGCGAAGGAAGAAAAAAAAGCCGAATTCTCTATGGGTTGGCGGGAAAATTGTTCGAGGAGCGCGCTTGTAAAATCGATAAAAAATAGAAAAAATGTCCGATTTTATTCAGTAAGGTGGCAAATTGAACCTGAAAGATGTATATAACTACCAGCACCAAAATTGTTTCGAAATTCTTACTACTTTTTTTCCAAGAGAAAAACGGAAGTTAATTAAAAAACAACCCTCGTATATTCAATCAATTCAAATGGTTCATGTAAAAACCAGATGCAAGTGTTTATTCAAATAAAAAACAGACCTATAAATAAAACAGGCATGCGTTGTAGGTAGATTAAAGTTACAATTATAGTATAGTTACAGTGTTATTCTTAGGATTTTTTTAGAGGAAGTAAAAATACTCCTTGACTTTTTTTAAGAGGCGTGAAATTCCTTTATTTTTTAATGAACAGAATGAAATAGAAAAAAAGGAGGATGATTTTTGGTTTTTAACAATCATAGCATCTGTTAAGTATTAGAAAATATTAAACATTATAAATAAAATAATTTATTTTAATATTACAAATTTGAGTAGAATAATTATTATTATTTTTAGATTTGGGTGCCATGCATTTTTTTTAAGCAAAACCTTTGTTAAAAATTCAAAGCGTGAAAATACGCCTTGCTAGTTTTTAATAGCGTATTTCCGATTTTCAATGCGTGAAATACGCTCTCAGAGGCGTTAAAAATATCTCTGGTTACAGACTATACTTTTCACAAATCAGTAGTCTACTAACTTACAGTGGAAAGCAGAATCAGATAGCTTAGCAAATCACAAGATAATTAAACAATTCAATAAATGGATTCATGTAATCGCAGATTGTGATTAACTTGCTTTCAATCCTAAGCCACCCGAGATTACCATTGAATCCAATGGGAAATTTGGGGCGGCTTGGTCTGAAAGGGTTAAGAGAAAAAACGGCAATGCACAAAAAGAGTGCAAGTTGTTTTCCCTGCAGTCTTCACTTGCGCCTGTAAAACTCCTTTTTCCTTTAGTGGAGTTGGTGAGAGGGGAAAGCAACGTTTGGAGCGGGTTCTTGCTAGTGATGGGCAGGTATCGATACCAAATACTAAAGTACTCGATACCTATAGGTATCGAGTGTATTCGATACCCACAAAAGTATCGATACTTTATTGGCATATTTCGTTTTAAATTTTTCAATGAAGTAATCTTTATAATACCTACTGTAGATCAAACGCAGCCTGTTTCCGTTTTCATTTTGCAACGCTCAAACCCAAGTCGTTATCATCCGCGAGAGAAATTTGACGCGGCTAGGTTTTTCCCCCGCCAAATCCTTCGCCTCTATCCACCTCCAGGCCCGTAGCTACGGGGCTTTTTGATGGATCGCTTTCAGTTTTTTGAATATTAGTCTGATTATGGATAGGCCCTAAAAAAATTGTCCCTTCAGGTTCATTTCCCGACATTGAAAAAAAGTACTCGATACCTAAAAGTACTCGATACCTATAAGTATTCGATACCAATAAGTATTCGATACCAAAGTATTCGATACCTATAAGTATTCGATACCAAAGTATTCGATACCTAAAATTATCGATTTTGCCCATCACTAGTTCTTGCACATTTGGCCAAAAACGGCGATTTGCAGGTAGGGGCCGTTCAAATATTACGTAAGCACTTTTTTGGTCATTTTTAACCCCCCTCCCCCCTTGTCAGCAAAGATAAGCAAACCTCAAACCCCCCCCCACCATAATTACGTAAGAAACTGCCGAATCCCCCCCCCTCCGAAATTTTGACATCCCTTTTAGTAAGTACTGTTTTTTTCCCTTGATAATTAGGTGACTTATTCAAGGAGCTGTCCTTTTTAAGGGTTCAAAAATGAGTCGAAACACTACTTTTCGGGGTTAAAATTTCAGAATGTTTAAGGGTCCCCAGAAAAAAGTGCTTACGTCAGATTTCCTACTTCATTTTTTTGTTAAATTTATTTTTGGTTGAGTTTCATCAGAATTGAAATTCAGTATCTTACGTAAGCATCTTTCATATCCCCCCTAGTCAGGAAAAATAAGCAAAGAGCAAACCCCCTCCCCCCTTAGGTGCTTACGTAATATTTGAACGGCCCCATAGGTTAAGGTAAATTAATAAGGTGTGGAAACATTTTTCAGCGCCCTAACTAAGAAAATTCTGTAATTTAGGGTGTGAGGCATAGGATGAGTTCCGTGGTAAATCCTGGGGGACACATAAACTGGAAATTTGGGGGGGGGGCAAGCTGTCCCTGATGGCTTTGGAAACAGGATTTTCCCCTACAAGAATGAAATTTTCTCAAAAAGTTGGGGAGGGGGCATTAACCCCCCCCTATAATCCGCCCATAGTGTGAGGAAGAACGATTACTTAATTTTAAAAGTTATTTTAAATTAGTGAACTTCAGCGCCGAATCCATAGCCTTTCCAGAAAAAAAACCATTTATTTTTATGCCAACAGAATACATGTGTTTTCTTATTTTTTGTGTTATCCTAAAACTTATATGTGATAAAGGGCAGCTTAAAGAAGCGAAAGTTGGCGAATAAATTTTTTGGTGAATGTCGGAATGGAAAATTTTCTTTGTTAAGTGATGAATAAATTTTTTTTTCTTTTCTTTGGTGAATCTATGGGGACCGTATAAAAACTAGTGATGGGCAAAATCGATAATTTTAGGTATCGAGTACTTTGGTATCGAATACTTATAGGTATCGAATACTTTGGTATCGAATACTTATAGGTATCGAGTACTTTTTTTTCAATGTCGGGAAATGAACCTGAAGGGACAATTTTTTTAGGGTCTATCCATAATCAGACTAATATTCAAAAAACTGAAAGCGATCCATCAAAAAGCCCCGTAGCTACGGGCCTGGAGGTGGATAGAGGCGAAGGATTTGGCGGGGGAAAAAGCTAGCCGCGTCAAATATCTCTCGCGGATGATAACGACTTGGGTTTGAGCGTTGCAAATGAAAACGGAAACCGGCTGCGTTTGATCTACAGTAGGTATTATAAAGATTACTTCATTGAAAAATTTAAAACGAAATATGTCAATAAAGTATCGATACTTTTGTGGGTATCGAATACACTCGATACCTATAGGTATCGAGTACTTAAGTATTTGGTATCGATACCTGCCAAACACTAATAAAAACCTTATTAAACATGGAGTTATCCTCATCTAAATTGTCAGCTCATTTTATGAAAATTTGCATTGGAGAATTGCAGCATCTCTTAAAATTCTGAATATTCAATTTTAAACTCTTAAGAATTCTCTCCTGATTTCAAATATATGCTTGTCTTTTTACACAAGTTATTTTTCAGCTAATTTAATGGCTTTTTATTACAGGAAGCGCCTAACAATGTAACGTCACATGTGCCTCTTGGTGGAATATGGGAAACACCGTTTTCATCGAAACACTAGTAGGCTATAAAAAAAACTAGAGCTCAGTATTTCAAAGCGGAATGATAGTAAGCAAGGCACATTTGATATCACAAGCGTTGTTTCAGCTCAGACAGAAAAGAAGCTATTTCAAATTGAAAATAACTTAAAATTTAGGGCTTCCTTTGAAAGGTAAATTAAAATGTTTTTTGGAGGTTTTAAGCCATTCTGAATACATTAAGATTAAAACAAAATTATCCATTGGAAGTATTTTTTGAAGTGTTCTTACCTGAAAGGGGTGTCTGACGAGGACCCGCTGTCCTGGGAGTGGGGGAGACTCGTCGGGGAGCTGCATGAGGTCGATGAGGGCGCTGCCGTCCTTCCCGAAGAGACGGTAGGCCAACTTTCGCCCGGGAATGGTCACCTTGTTCACGTCCAGGCTCAGCTTGATGCAGGGCCGAGAATCCACCTGAAACATCCAAGGTTATCCATTTCGAGGAGAGTTCATCTAGAGAGAAATTAGGTCCGTTTTGGGACCCTTTACAAAATTCTAATTCACAAAAAAGGACCCTTCACAAAATTCCAGTTACCATAAAGAGACTCTTCACAAAAGTCCAAAAACCAAAAGTGGTGCCGGAATCGAACGATTTTGCTGGTTTTAATACAATCCAAAAAAGTTATATGTCAATTTCCCCTGTAGATTACAACCTCCCATGGCGGCTTATAAAACCCCCCTGGGTGGCTGTTCCAACCCCCCCCCCCCATTCCTAGGTGATTCCGAGTCCTCTAAGTGTGCCCTCCTAGAGGTTACTTACTCTAATACTACGTTCACACATGTAAAGTTAATCTAGTTTTACTTAAGAGAGAAGTTAATATAGCTTAACTTAATCGTCTTATTTTTAAGCGTTCACACTACAACTATCTCAAACCATATGGTGCTACGAGTAAAAAATGGCGGCCGTCCAAGAGCTCGTCTCTAAGCCTAAAACACTCCACTCCAAACTTTTTTTACTTTGGACTTATACTTGCAGAATACCAATTTTTCTTCTCGTGTTATCCAGTTTGTTTATAGAAATATATTTAATTTAATAACGATTGCGCCAATGTAATATCAAATAAAAAAAAGGTTGGTTGTTTGAAGTAGTTTTTTTCTTCTTTTAGTAGATGGCACCACGGTAACTGAAACTAGCTTAAAGTTAAACTAGTTTCTTTTCACTAAACCAGATTAAATCTTAGACAGTTCGTTCAGACATGTTCAACTTAAGATAGATTAGCACTTAAACTAGATTAAATTTTCATGTGTGAACGTAGTATCAGGGTGTAATCTAAAGTGTCTCCAAATGAGCTTAAACACTTTTTAACCCTCTGACTGAAATATAGTTCGAAATAGTCGGCTAGACTAAAAGCTCTCCCTCCGCTCTCTTGCGTTGCCTTCCTATGCCGTGCCGATGAGTCCTGAAAAGGACGAAACCGGTCCACGGCTGGAGGCGACGCTTGAGAGTTGTCCCTGTATAGTAAATTCACTGAGAAAGTTCTAACAAAAGGAATGTGACCTGTACGAGCTTGAAGACGCATCCTAAGGCGGGCTGCCTCTGGCAGGTGACGAGGTGGGTGCCGATGCCCAGCCCGTTCAGCCGATGTCCCTGCTCGTTGAGCGAGACGATCGTCTCTTCGTTGATGTCGTTGCTCGCGACGATGGAGAGGCGGGAGAAATCGACCCCGAACCGCTCCCCCACGGTGCGGAATGTCTGGTAGGCCACGTTCGACAGGTAGGCGAGGTCCCCGCTGTCGATGCGCACGCCAAGCGCTTCGTACCTGCAAAACAACGAATCGATTTTCTAAACGGAATACAGATGATGAACAATGATAGAGTAAAAAAATTGGAGGCCGTCCAAGAGCTCGTCTTGAAGCCTTTAAATCACTCCACTTAAAACATTTTATTTTGCACTTTTCATATTTAATTTACAAACGGATGCGTCGATGTAATATCAAATAAAAAAAAGGTTGGTGGTAGTCACAGAGTATAGAGCTTACAGAGATTCCAAACAGCAGTTTTCCTCTTTAGGTACTTAATTTAATTCCTGTTCCCAGATTATAATTAATTTCATTAGCAGCCAATCAGAGAAGGCGAAAGTGATTCCTGATTGGATATGGAACTTCTATCAAGCGGCATTTTAATTTCATCGGTGTTGTTTTCCCCCCTCCAGTTTCGATTTGGTTTTGAGTGACAGCTTTAGTGGTTGAATTACAGAGAGCAGGGGTGACGTGGAACTATAGGAGGCGGTCCGAAGTACCAGAAGTTATCTATGGGAAAAGCCCAGTTAAAAAAGTTGCCCCTAGCGTCTATGAAGATGAATCCTCTGTTAAGCTCTATACTATGTGGTTGTAGTTTTCTTTTTTTTATTCTCAGTAGATGGCGCCACAATAACCTCAACACGCTGATAGACTTAAGATAGTTTGGGAAACCAGTTTAAACTTAAGACAGCTTATATTCGCTAAACTAGTTCAAATCTAAGAAAGTTTGATCACACATACTTTACTTAAACTAGATTAGATTGGCATTTAAACTAGTTTAAAACTTTTCCTGGGTGAACTTAGCAGTATAAGGAATGTCTTCTTCTTACCCCAGTTGGTGCAGGGCGAGCGCGACAGCGCAGAAGTTGAGGAGTCCGCTGCGCAGGACGTCGTAAGTGTCCACCAGGGCGAGGAAGTGGTCAGGGAAGGCGACGGCGTACGCCACGAACGCCCCCAGCTCACCGTCGCTGGCCTCCTCCTCCGACACCCCCAGCAAAGCGGGGAGCTCGGCCCGCCACTTCAGAGAGAGCTCCAACAGGTCCTGGTTCTTGAGTGTCCGCACCTTGCAGTCGTCCAGCGACGAGAACGACATCACGAACGAATGGGCTTGAGTGCCTATATAGGTTTGAAGAAAACACATGATCACCACGTGCCTAGGTGATGCGGGGCCGTTTAAATAGTATTACGTAAGCTCTTTTTTGGTCATTTTTGACCGTGACCCCCCCCCTTGTCATCAAAGATAAACAAACTCCCCCACCATCATTACGTAAGAAACTGCCGGACCCCCCCCGCCCCGAAATTTTGACACCACTGAGCTATATAACAAACTGGAGTGACTAGTTAGCGTGCTGAAACCGCATCACACCGCGGAAAGGATTTCCATCTTCTTTTAAATTTCTCCATCTGGTAGCACAGTTGTATGCACAGATTGAAACGACCATTCTAAATTTTGCTCATAATATTTTGAAAAACAGGCATGGACGGATTAAAGGGGGAAATGCTCTTCCAACTTTGCTTCAAGCTTGCCCTGATTGCTGAGAGCAATCAGGGCATTGTGACCTTCCGCGCTGGCATGATCAATCGCTTGTTAGAGTATCGGAGGTTGACACTCCAGTTTGTTTTATAGCTCAGTGCCTCCTGCATGAATTTTCAAAGCCCTGAGCCATTTTGTTGTATACGTACTAGAAATTTGCTAGCGTTAGAAGCAGCAAAGTAAATTTGCTTGTCATTTTGTTGGCGTAAAATATCAATCAAAAATAACTCTCAAGTGGACATTCAGCATTTTATTCAGTTGAGGCACTACTAAAGTAAGTTTCTAGAAAGGATTTATTTCCCTGCTTTATCTATAAATATCTTGTTGGGACGTGGTAAGCTTGAACTGGTAGATGGGGCACATTCGTACACCAAAAGATGGGGCAGATTCGGACATTCCCATCGGATCTTTCCCATTTTTGATTATGAAAGTGATTTATATGTTTATGAGTGCAGTATATTTAATAACTTGAAGTTTAATTGTTTTTTATTGAAATATGTTTGAATAAGTATATATGAATAAGTGTTTTATATTGATTGTTTTTTGGAAAACGATAAAAACTGGATTGACCACTGGTCAAAATATATTGACCAGTGGTCAAGACCAAAATGTTACTCGTCTCAAGGCATTTGGTTTGTGCCTGTGCCCCCACATGACCTACTTCACTGCCAAAGAATAGCAGTACCAAAAAGCTAACTGGATTGACCAATGGTCAGCCCGAACCAAAAATACATGCTATAAATATAGGAAATATAAAATATCAAATAGCAACTTCAACATTATTTTACACTGATTTTTAGCCAAAAAGAGCAACCTTGACCTGTGGTCACAAGCAACATGAAACTTAAATAGAATGCCCTTATTTAAAATTAGAGATCAATTATCTGGCAACTTATATGCCGGGGAATTGATTGTCAGGATTTCGACCTGTCGGAATTTCGACCCTGTCGGGTTTTTGGGGTGTCGGAATTTAGGGGTAGAAGCAAAATAATCGATATCATATATCTCGCACGACTAATACATTTACCTTCCACCCCCTACTGCATTTATGAACTATTCCAGGCCACAGGGAATTAATTAATTGTAATTTCAAGTGTAATTTTATTAATCCTTTTTGTAAAAAATGATTTTATGGTACGTTTCCATAAATATACCATTTATATCAGTTCACTGCCATCCTACAGGTGAGATGCCCGTTCCAAGAGGGTGAATGAATAATTTTACTAGTATCAGTTACTAGAATTTTTTATCCTTCTGTCTACAACTCTCTATTTTTGCCAAATTTTGAAATCAATATTCAATATTAGGTTCAAAAAAAATTGTGACAATGATTACTAAAAAAACCAAGCCTAATTTTTGTGTAAAAATAAAAAACAATATTTGAATTATATTGATTCAGTTAAATTAATCTTACTCAAAGAATTATGCATTACATGTTTATTTCTTCAATAATTAGTGATAAAAAAGAAAATTATATAAGCTACTTATTGACAGTCATGCACACAGAGAACAGAGTGCTATTATATCTATGGTTTTGTATAAGAAAAAAATTAGTTTTGAAAACATGACTAAAATTATAAAAACAAGCTTTCGATAAAAATTTATCCACATATGTAAAGCACGGTTCATAAATTTCTCGTTTATATGACTTTTTCATCTATATGTCGTTTTTGCTAAGTCTCTATTCATTCCTAATTCATTTTAATGCAAAATTTTTTCGTTATATTACTTGTAATATCAGTTATACGTCGTTTCCCACTGTTTTAACGATGGATGGAAAAAGAGGAACAAATTGTAGATTTGACATTTATACAGGGTGTCCCATAAATAGTGGGCCACACTTCTAGAGGGGATAGTAGACACCTAGACGAGTCAGAATCACATAGGAATCGGGGGTCCCAGACCAAATCCCAAAGAGTTAAAAATGGAGCGACACCCTAAAACAATTATTGAAAAATTCAATTTGTAGAAGAACTACTATTGGTAAAAATTTAATCGTGGTCTCAAATTTTGTGGTTTAATATGATTTTTAAAATTATGCTGAAAGTTTTCACTTAAAAAATTTTTTCTACGAAAAAAAGTAAAAAAACCACAAAAAAATTTGAAAAATATGCCAAAACTTTATTTTGTATTTGGAAATCCTTTCTTTTGATTTGATTATCTGAAAGATCATATTTTAAAACCCTTAAGTCCAAAGTTTCACGCAAATACCATCAATATTAAACGCTTGAGATCCTGTTAAAGTTTGTATTTTGAGTGCGAAAACAGCTCCAGAAAACGAACGTTCAGGGAGAATCTACGAGTTACGGATAGATAATCGCTAACTTTCTTTTCTCTCCCAGTTTGGCAAAACATACCAAGCTCCTACAGATCGCCAAGACAGCTTGGGCAATTTGTTGTTGGCGAAAGTTGGCGAGGAATCTCGTATCGCAAATAATGGCGAGAAATTCAGCGAGCATCAATCCGTAATTCGTAGATTTTCCCTCAACGTTTCTTTTCTGTATCTGTTTTCGCAAGCAAAAATCAAACTTTAATTAGATCTCAAGCGTTTAATATTGATGGTATTTACGTGAAACTTTGGACTTAAGGGTTTTCAACTATGATCTTTCAGATTATCAAATCAAAAGAAAGGATTTCTAAATACGAAATAAAGTTTTGGCAGATTTTTCACATATTTTTGTGGTTTTTGACTTTATTTCGTAGTAAAAAAATTTTTAAAATGAAAACTTTTACAATGATTTTAAAGATCATGTTAAACCACAAAATTTGAGACCATGATTAAGTTTTTACCAATAGTAGTTCTCTTCTACAGATTGAATTTTTCAATAATTTTTTTGGGGTGTCGCTCCATTTTTAACTCCCTGGGATTTGGTCTGGGACCCCCGATTCCTATGTGATTCTGACTCGTCTAGGTGTCTACTATCCCCTCTAGAAGTGTGGCCCACTATTTATGGGACACCCTGTATACATAGTGCAATGTCGTTCGAATGTAGTGTTGGGGATTTGCAAATTAGTACTCGAGATACGAAAAATAAAATAAATATTTCGGATAAACTATTTAAAGGTAAAGTTTGTTTCATTTTTATGTTAAAAGGACTCAGTACCAAAAACATTTTTTACTCTATTAACAGGATTTTATTATCTTTTTAGGTGTTAAATTATGTATTTACTTTATACTAATTCATATTTAGCACAAAAAGCAAATTCAAAAATTGATTTATTTCAAAAATTTAAAAAAAGTGGCCAAAATTACCCTATTTCAAAATGCTACTCCTCCTTTAATATACACTCTTTTCCGGACCTGGAAAAAGTGCCCGAACCTACGAACCTGGTTCGGGGGAAGCCTCTGCCAGCTCCATAGGAGCAATACATAAGGTTTGGGGAAATTCTATTAGGTTCGGGGGAAGGTTACAACTTTTTCCAGGTCCGCTCTTTTCACTTGATATTTTCTCAACATAAATCCACCATATATTGTTAGCTCCACGTATAGGTAGAAATTTAAATATCTATAAGGGGGTTTCGGAAAAATAAAAGAAAATCTGAAATTTGACATTTTTTTTGAAAAAATATGCTGAGTTTCTACTTTCTTGCTTTGTAAAAATTTTTGAAATAAATATATTTTAAAATCCATACGTAGAGGTGTTTAACATACATTACTGATAATGACTACCAAGTTTTAAGAGATTTGGACAATTAGAAAAAAAGCCTTAGGATTTTAAACGATAAAAACCTTGTTTTACGAAAAACCCGTTTAAAGGCTGAAAGCTATGCTTCAGTAAGCCTATCTTTGTGTCAAAAACCTCCCAATTCTTATATTTAAAAACATCATATTATAATTCTAAGGGTAGTATCTTCATTTTTATGGCAAAATCTCAAATTCGAAATTTTGACTAAATTTTTGGTACTGAGTCCCCTTAAATGTTTTAAGAGTATTTTAGAATTTAATTACCTATATGGAGCAGAGACCTGGGCTCTAACTCAAAAACAAGAAAAGATGCTGATCACCTGGGAGAGAAAAATTCTAAGAGCAGTTTTTGAACCTTTGAAGGAGGTTGACCTTTGGAGGAAAATATTTAATTATGAAATTGAAAGACTATTTAAATTGAAAGACATAATTAATCATGCAAAGACCAAAAGAATACAATGGTTGGGACACCTTGAGAGAATGGAGGAAGATAGGGGCACTAGAAAGATATTCAAGGGCCAGTGCCAGGGGCAAAGAAAAAGAGGAAGGCCAGTCAAAAGATGGTTGAATGAGGTTGAAAAGGACCTTAAAATTCTAAAAGTCCGTAATTGGAAGCAAAAAGGAAGAGACAGCGGGCTTTGGAGGGAAAATTGTTGGAGAGGCCATAGTCCAACATGGGCTGTAATACCAAGGAGTTAGTTAGAAATTAATTATTACTTTCAGTTTAAAAACTGTTAAGAAGTAACTTTTCCTGTAGAAAAACCTCAATTTATTGTATTTGCGTAAATCTGCATTAGAATCCTAATAATCAAAGATGCTTTCAATTATACGTCTTTTCATTTATATGTCGTTTTACGTAAGTCCCTTGAAAGACGTAACGGTGCTTTACTGTATTTGTATTTTAAAAAGCTATGGAACCAGGTAAAAAACATAAGATTTTCTATTCTTGTTTAGTTTATCACAAATATTGATTCCAAACCCTTCTATTTATCCCCTTTTTGTCATAAATTTTTTTATTGGTAGTAAAAATGCATTCTTGAAATTGCAGGCAATTTTAAGTAGAGTAACTTTAACCTATCTCTCCTAGTTACATATCTAGCAGTTTAAAAAAATTATGCAAATAATATTGATCTTGCAAACCATTTTTAAAGCATACAAGTAGAGTTTTTTACTTAAATTGTGGTAACTTAACATTTTTGATTTAAATCAAGTTGATTTAGATCAACCCGGTTTCTCTCCTGAATTTTTTTTTGAGAATTCAACATATAAAAACGGATTTTTAACACATTTCTGGAATAAAAACTGAAAGGCATGAAATCCTATTTTAAGCATTTTATTTTGATGTGGCCAAGTGCCATGAAAATATCTTAGAGGGCCCCACGAGGCCAGCGGGTTGGACCACACTGATATAGATATATTAATATCATTATTATTGAAGCCCAAGATAATAATATTTAGTCGATTATTATTTTAGGGTCTAATAAGAACAAAATGTGTTGGAGGGAGACTAGGAGGGAGAGAACAATCCTAGACGACTCAGAATCACCTAGGAACAGGGAGTCGGAAATGAACCCCTATTGAGCTAGGGGTTTTTATAAGCAGGCATGGGAAGTTGTAAAACTCCTTATGGAAATTGACACTTAACCATTTAAGATCAAGTTAAAACCATCGATTCCCCAGGTATTTATTCCCAAAAACAATAAGGAAGTTGCATGTGTCAGATTTTCAAAAACAAACAAGTGTTCTGTAGGGTTTTTGTATGGTAAAATTAAATATCTAGTCAATTTTTCAAAAAAATGTCCAAGTAATTAAATATTTTAATTTAAAAGTCGAGAAAAAAACACGTGACTGAAAACGTTTATTCACGAAATTCCTAAATAAACAAACAACCAACGGAAGTGACGTCACCAGGTAACTCAATCTTCCGGTTTGTCTGATATTTACATTGAACAACATTACACTACGGCGCGTTTGTTTTTTATAATTTTTCTTTTCTTATTTTAAAGCTTAATTTAAAGGAGAAACTCAAAATATGAGTTCTCCATACTTCCGATCATTATCTGAAAATTGTAAAAAGAGATATCTTGATAAGTTATCTGTGAATGGGATTGATTTACCACACATTTCCTATTCCTATTCACAGCATGGGAAAATGCTTATTTTTGGAGATTTTTATTAAAATAAGATCCAAAGAAACTTTTAAAACAGTTTATACTGGACACAATTACGAACATGTTTATAGGTTATCAAGTGTTTTGAATTAGAAAAATAATTTTAACTCAATAATAACCGATCAAAAATATGAACCTTGAGGTCTACAACGATGTGCTTCAATAAGGAAGTTGCATGTGTCAGATTTTCAAAAACAAACAAGTGTTCTGTATGGTTTTTTGTATGGTAAAATGAAATATCTAGTCAGTTTCTCAAAAAAATGTACAGGTAATTAAATATTTTAATTTAAAAGTCGAGAAAAAAACACGTGACTGAAAACGTTTATTGTTTAAACTATAAGATGACGTCAACAATGATACCATCAACTCCATTGCTTTACAACAATGTTTAGTATAAGATGACGTCACATCCAAACTCTTGGCGTTTTCGCGCGCTTTTAAAAAGGGGATTTTTGTTAATTTTTTTGGCAATCAAAAAATTTCTCGATCGGCCTCAAATTTTGGGTAGTTGCTTATTTTTGCAAGAGGAATCGATTAAAAAAATTAAAAAAAATCATGCAACTTCCTCATTACTCCTCTTATTGATTTTAATTACTAACTTGTTTAAATGTAATTAAAACAGCTGCTGATACAAAGAAAACAAAATATTGAGCAAATATTCAATCATGAAAACTTTTCAGAACATTCTTGTTGTGATAAAATTAATATCGCTGTTCTGCTATGTCAAACTTGAATATCCATTGTATCAAAGCAGTTTATTTATTTAGAAACTGAATTTTTATTGTCTTAAAAATGTAAAGTACATAAAAATATGGAAAACAACGGGCTAAAATCTAAGAACTAATTAATTTAATTTAATTATGGATTTATTCAAAATTTTAGTGCATTTACCTTTAATGATCCTATTACATTCCAGTCAGCTTGTTTATTTTTATTTGAGATTCAGAAATAGTATTCTTAAAATCGTCTGTCACTATAATTTTCTTTTTTAAATATTTTTATACTAATTTTTTTAAATAAGTGGGTGATTGTATTCATAAGTTTTAAAACAAACTAAATAATGAATTTCAATAATATCGGACCCAATTAATCCTGATGTATCTACGATCTGTTGCAATGGCGTTGATTGTATTAGCTGAGATTTTCGTCCAATGGATCGGGTAAATCAATCGTCCCATTCACAGATAACTTATCAAGATATCTCTTTTTACAATTTTCAGATAATGATCGGAAGTATGGAGAACTTATATTTTGAGTTTCTCCTTTAAATTACGCTTTAAAATAAGAAAAGAAAAATTATAAAAAACCAAACGCGCCGTAGTGTAATGTTGTTCAATGTAAATATCAGACAAACCGGAAGATTGAGTTACCTGGTGACGTCACTTCCGTTGGTTGTTTGTTTATTTAGGAATTTCGTGAATTGTTTAAACTATAAGATGACGTCAACAATAATACCATCAACTCCATTGCTTTACAACAATGTTTAGTATAAGATGACGTCACATCCAAACTCTTGGCTTTTTCGCGCGCTTTTAAAAAGGGGATTTTTGTTAATTTTTTTTACAATCAAAAAATTTCTCGATCGGCCTCAAATTTTGAGTAGTTGCTTATTTTTGCAAGAGGAATTGATTAAAAAAATAAAAAAAATCATGCAACTTCCTCATTAAAGAGCTAAAATTTCAGCTCCTAAATTGATTTTTATTTCACAAATGTCGCAATCAAACAATTTTGTTGGTTTTAATCCAATCTTAAAAGGTTACGTGTCAATATCCACTGCCGATTATACAACCTCCCCTCTCATGCCAGCTTATAAACACCCCTAGCTCATTAGGGGAGCATTTTTTTGTAATTTTAACTTAACTTTATTTATTTATTTTTATTTTTTTAAATTACAAAAAAAGTAAAGAAGATATCATATCACCTGGGATTGTAGAACAATCCATGTAGGTGAACAAACAGTTGTTACACAAGGAATTACAAAAAAAAATATAAACATGAATATTATATACGTAAAAGTGAACATTACATGAAAACAAAACGAAAAAAGTATAAATACAATACAATATCAATCGGGAAACAGGGTGTCGTAAATTATGGGTTTACTATCTTACTGATGCGTAAGGTAAGTAATGCAAAAAAAAAGAATGTATTATAATCAGCGTTAGAAATTGTACTGGATTGCTGGTCCGTAACAACTAAAAAACGGCTCGGACCAGTGGAATCAGAAAATCACTGGTCCGCCAGACCACAGTGGTGAAAAAATATCCCACCCTCCACCAGTTAAGTTATGTATTAATTTGTGTGTAATATCATTTATTAAAGAAAAGTTCTTATTTTTTGTCCATTAGTGCAATTGCATTCAATTTGTATGTCAATTAGAGAAATTTTATTTAATCAAGAAGATTATTTTATTTGTATGTCAGTTAGAGAAATATTATTTAATCAAGAAAAATATTTAATAAATAAGATATTTTTAATTTTTAACATTACTATTTGGTACTCACATTCAGTGCAATAGTTACTTTATAATAATATTTAAACTTGTCCTTTTTAATTTGTCGGACCAGTAATTTTTGTTGTGGACCAGTGGATTTTTTTCCCAATTTCTAACGCTGATTATAATCACTCTAAATTCAAGATCAAACAAAAAAGTTTTCAATGTCCCCAATAGAAAACAAAAAGTCTTTTAATTTCTTTTTAAATGCATGTTTGGTTAGACTATTTTGAATTTCCAAAGGTAGTAAGTTAAAGAACTTAGGGGCTAGATAAAAGAAATTTTTACAAAATATAGTTTTTTCAGGTTTAGGTACAGTATAAACAGCATTAGGTCTTCGGGGATTTATTATGTTTCGCTCTCTGCAGATATCGGAATTTAAGTAGAGATAGAGACTTGTTTTAAAGTAGAAGAGGTAGCGAATAGGTAAAATATTCAATAATTTGAACTTATCAATATTAATGGAATGTACTTGAGATGATAACAATCTTATAAATCTTTCCTGGAGTTTACATATTCTTTTTAAATTTATCTGATAGTCTCCACTCCATATTATTAGACCGTAGTTGATTCTAGATTGAACCCAAGAGTGATAAAGAGTTCATTTCCGACACCCCCCTAGGTGATTCTGAATCATCTAGGAGTGTCTTCCCCCTCCTAGAAGTTATGAAACACCCTGTATAGTGTATATATGCCACTATATACAGTAAAATCCCGTTATAACCAACTCCATGGGACCGTAAAATGTCTTCGCTGTAACGGAAATTTCGTTGTAACTGAGTAACCGTACTATTGCTAATGCAAATAAAAACGGTTGGGGACTTTCTGGACTTTCGTAATAACGAGATTTTTCGTTGTAACGGGATTTTACTGTACTTCTATATACACTGTAAATGAATTAAAACGAAACGTTACCTTTCACAGGAATTTTGTACATTTTCCCAGCGAGGACGTTGCTCGTTCCGTCGAATCCTCCGACGTAGGCGTACTTGGAGGCGGAGAGCCCCCCGTCGGGTCCTTGGGCCCTCCGCAGCCCGTACTCCAAGAGCTCCATCTTGGGTCCGGCTGCGATGCGATATCGTGCCGCATTGGTCGCCACGAGACTCGCGTAGTTCACGAGAGTCAACAGGACAGTTTCGAGAAGCTGTACCACGGGCAGGGGGCCTTCCACCCGGATCAGGGGTACGCGGGGGAACACCACGGTACCTAGGAATTTAAAAATTTGTTGAATTTGATTCCAAAATTGACTCTCAAGATTATATTTTTTTGTTCTTGGATTCGATTCCATGGTTCCCACTCTTTGAAAACATTGAAAATCAAGGACTTTCAAGAACTTTTCAAGGACCTTTACAAAATTTTTCAAGGACCTTTTTCACAGACATTTAAAAATTGGTCGTATTTCAAGACAAGTTATTTTTCCCACATACAATCGGAACAAGAGGAGAAGTGGCTCTTCACTGTCAGTTTGTAAAACTGGCCGCAAGTTATGTTCATTAGAGTAGTTTTAAAGAAAATTTCAAGAAAAAAACAAAGAAAGATCTGAAAAAATTAAGTTCGATTAGAGGCTGAGTGAAAATTCAAGGACCTAAGTCATTTTTCCAGGACCTAGAACGTTTTTCAAGGACTTTCAAGTACCTAAATTTAGCCTTAAAAAATTCAAGGACTTTTGAGGACTTTCAAGGACCGTGGGAACCCTGGATTCCTGAAGTTCGATTCCAACCTCCAGTTGCCATGTTTACCCACAGCTCAAATGATGACTGAAAACCATAGATTTAATTATTAATTCAGGGTTGGCAAAAAACCGGGTTTATTTGTTTTTTTTTGGTTTAAACCAAGTTTTTTTAGAATTTATTTTTCAGAATAAGTTATTTTAGCAGTGATGTTTGAAATTGAGTTGTAAATGAGACATTTATTTCAGGGGTTGTTTATAATTGATAAATGATTTGTAAATTTCAATTAATTAATTTAATTAGCTAATTAAAATTAAATTAATTTGTTTTAAAAATAATTCTTGTTTTTAAAATATTCCAATTTGAAAATCTAATATTATTGTAGTGAATAAAAATCGGTGTTAATTTATCTTGGATAAATGGTTGAAATAATCAAATTATTTATCTTAATATATATGGATTAATTTATGAACTTAAGGAATTTCTTTAGAAAGCGAAAATTTTATTTTTTAAATAAGTAATAAAAGTAAAATGTAAACAACTGATGTTAATTGAAATTGGATAATTGATTGAGATAATTAATTTGATTGATTATTAAATGGTAAAATAATCAAATTAATTACCTTAATTACATGGATTAATTATAAACTTAAAAAATTTCTTTAGAAAGAGAAAATAACATTTTTTAAATAGCAAATAAAATTTTTGTAAGCAACTAATGTTAATTGAAATTGGATAAATGATTGAGATAATTAATCCGATTAAGGAAATCAATGGTTTTTCTTAATTTAGTAAAAAAACCCAACTGGTTTTTATCTGTTTATAAACAAACCAACTGGTGTTTAGTTTTTATCATTAAAGAAATCAACGTTTTTTTTAATTAAGTTAAAAAACCAACTGGTTTTTATGACTGACAAATAAGACAAATTGGTTTTATCAATTAATTAAAATCCAAGCCATCTTTTATCAATGAAAAACAGAAAACTTTTGTGTATCTTTAGTTACTCTTTGAAATTATGTTTCATTTTAAAGGAAATTAATAAATACCTAAACTATCTCTTGCAACATATAATAAGTTTAACTTAAGCATTAAAGATTAAGTTTAGATAGAGATAATTCAATAATTAAAACCAATAAATTAAAAGATTTCTGATTTTTAATCACCTTAAAATGTCAATTTTTTGATAAATCTGACCTTTATATGTTGTGCAAAAGATTATACTTCATAAAACTTTCTTTAAAAAAATCCTGAAAATATTTTATAATTTCTAAAAAAAACAAGTGGTTTTTTTGGTAAAAAAACCATTTGGTTTAAACCGGCCAACCCTGATTAATATTATTATTAATCCATCCTAAATAAAGAATATACTAATCATCATTCTTTTAGGATCAAATAATAATATAGATAATTAAATCTTTATGGTTTTCAGTCATCATTTGAGCTGTGGGTAAACATCGCAGCTAGAGGTCTCTTTCTAAAGCTGTACCATCAATTTCTGAGGACCAGATTCCTGAGGTTCAATTCCATCCAGGAATCGATTCCTTAGAGCAGTGGTTCCCAAAGTGGGTTCCGCGGAACCCTGGGGTTCCGCGAAGAAATTTAGGGGTTCCATGGGACAAACTTTATTTCATTAAAAAAATTAGAATGGTGAAATAAGAATGGACAGTTCCGCCCCCTTTTTACCCAAAAATGTTCTCAAAATGAGTTAAAACCTTACTTTTACGAGTCGAATTTCAAAATTTTTTTCTGAGGGAGTACCCCCAGACCCCCCCACGCTATAACAAGGGGATCTTGTGCGATACTTTTTGGAAAATCCCTAACATTTTGAAATTTTTTGTCAAAAGGTAAAGGTTATGGTCTGGATAATTCTCCCCTCGGCCCCAAAAAAACTTCTTAAAATGAGTTAAAACTCTACTTTTACAAGTCAAATTTCAAAATTTTTCTGGGAGAGGACCCCCATACCCCCCAGCGGTACTAGAAGGGAATCTTGCGTGATACTTTTAGAAAATACCCAAGAATTTTGACATTATAGCCAAAAGGTAAAGGTGATTGTCTGGAAAAGTGCCCCCCCTGGACCCGTGCTGGATCCGCGCCTGGTTTCATTTAATATCATATGTATTAAATTTTGAAAAGTCGTTGATTAAAAAATATTCAGGGTTCCGCGATCATCGGTAGCAAATTTGGGGGTTCCACGACCAAAATAGTTTGGGAACCACTACCTTAGAGCCAGTAATAATAAAGTAAAATTGAACTTATCTATTTCAATCATAAATCAAGGATAATTAATATATAATTATAATTCATTTTATTTATACCCAGGAAAATAGTAATTAATTATCAAAATGCTAATTAATTAGTGGACAAAATTTATAATTATCTGTAGGGGAGAACGGGGATGAATGGGACAGGGGATGAACGGGTCAGCTCAATTTTTTAAAAAGCGATTAGCATTAATAGAAAAAACACCGGCTTCAACCACTGAGCTGAAAGAACAAAATTTGCTTCAGTTTATGTGTTAATTTCACTCTTCATGAAAGTCGAATAAATGTAGGCTGTTTTTTGCCCTTTAAACGCTTTTTTAATTTTTTTCTTTGAAAAATAGAAGTGTGATGTTCCTTTAAAAAGCTAAACGTTGTGCAATATTTAAAATAACTTTGTTATTTTATAAATTTTTAAACTTTTTTTAACTGTCCCATCCATCCCCACCTCTGGGATGAATGGGACAAAATACATGCGCTCATAAAAACTTTTCTTGGAGTTTAAATAATGGGTAATTGATTGAATACACACATTTATAATGTAACCAAGAGTTCAATTATTGGTTTTAAACTTGTTACAGGATTGAAATTTTTTTATATTTTTTTCAATTTTAGCAAAAATGTGAAATTTGTCCCATTCATCCCCGTTCTCCCTTATTAAGTAGAAAATTAAGTACAATTCCAAAGATTCTATACCTGCTGCAAAATATTAATTATCAGATTAATTAATTAACAAAACTGTTAAGTATTTGAATCAATTACAAAATTAAGTAGGATTCCTAAGATTCTATACCTGCTGAAAAATATTAGTTATCAAAATAATTAATTAGAGAAGAAAATTGTTAATAAACATCTGTATTAATTAGAGAAGAAATTTGTTAGTAATTATCTGTATGAATTAGAAAATTAAGTATGATTCCTAAGATTCGATGCCTTCAAGCACGGACGTAGCCAGAGGGGGAGATTAGGAAAGCTATCTCCCCCAAAAGTCAGAAATTTACCTTTTTTGACCATAGGGAAAGGAATAAATTTACCCCATATTCCCTCCCGAAATTCCAATATCCCCTTCCGAAATTTTTTTCTGGCCAGGCCAAGGGTTCGATTTCTTGGTCCTAAGCATTCGATTCCAATCCTATTCCTTCAGAAATATTTGGACCGTACCTTCAGGAACTGCGTACAGCCGGACGCCCTCAGGGGTCAGTTCAGACAGGTAGGTGTAAAATCCTTCCTCCACCGACTCGGGAAGGATCGTCCTCAGATATTCAATGTCACTGCTCGAATAGTGGAACTTTTCGAGGAACTTCAAGCACTCTTCCAACCCGGCGAACACGGTGAATTCCCCGTTGAAAGGGTTCTTGCGAAAAAACAAATCGAACACGGCTTGATCGTGGCACTTTTCGCTCTTCCAGTAAGCGTAGGCCATGGTTATTTGGTACAGATCCGTCAACAACGGCTGGACGACTTCATTCAGCTTTGGAAGATCCCGCTTTTCCATTTTTCAGATCGCTAGTAAACACCAAGGAGTTCTGACGCACACTTTTATACACTCGGTTTGGCCCGAAGTTCAGGGAAATAATGTCATAAACTTGTCAATGCTATTCGCAAGAAAAAAAAATTACAGTATGATGTGAAACGTCTTTCTCTTCAGTCTTCACACCCGGGGAAATTGGCGCAATCAAACACGAGCCACGACTAATCAATACAAGTTTCGAAATTTCTGAAACCCAGAACTCAAAAACAGAAGAAACACATTAAACTTGTTTTGTTGCCAACTGTCACATCAATAATTTATTTTCATCTAGTTGGTTAGTTGATTGGAGAGCATGACGAGGGATATTGAAAACTGATCAGAAATTTTATTTCTAAGTGAGCCAATCTTTGAAATAATGCACACAAGTCGGGAAATATATGAGATCAATCCATCAACCCTTTTCTAAAAGTTTTTTTTAATATTTTTTCCTCATTTTCTTCGAGCAGATTCTAGCGCCATTGGTCAACCAAATGTCACATGCAATCCTTTGTTGGTAAACAGCAGGGGTAAACCAGGGTAAACAGTGGTTTTCGTTTTGAGTTGTGTGTCAGATAATTCTGAAATTGCTTACTAACTGCTGAGTCAACCGAAATTAAAGGTTTGAAAATAACCTGTTTAAAAAAATAGGTTTTGTGTGACAAAATATGTGCACTTTATTATTTTCGGTGGTGTTATGTACTCTAGCTGTCACGGTTTCTACTTCGACTGTATTTCCAGAAAATATTAACGTTCCAAAAGAGGCAAAGTTATGGGCTGTTCTCGTAGCTGGATCCTCTGGATTTGGGAATTATAGACACCAGGTAAATGAAAGATAACCAGGCCTATTCTAATTCATTTAAGCTAAGCCTTAGATGTGTATATACAATGGTTACGACGCAGGTTTTTTGACGATTGCAGTAATTTACTTAATAATCAACGCATTTTTACCTCATACAGATATTCTAAAATGTAATTTGATTATTTTTCTTCCTCCTGGAGTCATGCATTGCAGTATCATAGAGATCTAATATTAGCTCTCTATGCAGACGCAGGGATGAGAATTTTCAGACTTTTTAAAACTTTTCAGCCAAAATTTCAGACTTTTAATGGGAAAAAAATCTACTTATAAACTGGAATTTTCAGCACAGCTTCGATAAGAGTCAACCTGCTGCCATGCTTACCCATAGTTCAAATGATGACACACAACCCTATAGATCTAATTTGAGCTGTGGGTAAACATGGCGGCTGGTCTACTCTTACCAAATCTGTGCTGCATTTTCAATTAAAAACTACATAGTTTTCATTTTTTATGAAAGTTCTTGGTTTATGAGGATCTTCCTTATGGTAAATTTTCATATCTAAAGCAGCTCGTCGCTTAAGGCGCAAAATGACATAACTGATATTTTGGCCATCTTTATGCAAATCCCGGCCCCGGATCACCTGGCACCAAAGATTTTGCGAAAAAATGACTTAAATCGCTGCAATCGTCAATTTTGTCATTTTAGCATAACTGCATTCGTAAGGCAAAATGACATAATTGCACGCCTTTCATTGATATTGTTAGGGACGCCGCCACAGAGAAGCGTTTCATCACAATCCCCGGTCAAAAAGGCCTAAAATGAAGGTTTAAAACTATAATAATATTATTTTCTTTAATTAATAGCCAAACTGTTTTTTTCATCTCCTGCAAAATAGGGAAAATGCAGTTATGTCATTTTGCGCCTTAAGCGACGAGCTAAATAATTTTATTTTGTTTAGGATCTTCTTATCCATTCTTGCAGTTTTCAGAATTTGCTTTTTTGTTAATCTCATCCCTGCAGACTACCCTTAATCATGTTGCTGTGTTCCAAAAATATTTCACTTCAATTTTTCAGGCTGATGTATGCCATGCTTACCAAGTTTTGAAAAACCATGGCGTTCCGGATGAGAGAATAATCGTTATGATGTATGATGACATTGCTTACAATAAGGAGTATGTGGGATTCTTTGTTATTTCATTTTTTAAGGTTATTCAATCCATCTTCTTCAGCTATTATCTGTATTTGTTCATATTTACCAAGTTTTTCACTCTCATGATTTAAATCTTAGGCAGGAAGAGTGGTATGAAATTTTAACGCTATTGATTTAATTCAGGTAAGAGACGTTGAAAGTAAATTTATATGTTAAAAATATAATTTAAAGAGCTTTTAGTAAATTGTAATTATCAAGCTTCAAAGTTTTGGCGGTTTACTAGATATATCCTGATACTAGGCACATTGAATTCAAAAAGTTTACTGCTACAGATTTGATTGAAGTATTTCTTCTTTCTCTTCAGAAGTGGTATTACAATAAAAAAAGGTATATTAACTTCAAACTATAAGGCAAATTAAAATCAAATAATAATTTAAAAATGGAAGGTTTTGGGAGAATGCCACTTAAAATGGGTTCATATAGGGGTAGTAAGATTTCCTTTAAGAACAAGTTTGTACAGATCCGGTTTGGTGGATTGTGCTGACAACCGGTCGAAATTAAATGACATTTATATCAATGTAATATATTTGTGATAATTCAATGTGAAATCGGAGACAAAAGGCCTTCCGAAGATAATGAATTAAAACTGCATATTTGATGTTAGGGAATGTGTAAATAAATACGAACAGGTAGTAACGATAAACTCTCAACTCTCAAGCGTCACCTCCAACCGTGGACCGGTTTCGTCCTTGTTAGGACTCATCAGCACGGTATAGGATGGTAACGCAAGAGAGAGGAGGGCAAGTACTAGTCTAGCCGACTATAACTGAAAAAGTGGTGACCATTGATTAGTCCTCCACTCATCTGCTGGAATGACAATGGCATTCCTAGGACAGATTTAATTCCAGAAAGGCAAGGTAAATGAAAGGAGAATTTCACCATTTATTGCTGGTTAAGCGGACAATAATTATTGATTATATTATTATCAACAATAATTATTGAATATAATTATTGTCCGCTTAACCAGCAATAAATGGTGAAATTCTCCTTTCAGGTAGTAACGAGTGAATCTCGCATCAGCGCCAAAGAAGGCTAGCTGTAAGACCCGGCTTTGCAGGGTTGTAACAGCTAGTGTTTCTTTTAATATGGTAAAATGTTGTTCAAAAATCAGTTTTTCAATATACTATGAAGGAAACAAACATCAATACAAAAAATATTTGCATTAGTTTGGCCTTTTCTAAAAATCACTCCTTTTTTGTTGGATCTGATTTCTTAATGACATTTTTTTCAGGAATGTCGCTCCTGGGAGGATTATGAATCATCCCGGTGGACCCAATGTCTACAAAGGAGTTCCTCGGGATTATACCGGTGCTGTGAGTGATCCATTTTCAATTGTGTTACTCAATTAACTTTTTAGTTGATGATTGATTTTAAATGCCTATTATAATTTACTGGTGTAATCTGAGATGTTTCCATTTTTGAGTTTATACCCAGGGTTGTTTTGCTTAAAACACTTTCATGTGTGGATTACCCAGAGCTTAAAAAGTTAGTGACAAATACTAGGCTTGGGTACAAACCACCAAATCTCTATAGCCACCAAATCTAAATTTGTCAAATTACCATGTAGTAAAAATAATAAAAACAAGAGCATTAAGAGAGGTTTAAGAAAAATTACCCTACTTGGTGTCAAAAGGAAAAGGGAATTAATGTAAATGTGATATGTGTGTCACTCACTTTAATGTGCAGATAATGCAAAACTAGTCGGTTATTCAAATAAGATTTGAAAAAATCAGTGTTTCTAAATGTAGGACTCCCCATCCACACCAGGGAGAGCAATGCAAATTTTAAGAATTTTCTTAGGAATGGATGCAACTGCAATTTGTTTCATATTACTAAAAAAACAAGTTAAAACCCTGTTTTTAAGGGTCAAATTTCAAAATTTTCTCTTGGGGGAGGACCCACAGACCCCTTTTTACTGTGGGGATCATTGTTAACCCACAATTAAACTACTTCATACGCTCAAATTCAAATATTTAATTTAAATTTTCTAAAAATTTATTTTCTCTTCTAATATGTGCATGTAGTAATTTATTGTTGTTACAAAATAGTTGAACACCCCCAAGTCAGAGAAGTTAAAATTCTGTTGAGTGGCATGAGATAATTAACTGAAGGTGAGGTGGGTCGCGTTAGATTTTGTTTCTAAAAGTGGGTGGCGATGTTCAAAAGTTTGAGAACCCCTGGGCCTGGAGTAGAGCATGATTCTGTGATGAAAACTTAAAAAAATCAGTTAAAAGCTATTAGCATTTTATTTAAAAGTATAGATTTGTTAATCTAATTTCAATTTGAAAATTCAAATTTGATTTTTTAAAGATAATTGTGTGTCAAGGTCATAAGGAAAACAAATAAAACATGTTTATGTTTTTTATTTTTAAAAACATGTTTTCCCAACCCTGGTTTTTCACCTCACCATGTTGAATGCAGCGATTGTGCCCAACTCCTCCTGACCCTTCTTACTTTTTTTGGTTCTAATCCAAGTGATCCGATAACATTTTTTCATCTTCTTTTGAATCTTATAAGGCTTTATACAAATAATATACAAATACAATATTTATATTTGGTTTTATATGTCCTTTGGATGCCTCTGATTCCCTAAAAACCTGATTCACTTTAAGATTTCTCTCAATGTTCAATAACTACCTAATGTTTTTCATTTATAAGTTTTCAATCATAATTGAATTTAGATTCAAAATTAATTGCACTGTTTTTTTATTAGGTTGGTGTTACTCCCTCCAATTTCATGTCTGTCCTAAAAGGTGACAAAGAATCAGTTGCTAAAAAAGGAAGTAGCAAAGTCTTAATGAGGTGATCCATTTTTCATGATTGAACTGGGCCAATGAAAGTTTTCTTCAGTTTTTGCTATTATTTTCTACAAAATTGTAAATTTTTCATTGTTCTTGAAATTTGTGTTGATATCAAAGTATACAGCTTGAAATGCCATTCTGCTGTAGGATCTGTAGTACCTACTACAGTTTGTCTTGACTGAACACCAGGTTTATCGACCCAATATTTCCCCAAAACACAATTTGTTTGTCTAAAACAGGGTTTCCCAAAGGGGTCGGTACCGACCCCCTGGGGGTCGATGAAGCTCTAGGGGTCGATTGGGGGTCGATGAAAGTTAAACAGTCATAAAAAATAAAATGTTGATGAAAACAGCTTCTTATTACTGCAGATGATTCAAAGAATTTTCCTGGTCCCTTGAACTTTCTTTAGATACTAATTTTTAATTTCAAAGTTTTAAAAAATTAATGCTTCATTGGTGATCTATTGCTTATTTGGATCACTTATAAATTATCCAGATTAAACTGTACATTACTAGTGAGTGGAACACTAGCGAATCCAGGGGGGCTAGGGGGCTTTAGCCCCCCTAAAGAAATAAGAACTAACAGTGAGAAATAGGGGATGTTAAAAAAGGGAAAAGCGACTCCAAAATGAGTTGAAATCCTGTTTTTAGGATTAAACTTCCAGAAATTTTCTGGGGGAGGACCCCAGACCCCCTTTAGAACTTGGAACTCTATTATTTACAACTTTTTTGTAAGAAGTTTGTCAAAATGCAAAAATTCTACCAAAATGTAAATTAAATTCTTGAAAAAGTATGTCCGAAATCCGGATTGGATGTACAAAAATGAGTTGAAAATCTGCTTTTTAGACTTAAATTTCCAAAAAATTTCTGGGGGAAGACCCCCAGACTGCCCCTTTAGGATATTAGAAGACTATTTTGATATTCACTATTTTGATATTTGATATCCATTGATCAGTTGAAAAATTTTAGTTAGATTTTCATTCATAAATAATTTTTCTTAAAAATTAGTCGGATTTTCGGAAGGGGGTCGATGGCGTAAGTAAAATAATACCAAGGGGTCGATGCATGAAAAAGTTTGGGAAACCCTGGTCTAAAATTTCTCCAAATTAAATTAAATTTAAAAGCAAGAACATAGATGTAATTAAAAAGAGAATATGATTTTTAGAGAGAATCAATGATCCTTTTATGGATACGTTGTTTTTACTGCCTATCAAACAAAATGCAAGGTAAAGACAATTTTTAGGTATTCACCGTGGAAACTTTTTTTCTTTGGTGTAGATCCGTAGTTTTGTAAATCCAAAGTTTTCACCAAATTTCTGTAAAAGTAGGAGGATATGATTGTCAGTAAACAAAAAATGAAATTCCACTAATAAAACAATTGAATTCCTCTTGCTTCCTTCTTTATAAATTTGTGCAAAAATTTCCCCTCAGCTTCCTGAATTACCCCCTAAGTGCATATTTTGCTCCCCTGCTGAAATTTTGCTTCTAACTCACGTTCTATTTCAGTGGACCAAATGATCACGTTTTCATTTATTTTTCTGATCATGGAGCTCCTGGACTAATTGCATTTCCCGAAGGCGTGAGTCTTTTTTCTTTTACCTCATTGTTCGTGTGATGTTGCATTGAACTTTTAAATCAAGGATTTTCTGTTTCTAGGAGCTTACTGCTCAAGATTTAAACGAAACTGTACACTTTATGAAGGACAACGATAAGTATGGCAAAGTAAGATCTCTTTTATGGTTAGAAGTGAATTTTCTGAAGAAGTGTATTTACTTCATTTTAGTTTATTCTTGGTACTAAAATATAAACCTTATTCATGCTTTTTTTAACCATGTGTGCATCTTAGCTACCCAAAACTAAGCTAATGCTTGAAAATCAATTAAACCATTATCTACTGGTGGTACTTACTAGCATGGGCGTCATTTAGGGGGGGCAAGTCCCTTGACAATTCTGTAACTTCCACAAGGAGCTTTGGGTGCAGCTCAAAATGTCTCAAAAGGAGTTAAAACACTACTTATTAAGGTTTCAATTTCAAAAATTTTTTGGGGGAGGACCCTTAGCCCCCCTCTAAAATTTTCACGTATCTTATTTAGTGTTTCCCCCCTTGAAATCTATTCCTCTTGCAAGAAGCTTTTCTCTTTAGAAGCTCCCCAAGGAGTTTGAAAAAGAGATAAAACACTAGTTTTTAAGGGGAATTAAAATTCCTTGGGGAGGACCCCTAGCCCCCCTTAAAACTTTGACGTTTATTTACAACTCTTTTCCCTAGAAAATTCTGTGGTTTACAAGAAACTGTTCTCTTTGGATGCAGCCCAAGGGATCTCAAAACATGCTAAAACGAAAAAGAGCCAAAACTAAAAGAGCCAAATTTTCAAAATTTTACTGGGGGTGAACCCCAGAACCCCATTTTCCTTGGAGTTCACGTTGTCAAATTTTGACATGATATTACCTTAAAAATGAAGTTGAGGCAACCCCCGCCAAAAAAAACCCTAGTTACTACAGGGTTCAGACCCATTTAAAAAAATTCCTTGCCCCCCAACCAAAAACTGAAATGATGCCCCTGCTTACTAGTCCCGCCAACTTTAATATTACAAAGAATAACCATCCTTTCGAATACACTGGGCGATACTTTGCAGAAACACCTTTTAGGTTTACTCTTCCAAGATGAAAGGCAGCAAGGGTTCTATGACGAGTATTTTAGCCGTAAATGAGAATATGAAAACAACAAAAATGAAATGCACAAAACTGAAGTTGTGCTTTCAGCTGTCATTTCGATAGACATTTTTATTACCTCAAAAGTAGTTAAAGTCAAGAGTAAAGTGCATTATTTTTTAAGACTTAAAACTGCAATAAAAAAGCCGTATTTTTTTGTATTGTAAGAATATTTTAGCCCTCAGTGCACTAATGATACTCAAAAGTATCAATTCAATTAATAAGCTCTAGCAGATTAAATTTCCCAAAGACGATTATTTTATTTCTCATACATGTGATTCTTCCGCCAATTGGCGGAAATCCGCCAATTTTCTTAGCAAAATTAAAATCCAACAATTCGATTTGCAAAATTGAAGTTCCACTTTCTTATTTTCCAATCGTGTTTTTACTGAAAACTCTAGCCACGAGTGTATTACAGTAATAAGTTTTATGTAAAATCGAAATAATTTGAAAACTAGTTGATTTAAGCTAAAAAATATGACTAGCAGCACATTGAATCCTAGATCTCGGGAAGTAGAAGCCAATTGACCCCCTCTTAAAATGAAGGAAAGTTTAGGTGTCATCAGATTTTTAAAAAATATTTTCCGCCAATTTATTTTAAGAGTGATCACATGTATGATTTCTGCTTATCCCTTAATTTTCATTTCAGTGACTTAAAAAAACTATTTGCACGAAAAAAAATTGCAGAAAATCATAATGCAGTAGATAAAGGGTTGACTAGCCTAAATTGTACTAGTAGTTTTTTTTTTAATTTTCCAATGTATTAATTTCTATGATGCCTGGACAAGATTTTATTTCCTCTTGCTGCCTCTTGCTGCATACATTTTTCTCTATTAATTTAAATTCGTTTACATTTTGTTAATGAAGATTATTATATTGTTAAAATTTCAGTAAAATGTATTTGAATTTTTCTCATCATATTGACATAAAGTTTGTTTCAGATGGTCATTTATATTGAAGCATGTGAGTCAGGATCCATGTTTCAAAACATTCTCCCTAAAAACATAAATGGTAAGTCTATCATGTGGTCACTATCAGGATGATAGCTGTAAAAATGATTACAAAGGCATGGTTCGTACGGTGGTTAAAAACCTTAAAAAGTGCTTACTTTTGTTGTATTAGTTTATAACGCCCTTCTAAAGTATATACTAAATTTCTTACTATGGTTGAAAGTTTGTTTCTTGTAACATGAGTTATTAAAAAGTGCTTATTTGTAGACAGAAAAGGCCCAATTTTCTTGTTTCAAACATCAAATGTACGATGATACAAATTTTTTCTTCAATAATTTCAATTTCAACCAGGGCATTTCACTCAAACTCGAGTATATGTTCTTTCAATCCTTTATTGTTTGAAAAAGAAGGTTACTAACATTGGCTTGCTGAAACTGCCAAAAATAAAATTCAAGAAAAAAAATTCTTGGTTTGTGAGTCAATTTTACTTTTACGCACTCATCTGCTAACTACCACTGCTTCAATTTTTCTCTCAAAAACAATTTCTTTTTCACAAAAAATAATGAAATAGGGCCTAAAATATAAAATCTGGATCTACCCCTGAAGTTGGGAACCCCTGTTTTAGATCATGGCACCATTTATTCAAGACAGCTTTGGTAAAATGTCTATGTGAAAAAATAATTTCCATGAAAATGAATCTTAGCGGTTCCTTTGACCTTTTCTCAGGGTTCCCACAGGTCAGGGAATACCTGGAAAAGACGGGGAATTTAAATTTCACCTAAAAATTCAGGGAATAGTCAGGGAAAATTGCTAATTTTAGTCAAAAACCTGGAAAATCCTAAAAAATACCTGGAAAATGAAAATTTTTAACGTGTGCGTGTCAATTTTGGCTCTAGTAAGTGAAAAAAATAGTCAATTGATTGAAAATTATGTGTTTAAAAATGGAAGAAGTATCAGAAAAATGCCGCTAATTGCTAGTTTTTTTTACAAAAAATCTTAAAAATTGACCTGGAAAAGTCAGGTAATTTTATTTCAGAAATTGAGTGGGAACCCTGTTTAGGCACTAAACAGGGTTCTAGCCTACAGGGCACTAGAACCCTGTATGCCTACAGGGCACTAGAACCCTGTAGGCACTACATCATACAAATTCTCTAATATTTAAGTGTCACTGAGTTCCTATGTATTTTGCAGTGTATGCCACAACTGCTGCCAATGGCAAGGAGTCCTCGTATGCGTGCTACTACGATTCGGTTTTGGGGACGTACCTCGGAGACTTTTACAGTGTTAATTGGTTAGAGGATTCGGACCAGGTAAGTCGCCTCTGATGAACAGTTTTTGCTGCGCTTTTTCATCCTATTTGCTTTTACAATCGCTTAATGATGTGATCACATTTGTCCAAGATCAAAACGATAACAATATCCGGTGGATAGTAATAAGCGGTTCTGTACTAAAAAAGTGGCAAATACTGTAACACAAGTGTTTGAATTAAAATCACGACTGTGTACTGCTTAACCAACTATAGTAAAAGGGTCACGTGATTTTTACAGACGTTGCACTGGCGATAGTACTCGACTTGTATGAAATAAAATCTCCATATTGATATTAACCAAGGAGAGGAACCCTTTAATATCAATATGGAGATTTTATTTCATACAAGTCGAGTACTATCGCCAGTGCAACGTCTGTAAAAATCACGTGACCCTTTTACTATAGTTGGCTAAGCAGTAGTATGTATTTTGCAACTTAAAATGTTTTCAAAGAAAAGTATAAAGTATATGATCAATACCAAATTAATGACTCATTTTGTATGATTATGTGTTGAATTTGGCTTTCAAACAGGGAAAAAGAAGGTTTTTAAGGGTTTTTCAACAAATTTTGAAAACATTAAAAATGGTATAATGATCACTTAAAAGGATACATTTTGTGTGAATTTAAATAAGAGTGACCCTGACCGGTCAATTTCGATAACATTATCCGATTGATAACATTAACCGTGATCACATTAGGGGGATTCGACTGAAGCTACATTTTCGTTCTTTTTATGCTGCTGATTACTTGAAATATGCATTCTAGGTATTTATCTATTAATCTGAGTTATATTAATGACTAAAGGCAATAGTCCTTGTGGAACAAGTAAAATTTTATGCAACGGTTGCATGAAATGTTTACTTGTTTATTAATGACTAGTTTAATGCAAGTAATTAAAATCCCCCGAGCCAGGTGAATTAAAATTCGTTCATTGTTTAAATTATATCCTCGACTTTTTTGCAGATTTGTCTATGAGTTTATGTTCTCCAATGTTCATCGTTTTATTGCAAAACATTCATTAATCTCTTTTCTGTAGGAAATTCTTACGAAGGAAACACTTCTCAAACAGTTCAAGATCGTCAAAAAAGAAACGAACGCGAGCCATGTTCAAGAATTTGGAGATTTGGTAAATATCCTTTTTCCTTTACTTCCCATTAAAGCCAAGTTTATATAGGGATTAGGCTAACAGGCCTACTAAGCATATACTATTAGTTTTTATTATTTGTGAAGGTTGAGTAAAGTATTTTTTTGTGTATTGTGAGAATATATTGTTCATTAGACATTCTTTAATTTTTCCTTTCTTCTTTTGTCTTTATTACTTGTATATTTTTATTTTGTTATGTATTTATGAATTTGTATATTATTTGAATATTTGATGTGACTATTTGGTGTTTGGGCCAGTGGCCTTTTTGCCAATAAACATTTTTGTTATATTAAAAGAATCTGTGTTTGCATTTCTTTTCCCTAGAATATTGCCCACATGAAAGTAAGCGAATTTCAAGGCAGGAAGAAATCCGAAGCGATTGTGCTACCAAAACCAAAGGTAATTTACATGAAGTTTTTTAAAGTTCAATTTTTTTAAAATATCGTTAATTTCTTTACTTTTTTCTTCCTCATACAGGCCTGACGAGAGGGGGGCATCAGGGTACGATCAAGGGGGCCCGGGACCCATAGATTTTTATATTGAGAACTTACAGGGATATCATTTGGAATATTTTAGAAACTAATATGTTCACCTGAAAGGTCAAAAATGAGTAAATTCCCAGTTTTCTAAGGGCATATTTTCAAAAATTTTCTGGGGGATTCCCTCGAACCCCAAAATAATTCAATACGAGAAGGAGAAAATAACTCACTAAAATTTCATGCATAAGATGAATCATCATTAAAGGGCTTAACTTCATTTCAGAAAAAAGCCAATCTCTGGGTGTCACTCAATTGTGAACAATATTTATAATTAATGACTACATTAATTATAAGTTTTTATAGGTTTCTAACTAGGGAAGAACTGAAAGAGTTATGAAGTGAACAGGTGTATTTTATTCTTTAATTTTACTTTTGGAAACCAATTTTTGGGATTGAAAGAACATTTACTTGAGTTTGACCAGTTGAAATTGAAATTATCAAAGAAAAATTTGTATCATCATACATTTGATGGAAGCATAAAAAAAATTGGCTGTTCCTGCCTATATACAAATAAGCACTTATTAATGGTGCTTATTAAGTTCGGCACTATTAATAAGTGCCGAACTTATGCAGTACTTATTAGTTGTATAATAAGTATTATAAGTAATATATAATATAATAAGTATTATAAGTTGTATAATAAGTAATGTTATTAGTAGAAGTGCGGTTAAGTTATTAAGTAGACTCATAGTTCTTGAAAAAAAAACTAAGAGCCATAGTAAAAAATTAAGTACTTTTTTTAGAACTTTACGAGGGCCTTATAAACGAATGCAAAAAGTAGGCACTTCTTAAGGTTTTTAAGCTCCGTACGAACCATGTTGTATTAAACAAGCATATTTTGATTTGCTTGGACTGTCGTTCCTTTATATAAAACTATCTCTTCTAGGACAGGGAACATAATCTTGCCTCTGAACAGAGGTTTGGTGAGGCCTCATCTTGAGTATGCGGTTCAATTCTGGTGTCCATGTTTGAAGAAAGACATAGATTTAATTGAAAGGGTTCAGCATAGGGCTAACAAAATGATCAAGGGTATATCCAGTTTAAATTATGACGAGTGCCTTAAGAAGTTAATAAATATTTTCACTCTAGAGAAAATAAGGGCTAGGGGGGATTTGATTCAACTTTTTAAAATGATAAAGCAAGGGGATACACAGGGTCTAGCTAGACTTAAGTACAGATAACAGAACGAGGGGTCACAGATTCAAATTAAACAAGGCACATGTTAGCAGGGAGCATTATTTTTTCAACAGGGTTGTGGATAGATCAAATGGGCTGCCAGAATCGATAGTAAGTTCCAATGGAGTAAAGGAATTCAAGGATAAAATTGACATATGCTGGGAATCTGGTAGTTTGAGTTGAATGGACCAACCTACTGCTAAACCAACGATAGTAAAAGGGTCACATGATTTTGACAACGCTCGAACTAGTATTTCGGATGGGAGACAGGGGGAAGTTGATCGAAAGAAGAAGAGACATTTGCTTGTAGTATTTTGAAGGAAGACCCCAACTATCACCGGTTACCCAACTATCGGCCGTGCAAAGTCTGTAAAAATCACGTGACCTTTTTACTATAGTTGGCTGAGCAGTACTTGGGCTTCACTGTTGGCTTGATTGTTCACTAACTTGGGCTTGGTCGTCAATATTTGTATTTGTTGTAGCAGTTGGACGTTGTGAGTAGCAGAGATGTCCCCATTGAGATTGCCAAGAGGAAGTACCTCAACTCCAACTCTGTGGAGGAGGGAGCACAGCACTTGAAGACTCTCAACAAAATGCTCAGGGTAAGCGAGCTTTTCTTTTCCTGATTATTATTGGCAGGGTTGTTACATTTAAAACACTTGTTTTAAACGTGTTTGAAACAAAGCAAAAAAAGCATTGTTTAAAACACATGCACTTTTCAACAAGTTGCTCACTTTATTTAGGCAATGAACTCGTCATGTAAGAATCACCCAGAGCAAAAAAAAAGATGGTGTCAAGTATAAGGCTTGGTTGCAAACCATGACATAGGCAGTACATTGCTTGATAAAGAGCATGATGCTGTGAAGAAAACTTACGAAAAATATTTAAATGAACGAACTGTTTGTTGTAGGATTTTCGGGAAGTTTGTTTTTCTCTGCTAAAGATATTAGGTCATTATTTTTAGAGATAGTTTTTAGGTTCCTTTGGTGTATTATGTATTTTAAAATGGTTAGTTGATGTATTCTGAGTTATTCAATGTTCCTTAGAATTTGTTAGACAGTCTCTTTTAAATATTTCTAAAATAAATTAGTAATAAGAGAAAAAATATAACAAGGTCCTAGAAAAGCGTTTTTTACTTGGATGAGGGTTGTCATCATATCTGGTAAAATGTAACTAGCGAGCTTTGCTCGCTCAGATTGCAAAGCTATCTGTAAAGAGCTGCGGGGGTTGGTGAGCGATAGCGAGTAGGGGTCAGTAGCCTCCCATCTATTAAATTATTGATAAGAGGAATATTTCACTAACAGTTTTATTTAGATATTTTCGTGGTAATGATCCTTATTAAATTATTGATAAGTTAGAGGGTTAATAAAAAGTTCCGATATTAAATGATCATTAACTAAGTTCCAGGTTGTGCTGGATAGTTGAGATGAAACGAGTTAGCTGCGCTCGCTAAGATCAAGAACTGCGAATTCCGGGAGTTGGTGAGCGATAGCGAGCAGGGTGCAGAGCCCCCTAGTAAATATAAAAAAGATTTTCCACCCATTTTATTGCTTTCTTGTTAGCTAAGTATAATAGATCAATTAATTTTCAAAATAAGTTTTGATTTATTTTGAAAAATTTTAAACAACATGGTAACTACTGACATTTTTATGAAACCTTTATGTCATCAGTTACCATTTTTTTTTAATTTTTCAAAAAAAAAATAAACATATTTTGAAAATTTAATTGTGGCATTAGATTTAGTTAACAAGAAAGCAATAAACTGAGTGGAAAATCTTTTTTTTTAAATTTATTTTTGGGAAGTAAATTACAAAATACTTATTGTTTTTGTGATATTTAGATTGAAATATTTTCTTTTTAATTAGAATCGCATGTTCCTGGCAGAAAAAGTCAAAACTATCGTCAGTGAAGTGGTTCGAGACAAACGGAACGAAACAGAAGTTTTGGAGAAGCATTTCGAGTTGAGAGATTTTGACTGCTACAACAACGTCCGTAAAGTGTTTAATGAAGAATGTTTTCAGCTGTCAAAGGTATGATTTTTTATAATCCTACTACTGCCAGGGCTGTAATCAGACTATTGTTTCGGGGGGGGGTTACTCGACATTTTATGTGAGGTATCTCCTTAGGAATACTAAGTTTTAGGTGAGATGACTTTGAATTTAGGATGAAATTTAGGTAGGATGATTTTAATTTTGGTGCTCTAAATTTCAAATTTGTGAATCCCAAGTTAAAGGGGGTCCGGGGATCCTCCCCAGAAAAATTTTGGAAATTTGCCCCTCAAAATAGTGTTACAGCTCATTTTGAAACCCTTTAGGTTTAGATTGTACCCAAAGAGCACCGCTCATTGTAAGCGGCAGAATTATCAAGGGAAAAAGTGACGAGTTTGCTGTCAAAACCAGCTCATTCCATATTTTCTGAAATCCACTTTTTTGCATATTTTAAAAGTTTAGAGGGTCCTTCATAACCTGACAAAGAGATACAGCTGCTCAAATCCAGCTCATTCCAACCCAAAATTAGATGAAAAGGTGAAAACTGTGATCTCAACTGTGAAATTTCAGATCATTTGAAAAAGTTAAGTGGATGTCATTTATTTGAAACTCGTAAAGACACAAATATTAACTGGTTAACTGGAAAAAACCAATTTCACACAACTTAATTGAACAAAAAAACTGAAAAAAAAATCGTGTTTTTGCACCAAAATCAGCTCATTCCAACCTATTTAGTGTAATTACACCCAAGGTAATGCACCTGGAATGAAAATAAAAAACTAATCAAATTCTTGACGGTTATACCTACAATTTAAAATTTTAAAAAATTAGCTTTAGAACTGTGGGCGTGAGAAGTTTTTTTATCTCTCCTGTAAAGTTTCCCAAAATGGAATGAGCTGGTTTTGATAGCAAACGCCTCAAGTATATAGTATTATGTATGAATAAATGGCCAAATTTCTAAAGGGTTTTGGGGTTCTGTGGTGGTGCCACCGCGCTTTTAACCCTGGGACCAGACCCCATTCGAATAATTCGATTTTTTCCCCAAAAAAAGGGTCTATCTTATTTGAATAAACTACTGTATGTTTGTTGAAAATGGGGAAGAAAAAAGTATATTTCCAAGAGATTTTCGGTGCTTTTTCACATCAGGAAAGAAAATTCGTCCTAAACTGTGCTTATATCGGTTTTTATAAAAGAGGGGAAGCACATTTTAAAATGGGCTTTTTGACGATGCCGATGATGGCTATTTTTTCAAACAATCGGCGCCGATGCATCGGTCAAGCCCTATTTCTGTCCTAATTTTTTTCTGAAACCTATTCGGATAATCAGTGATTCGGATAGTTGAAGTTCGGATAATTGGAGTTCTATTGTATTTTTTAAAAAAAAGTCTCAGAATCATAATAACCCTACTGTACAGTGAGAAATTTTTTTCTTCTTGCAATCAGAACGAATACGCTCTGGGCTTCCTGTATGTTCTGGTCAACCTGTGCGAGATGAAGACACAGCAAGACAGGATGAGAATGGTGATGGAAAGAGTGTGCGACCACCCCCCAGTGCACGGAATTGTGTAGCATCATATACTTAACTTATGGCCTACTTACTTGTTTTTTTTATTTGGCGCTGGTTATTTCCACGAAAGTAACAACTAAACTCTAACGACTCTCAAGCGTCGACTCCAGCCATGGACCAGTTTCGTCCTTGCTCGGACTCATCAGCACGGCCTAGGAAGGCAACGTAAGAGAGCGGAGGGCAAGCAGTAGTCTAGCAGACTATAACGAAAAATTTCCACCACTAGTAAACCCTCCGCTCTCTTGCGTTGCTTTCCTATGCCGTGCTGATGAGTCCTAGCAAGGACGAAACCGGTCCATGGCTGGAGGCGACGCTTGATTGTTGTGAGTTTATACTTATTGTCCGCTAACCAGTGATAATGGTGAAATACTCCTTTCATTTAAACTCTATCGAATTTCGCCAAAAAATCTAAATAAAAGTACAGTTAACAAAATTGGTACCCAGGATTCGAACCTGGGACCTTTGGCTTAGTAGACATATACTATACCCAGTGTTATTCTTAGGACTTTTTTGGAGGAGTAAAAATACTCCTTGACTTTTTTAGGGATGACTTTTCCTTATGAGGAGTGAAATACGAAAATTTTTTCAAAACTTTTAAATCACAAAATGAAATAGAAAAAAATGAGGATTCTATTTTGGTTTTTAAAATATTGTATCTGTTAAAAATTAGTAGAAAATATTAAACATTATAAATAAAACAATTTATTTTTCGTTAAAACATTCTAAATGAAATATTTATTTAATATAACAAATTTCAGTATAAAAATCATTATTACTCGATTTCAGTGATGGGGCGCAATGCATTTCTTTAAGGAAAGCCTTTGTTAAAAATTCAAAGCGTGAGAACACGCCTGGCTAGTTTTTGAAAGCGTATTTCCAATTTTCAATGTGTGAAATATGCTCTCCAGAGGCGTTAAAAATATCTCTGACTATACCTCTTAGCCATCGAGTCTGATGCCAGGATTGCTCAATAATATAATTTTAGTGTTATCTAGCTGATTACTGCGCATGCTTCAACTGTCGTGGAAATAACCGCTACGTTTTTTTTTCGAATCTCTCTGTTGTAACATGTATATCTATGGTTTTCTTATAGGGTACTTGTTTTTTGTTACTCACTTTAGCCATGTATATTGGGATAAAATAAATTATTTGCATTTTTTAGAAGATTCTCTCTTTTTCCTATAGCAAATGCAACAGCAATATTTTTTTCGTTGAAAATTGAGGAGGTTGGGGCCAGAACTAGGTATCTCCACTGATAAACCAAGTTCACTCACAGTTAGAATCGCCATTTATAGCGATAAACCTCCAATCATTGTTTCCTTAAAATGCTGATATTTGTTGCCATATATGGGGTTTGAAGACCTACAAAAAAAATGGCCTTATTTAAACTTTTATAGACTTGAATGAAAGATGTTTTAGAAGTAGAGGGTAATCAATCAGAAGCTAAATTTTGAAATAAAAGCTACTGCTCGAAATTTTTAAAAGCAATGTAACAAAATTTAAAGTGGGAAATACTCTGAGAAAAGTCCCTGGATGTTTTGATTGTTCCTTTTTATAATTTAAACTTAAAAAATAACTTATTTTTAAGAGCTTACGTCTCCTCTGCAGAAACAAAGGGAAAAAACAAACTGTAGAGTGGTTTTAAACTGACGAGGCTTATTACAGGCTCAAATGGTTACTATACTCTGTTCATTTTGAACTGGCGCCCGAAAATGTTTCCTTCCCCACCACCGAATCAGTAACCATGGCAACTATCAACTTCACAGAGACGAAGAAGGCTTACTATTGGCCGCGCGAAGAGCGTAGCCATGGTTACACATCTTCGAGCGAGGGGAACGCACTATTCTTCAGGCGCCAGTTCAAAATGAATAGAGTATAAATCAGGTATGGGCAACCTTTTCGAGTCCGCGGGCCGGACTCCAAGATTATAATGACGTGGAGGGCCATAGAGTAGATAATAGGTAATATTTTTTGAAGTAAAAAATGAGTCGTTTAGTTGTATATATATTTATGAAGTTTAGTACTAAAGTTAAAAATTAATCTGGACTAGAATAATATTATCTAGATTACATACAAAAGTTTAATGTTAAAGTTACAAAAATCTGGACTGGAAAATCTAGAAAAATCTGGAGTACTTAAGTTTGAACCTGAGTTACAAGACTGTCAACATTGGGATCTCTATCTCCCTTATACACAGGCGCAGAGTGTTGTCCAGATTTTCCTCCGTAAGCCTGGTTCGAAACTTCGATTTATTAATTTTCATTCTGATGGAAAAGAACTGTTCACATTTATATGTACTTCCAAATGCGCAGATAATTTTTCTTGCAAATGCTCTATAAGGTGGGGGAATTTTTCTTCAGATAGGTATGTGCTGTTGAAGTCACTGGGCTTTACGTCTTCAAATTTTGATTTTAAATGCCAGTCTTCCTGAAGCTGGATCAACTCCATTTGCAATTGTATTGGAGCTTCCTCGACGTTAATTTTCAAGGGAGATGGAAAAAGGTTGAACAAGCTATCCACATCCACGTTTTTAAAATCGGAAAATCAACCGTCGGCGATCGTCCGTCGTGAAGTAACAACTCTCCCACGCTTATAGACACCTCCCAAGAACAAAATATAGTTTTACAGCACATTTTAACTGCTAAAATTAAGTTCTTTTCGGGGGAAACATCTGTATCCCCTCTTTCGCTCTTGTTAACGAAAACAGAGTGATTTTTCAGTAAAATTTTTAAAATGTTCCGCGGGCCGGACCAAATGACGAGGCGGGCCGGATCCGGCCCGCGGGCCGTAGGTTGCCCATCGTTGGTATAAATGGAAGAGCTTCATGGGAAATTACTGTAAACTCTTATGGGCTTCTTATTACCTGTACTTGACCATCGGTCGGACCTGGTAAAAGTTGTAACCTTCCCCCGAACCTAATAAAAAATGCCTGAACATTATGTATTGCTCCAATGGTGCTGGCAGGGGCTTCCCCCGAACAAGGTTAGTATAGGTTCGGGCACTTTTTCCTGGTCCGCCATTGGTTCAGGGCCGGATCCAGCACGGCTCCAAGGGGGGGCACTTTTCCAGACAAGATCCCCTTGTGGTACCATTGGGGGTATGGGGGTCCTCCCCCAGAAAAAATTGAAATTTGACATGTAAAAGTAGGGTTTTAAATCATTTTTAGAAACGTATTGAGCCTAAGGGGGGCACTTTTCAACACTATTACCTTTACTTTTTGACCCAACATGTCAAAATTTTGGGGATTCCTTAAAATAAACACTGAATACCCCATTTTGAGACTAATGGGGGGTATGGGGGTCCTCCCCAAGAAAAAATTTTGAAATTAGACCTGTAAAAGTTGGGTTTTTACTCATTTTGAGAACCTTTTTGGGTCTCCAAGGGGGGGCACTTTCCAGAGTGCCACCCCCCTGGATCCGCCACTGCATTGGTTAAAGAAAGATTTCACCAATCAGAGTCGTCAAAAAGCTCATTTTGTGCTGCTGGTTGCTGCTACAGTGAATAAGGCCAGTTACTGTTTCAGGGGGTATGTCCAAACCACTTTTGAATTAAGTTTCAATATTCGAGGGTTACCAAATTAAGCCCAGGGCCATCTAAGAAAAAAATTTTAAACTTAACCCTCAATAATGGCGTCAACTCATTTTTTGAATATTTTAATGTTAGCTCTATGTTCTTCGACCACAGAGTCCATCGCCATATAGGGGATAATGGAGGTATGCTTTTTAATAGGGGGATCACACCATAGATCCCATACTCACACTCCCTCGCGCGAGAGGCGAAAAAATAGAAACCCAATCTTCTAACCCCCCCGAAAGTGACTGAATGTACACGCCTCAGCTGAGACCTCTACTCTTCTGTCAACCATAGACATACTGCCTTCTATCGTCCCATGGCATTTGAGAATAGCGTTTTGGACCGTGTAGACTTTTTCTCTGAGTTCTGTAAATATTGTGCTTGAATTAAGGGTTAAATTCATTTGAATTTTAATTAAATTTTTTATAGATGGCAAACTTGAAGTACATGGGCTGTTCGTAAAGTAAGTTTCCCTATGTGCTGCAGACGCTAGGAACGCTGTTACGCGGGATTTGACCACACTGGCGTACCCCTTGTCTCCTTTTCTACAAATCCCCGCCCCGGTCAGCTGTGATGATTATTATAGATTTCGCAGCTGTTAGAGATGGAGCTTCCACTCGCTTCTCCCGCCAACCGCGCTGGGCGGGAGAAGACGCCAACTGCCATGGGCGTCTGTACGTCCGCTCTCATTTGCGTACATTTTGTACGCTCATACCATAGAGTTAGTACAAATATAGAGACAGCTTACTCTTCTCGGTAAGGCAACCCTGTATGTCGAAAAGAGTCGGACCTGTGTGAGTGGCGGAAGTAAATTTTTAACATGGGAATTTGAGGTATAAAAACTGCTCTTCTTCCCAAAAAAATGATGAAAAAAAGATACCGACAATTTGAAACTCGAGAAAAAGCAATGACAAATCGTTCAGTGAAGAAAAAATTTCTCTATCTCAATTAGTTTTTTACCTGTAATTTTTTTAAATTCCGCGGATTCGGAAAAAACAATTTTAAACTGTATTTTTATAATGTTGCGGGGGGAATTACTATATAATATGAACCCTCCTGATTCGATACGAGTCATTTCCGATTCGTTTAAACAAGTATTTAAGGGAGAAAATTGCTGATTTAGTGGTCGAGGTAGGAACTGGAAGTTGGCAAAGCTTGGCGCTTGGCGGTATGAGCTTGGCGGGCGTTTTTGACGTAGTTTCTTTACGAGTGAAGCCACGCGAAAAACCGAAAACGCCAAAAGAGGGATTTAGTGGCCAAGTTGGTTCAAAAAGTCAAGTGTGAGTGGCAGAGCGAAACCGGTAGACCGGTCACGCTTAGAACAGCGGATCAGATGTTTAAGCTGTCTCTATATTAGTACTAACTCTATGGCTCATACACTTTTCTCCGTAGTCTTCACACGCGTGGGAATGAATGTCCTCAGCCGAATTGTTTTTCGCACACAAAAAACCAATATCAGAGCGTGACGGGAGAAGCGAGTGGAAGCTCCATCTCTAACGCCTGCCAAATCTATAATAATCATCACAGACAGCTGACCGGGGCGGGGATTTGTAGAAAAAGAGCCAAGGTATACGCTTGTATGGTCAAATTCCCCGTAACAGCTTTCATAACGTCTGCAGCTCATAGGGAAACTTACTTTAAGGACCGCCCTCGTAAACATATTCTTGTTATTAATCGTATATAATTTTGGAAAGCTCGAAAAGTGAGCCAACTAAAAAAGAGCCTAATTGGCTTGAGATAGACTGATAAATCGTAGTCGTCAACACAGAGAAAAATCCTAACAGGGGGTCCAAAACACTACTTTCAAAAGTCATCGTAAGATAGAGGGCAGCACTGCAAATGGGTTAGGTTAGGCAGTATAATTTGGAGATCGCAGCTGTGAATTCAATCAGTCACTCTGGACCCAAGCAACACAAATGTTCAAGATTCGTCCAATTTTCGTCATGTACGTCAAATTCTAGTTGCAACTACGTAAACGTGACATATTTGGTATGAAATGTGCTACTAGGGGAAGGGGTATTAGAGGATTCGACGATTGGGATTCTATCCTAAAGGATGCTTCTCCGATTTCCCTTATTGCCTTTGGTCATATGGACCCTGTGTGCTTTTCTGTGCGACGACGGGAGTATTCTTATCCAATCAAGCAAGCAATCTCAGGAGAATAGGGGAGGAAAGCTGTTTTGCAACTGTAGTGAGCATTTGTGGTGGCAACCGGCTAGTGAGATGGGCAGACTCCTCAGAGATCAGAAGGATCATCTTTAGCAGCAAAATCCATCAGGTAAATATGTTTAGTCTCCATTGGATAATTTAAAATCACAAGTAGAGATAGATGAGGGGATTTTGGGCTCAACTAGAATAAGCTTAGTACCGAAATACATGGGATTATTCCTACTCGAAGTTATATACGCATGGTGGAACAGCTTTAGAAAGAGTCCTCCAGATGGCATGTTTACCCACAGCTCAAATGATTACTGATGACATCCATAGAGATCTGATTATTATCATAAGTTTACATCCTAAAATAATCTGCTAATTATTATTATTTAAGGATCTTTAATAATATTTAAATATCTATCTAGTTGTTAGTTTTCATTTGAGCTGTGGGTAAACATGGCGGCTGTAGGACTGTTTTATAAAGCTGTACTACGTATGGTTATTTTGTGAATATTTCCCTGAAAATAGTTGTGCTATTTAGTTAACCTATCGGTAACTGCAAAATATTCACAAACAAGAAATGTGTAGAAATTTCCTTAAGATTATGCTGTATACAAATTTGGGAACTTACGTATTATACCGTCGACCGTTCAGAGGCCGTTTAATTCAGCGGCACATCAATAGAAAAGTCAATGGGTTTTGATAAAGTTTTTGATTAAGCGGTACGGTTGACGGTATAATATAATACGTAAGAACCCAAATTTATTTGTAGCATATAAATCAGCTTTAAGATCAAGAATTTAATATATTTTTGGTGCGATTTTGACGAACTTATGAAAACGTACATTTTCAAGAATTTAATATTCTTTAGTAGGGTTTTAGACGAATTTTATTGTATAAAAAAGTTGTTAATAAAGTTTCACCTACCGATCTGGGGACTGCCCTCGGTACTTAAGTATTATACTTTCGACCTTTCAGAAGCCGTTAATTTTAGCGGTACAGCCTCAGAATAGGATTTGATAGCGGATTCAGGGGCATCATGGCATAATACATAAAAACCCTGCCCTCCCATAAAATTTCTGGGTTTATACGTATTATGCCGTCGACCGTGCCGCTGAATCCAAAAACGTTATCAAATCGCATTGACTGTTCTATAGCTGTACCGCTGAATTTAACGGCTGTTTAACGGTCGACGGTATAAAACGTAAGTACCGTTTTTTTCCTTGAAAATTAGGTGACTCGTACAAGGAGCTGTTCTTTTTGGGTGTAACCCTAAAGGTTCAAAAATGAGTCGAAACACTATTTTTCGGGGTTACAATTTCAAAATGTTAGGGTGGTCCATCTCCAGAAAAAAGTGCTTACGTCAGATTTCCTAATTCAATTTTTTGTTACATTTATTTTTGGTTGAATTTTGAAATTATTTATGCAAGAATCAAGAGATTTTCGAAAATGCACCATATTACGTAAGAAACACTCATATCCCCCCTCCCCCTTGTCAGCAAAAATAAGCAAAGTGCAAACCCCCCCCCTCCCCCCTTAGTTGCTTACTTAATATTTGAACGGTCCCTTAGTTGAATTTTAAGCGGATCAAAAGGGCGGATTTGGCGCTTGAGTCAGAGGTTTCCAAACTTTTTAAGTAGCTCAAAATTTTACAAAGGTTAATTTCTTAGATTATTACATAAAATCTACTGTTAGAAAAATAACAGCATGGTTATGGTTAGTATGGTTTTTAAAAAAAGCGATAGGGTACATTATACAGGGTGTCCCATAAATAATGGGTCACACTTCTAGGGGGGATAGTTGACACCTAGACGAGTCAGAATCACATAGGATTTGGGGGTCCCAGACCAAATCCCAGGAGGTTAAAAATGGAGCGGCACCCCAAAAAAATTATTGAAAAATCCAATTTTTAGAAGAACTACTATTGATAAAAATTCCATTAGGGTCTCAAAAATTGTGGTTTAATATGATCTTTAAAGTTATTCTAAAAGTTTTCAGTTAAAAATTTTTTATTAGAAAAAAAGTTTAAAAACCACAAAAAAATGTGAAAATTCTGCCAAAACTTTATTTTGTGTTTCGAAATCCTTTCTTTTGATTAAATAATCTGAAAGATCATTGTCGAAAACCCTTAAGTCCAAAGTGTCATGTAAAAACCATCAGTATTAAACGCTTGAGATCCTGTTAAAGTTCGTTTTTTGCGAGCGCAAAGTGGTTTCCTATAGCCGTTTCCGAAACGACAGTTTGCGGACCCAAAAAACTGAGATGAACCATGCTTTAACAGGCTCTCAAGCATTTAATATTGATGGTTTTTACGTGACACTTTGGACTTAAGGGTTTACAACTATGATCTTTCATATTATAAAATCAAAAGAGATGATTTCGAAATACAAAATAAGGTTTGGGCAGAATTTTCAAATTTTTTTGTGGTTTTTAAACTTTTTTCTAATAAAAAAATTTTTAACTGAAAACTTTTAAGATAATTTTAAAGATCATATTAAACTACAATTTTTGAGACCATAATGGAATTTTTATCAATAGTAGTTCTTCTAAAAATTAGATTTTTCAATAATTTTTTTGGGGTGTCGCTCCATTTTTAACTCCCTGGGATTTGGTCTGGGACCCCCTAATCCTATGGGATTCTGACTCGTCCAGGGGTCTTCTATTCCCCCTAGAAGTGTGACCCATTATTTATGGGACACCCTGTATATTAAAATTTCTTTTAAATTTTTGGCACGATTTAATTGTTAGAGGAGAGTACGTGCAAAAATCATTTTGAAAAATCGAGAATTGAAAGTGTCGAAAATTTTCTGAACTATTGACTCACAAACCAACTTTTATTAAATTCTTCAATTTTACGAAAGTGTGTTAAAAAGAAAAAAAATGTGTATACTCAGGCTAAAAGTATACGCTGGATGTGAAACCAGTAACCCTGAAAACTTGGTATAAATTGCAAAACAAAAAATGTTCGCTTAATTGGAAGATTCCTCCCGCACATGCCACCTATACTGCCGTCCTGATTAAATGAAATAAGTAGTAGAATAACAAAGATTTCTCCCCCCTCCTAAGGAATTCAAGTTAATATGTAATTAAGAAGTATTAGTACCGAAGGCGTAAAGGGAAGACGAAGCGACAAATTTTTGTCAGCAAATGTCTCAAATCAATCTTCAACTCAACTCAAATACTGCCGTCCTAAGCGAAAGTGCACATACTTGCCAACTTTTACAGATTGTCCGTATTATTTACGGAATTATTGAAAAATATTACGGATTTTGCGCGTTTTTGTCCACTTAACTACAGTAACTTAACTATCCGTGAAAAACGCAAAACACTCTCGACGCAAACGATTTCTCTAATTGTATCTTTTTATTTCTAATACAGATTCAAAAACTAATTCCTGTCCTTACGATGTTCTCAATTTTGGCCTTTTTATTGAATGAAATTTGGCTTTTTTGCTAGTTTATTTTCGGATTCGCCGTCGAGTCTTGACGCGCTCACCCGTAAACTTTGCTTCTTCTCGTGTTCCGTTCGCAATGCGGAAAAAACAACTTTACCAAAATTGAAATTCTCGTTGATGTTTTTCAGGCTTGTTAACGCGGAAAGCTTCATGGGATAAGTGTTAACTCCAGCTCGCTAGCGTCACCTCCAGGCATGGACCGGTTTCGTCCTTGTTAGGACTCACCAGCATGGCATAGGAAAGGTAACGCAAGAGAGCGGACGGCAGAAACTAGTCTAGCTGACTATGTCCAAGGCAAGGTTAAAACCTTGCCTTTCGGGAATTGAATCTGTTCTAGGAATGCCAAGTCATTCCAGCCGATGAGTGGAGAACTAATCAATTGTCACCACTTTTTCCGTTATGGTCGGCTAGACTAGTTTCTGCCCTCCACTCTCTTGCGTTGCCTTCCTATGCCTTGCTGATGAGTCCTGACAAGGACGAAACCGGTCCATGGCTGGAGGCGACGCTTGAGAGCAGGAGTTTACACTTATTGTCCGCTAACCAGCGATAATGGTGCAATATGCATATTCACAATACCTGCAAGGTTTTTATATTTTGATAACAAAGCGCATGCGTGTGGACTTCATATTTGCCGGGTTTTTTTTGGAAATTTTAATACAAATACAAATCAAGTCGACCAACTACAGGCGTAAGCCCAGCAAGGTTGGTCCAGTCTTTTTGACCCAAACTACCGGAATCAATTTTCCTCTTGAACTCGTTTACACCACTTAAATTCACAATTGTTTCAGGCAACGCATTCCATCTATCCACTACCCTATTAAAAAAATAATGCTTTCTACAATACGTCTTAAATTTGACTTTATTCAATTTGAAATTGTGACCCCTTGTTCTATTACCCGTATTGAAATCTAGTCCCTCAGTGTCCCCTTGCTTTACCATTTTAAAAAGTTGAATCAAATCCCCTCTAATCCTTCTTTTTTAATAAAATAATAAGTGGGGATAGAACCCACGAACTGTCGCATGCTACGCAGGCATCCTACCACTGCTCCAGTGGGGATTCAGAAATTTAAAAACTTATTAGAATAAAATCTTCTTTCTCTGTTACGCATGCGCATTATATCAAAGTATAAAAACCTTGCAGGTTTTGTGAATATGCTTGAAATACTCCCCTCACTTCATGTTGTAGTTTTGTAATGTTACGCAAAAAGTTTTAAGGATGTAAGTTTTTAAAAGTCGGCAAGTGTGATACAGGCAATTTCATTCAGATTAGTTTGAAAAACATTTCGCCTAAAGCCTAAAGGGTATTTTACAGATTTTTCATTCTGGGCGTTAGAACCTACTAAGGCTGCTGCTACACCAGTGAATCGAGTCGCTCGAAGTCGTAAATCTTTATAGGGGAGAAAGCATGGAGTTAGGTGCAAAACACACTGCGCGTCTTATAGTCACTACTGCAATCAATCTCCATAAAAAAAGCAAGGTGAAAGCCTAGTCCCCTATCTTGACAGGAATGAAGATTCCTGTCAAGATAGGGGGGTCTCAGGCTGAACTCCATGCTTTTTCTTTTTCCCCTCTTGGATTAACACGTTCACGCCGGCGCGGTCCACCGGTGGCCCGCACTGGACTGTCTCATCGGGCGGCGCGGTCCACCGGTGGCCCACACTAGACTGTTCCATGGGGCGGCGTGGTCCACCGGTGGCCCGCACGGGTGGCCTTATCGGGTGGCGCCGCCAGGTAAAGCGCAGCCTGAAGTCAAGAGCCGCCTCCCAGCGAAAAACATGAAAATCGGCCCCGGCGTGAACGTGTTAATTGCAGTAGCGTCTTATGGTCGCTAGGTCTGACTTGGGCCTTAAGCCTCAGTCTCCCCTATCTTGACAGGAATCTTAACGACCTTTTTACGACTTCGAGCGACTCGAGTCGCTAGTGTAGCAGCAGCCTAAGTTCCAAGTCAGACCTAGCGACCATAAGACACAACTGCAATTAATCAAAGAGGGGAAAAGCATGGAGTTCAGCCTGAGACTCCCCCTATCTTGACAGGAATCATCATTCCTGTCAAGAAAGGGGACTAGGCTTTCTCCATACTTTTTTTTATGGAGATTTATTTAAGTAGCGTCTATAAGACGCGCAGTGTGTTTTGCACCTAAGATCAAATAATTAGGTACACAGCAGAAAAAACCCCAGTGATTGGCTATGGCATTGAGTTGCATTAGAGTTCGGAATTCGTAGGGCAAACAGGGTTCGATTACAAATTTGTGGATAGGAAAATATTCAGCATTTCCAGCTGAAAAATCTAGCGACTCACATATTCCGGTTGTTATAATACTCTAATATATTTAAAACTATTACACTAATGTGTTTAAAGCTATTCTGTTTTAGTTTCAATTCTATTTTCTATTTAAATTCATTTGAAATTTCAATCTTAGTAAGGTTAGTTTGCTTTCAATTCTGCTAGTTTAAGGATCTTCATGATTTGGATATAACCATTGTAGTGGCTTGGAAGTAGCATGGTAGATTCTCGCCAATTGAGAAACGTGCCAAGGGGGAAATAGAGCTGAGTGATTTTATAAGAAAACAACTGTTTGTCTGCCTCAAGTTAAGCTCTGGCCATGAGGCCATGGCTAGTTCATATGACGAGCGGTGGTATGGTTTCGAATGATAAATCGTAAATTTCAAGATCACGATCATGAAAAATCACAAATTTGTATTTTTATGAGTTTTAGGTCAGACTTCAACTTGCTCAACTTCAACTTGCTCAACTTCAACTTGCGCAACTTCAACTTGCTCAACTTCAACTTGCTTCAGCTCAACTTGAGGCAGACAAACAGTAGTTCATGTGTTTTTTACTTAGGACGGCAGTACAGTCCAAACAGGATTTAATCTTGGAAAAACTTTTCCGGGATTTTACATTAGGGAACGTACCCATACTACGTGACCCATTTTTTACCATTTTTGACCCCCTCCCCCCCTTGGTGACCATCCGTAGTATATGCCAAGACCCCCCCTCCCCCTCTAGTTTTCACGTAGTAATTCATAAATACGGTTTTCAATCATTTTTTGCAAACAGAAAGTTAAAAAAAATTAATTTGGCTTAATTTGTCTAATTTTAATAATTAATTTAGCTTAATTTTTCTGATTTTAATAATTAATTTGGCTTAATTTGGCAAATTTCAATAATTATTTTGGGTTAATTTTGTTGTATAGGCTGGAGGAAAATGACTACGTGACGAAACCCTAAGCCCCCCCTCCGCCCTGTGACCGAGCGTGGTATTTTGAAGACCTCCCTCCCTCCCCTGAATGGGTCACGTAGTATGGGTACGTTTTCTTAACCCATTAAGGACGACTTTAAAATAATGAAAATAAGTAGCTTTTTCTTTCATATTTTGTTCATTTGGACCGAATATAGTAAGGTAAATGTGGGTATAGTGGACACTTTAAGGAAAATTTTTGCTTAAATTCTTAATAAATACCAATCTATTTGCTTCGAAGCGGTTATCATCCTATTTTTAGGTTAATTGGATCTTCTTCTTTCGATTTTATCATTAAAAACTTTAATTAGATTGGGCAAAGTATTTTTAATTAATTTTTTAAAAGTACTCCAAATTGCATCTATAGTGGCCACATAGATGAAGCTGTTGCTTCTATGGTGGACACCTCTTGCATCAATAGTGGACACCTGTCTTTTTCTGCCTATATGAGGGGTTTATGCATGAAATTGAGGGGTTTTTCTTGGTATAGTCGTCTAGTTCTAATTAAATCTTCCTTCCCAACGAAATGTATTTTAGATTCAATCAAATTAGCTTTATTTAAAAAGAATTGATAGTTTTCGGCCCAAAGGCTACGCTGTAGCTGATTTGAGAGGAATTTAGCATGTAGTTCAATGTTTTAGAAACATTGGTTCCCGAAGCCAGAATGAAACCAAATTTATTTAACACTCATTTTAAAGCTCAGTCAACAGTTTAGGAAGAAAAACTTATTCAAATTAAGTATTATTTATGTTTCTATTAGAAGCCATTGCGGTGGCCACTATTGGAAAATCTAAGATTATGTGTTGGTAAAGTGGACACCCCCATAAATCCTCGTAAAGTCAACATTTTCAAATAAATTTTATTCAGTATTATTTTATACACTCTTATTTATCTTGATATAAATTAAAAAGTCAATCAAGTGGTAATAAATACGAAAAAATCAATTCCGACCTACCCGTTTCCTTACGCGATTCAATAAGCAAAATCAAATTTTAGTCACTCGGCCGATGTTGTTATTTTCAAATATTTAAATATCCTTCCCATGCTGATCTGTGGTATCGGTGGTAATTTATCAGCTTACCTAATTGCACAATCTACTATGCCTATGAATTTTGACGCTGTTCGATGCCTCTAACTCGTTCTATTTAAAATTAATCAGCTATGTGGCCACTATTGGTACAGTGTCCACTATACCCACATTTACCTTAATAAATTCCCATTTTCATATTTTTCAAAAAATAATTTTTATGATTTTTTAACTGGCAACTTTTCTTGCCAACCGTCCTTAGTGGGGTCAAAACTCTGACAAATAAAAAGTTGAAAAAACTAATTAGAATGTTTACGATTTTGATAATAATATGTTTTCATATATAATTTAGAGAAATAATGCAAAAATAAAAGGGAATGGGGACTATACTGCTGATAGGGGGTCCAATAAAGGTTATTTCACCCCTTATGAATAGGGCCTGTTCAGTCCGAAGTAATGATATTCACCTAATTTCAGGCTTTAAGAATAGCCGAACTAGTACTTTTTAAGTCGGAACCCTTAGATTTCAGCACTTTAGCTAACTTTCAGGGTAAAATAGTTTTATTTATATCTCCCAGTCTGGGACATAGGGACTTTTTTAACCTGACAGTCTTATATATTCTCAACTTTCGTTTTTTTATACCTTTGGTTAATTTTTTGGCCTTCCGGAGCTTTTTCTCTTATTGGAATTCTACGTTCTTGTAAATCATTCTCTATCAAAAAGTCATAATTACAATATTCATCTTTATGGCTCCCAGATTTCGCATATTTCCCACAGAAAATATTGAAGATTACTCATCAACTCGATAAAAACTAGGTATTGGCCCATTCAAAATAGGCTAAATAACTCCAGTGATATTTATTTTATTTTTTGACGACTGTAAGTTTCCAGAAAACCATTTCAAGGAAAATAAATGTATCCAAAATTATTTAGTATGACATTGAAAAAATATATATGTTAGGAATCGGTAAAATCTAAAATCTATAAAAAACCCACTAAAATTATGATCCAAGGGATACACTTCATCATGCTAAAGTATCAATAAGATCTACTTTTATGATAAGAACTCAAAAAAAGCATTACAAATAAATAATTTGCAAAAGCTTCATATGAGTAACTCTTAAAAGTTTAGACCACATATCGGACGATTGGCAACAAAAGTTGCCAGTAGAAGAAAACTCTTGCTATTTGCAATTTAAATACCCTCATTCCAACTGTAATTGGTAATAATACTTAGAATGGGATCTTGTGAATATGCTGCAATAGAAACAAGTAAAAAAAATAACCAAAACATTAGATTATTTTGGCGTTTTCCAAATGATCACCCGGCTATCTCCAAAATGTAGTGAAACGCTCTCATTCTAACAGCGATTTCACCACCAAAACGGCATGGAAGGTATAAATTTCTATTTTTATCTGAATAAATACATTCTTCAGAAGCTGTGATCATGCATTTAAACTTTTAATGTCCTCTATTAGAGTCAGTAAAAAATGAAATGTCCCTTGGCAACTTTTCTTACCAACCGTCCTTAATGGGTTAACTAGCTTTCAACTTCTCTGAGGGCTTTCAAAGAATCCATCACATAACTCTCCAAAGAGTGAAATTGAATTGAAGGACTTGGTAGATGAAGGGACTATGTTAAAAGGCCTGTCCCCCGAAAGTAAAGAGATTGAATTACAGTCAGAATTAGGGAATTCAGTCTCGTTACTTTCGGGACAGGCCTTGTAACATAGCCCCTTCATCCACCAAGCCCTTCAATTATCACTAAAAAATAAATTCCATTTATCATGTTTGTGCGGGACGCCCAAATTGCCCTTGAATTAACCTTAAATTTTACTCCAGTTAAATTCAAACGATGCCTTCAGAAGGGAAGTTAGTGGTCTGAAATAAACTTCCCAAAAAGGTTACGTCACGGTACTACATTTATTTTCGTTGTTTATTTTCAGCTCCAGAGAATGCCGATGGATTTGCGAGTGCTTATGGTGCTGTGTTCAATGTTGGTTCAATTTTTCCCTTCACAAATTTTGAAATTGAGGAAACCTCTACAAAAAAAATAAATTATAATTTTTTAGGGGATCATTTGGGGTTAGTTGGACATTTGGGTTTTTCCCACAAAGGAGCCAGAGCACTGAAAATTTCGATGGTAGATAGAGTGTATAAAAATACAATTTCCAAAATAATTCCAAATATTTCCAAGTTTTTTTTAAAAGACCCCTCAATAATCGTTTTTTTTGCACTGGTGAGTTAATTTTTTTCATCTTCAGTTTTTTTGGTCTGCCCCTGGTTGCTGTCTTAGCAGGAAGTTTACTGGTAAAAAAAGGAACAAAGGGTTATGTGTTTTTTTATCGAGAGATTAGAAAAACACAAACCTTTTAAACACAACTGCGTCCCTGTACTGATGAAATTTTAATTACAACCTACTGATTTGATAACTCCTTTCAATTTGATGTATACTTTTTGAGAAAAACTAATTAGCTGTGCAATAAAGCCATGAGTTAAGATAAAATTTAAATTTATAAACTGTTGCCCCAACTGGATATTATACTGATGTCATTTTAATGCCCCTTTTTAATTTTAAGTCAAAATACTCTTAAGGGTCAAAATACTCTTACCCGAAAAAGCAGGATTTTTTTAGCTGATTTTATTCTATGAAGTTTGAATAAGCTTTTAATTTTGCGTCTGGGTCTTGCGCCATAAAAACCCATGAAAATATCTTCGGGTTGGAGCACCACAGTTTTAACGTTGGGTAGAGTGGAAATGCAAATGGGGTTATAAGTAGTGAGGGGCAGGTATCGATACCAAGTACTTAAGTATTCGATACCTCAAAGTATCGAGTGTATTCGAAACCTAAAAGTATCGATACTTTATTGACAAATTCTTTAAAAAAATTTTCGATGAAATTATCTTAATTATATCTGCCGTTGAATTAACGAAGTTTGTTCTCATTTTCCAGTTCAAAAACTCTTTTTCCGCATTGAGTCACGTATGTCCCACTTCACTTTTATTAGCCTTTAATTTTTTGTATTTATAAATTCCCCTCTTCTTTAATTTTTAGTTTTTTTCATAGATTGCACAAGGGGATGGTCTATGTGTATCCTTTGAGAATTGTAGGTATTTACAGTTCGTAAGTAAAGTTATTGAAGCCTTATATGTACTTAATTTCAAAAGAGTGCTAAAAAGTATTCGATACCTAAAAATACTCGATGCCTAAAAGTATCGATAATTAGGTATTCGATACCCAAAAGTATCAATTTTTGCCCTAGCACTAATAAGAAACATGGTTCAGGTGGCTTATGAAGAAATCCCTGTGAAGCTATTCCTTTAGTGTTTCAATACTTTTTTTTCTTAATTTCTCTAAGCAAGTTGAAAATAAAAAACACATTTTATGGAGAAAATTGGACAAACTTACTTGCGTTCTGGGGAGATATTGTGATCTGGAACATTTTCTGCACCCCTGACTTTCATGTTTATATCTGTAGGGGTTCAGAAGTTAAAGGGGGTGGACAGGACAGTTATCTTGGGACATTCTGTATAATAACATTTCATTCGGGGCAAGAGCTGATACCCCACAATCAACGTACACTTGCCCCGTTGATAAAAAGGGACTCTCATCTGGCTGCTTTGTACTCAAAGAACCACCATCTATCTCGGGTAAGAACCACAAAACAGTTCCTGGGTTAACATATCTGGATTTTTTTGCTCGGTATTTGTTATCATTGGTAAAAGAGATACATGCTTGCAGATTAATTGAAAAGTTTTTTTTCTTTGAAGCTTTTTATATTTGCATATAGTGATACTGAAGAGTATATACGTGGTTGTAGATTTAGTTACTTTACACAGCTTTTAATGTTTATTATTAAAAGTAAATGATTAAATTGAGCATCTTCCCTGCAATCCTGGGCTTGCTTTTCTATTCCTTAGTTTTTCCTAATTCTTTGAGAGGTGACTAAAGCACAGTTACACCAAATTGAATTTGCTTGCTTGTAAATGTCGCATCAACTCCCCTATTCTTCTGAGGTTGTTGCTTGTCCTGGATACCTTCGGTGCTATACCGACTTCTTGGACAAGACAACAACATATATTCACTATTCAACCCTTTATCTACTGACAGTACTTACAAGTCCCACCAACTTTAAAATTACATAGAATAACCACCATTATACTCTGTTCATTTAGAATTGGCGCCTGAGACGTAATGTATTAGAGGCAGTTACTACTGTAATTATCATCGAAAATTTTTTCTGGTGCAATAAAAGGCAGCCGAAACAGAAGTAGTTAAAATACTGTAAAAAAATCGGTCCCTGAAGTTGTGTGATGAGCGTTATTAGGCGTTTTTGAGTGTTTTTGATCCTGCTTCAGGCGCCAGTTCTAAGTGAACAGACTATAAGAATATACTGACGATACTTTTATGCTAGCTTCAGTATCAGTAAGTATCCAAAGAAGATTGTCTTGCATCCTTCCCTTCCATCTAGCCTTGCTTTTACCTACATAAATTTTTCCTAATTCTTTGAGAGGTGACTAAAGCACAGTTACACCAAATTGAATTTGCTTGCTTGTGAATGTCGCATAAACTCCCCTATTCTTCTGAGGTTGTTGCTGTCCTGGATACTTTCGGTGCTGCTATACCGACTTCTTGGACAAGACAACAACATATATTCACTATTCAACCCTTTATCTACTGACAGTACTTACAAGTCCCACCAACTTTAAAATTACATAGAATAACCACCATTATACTCTGTTCATTTAGAATTGGCGCCTGAGACGTAATGTATTAGAGGCAGTTACTACTGTAATTATCATCGAAAATTTTTTCTGGTGCAATAAAAGGCAGCCGAAACAGAAGTAGTTAAAATACTGTAAAAAAATCGGTCCCTGAAGTTGTGTGATGAGCGTTATTAGGCGTTTTTGAGTGTTTTTGATCCTGCTTCAGGCGCCAGTTCTAAGTGAACAGACTATAAGAATATACTGACGATACTTTTATGCTAGCTTCAGTATCAGTAAGTATCCAAAGAAGATTGTCTTGCATCCTTCCCTTCCATCTAGCCTTGCTTTTACCTACATAAATTTTTCCTAATTCTTTGAGAGGTGACTAAAGCACAGTTACACCAAATTGAATTTGCTTGCTTGTGAATGTCGCATAAACTCCCCTATTCTTCTGAGGTTGTTGCTGTCCTGGATACTTTCGGTGCTGCTATACCGACTTCTTGGACAAGACAACAACATATATTCACTATTCAACCCTTTATCTACTGACAGTACTTACAAGTCCCACCAACTTTAAAATTACATAGAATAACCACCATTATACTCTGTTCATTTAGAATTGGCGCCTGAGACGTAATGTATTAGAGGCAGTTACTACTGTAATTATCATCGAAAATTTTTTCTGGTGAAATAAAAGGCAGCCGAAACAGAAGTAGTTAAAATACTGTAAAAAAATCGGTCCCTGAAGTTGTGTGATGAGCGTTATTAGGCTTTTTTGAGTGTTTTTGATCCTGCTTCAGGCGCCAGTTCTAAGTGAACAGACTATAAGAATATACTGACGATACTTTTATGCTAGCTTCAGTATCAGTAAGTATCCAAAGAAGATTGTCTTGCATCCTTCCCTTCCATCTAGCCTTGCTTTTACCTACATAAATTTTTCCTAATTCTTTGAGAGGTGACTAAAGCACAGTTACACCAAATTGAATTTGCTTGCTTGTGAATGTCGCATAAACTCCCCTATTCTTCTGAGGTTGTTGCTGTCCTGGATACTTTCGGTGCTGCTATACCGACTTCTTGGACAAGACAACAACATATATTCACTATTCAACCCTTTATCTACTGACAGTACTTACAAGTCCCACCAACTTTAAAATTACATAGAATAACCACCATTATACTCTGTTCATTTAGAATTGGCACCTGAGACGTAATGTATTAGAGGCAGTTACTACTGTAATTATCATCGAAAATTTTTTCTTGTGCAATAAAAGGCAGCCGAAACAGAAGTAGTTAAAATACTGTAAAAAAATCGGTCCCTGAAGTTGTGTGATGAGCGTTATTAGGCGTTTTTGAGTGTTTTTGATCCTGCTTCAGGCGCCAGTTCTAAGTGAACAGACTATAAGAATATACTGACGATACTTTTATGCTAGCTTCAGTATCAGTAAGTATCCAAAGAAGATTGTCTTGCATCCTTCCCTTCCATCTAGCCTTGCTTTTACCTACATAAATTTTTCCTAATTCTTTGAGAGGTGACTAAAGCACAGTTACACCAAATTGAATTTGCTTGCTTGTGAATGTCGCATAAACTCCCCTATTCTTCTGAGGTTGTTGCTGTCCTGGATACTTTCGGTGCTGCTATACCGACTTCTTGGACAAGACAACAACATATATTCACTATTCAACCCTTTATCTACTGACAGTACTTACAAGTCCCACCAACTTTAAAATTACATAGAATAACCACCATTATACTCTGTTCATTTAGAATTGGCGCCTGAGACGTAATGTATTAGAGGCAGTTACTACTGTAATTATCATCGAAAATTTTTTCTGGTGCAATAAAAGGCAGCCGAAACAGAAGTAGTTAAAATACTGTAAAAAAATCGGTCCCTGAAGTTGTGTGATGAGCGTTATTAGGCGTTTTTGAGTGTTTTTGATCCTGCTTCAGGCGCCAGTTCTAAGTGAACAGACTATAAGAATATACTGACGATACTTTTATGCTAGCTTCAGTATCAGTAAGTATCCAAAGAAGATTGTCTTGCATCCTTCCCTTCCATCTAGCCTTGCTTTTACCTACATAAATTTTTCCTAATTCTTTGAGAGGTGACTAAAGCACAGTTACACCAAATTGAATTTGCTTGCTTGTGAATGTCGCATAAACTCCCCTATTCTTCTGAGGTTGTTGCTGTCCTGGATACTTTCGGTGCTGCTATACCGACTTCTTGGACAAGACAACAACATATATTCACTATTCAACCCTTTATCTACTGACAGTACTTACAAGTCCCACCAACTTTAAAATTACATAGAATAACCACCATTATACTCTGTTCATTTAGAATTGGCGCCTGAGACGTAATGTATTAGAGGCAGTTACTACTGTAATTATCATCGAAAATTTTTTCTGGTGAAATAAAAGGCAGCCGAAACAGAAGTAGTTAAAATACTGTAAAAAAATCGGTCCCTGAAGTTGTGTGATGAGCGTTATTAGGCTTTTTTGAGTGTTTTTGATCCTGCTTCAGGCGCCAGTTCTAAGTGAACAGACTATAAGAATATACTGACGATACTTTTATGCTAGCTTCAGTATCAGTAAGTATCCAAAGAAGATTGTCTTGCATCCTTCCCTTCCATCTAGCCTTGCTTTTACCTACATAAATTTTTCCTAATTCTTTGAGAGGTGACTAAAGCACAGTTACACCAAATTGAATTTGCTTGCTTGTGAATGTCGCATAAACTCCCCTATTCTTCTGAGGTTGTTGCTGTCCTGGATACTTTCGGTGCTGCTATACCGACTTCTTGGACAAGACAACAACATATATTCACTATTCAACCCTTTATCTACTGACAGTACTTACAAGTCCCACCAACTTTAAAATTACATAGAATAACCACCATTATACTCTGTTCATTTAGAATTGGCACCTGAGACGTAATGTATTAGAGGCAGTTACTACTGTAATTATCATCGAAAATTTTTTCTTGTGCAATAAAAGGCAGCCGAAACAGAAGTAGTTAAAATACTGTAAAAAAATCGGTCCCTGAAGTTGTGTGATGAGCGTTATTAGGCGTTTTTGAGTGTTTTTGATCCTGCTTCAGGCGCCAGTTCTAAGTGAACAGACTATAAGAATATACTGACGATACTTTTATGCTAGCTTCAGTATCAGTAAGTATCCAAAGAAGATTGTCTTGCATCCTTCCCTTCCATCTAGCCTTGCTTTTACCTACATAAATTTTTCCTAATTCTTTGAGAGGTGACTAAAGCACAGTTACACCAAATTGAATTTGCTTGCTTGTGAATGTCGCATAAACTCCCCTATTCTTCTGAGGTTGTTGCTGTCCTGGATACTTTCGGTGCTGCTATACCGACTTCTTGGACAAGACAACAACATATATTCACTATTCAACCCTTTATCTACTGACAGTACTTACAAGTCCCACCAACTTTAAAATTACATAGAATAACCACCATTATACTCTGTTCATTTAGAATTGGCACCTGAGACGTAATGTATTAGAGGCAGTTACTACTGTAATTATCATCGAAAATTTTTTCTTGTGCAATAAAAGGCAGCCGAAACAGAAGTAGTTAAAATACTGTAAAAAAATCGGTCCCTGAAGTTGTGTGATGAGCGTTATTAGGCGTTTTTGAGTGTTTTTGATCCTGCTTCAGGCGCCAGTTCTAAGTGAACAGACTATAAGAATATACTGACGATACTTTTATGCTAGCTTCAGTATCAGTAAGTATCCAAAGAAGATTGTCTTGCATCCTTCCCTTCCATCTAGCCTTGCTTTTACCTACATAAATTTTTCCTAATTCTTTGAGAGGTGACTAAAGCACAGTTACACCAAATTGAATTTGCTTGCAAATGTCGCATCAACTCCTCTAATAATTCTTCTGAGGTTGTTGCTGTCCTGGATACTATCGGTGCTATTTTGACTGCACCGACTTTTTGGACAAGACAACATATTCAGTATTAAAAGTATTTATCATTGTTATTTCAAGTAAAGTATTAGGAGAAAGGTAATAAGGTTAAATAGATGGTATAGGGGGCAAGAGGGTTGCATGGAGAAAGAGTACTCATGTGCTAGCTTCAATATCAGTAATTATTTAAAGAAGATAATGTCAAGAAACTTTATCCTTCCATCTAGCCTTGCTTTTACCATCATGCATTTTTCCTAATTCTCTGAGCGGTGACTAAAGCACAGTTACATAAAATTGAATTTGCTTATTCTGGTTCAATAATATATATGTTACGGGCAATGTGAAAAATCGGGCATTATTAATAATGCCCGAAGTGGGCAATGTGATAAATTCAATGGCATTTATCAATGAAATTTATTACTTTGCCCGCCTCCACTCTGGGCATTATTAATAATGCCCAATTAATCACTTTGCCCGTAACATATATAAATGTAATAATTCAGAATCTCTTTCCCTTCCATCTAGTAGTTGTGAAATATTCTGCCAGTGGAGAAGTATTAAATTAATCTCTGAGTTAAACTGTTTAGTTTCTAATTCGCAGAATTATCAGAAAGGATATTTTTGAGCATTGTGGTACTATAGTCACCACTTAGGAAAATATTTAAACCGTGGAATGGAAGGGGGCTTTAATTCAATCAAAAGAAAGTTCAAAGATAAACTTTTTTCTTATCACTCCAAAGTTGAGTTCTAAATTTAGTTACCGAAGAAATACAAAATAAACAAGCACTATTTTTAAAGATTATTATTTATATGCTTAGAGTTAACTTAAAAAAAGAAACGTTAAATTGGCTGGAAAACTAAATTTATTTGCAAAAGATGATTCAGTTTTTTTATGGATGCTCATAAGAATGTACGCCACAATACTGTACTTGGCCAGTCACCATTTCAAAGATTCAAAGGGAAGCATCTTTTTACTGCATCTAATCGTTGAAAGATTTTTAACCCGTAGCAGGGGACGGGGGTCTCCCAGACTCCGCAACATTTTCCTCTCCTCCCCCATACCACATGCTTGGTCAAATTGAATGGATTCTTCCTCTAGCTTCACCTTTCGTGACCTTGGCCCTGACCCCTTCTTATCAGCAAGTTTTGACAAGTGCGACTGTACGGAAATTCCACAAATTCTTTTTCAGGAGTCCCAGAGACCCCACCTCCTCCGCAGTGTAAAAGTTTACGTCCAGCAGTGGCGTATATAAGGGGGGGCCGAAGGGGCCCTGGCCCCCCCCCGAAATTCTGACTTGGTGTACCAAAACAAGTTAAAACCCTGTTTTTTAGGGTCAAATTTTGAAAAATTTTCTGGGGGAGGACCCCCAAACCCCCCTTTAGAGTGCTTGGAATTTTATTATTCAAAACGTTTTTACAAAAAGTTCAAAATCCTACCTGAGAATGTATGTCTGAAATTCGGAAAGTGTATCAAAACCAAGTTGAAATCCTGTTTTCAGGATCTAATCTCCAAAATTTTTCTGGGGGATGACCCCCATATATCCCCTTCTGTACTTATAACTATATTATTTATGACTTTTTCATTAAATTCATCAAATTTTACCTGAAAATTTATATCCAAAATTCTAACTAGGGGTACCAAAATTAGTTAAAAACCTGGTTTTTAGAGTCTAATTTCCAAAAATTTTCTGGGGGATGACCCCCATATATCCCCTTCTGTACTTAAAACTATATTATTCATAACTTTTTCATTAAATTCATCAAATTTTACCTGAAAATTTATATCCAAAATTCTAACTAGGGGTGCCAAAATTAGTTAAAAACCTGGTTTTTAGAGTCTAATTTCCAAAAATTTTCTGGGGGAGGACCCCCAGACCCCCCTTTTGTAATTGCAACTTAATACATCATAACTTTTTAATATTAAGTTCTTTAAGTTGCAAATTCTGCCTATGAATATACTGAAAAAAGTTAAAAATACATGAGAGGGGCTGGGAAACAATTTCGGGCCCCTCCCGAAATAAATTTCTATATACGCCAGTGACGTCCAGAGTTAGTACACATGGTATTGAAGCTAGGTCCGCGGAGATTATTTATGATTATCTCTAATCCGCGTTGTGTGGAAGAGTTTAAAAAAAAATAGATGAAATTATGAGTGATTTCAGTGGGGAAGAGATCAGTACTCAAATATTAAGTACTCAATCTTACCGAATTCGGATATAACTCGAATAATATTCGCCATAAAACACCAACCAACCAAGTTTGGATATGCAAATTTCAAATCTGAAACTTGCCAACCAAGTCAAAAATGACTTTCAGTCACCACTTTGAAAATTAGGAAAAATTCTACTAGGTAAAAGCCGCCCCTGGGTTGGTTGGTGGGGTTTGGGATGGAAGACTCGTATAATTTTATAGATTCTTAAGTTTCTTTAGTGTCCGTCGAAGACAGAAAGGGTAGAATCTTTGGGATTTTTTTAAAATTAAAGGGAAAAGTCTTCAAAAATGGTAGTATTTTTGAAGAATTTGACTGACGGTTACAGTTAAGTTTGAAAATCAGAAAAATTAAGTCCCCCCTTTAAATGCGCAGGAATAAATTTATAAATACCCAACTGTATTTATTTCCGAGTGCTATACCCGGGGAGAGGCTCAGACTCGAACCGAGGGAGGTTCTATCTGAAGGCCTTATATGGATCCGGCATACTGGTGCACTAACACACCAAGCCATCCGTTCCTGCAGCTGGTCAGGTCTTCTAATTAATTTGAAGTTGACACTTCACTATGTATATTATATTAATATACATGTAGTATATATACAATAGTGTATATATGTAGTATGTGTACTTAAAATGTATACATTAGTATATAAATTGAAGATAGACAAAAATACAGCATGTCGGTAGCTGGGGTTCGATCCGAGAACCTTTCGAATCGTAGCATGACGCTCTAGCACACTTGGCCATCCGTTCGCATGCTGGATTGAATTGAGAGAACTAGTGACTTTCAATTTTGACTAATAGTAATCGATTATGAAAAAGTCGATTCCTCATCGACATCGAGGGCGTGTTTAGGCGAGGGAATTTCTCAAGAAATTCAACCAAGTCTAATTCACAATACCCTGTTTCTAAGCTGTCAGATTTACAGTCTACTCTGATTGGTTGGTTGGTTGAAATTTCTCTCAGATAATATAATTTTTTTTAATAAAATAAAACCGGGGATAGAACCCAGGAACTACCGCATGCTAAGCAAGCATCCTACCACTGCTCCAGGGGAGATTCAGTAATCTTAACACTTATTATAATATCTTCTTTATTGTTACTAAGTAAGAGGAAAAACTGACAGCTTAAGAAAATAGGTATTTCTGGAATCTCAAAATTATTCTAAAGCACTAAACCTACAGACAACTGAGACCATAAGTGCCAAGGTGCGTTAATAAATATATTACATAATTGCACTTAACTATATCTATCCTTGGGTTAGGAGAGCAATCTAGCTACAGAAAAATAACATTAAATTTAATCTTTTATTTTAAATAGAGGAAAAAATCTAGGATCGAACCCAGGAAAGTAGCGTGCAAACCACACTCGCATCCACTGAGCCATCGACTCATACAGCAACAAATTTATTGTCCTTATCTTATGTGCCGTTTTCTATTCAGAATTTTTTAAGTGTGTACTCTACTCAAAGTACTAATCTTTTAACGAAGTGTATATTTGGACGGCCAAAACGGCCAGTGGCGCATGCGCTGTAGGTCTCGTGATGACGTAGCAGTCTCGGCGCTTAGTGATGGAACCAATGGTACGCCTAGCCGTGGAAGTTAGAGTAGAGTTTAGTTGAAAAATGGCCGTGCAAATATACAGTGCCATCTTTTAAGTACTAATTTACTCAAATCTATACTCCGTTCATTTTGAACTAGCGCCAGAAAATATTTCCTTCCCCCACCACCGAATCAGTAACCAAGCAACTATCAACTTCACAGCGAAGAAGGCTTCCTATTGGCTGCGCGAAGAACGTAGCCATGGTTACGCTTCTAGCGAAGGGGAAATCACTATTCTTCAGGTGCCTGTTAAAAATGAATAGAGTACAGAAGAGTTTATGATCCCATGTCTGATGACTGAGTAGGCTTACAAATGTGTAGTTCGTCTTCTTACATTATTTAATTGTAGTCTGTATCAAGATCTGCTTAGTTATCTCAGATATTTTGTCTGTTTGCTTCTGTGGGCATCTCCCTATTTTGGGACGCCCTTATATATCGTTACCTATCAATCCCTAACTGTGTCCTTGTATTGTTTCTGAAAATAAAATACGTTTATTTTTCAATACTTAGTCTTTATTCAACAGACAAAAAACATTTCAATTCACAGGAGTCAAAATCTGGATGCCTGAAAAAAAATATTTTATATAAATGTAATTTCAAACAACAAACATGCATGGTACAAACATGCTCATTTTAAATAACCCGCACGTCTAACTAATAAATTAAAATTAAAAATATTATTTTTTAAAATTTCTAGATTTTCAGAAAACTTATTCCAAAAAAAAAGCCGGAGGCAAAAAAAAAGTTATTTTCAAGACTGTTTCTTCCTAAATTAAAAAATACAAAACGATTTAAGGTCTCAGTTTCTTAATTGTTTTACTAGTTTAATACATTCGAAACTAGAGTTAGGCTTAGCGCGCACTAGACTTCTGTCGCCGGTGACATAACACTAGGTACTAGGTCACTCGAGAGCTATGTATTTCAATGGTGAGATTCTTGGCAATGGGCCAAGTGTCTCGTCGCCTTTGCGCGCGCTCTAGCTTCTTGCAATAGCCAGGGTGATAATTTTGTCTCTGTCGCCGAGACAAAAGTCTCTAGTGTGTGCTTAGCCTTAGGTTTTGTTAGGTTAGGTTAACTAGTACTGCTCAGCCAACGATAGTAAAAGGGTCACGTGATTTTTACACTTTGCACGCCGATAGTTGAAGTTGGGTAAGAGGTGATAGTTGGGGTCTTGCCTTTATATACAAGCAAATGTCTCTTCCTCTTTCGATTAACTGCCCCTCAACTTCCACCCGTCTCCCCTCCGAAATACTAGTTCCAGCGTTGTCAAAATCACGTGACCCTTTTACTATCGTTGGTTTAGCAGTAAAATACTCCTAAGCTACACGAGATTATGGTTTAATCCAATGGGAATTTCGGAGCGGTTAGGTCTTAAAGGGATAGAGCAGTTAAAATTAATTTTCCCCAATTTCCAAACCCTAGCATCCCCATTTTACATTTTCCTGATCCACAATTAAAGTTCCTCCCGACATGGTGTGATTGATTTTCAAAGTTTTTAATTATCTGTATAATACAATAAAACAATTTTTTGGCTTTAGGTCAAATTGTCGTTTCATTCCTTTAAAAAATTACGATACATTTAAAAATTTCAGGAGGTGATCTACCCAAAGTTCTACTCAATAAAAATTGGTTATTTTAGTTTTAAATTTTCACAGGCACCGCTACCATGTAAATTGGCTAGTAAACACTTTTTCAAATTTAATTTTTCCTAACAAATTCTCATAAAAGAAGATCATCGGTGAAGACGTTTCTCAAATCCGATCGTTAGTTAATTTTAAATAAAAACTACATGCGCAGTAGCTCAGCGCATTACGTCAGGGTTGCCGAACACTTCATCGTTCGGGAGCAGAGAGGGGAAATTCGAGCACTCGATTGGTTAGAGTAGTTCGAGCAAGCGGCGGCTCCTATGTATTAGTAGCTCATCGGCAGCTGTGACGTCAAGCCTGGTTTTTCTTCGTTGGAACTTTTAAATGAAGATTGCAAATTAATTAGTGTATTAAAAAAATCTGAAAAAATTTAAAACTGGTTATTTAGAGCCTGTGAGATGATATACAATAGTCAAAATAGCTAACTTCAATAGGTGTTTACTTCCCAATTAGCTTAGGCTCCATCTTTCAAAAATCAAATTATATTTTGTGTACCGAATAATTTTAGATGATACATTAAAGCTAAAACCTCTTAAATCACACAAAACGACTTTAATTAGGATCTAGGTCAGGGGGGGCCAACCCAAATGATCTCGAGGGCCACTTTGGAAAGCCACAATACTCTCGCGGGTCGCATATGAAATTTTGGAATATTAGCTGCTAGTTTGAAGTTAAGTTGAATAACCGAGGAATAGATTGAGGGAGTTTCCTAAATGAAATATTAATTTAAATTGACCTTTAGGAGCAACCCCAAGAATGCCTTAGAAACCAACCGTTAAAAAACATTGAATTACTCCAAACTGAGTTAAGTCATCGCCTGTGGTGCATATAGAAATTTATTTCAGAAGGGGCCCAAATTTTCTCTAAAGATTCAAGCTAGATTTTTGCACCGGGAAAGAGCACTCCACAAATTCTTCTCCGTCCCCAAGCTGCAAGGTGGTGGTAAAAACCCGCACGAGGCAAAACCACACACCGCGATTTTTAATGGTTAATAATCGATTCAAAAGTTGAGATTACCCGATGGCTGATTTGTCTTATTGTGACTCATTGTTCCATGAAATTTTGTACCCCTATATGTAACTGGAGAGTTTAAAAAATGCGGCACAAGTTTGTTTTTCAACACTTAGATGCAATTTTTCTGATCTTTTACTTTAACATTGTATAAAATAGGGCTTGAGGAGAAGAACCAACAAATAGCACTATGATATGATAGCATTTAAACTTCAGTTTTGAAAGGAATTGCCTCAACATGTCTCTAAAAATAAAAAGGCTTGTTTTTCAAAATAAAGCGAAATGGGGCAAATCCCCGCAAGCTTCAAAACTTAAATTAAGACCTACAGGATCCCTAAAAAGTTGAATAAAGGTTTCCGAGGTGCCAACCCTCTACCTGGAACCATTATTTCCCCCTTTTGAAAGATATTGGGCACTTTGAAAAGAGTTACTAACCATTCATACCCAAACCATCAAATTTCGGATGCCATAATGGTAAATTTCCCCCATTAGAGAGCCATGGTAAGGGAATTTCTTCTCCAAACGATACTACATCTAGAATCTGGTCAAACTGATTTGATACGTAACATCCTTTCATTTGTACCTAATTCATGATGACTTCTGCATAATGCTAAACGGATGCACACCCCTCCATGTCTTTAAAAGGGAGGAAAGGAAGGTTTGACATCTTGGAGACCTTTATTCCCCTTTTAAGAGGTCGGTCCTAAACTCCTTTTATTGGACGGAAATCCTTAATGAAGCTCAACAGGTTTACAATTTTCATTAAAACTGATTATATTTATATTTAATATCGTTGGTTGACTTGGAAATATTAAAACAATGTTACGAAAATTATTTCTAGTGTTTTCATAAGGAAATATTCTGTTTATCCAAGTTTATTTCACTTGCGCACAAAGGCCAGCAATTGCGAGTCTGCGCCCAATTTTGCGGGGTAAAGCCCTGCAATTTATTTTCCTACTAAATTGTATATTTCTATTAAAATACCATCAAAAAGAGCTTACACTTGGATTAGTTTTTTTGGTAAGTTCTCAATTAATACCTCCAATTGAAATTTCGGGATTATCTACCCCCTTTCAACCACAATGTTAACAATACTGAAAACTTCGGGGCTTTGCCCCCACCTACCCTACATAATATCAAATACAAATACAAATTAAGTCGACCAACTGCAGGCGTAAGCCCAGCAAGGTTGGTCCAGTCTTTTTAACTCAAACTACCGGAATCCCAGTATCTGTCAATTTTCCTCTTGAACTCGTTTACCCCACTTGAATTTACAATTGTTTCAGGCAACGCATTCCATCTATCCACTACCCTATTAAAAAAATGCCTTTCTACAATCCGTCTTAAATTTTACTTTATTCAACTTGAAATTGTGACCCCTTGTTTCTATTTACCCGTATTGAAATCTAGTCCCTCTGTGTCCCCTTGCTTTACCATTTTAAAAAGTTGAATCAAATCCCCTCTAATCCTTCTTTTCACTAGAGTGAACATATTTAGCTTCTTTAATCTTCCCTCATAACTTAAACTGGATATACCCTTGAACATTTTAGTAGCCCTATGCTGAACCCTTTCAATTGAATCAATATCTTTTTTTAAGTATGGAGACCAAAACTGAACAGCATACTCAGATGAGGTCTCACCAAGCCTCTGTATAGTGGCAAAATAATATCCTCGGACCTTGAAGAAACAGTTTTTTTATTGTATAACCTATTAGCCTTTTTACTAGCAGATGAACACTGATGAACCCATTTAAAGTCCTCATTTACTATCACCCCTAAATCTTTGATCATATTACCTTCTTTAACTTTGTCCCCTTGCAGAAAAAATTCTGCCCTACCATTCCCCCGACCTACATGAAGTACCTGACATTTACTTATGTTAAAGGACATACCCCATTTTTCAGCCCATTGCGATATAATATCAAGATCCCTTTGTAAATTTTGTACCTGCTCATCCTGTATATCCTAAAACAGTTGTGAATTACAGTCTCAAGTTCTAAAGGGGGGTCTTGGGGTCCTCCCCAGGAAATTTTAGGGAATTCGACTCTATACTAGACAGCAACTTAAGTTGAACCTACTACGTCACTAACAAAGTAGTTCCCATCGCGGTATCTGAATTTCGAGTGAAACAAAGAACGTCAACTTTAAAATATGATTATTTCGTTAAACCCATGTAAAAATAGTGTCTTTTTAATTTTATCACAATTCGGGTATCGAAATTCCCCCTATCAATCCAACAGACTTTGTGTTTACTCACTTTGTCCTTCCGCGTAGTGACGTACTGGGTTCAGGAAACGTTGCTGTGAAGTATACTAAATCAGATCAAATCAAACCTTTTCCTAAAATATTTGCTATCTTACTTGGGCTTTAAACACGCCTCTTTGCAACTAGTTTTAAAAATTTTCCCAGGGGAGAAACCATGGAGGGGATTTAAGGAGAGTCATCGGGCAATATCCCCCTGCCAAACGTTTTGAGAAATATTCGATTTTTAAGGGGAAATCTTGTTTCTAAAGCCATAAGGGACTGCTTTCCCCTCTCAAGGTCTCTAGTATGACCCGCCATAGCTATAGCTGGGTATACTGCCGTCCTAAGCGAAATGTACATAAACGAGTTTTCTTAAAACTTCATTTTCTTTCTCCCTTGGCGCGTTTTTAAATTGGCGAGAATGTATCTCGCTACTTCCAAGCCACAAGAATGGTTGGAAAGATCATAAAAAAAACTCCTTAAATATCAGAATTGAAAGCAAACTGATATTCTTGTAGGATTGAAATTAACATCAATTTAAATTGAAAATAATATTTAAACTAAAACGGTATATTTTTTATCGTATTGTTTTATTGTTTTAAGAACTTATAATATATAAATGTTATTATTACATCCGGAATATGCGACTCGCTCGAGTTTGCAGCTAAAATGCTAATAGTAATTTGTAATTGTGTGATTGAACCCTGCTTGCTATAAATATATACGCATTCCGGACCCTAACGCAACCCAACGCTGCAACTGATAACAGAGGTTTTTTGGGGCTTAGCTAATATTTGATCTTAAAAGGAGGGTCTACCGCATAGAATTAAAAATCCGCCAAATACTCTTTTGGCGAGATTTTTCTCAAAGTAAATCTGTGAGAAATTGCGTTTGTGTACACAATCGCTTAGGACGGCAGTATAGCAAAGAGGTCCCCTGCATCGCTCTCTTGATGCTCCCTCAACGTAAATCTAAAAAAGCATTAAAAAAATTCTGAACTTTTCCCCCCTCAGTGAAAATTTCTTAAAAAAAAGCCCGTTTCAATGGCATGTCTCCACTCTAGTCTAGAAGATCCATTTTTAAAATTTAATTCCCTTCATTCATTAGATCCATCTTTAATCTAACTACATGGACATCTAATATACACACAGGACTTACCAGATTCCGTCTAAAATATCCACTTCACCTGGATTCGCAAAACTTCCCGATGAACCCTGAAAGATTACTTGGTACTTACGTATTATCCCGTCGACCGTTCAGTGGCCGTCTAATTTAGTGGCACATCAATAGAAAAGTCAAAGGGATTTGATTACGTTTTTGATTAAGTGGCACGGTCGACGGTATGATACGTAAGAACCGTTTACTTTTATTGAACTAAAATTTAAAAAATCTTGAATCAATCCAGTCGATTCCTATACCTGGGAGGAAATCTCACTTGAACATGCTCACAATTTGCAGGATCAAAGCTATCGTGCATGATCAAACCAATATCTATTTTACGCATTATTAAAACTGCCTTCATAAATTTAATATCAAGCATAAAAATATTTTTTTTCTATCCATCTTCCAGAAATACATTCTATATTAACATGAACGACAGCGTTACGGTAAAGTTAGATAATTATAATTCGATCAAATTCATAAATTTCAATTCAAGCAAATCTCAATATTATTGCTATAACGTATCTAATCAAATCACTGAACTAGCATAAATTAAACAGTTACAAATGTTTATAAAAGAGCTAATCTACAGTGTTATTAAATATTACATAAAAGTATTTATCTAAGTTTAAATTTTGAGTTTTAAATTGTACTGAGCTATATGAACATTACTTAAACACACACCTGGCTAAAGTTTTAGCAAATCTAGCTAGCTAACAATTAAATAAATATCAACAACTCCTATAAAATTCATACACGAAATGCGAATAAATTGGTTAAAAATAGTTCAAAGTACAAAAATGCTGTGCAGGATATTCCGATATAATTAGAGAGCACGTTAGGGTTAAACCGAAATTGGACACGTAAACAAAATGTTTATCTTCACGCTAATAAGGGAAAAGACATAATACCGTACGATAACATTGCGATAATTTAACTTTTAATCTTATCCAAATGTTTTCTATCAACTAAAATACAGTATGTAAAGATTAAATAGCTTAAATTATAAGAAAAATAAAGTATTCCAGACTTATCAGAACAGCAGGTGAGAGCAACCTCATTGTTGATCTTCGAAATGGGCATCTGCCGATTTAGCGACCAGGTGACCGCATGTCACTGCGCTTGTGCGACCCAAGAAGTACAAAACGTTCAAGATTTGTCCAATTTTCGTCATGTATGGCCAATACTTTTAGTAGAAGTTACGTAAACTTGACGTAATGACATATTTGGTAACAGCTGTGCTACTACGGAAAGAAACATGCAAATGAGGGGTTTGCCAAAAACAGCAATAAGCTCCACTCTGTGTGAACCTGACCCTTTCTTGAACGTATGGGGAGGGGATAAGTCTCCAGGCCTTTTAACCGGGTGCCCCTTCGCCATAAATGTGGCTCAGATGTAAGTCAGGTTCACTCACGCATTATGCTGCTATTTAGTGGCAGCCACCAGAATCTCGATTTTTGGGTAGATTAGACTTAGCTGCAGGATCGACCTGGTACCTTGGTAACACAGAACTAAGGCCTAAGCCACAACCAACTCGACTGGACGACAAAAGCATTTTGGTTAAAAATTATATTTAACAAAATGGTGCCCATATAGCTTAAGGGGTTCCTTGCTAGATTCCAGAGAAGGAATTCAAGATAAGATGTGGGCGTCTCTTGTAGGGGTTTGATGAGGGCATTTATGGAGAGTTCTGGGAATTTCCGGGACATTTTTAAGTGGGACATGGATCCCCCATGACTCTGCTATATCTGTTATGTACCATCATCATGAACTAAAAATTTTTATTGTCCTAGAAAAATCCCCTGACCAACCGATGCCAAAATTTTTACTAAAATAAAACACTTTTTGAACTCAGTTATTTTTTCATAGATTTATCTATGAAAAATATGAGTTCTGTAGCTTCTGCAACTCCATATGGGGTCCATTCTAGGTAGGAAATAAAAACACAATTTCTTCAATATAGTAGTTTATTAATACACACTGGCGCCATAGATCAGGCTTTTATGCTGTGCCTCATGAGATGAAACCTTTTTAATTGCATACATGAATAAGTTCACATCTATTCAAAAATAGTGACAACATCCAAATGTGGAAACTTTGACAAAAATAATCTTCTTTACACAAATAACTGCATTCACCGAAATATGTCTGCTTGTCATCATGCAACACGTGGTTATAAAAAGCATTTGAAACATTTTGTTGCAATAAGGAAGTTGCATGTGTCAGATTTTCAAAAACAAACAAGTGTTCCGTATGGTTTTTTGTATGGTAAAATGAAATATCTAGTCAGTTTTTCAAAAAAATGTACTGGTAATTAAATATTTTAATTTAAAAGTCGAGAAAAAAACACGTGACTGAAAACGTTTATTGTTTAAACTATAAGATGACGTCAACAATACTACCATCAACTCCATTGCTTTACAACAATGTTTAGTATAAGATGACGTCACATCCAAACTCTTGGCGTTTTCGCGCGCTTTTAAAAAGGGGATTTTTGTTAATTTTTTTGGCAATCAAAAAATTTCTCGATCGACCTCAAATTTTGGGTAGTTGCTTATTTTTGCAAGAGGAATCGATTAAAAAAATAAAAAAAAATCATGCAACTTCCTCATTATCTTAAAAATAGTTTTGTATATTGAACGCTTCCTGATTTGGGAAGATGACAATTTACTAGCTAATTCTATTAAAATTACGTTTAGTAGTTCTTAAGTACTTATTGGTTAATTCGAACGATAATTTGATGAATATTTTTATGGAAGGATTCAAAAGTTTGCCACAAACTCACCCATGAGTTGAGATCATGTATTTCTAGGGAGAAATCCCTCTGAACCCCAAATGTCTGACTAGTAGTAAAAATATACTTATGTCCCCTCAAGTGTCACCCCATTTTTTGAACTAGGGTGGGGGGTAGATTATACTTCATGTCGGGTATTTTTTTTATTTTGGTTCTAACATTTTCATGCACCATACATCACGCTTTTCCCAAAGAACGAGTTTCTGTGGCCCCTTAAATATACTCATCGTTAGATTTGGATGTTCCTTCAAAGATTTTGATGCAAGGAAGTAAACTATTAAGAAATACTAATAGCTATAAACGCTTTAAAAATAAAGAAATCAAATTCATTTTAATATCATTTTGTTTTTATACCCTATTGATAAGAATATTCTGTGACAAATGACTAGAATATTTGACTAGAAGACGCGATTTAAACTTGAAAAAAAAATAACCTTTAATTTCAAAGATTTTTGAAAAAAAAACATGCTACAGTTAATGAGCATTATTTGGTAATGTCCAGACTAAGGTGAAATGCGAATCACCCAATGTAAAAAGTACAATATATTTCATTTATACTTCACCTAGGTAATCCACAAAATATGAACATTAACTGTAACCCATATATAAATTTTTTACTAGTTTTGGATTGTTTCACATTGGCTGCTAGTTTTTTTATTCAGCATGAAGCTCTTATTCCACCCTTGGGGACAGTTTCATTGATTCTCGTGACAAAAAAGAGAAAAAAAAGGCAGGCCGTGAATTGCGAGGCAACCAAGTTTTAGCATATTCTTATAGTGTATAAAACAGTGTTTCCCAACGTGGAGCGCACGCCCCACCGGGGGGCAATATCATTTTCAAGGGGAAAAATTCGAAAATTTTCAACCAAATTGCCCCCCCAGGTTGGGCCAATCCAGGGGGTAATTAAAAAAAATTTAATAAGAAGTTTATCAAAATCTGATCCTATTTATCCTATCTGAGAATGTATGTCTGAAATCTGTGTCAAAACCAAGTTGAAACCCTGTTTTAAGAGTCTAATTTCCACACCTTTTCTGGGGGATGACCCAAGATCTCTTTGTTTTTAGAGTGCTTATATTTGAAACTTTTTTACATAAGGTTCCTCAAAATAAAAATCTTACTTAAAAATTTATATCCAAAATTTTCCAAGTAGGAGTACCAAACTAGTTAAAAACCTGCTTCCTAGAGTCAAATTTCCGAAAATTTGCTGGGGGAGGGAGGACCCCCAGACCCCCCTTGGTACTTAGCACTTAATTGCTCATAACTTGATTTACTTCTTTAGCATGCAGATTCTATCAAAAAATGTTCTGTAAAGCTTCATTAGACTTATTAAATAACATTTACATAGGAGGGAGGGGCCAAGACATAATTTGGGCTCCCTCTCAAAATATATTTCTATATATGCCACTGAGACCGGGGGGCATGGAAAATTTAGAAAGGCTTTGGTGGGACATGAACTGAAAAAGGTTGGGAAACACTGGTATAAAACAAAGGCTTATACGAGGGGAATGTGTCCTAAATTATGACAAGGTAGTTAAAACCGTTTTTTAGGATAAAAATTATGCTGATAGCGGTTTCGTCTCTAAAAATAGATTTGGTTCTCAAATATCAATTTGAGGTTTCGCTCACAAATCTCAACAGATCCACTGGATAAAAAAACTATCCTTATGTAAATTGCTTAATTTCTTTTGTTGTTCATATACCTTGATTCGGAACAGATTTGATAAAGGTCCCCTGTGGTAAAAAAGCGAAATACTCGCCGAGAACTGGAGATGGTATAGAGAAAACCCTAAAAAAACCAGACCTTTTTGGAAATTTGACCCTAAAAACAAGGTTCTAACTCGTTTTAGTACACCTAGTCCGAATTTCGGAGGGCCCCTCCTATACGCCCCTGTTTTATGTCTTAAGAATATTCTATAACTCAGTGTTTCCCAGTTTTATTTTCAAGGGAGGGGGGCAATTTGAAAATTTTCAACCAAATTGTCACCCCATGGACCACCAGGTTTTATTCACTTTCCAAAAAGGATTTGAGCAAGTTCAGAATCGAGGACGTGCCAAGTTGGCTGCTGAATTTCGAGCGATAAATAACTTTTTGTAGTTTACATTAAATGCTCAATTGAGGTTTGACCAAACATCTATATCCTCATTCAATTATATTTTTCCATATCTCTTTAGAAAGGTTTATTTAAAGGTCTAATCCTAATAATCTTCATCCTCGAAAATAAAATATTCATAAACACCATTTGATTGGATTACAGACACTAAAAATGAGAATCAAACGAGTATGACCCTAATTTCACACATAAAAAGTTAAACTAGTTTAAGTGCCAATCTAGCTTAATCCTTCCTAATAGTCAAGCACAAATTACATGCTCGACTTTAGCTATAGTCTGTTCATTTGGAATTGGCGCCTGAAACAGTATCAAAAACGCTCATCACACAACTTCAGGGACCGATTTTTTTACAGTATTTTGACTACTTCTGTTTCGGCTGCCTTGTTATTATACAAGAAAATTTTTTCGACGATTATTACAGTAGTACCTGTTTCTACAGGGTGTCCCAAAAAAGAATGACACATTACATTTTAAAAATCAATAACTCAAAAACTAAAAAAGATAAAAATAAGTGGTTTTTTGAATTCTACTCTAAAGACCAATTAATTTTATGACACATATTTTCGTAAATCGTAGTTCAAAAATCCCCCGACAGGTGGGAGCACTATTTTTCATTATCTCCTCTGGGGAGATTGATACTTTTATGCCCTGTCGGAGGATTTGGGAACAATGATTTACGAAAATTTGTGTCATAAAATTCTTAGGTCTTATGAGTAGGATGCAATAAACCGCGTATTTTTATCTTTTTTAGTTTTTTAATTTAAAGTTTTTAAAATGTGTCAGTCTTTTTTAGGACACCATGTAATACGTTACGTCTCAGGTGCCAATTCTAAATGAACATCGTATAGATTGGCACTTAAACTAGTTTAAACTTTTTATGTGTGAACCGGGTATTAGCTAGAGAAAAAAAAACTTTCATCAAACCGTGTCATAATTGATGAGTAATCTTCTACGGGGGAACGGGAAATTTTTAAAAGCTTTGGTGGGCCCATGGACCGATAAAGGTTGGGAAACACTGCTGTAACCATGGGCGGATTTAGGTGGTGAAAACTGGGGGCAAGCTGTTCCTGATGGCTTTGGAAACACGATTTTCCCCTATAAAAATGGTATTTTCTCATTCAATGGTATTGCACTCCCATGCCCCCTTAAATCCACCCATGGCTGTCCTGTAACTAATGACTAGAATATTTGACTTGGGCCACAAAGTAGGCCATTCCATCTTTTAAGGTCTTTTGTGAAAACAGTTTTGCTTGAGTCATTGTTGGACGACGATGAGAAAGGCGAGTCCTTGGTCCCGAAAGTCTCGTTCACAAACTCCGGATAACAGGAGAAATGGTAACTGGAGTCCGTTCATTCATTAACTAATTAATTAATTAGTATTAATAAGTTTTCGCTAATTAATTAGTGTTTTGCAGCAGGAATCGAATCTTAAGTAATCTTAATTAAGTTTCTAAACAATACAGATAATTCCCAATATTGCTCACTATAATTAGTATTTTTATAATTAATTAATATTTTGCTGATTATTAATTAAATTAAATAATTCCTAATTATCTTTGGTTTGTGATTGAAGTAGATAAATTCGATTCTACTTTTTCGATACTGGCCATGAAGAATCGATTCTAGGTCGTAATCGAATCTCAAGAATCGAACCTCAGGAATCGAATCAAATGATTTTTTAGAACCCCCCACAGTTTGAGAGCCAATACTAGTGATGGGCAGGTATCGATACCAAATACTTAAGTACTCGATACCTATAGGTATCGAGTGTATTCGATACCCACAAAAGTATCGATACTTTATTGACATATTTCATTTTAAATTTTTCAATGAAGTAATCTTTATAATACCTACTGTAGATCAAACGCACCCTGTTTCCGTTTTCATTTTGCAACGCTCAAACCCAAGTCGTTAATCATCCGCGAGAGAAATTTGACGCGGCTAGGTTTTTCCCCCGCCAAATCCTTCGCCTCTATCCACCTCCAGGCCCGTAGCTACGGGGCTTTTTGATGGATCGCTTTCAGTGTTTTGAATATTAGTCTGATTATGGATAGGCCCTAAAAAAATTGTCCCTTCAGGTTCATTTCCCGACATTGAAAAAAAGTACTCGATACCTAAAAGTACTCGATACCTATAAGTATTCGATACCAAAGTATTCGATACCTATAAGTATTCGATACCAAAGTATTCGATACCTAAAATTATCGATTTTGCCCATCACTTGCCCATCACAGGGTGATTTATTTCCTCTCCTGTTATCCGGGTGGGCGTCAGAAAGGGCTCTGCACCCCGTCTAGTAGCACAGCTCGTTAAGTTCACAGGTAGCTGCTACAACAAGTACCGTTGACTCCGCTTAATGTGATCACTTTTGTTCATGAGTAAAATGATAACAATATACGATTGATGATAGTTATTGTCCTAATTGAAGTATTTTACTCGGTTCGTTTGGAATAGGCGCCTGAGAAATAGTGCTATCCCCCTCGGTAAAAGCGTAATCATGGTTACGCTCTTCGCGCAGCCAATATAGTAAGCCTTCTTCGCTACTTCGACTTTGATAGTTGCCCTGGTTACCGATTCAGTGGTGGTGAAGGAAATGTACTCAGGCGCCAATTCAAAATGAATAGAGTATAAAACGATTACCTATAATAGACAGCAAAACTAAGTTGAACCTACTACGTCACTAACAAACAAAGTAGTTCCCATCACGGTGTCTGAATTTAGAGCGAATTTTAAAATATGATTATTTCCGTTAAACCCATGTATACATAGTGTCTTTTTATCACAATTCGCGTATCGAAATTCCTCCTATCAACCCAACAGGCTTTGTGTTTACTCACTTTCTCCTTCCGCGTAGTGACGTACTGGGTTCAGGAAACGTTGCTGTTAAGTATAGTATGTATTTGTAACTTTTATATTCTTAAAAGAAAAATATGAGAGTATCATATAACACCGATAAATAAATGACTCTGTATGATTATGTGTTAAAATTGGGATTCAAACGGGGGGAAAAGGAAGCTTTTAGTGGATTTCACCTGTTTTGAAAACATTAATCACATAAAACTATACATTTTGCGTTAAATAGTAATGATCAAGAGCGGTCAATTTCGACAACACTATCCGATTGACATCATTAACCCTAACCGTGATCACAAGCGGAGTCGACTGCACATGGAACGACCCTTGAACACTGCTCGGGATAGTTCAATTTGTTCCTTCATATGACCCCATGAACAGCAAGGTTGTGTGTGAGGTTGGTTGCTCAATAAGTTCCTTGGACCCAATTGTCCAATTAGTTAGTCCCAATTAGTTGGTTGCCCAATAGGGTGTATCGAAAAAAAATTTTTTTGGATTTTGAGGATGCATTAGTGCGGAAAAGTTGTTTAAGATGGCAGGTGATTTTTTTTTCAGAATTTTTGGATAATATCTTTAGGTGCCACATTGGCCCTGAAGGCTCCCCATGTTATCCAATGGAGGGCGCAAGCCAAAAAGGCCGAAAATTGGTTTTTCGCCCCTCACTCCTACTCTAATCACACGACGAATGTCTTCACTCGAGTTATGGACCTTATATGATGTATGCTACCCGACAAAACTTGAATAACAGCCTAAATATCTATGTTATGTTGATTGTTGGATCTAATTTGAACGAGGAAAGACGGGATTTTCGACGAAATTTGAGCCCACGAAAAAACGTAATATAAAGATATAAGCTTTTATTCAAGTTTTGTTGGGTAGTATACATCATATAAGGGCCATAACTCGAGTGAAGACATTCGTCGTGTGACCAGAGTAGGAATAAGGGGCGAAAAACCAATTTTCGGCTTTTTTGGCCTGCGCTTTCCATAGAATAGCGCGGGGAACCTTCAGGGCCAATATGGCACCTAAAGATATTATCTGAAAATTCTGAAAAAATCACAGGTACTCTTTGGCACCTTATAGGGTTCGTCAATTTCAGATTCCGATAACCAGCTCAAATCTGAAACCGGAATTACCTAGACCTAGCGTATTTAGTGCTCATAGTGGCATGCAGGCGCTCCGATCGTCTGTCTCAGATATTTTGCCGGAATTAAATTATTCATTCCGGTTTTCAGATATCGGCAGAATTCTCAGATCACCTGGTCATTTGCTTATCGCATTTCCATGGAGATTATTTTAACGATGCCATTCCAAAAAACTTTCTATTTAAAATTGAGGCATTGAAACACTCAAATAAATTATACTTACCAGTTTTTAAATTTTTAATTTCGTTGAAATATATTTTTAGATTATTAATATGATTTTTAAATATATTTATATAGTTTTTCTTTTAATAACTTGTTATTTTTATTACGTTCTTTTGTAACGATGGGGTAAGCAGATATCTTTTTGATGAGCAGAAATAAAGCTATTTTAGCAAAATGACAAGAACGCGAGCAGGCGAAATCTGATGCACTATGCACACCGGCGGCGCTGGCAAATTCAGCTCGCCGATTTCCGATACTCGGAATCTGAAAATCGGTGGCACTATGCGCGTGCCCTTAGACAACTTTTCCACACTAATGCATCATCATCAATATCCAAAAATAAGTTTTTCTTCGATACACCCTATTGCCCAATTAGTTAGTTCACACGCTGCCTTCATTCTGGAAGCTAGGCAGAAAGGGCTCGCTCTCCGAATGCCCGATGATGGAGAGCTCGGACTTTTTTTCGTCCCCGTTGGGGGAGGAAGAGCCTAGACAAGACACGAATGAAGAGAAGCGAGACACCCGCTTCCAGCCGGGACGGCAGTGGTCGCAGTCGAGGCAGGGACATGAGTTGCGCTTGGCCATCATCATGGCTGGGGGATCCTCCAGAGGGGGCGGGGCGAAGCGGATGCGCTTCTGAGACTCCAGAGACAGTCGTCGGGGGCGGGGGTGACGCAGGGAGGAGCGCGTGGCAGAGCGGGGGACCTCCGGGACGCCCTTGTGGAGGGAGCGCTTGCGGTAGTCCTCTTGACCCACCAGGAAGTAGGTGGACATCTCGCCTTTGCCCTGCAACAAACTCCTCACATTAGGGGCCGTTCAATTATTACGTAAACCCCGTTCACACTGGCCTTTATTTTTGCCTCTATTTTCGTTAGCACTTTGTTGTCATGGAAACAGGCAAAATCGCCCCATCTTTTGAAAACGGCGTTTGCACTTTGACAAGGGGCGAAAATAAGCACTTTACTGTGTGTAAACAATAACAGCATGATTTGTAAAATAATTAAAAATTTAATTTCTCAATACAACTTAAAACTAATGAATAAAATCACCAAAAATACAAGTAAAAATACATAAAAGATTATTAATTGACTAGTGAATTGATTAGTGTGTTTCCATGACAACAAAGTGCTAACGAAAATATAAAGGTTTTTATTCTGCCAGTGCAAACGGGACTCAGTGGTCTAGGGCGGATCATTTTACTAGTTGCCAGGGAAGGGGGAGGGTATTCAATATTTTTTTCTTTCTTTAATTTTGGTTTTCCTTATTATAGGGGTATTTCTTTTTATGTAATACCTGTATGTATTTTCTGTTCTGTACCTGTGTTGATTATTTGTTTTTTTGTGTTGTATTAATTAAATGTCCATTTACAAGACCTGTGTATCACTTGGAAGGGCACCTGCGCGCGTCCCTTTGTGGTCTATATAAATTTATAATTTGAAATAAAATTGATTTTCAAATTAAAAAAAAACTGCCGGATATATCTAGAGTTCTAAATATTTCTGAAAGAATCGATTCCGGAATCGAATGCCTTGGAATCGATACCAAGGAATCGAACCCTTGAAAGAATCGATTCCAGCAGAAATCGAATCATAGGAATCGTACTTAATTTTCCAATTAATACAGATAATTGTAAATTTTGTTCACTGTTTAGTAATTAGTATTTTGATAATTAATTAGTGTTATACAGCCGGAATCGAATCATAGGAATCGTACTTAATTTTCCAATAAAATACAGATAATTATTAACAATTTTGTTCACTAATTAATTAGTATTTTGATTATTAATTAATGTTTTGCTGGTTATTAAATAAATTAATAATAATTACTAATTATCTTTGACTTGCTATTGAAATAGATAAGTTCGATTTTACTTTTTCGATACTGGCCCTAAGGAATCGATTCCAGGTTGGAATCGAACCTCAGGAATCGAATCCAAGAATCGAAAGAATCGAACATCAGGAATCGATTCCAGAATCGAATCGAACGATTTTTTAGATTCCTAGATATATCTCCATATTGAGAGCACTGTCCATATTGGGTACAAGTACCTTATTAAGATTCAGAGTTTCAATTTAATTTCACACCCTGCCTTAACTTATGTGCAAAGAAAAAAACTGAATAGCTTACGTTTTCTCATTCGTTACCAACGCGACGAACTTCAACTGTTGTCGTTCAACCGCCTATTTTAATTACACAGACTATAAATCCGCTCGTTTTGTGTTTAACTGTCCGTTTTCCTGCATACTAACACGATAGAAGGAGAAACAGTTTTAAAGGCAAGCGAAGAGTGTTGCGGGAAAGAGCTTGTCTTGTATGTGTAAACCAGCGGTTCCCAAAGTGGTCCATATGGACCCCAGGGGTCCACAGCGACTTCCAGGTGGTCCACGGGCATGAAAATGAAAACTAGGGGAGGTTCAAGGGAAAAATTTCATTTAAAAAATGTTGTGTAACTATATCAATGGCAGTTTCATTCCTTTTCATAGTTAAACTTAATTAAATATTAAATTGATGAAAACTTCCACGACCTGAAGATACATTTATTTGATTTTCCGGGATAGATGACCGTGTTTGAATGGAATTTCCAAACGTTTCGCTCTCAGCTTCGGATTTTTATCAGTTGATTTTTTTGCCACTGAGGATGCTCTCCGAAGCTGAGAGCGAAAAGTTTGGAAATTCCATTCAAACACGGCCATCTATCCCGGAAAATCAAATAAAAAAAAATAAATTAAATATTGTTTGTTAACATGCCACATAATAATTTTAGCTATTTCTGGACTTTTATGATTTGTTGAATAAATAACTCACTCATAAGCCATTTATTTTGACAAGCTTGCGACCGAAACTTATTGTTAAAATTAAAAAAATTTTGTGTCTTGAAATATAGTGATATTAAAAGTTTAGATTTGTTTTTATTTCAAAATTTTTAAATGTTTGATTGTTATAATTTCCTTAAAAATATCGTGCAACCATATAAATGGCAAAAAAAAATTTCAAAAATATGTAATAAGTGTGAAATTAAATGCTTATCAATGCGCAAAAAAACACCTGAAAAAATTACAAAATTTGTGCGTGGTTTAGAAATATATATTATAAACATAAGATTTATAGCTACTTTTTGAACGGTCCATAAGACAGGGGGTCCACGGGGTACAAGAAATGTCGTTAGGGGGTTCACGGTTCAAAAAAGTTTGGGAACCCGTGGTGTAAACAGATGGTTTTGGGGCGATTTCAAATCTATGGGAATTCTTACTCAACGGAATGGTAAGGAAGTCCATTGAATCACTGAAAATCCAGTGCTGTTTTCCAGGTGTCGTTCGAATATTATGTGAGTACTTTTTTTGGTCATTTTTAACCCCCTTAAGGGAACCAGGACGTCCAAAACCTTCAAAAATTCGATTTTTTAATTTTTATTTGATAAAATAGTAGGTTTCATGACGATTCCAAAAATGTATAATACATATACCTTTAGGACCGAGATCCCCCAGAAAACGGGGGTACAAGATGTAAACAATCACCACCACTAATGTTCCATTTTAAGTTCTTTTGCATTTTTCTCAAAACCTGTTTTTTTGAACTTTAGGTTAGCTCTTACAAAATTCTAATCAATGAAATTACATGAAACTTGGTACAAATATTCGTTTTATATAAGTGCATTCAGTGAATATCATTTTATACAGTTTATGTTGCAATAATTTTTTTAATTAAGCAAAAATACGAGAAAAATCTGCTGTTTTTTGCTGCGTTTTAAAATTTTAACTTCAGCATTTTTTTAAAAAAAAAAGTATTCATTAAATTGATTTAAAAATTAGTTCACTAAATTGAATATACATTTCTCTACATGGAAATCTATTTATTTTGCTAAAAAACAACATAGAATTTTCTATATGCTAACCTTTCTAACCCCAGCCATCGGAAGACTCGTATGGTAATATACTTTTTCGATTTCCTATTTTAAAAAATAATATGATAATATATAATTAATTTTTGTCATTTTAGGATGACAAAAGACTGTTAGTTAACACAACCAATTTTTATTGTATTTGAATAACTTTTACTATATAATTTCGGGTCTCGAAATATTGTAAAATTAGCGTATTTTGCATGGCTGAGAACGTCCTGGTTCCCTTAACATGTCGGCAAAGATTAGCAAACCTTAACCCAACCGCCCATAATTACGTAAAAAACTGCCGGACCCCCCCTCCCGAAACTTCGACATCACTTTTAGCACGTAATGTTTTTTTTCTACTTGAAAATTAGGTGACTTATACGCAAGAAGCTGTTACTGCTGGAAACACTGCTTTTCGGGGTTAAAATTTCAAAATGTAGGGGGGAGGGCTATCCCCAGAAAAAGTGCTTAAGTCAAATTTTCTTAATTCAATTTTTTGTTAAATATTTTTTGGGTGAGTTTTGAAATCATTTATGCAAGAAACAAGAGATTTGCGAAAATGCAGTATCTTACGTAAGCATCACTCATATCCCCAACCCCCTTTGTCAGGAAAAATAAGCAAAGAGCAAGCCCCTCCCCCCTTAGGTGCTTACGTAATATTTGAACGGCCCCTTTGCACTCCTTCAGCTTTCCTCTTCCAGGATAAGTGGCAGCACGGTTTCTGTGATGGGTATTTTACCAGAAAATGCAAATAGATTTAAAACTGAAGTTGTGCTTTGAGCTGCCCCTTTGATCGGATTTTTCCATGATTGTCATTTTTGTACCCTCAAAAGTAATTAAAGTCAAAAGGAAAGTGTATTATTTCTCAACACTTAAAACTGTGATAAAAAGCCATGTTTTTTTTAATTGTGAGAATATTTTAGACCTCAGTGTACTTAGAAGTCAAAAGTATCAATTTAATTAGCTCTACCGGATTAAATTTCCTAAAAATGGTAACTTTATCTATATAAATCCCTAAAGTATCAATTTAGTAACAAAAAAATATTTACACGAAAAAAAATTGCAGAAAATCGTAATGCTGTTGTAGATAGGGGACATCCATAAATTACGTGAGGTGTTTTTTCCAAAATCTGGACCCCCCTCCCCCCTTGGTAAGATTTAGTGAGATTTTGCTGGACCCCCCCCCCCCTCCCCCCACGTGATATTTTCGTACAACCTTTAAATATAATTTTCTTTCTTATTCGTTGGCTAAAAAAAAAAGAAAATCTTATAATTTCTAACTTAAAAAGTTGACGTGATATTTTAATCGACCCCCCTCCCCCTTGATGAGATTTGGTGAGATTTTTCCAAACCCCTCCCCCCCCCTTTTTGACCTCACGTAATTTATGGATGTCCCCATAAAGGGTTAAATCAATCGTGAAATCAAGAGACGAACACTAGTAACTGTAAGCTCGAGTTGGGGAAAATTATTACCTTGATGCTGATGACTCCTCTTTCTTCAAACTTGTATCCCCCGAGTTTGTCCAGAAGGCTCTTGCATGCTTGGCTGCAGTGAATCCGGAGAGCTGAGGAAATTAAAAAGACATGATTTTTAGATATGTAGGCGCTTTTTGTAACTATCTATAAAAATAGGAGCAAGGAAAATGTAATTTTTTTAAGGGGATTCAGTACCAAAAGTTTCGCTGAAATTTTGAGATTTTTACATAAAAATGAAGCTATTACCCTCAAAATTGTTCCTATGAAGTTTCACAATAAAACGGAGGTTTTACGTTAAAAAGTTTCTTAAAAATTAGTTTTCATTCTTTAAAAGGCTTTTTCTCAAAACAAGGTAATTAAACATGCTTAAAAATTAAAAGACTTTTTGTTTTCTATTGGGTACATTGAACACTTTTTTGTTTGATCTTCCATTATTATCGTAATTATTAGGGCTCGACCGATGCATCGGTTTGGCCGATGCATCGGCGCCGATTGTTTGAAAAAATAGCCATCGGCCTAGACATCGGCGGCCGATGTTAACTTGAGAAAAAATCGGCCCATCGGCCTAAAAAACATCTAAAAGCCGATGTTTGGCCGATGTTTTTCGCAAAAAACATAATAACATCTATATCTAACATTTTTTGACTATAAAATGAACGAAATTTATCCCATACCCCCAAAATTCCAATCTCCCTAGGCACCAAAACAGTGTCCAAGTTAAAGGGAGTTTTGAGGGGAGCTTTGAGCTAGACATGTTTATAAATTTTTTACTTTTAAGCTAGTGTTTTATCTTATTTTGAAACACTTCTGGAGGAGCAAGCAACCGGATTGCTCCTTGTAAATAAAAAAGTTTTCAAGGAAAGAAATTGCCCAAAAATTTATACAAAAAAATATTTCATTTCTGGCTCTGCGATAGGTTTTAATGCTTTTTTAAAAAAGTAAGGCCAAATGGTTTGCATTTTTTTCCATCGGCCTTAAGAATCGGCAATCGGCCAAATAATTACCATCGGCCATCGGCCTGCCGATGGAAATTTTCAAACAATCGGCATCGGCCCATCGGCCAAAAAAATGCCATAGGTCGAGCCCTAGTAATTAAAATCCACTCTTATTTTTTTGCACTACTACTAACCTTTCGACAGATAGTAATCCCATAATTTACGACACTCTGTTTGCCACTACTAGTTTACAGATTAATATTGTATTTATATTTTCTCGTTTTGTTTTCATGTAATGTCCAATTTTATTTTATTCATGTTTAAATTTTTATTATAATTCCTTGTGTATCAATTATAACCAACTGTTTGTTCACCTACATGGATCGTTCTAAGATCACAGGCGATGTGATATTTTCTTTACTTTGTTTGTTGATTTTAAAACATATAATAAAAAAGGTTTTTATTATAAAAAATCTTGAGGTTTTTTCCTAATCATCCAAACCACTTCAAACTTTGTAGTTATTTAGCATGTTTAACATCTCTATTACCCGACGACATGTCACCTGTTTTTCAGGTACAGGTAGTATTGAGAGGAATCACTTACGTAGACCCGTCGATTCCATTCTGGAAGCGGTGTTGACGGTGTCCCCAAACAGGCAGTACCTCGGCATCTTCTGACCGACGACACCGGCGCACACTGCTCCTGAAAGCAGATCATTCTACGCTCAGCAATAACACAAAATCGATGAAAATGGCAAACTATATAAAGGGTGTCCACTATACCATATTCATTTTGAACTGACGCCTGAAGAATAGTGCTTTCCCCCTCGCTAGAAGCGTAACCATGGCTACGCTCTTCGCGCGACCAATAGTAAGCCTTCTTCGTCGCTGTGAAGTTGATAGTTGCCATGGTTGCTGATTCGGTGGTGGGGGAAGAAAATATTTTCTGGCACCAGTTCAAAATGAACAGATTATTGAACAGTGGGAATTAAAGAATAAAATTGACAGATACTGGGAATCGGGTAGTTTGAGATAAATGGACCGGACCAACCTTGTTGGGGGCTTGCCTGTAGTTGGTCGACATAATTTGTATTTGTATTATGTGGCAACTTTAATTGAATATCGAGACATTTTATAAACATTACATAAAGTTATTTTAAAATTTAATATATTATAGCATTAAATATGGTTTAAAAATTTTAAATCATGATTTCAATGCTTTATTAATTTGTTTCTTTATTGTGTTTTATTTTTGGATGAATCTCAAAGGAACATCCTCCAGAATTGATGGAAATACTCCAGTTTTGTTAATTTGCTACCTCCAAGGATCGGAAGTTTAAACTAACAATACTTTATTATTATTTAGTGGCTTGGAAAATTTTCCGTTTCAAAATTTCCGGAGAACCCACATCTCTAGTGTCCACCCTGTTTGAACCCCTAGAGATATAGTTATAAAAGTGATGTCTAGGTATACTAAAGGGATCATGCCCAACCTGATGCGCCAACTTCCAACGCCCCCAAGCGTCAATACTAGTAGTTATAATTTTTATTTAAAAATTTTAAGATATTTGCTAAATCAGTCAAAAAAAATTGTAGAGGAGCATCGATTTAGTACGAAAAGACATCACCTTGTATAAAAATATAAACCTCTAAAACACACGCTCAATTAGCTAGAATTTAAGTAAGTTTTACGTCATAAAATTCTCATTTTAATGAAATTCTGATTTTTATAACATGTGATTACTTTTAGTTACCTATGGAGAATGAGGAAGTTGCATGATTTTTTTTTATTTTTTTAATCGATTCCTCTTGCAAAAATAAGCAACTACCCAAAATTTGAGGCCGATCGAGAAATTTTTTGATTGCCAAAAAAATTAACAAAAATCCCCTTTTTAAAAGCGCGCGAAAACGCCAAGAGTTTGGATGTGACGTCATCTTATATTAAACATTGTTGTAAAGCAATGGAGTTGATGGTATCATTGTTGACGTCATCTTATAGTTTAAACAATAAACGTTTTCAGTCACGTCTTTTTTCTCGACTTTTAAATTAAAATATTTAATTACCTGTACAATTTTTTGAAAAACTGACTAGATATTTCATTTTACCATAAAAAAACCATACGGAACACTTGTTTGTTTTTGAAAATCTGACACATGGAACTTCCTTATTGCTGCATCTCTTAAAATTCTGAATATTCAATTTTAAATCTCTCTATATTAAAAAAAAGTTACTGTCACCGCTGCCGCCGCCGCCGCTGCCGCTGTTTCAGAAAATTTAATTTTTCAACTCTTTGAACTCTCATATTGCAAAAACTACTTGATAGAAATTTATGAAATTTGAAATATTTGTAGAGGAATATTTGGGGCACATTCTCGAACAAAAAGCTAACTGATGTGATAATTTTTACTGGGGTATTTTTAAGGTCAAAGTTGAAGTTTTTCTTTTTTCGCCGCGTAATCCAGTTCAGCGAAATCTATTAGCAGCAGAACTATGATTTTTTGCAGCCTAATACTCTGAAGTATGAAGATGTGCACTACGTCGCCTTTTTTTCAAATTTCGAATTTGGTTTAGAGTAATTAATTTTTTAATTTTCGAAATTTTTGACACTTTTTCGGTTTTTTCTATCTAAAATGAAAACTAATTACGGTATCAATATGATTTTTTAAACACTTATATTCTTATTTTTTAGAAAGAGATTGGCGTTTAATTCTTTAAAAAATTCTAATTAGTTTTGGAATTATTAAGCATCAAAGTTTCATTTTTTTCTTAGTTTTAGTAGGTCTTTATCAGACTTGTTTAATGTTTTTAAATTTTATATTTGCCTGTTCACTAGATTGTCGCGAGCATGGATATTTAAATTTAAAATTTTTGAGGTGCACATTTTTGCTCTAAGTTTGCTAGCGATATAGTATAGACTTGGTTAATAATCTTTTAAAGATACTTCGATATTTTTGAACTACTAGAGAAATAAATAATTTAGCTTTTTTAAGTGTTATTTGTGCCGATGAAAGGAAGAGGATTTTTGGGAAGTTTGTTTTACTCTTCAAAAGATCGATTGCAGTTATTATTATTCACGATCTGTAAAGAGCGTCATAGCAGTTACGGGGGTTGGTGAGCGTAAGCGAGCAGGGGGCGGTAGCCCCCATATTTTAAATTATTGATAATTTAAAAAGAAATATTTCATCATTAGAAGTGAGTCAATATTCTTCATCTAAATCTGGATCTGATATTATTTTACAGACTGTTAATGCTTTAGCCGAAGGCCCTAAGAAAAATATTTATGTGAAAATTCTTATTGATGGTGGAAGCCAAGTTAGTGCAATCCGACAAGATATATCTAGAAAATTAAACTTGCCAGTCAAAGGAGAAAAAGAGCTCAATATTCACACTTTTGGTGAGAAAAAAGGCCGGAAATGTCGAAACAAGATAGTAGAATTGCAGCTTCGAAATGTTAATGATCCTGAAAAGTGCATTACTCTTGATTTGATGGAAGTCCCTGTCATAACATCTGCAGAAATAAAAATTCCCGATAAGGAAATAAGAAAAAAACTGTTGGAGCGCGGCGTCTTGCTGACTGATATTCAACCGTTTCCGTTCGATTCGGCGACCTTCGACGAAGCTGGCGTTGGCGTGTTATTGGGAGCGGACTACATGTGGAAAGTGCTCGCAGACCGAGTGGAAAGAATAACTGCCAATGCTGTTGCCCAAGAAACTCTCTTCGGATATTGCTTGTCCGGCTGTTTTTCTGAGCTGGAAGATCCGTGTTCCAAGTCTGACAAAAGGGAGACCACTTCTGTTGTATCTCATCTGGCTGTTGAAGATAGAGATTTGAATCAGAGCATCAAGTCCTTTTGGGAAGTGGAGAACTTTGGAATCCAGGGCGTGTCCGATGAAGAAGAAAGCAAGAAAGCCCAACAGCTCTTCGAAACATCTGTCATTCAAAACGGAAAAAGATACGAGATTGCGCTACCCTGGAAGAACGACGAAGTGAAGTTGAACGATAATTATCGAAATGCCGAACAGCGTCTCTTCAAACTCCTGAAGTGTTTTGAGAAGAAACCCGAATTTTTCCGAAGCTATAAAGAAGTGATGGATGAACAGATAAAAGAAAAAATTATTGAGAAGGTTGATCTGCAAGCTGAGCCGGGAGAAAGAGAATATTACATACCTCACAGAGCCGTCATTCGACCATCATCGGTTTCTACTCGCTTGCGAGTTGTTTACGATTGCAGTTCGAGAGAGAAGAATGAGTCATCGCTTAACGATTGCCTTTTGGATGGACCAAATTTGTTACCTGAGCTTTTGAAGATACTCCTGAACTTAAGAATTCATCGTATCTGTTTGACATCTGACATAAAGAAAGCTTTTTTGCAAGTGGGAATTATTCCTAAAGATCGAGATGCCTTACGGTTTTTATGGATTGATGAAGACTCAGATTTGAAGACCCCAAACCTGGTTGTTTACAGATTTTGCCGATTGATTTTTGGAGCCAAGCCAAGCCCATTTCTCTTAAATTCATGCATACGACGTCACTTAGAAAAGTTCCAAGATGAATACCCTAGAACTGTTGAGTTATTGAAGAATTACCTATATGTTGATGACTTCATATGTTCAGTGGATACGGAAGAAGAAGCTCGTGAAACCTACCATGAAGCTAAGTTCATCCTGAGTGAAGCATCGTTTCACCTCACCAAATGGAACTCAAATTCGGAAGTCCTCAGAGAAGAGTTCAAAACAGAAAACGATGTCGTCCAAATTGAATCTCCAGAAAAGGACTCTAAAGTACTTGGAATTAAATGGATTGCAACAGATGACGTCTTTACTTTCTCCTCTGATGGTGTTCCAAATTCTCCTTCGACGAAAGCGACTACCAAAAGAACTTTGCTTCAAACATCGTCCAAGTTATTCGACCCATTGGGAGTACTTGCCCCTTTTTCTATTCTGGCCAAAATCATGTTCCAGAAGCTATGGCTGGACGGTGTGGATTGGGATGCACCTATTCCCGAGTCCATTCAAGAGGAGTGGAACCAGTGGTGCAAGCAACTGTGCTTCTTAGGTGATATTAGTATCCCTCGTTGGCTTTTCACAAATTCCAAAGAAATGCCTCAACAACTGCAGCTGCACGTCTTTTGTGATGCCTCAACCAGTGCTTATGGAACTGTGGCTTACGTGCGGTTTCCTACATCTGAATCGTTCCAGACGTCGTTTGTGATTGCCAAGGGTCGTGTAGCCCCCCCTCAAGAAACTCACTCTGCCGCGACTAGAACTTCTAGCTGCCGTGGCAGGTGCACGAATGGTGAAATTGCTAAAAACTCACTTTCCAACAACAGACGTTTATTTATGGTGTGATAGCGCCATTGTGTTGCATTGGATTCACAGTTCCCCGAGACGGTGGAAGACTTTCGTGAAGAATAGAGTGACTGAAATCCAGCTACACACTTCTCCTGAAATGTGGAGACATTGTCCTGGGAAAGAAAATCCCGCAGATAAAATTACCCGTGGTGAAACTCTCCAGAAACTAGCTAAGGACCATGTATGGGTCCATGGCCCATCTTGGTTGGCCCAACACCACTGGCCATATGAGGAGCTGTGTTCAAACACAGTTACTATTGCTGATTGTGAAAGGGAGGGGGAAAGTGTAGTGGCTAGTGTTGTTGCTGATAGCTCTATTGATGATCTTTTGCCCATTGAAAACTTTAGCTCGTTGGGGAAATCACTTCGTGTAACAGCTTATGTGCTTAGGTTTATTAATAACTTAAAATCAAGTGTTAAAATTGTAGGTCCTATATCTACTAGTGAAATTTCTCATGCTGTGAATTATTGGATTAAATCATCACAAGGTAGGTGCTTTAAATCAGAAATTAATGATTTGAAATTAAATAAGTGTATTGATAAGAATTCTAAACTGTATGGTCTTAATCCTAAAATTGATGATAGTGGTTTGTTAAGAGTAAATAGTAGATTAGTAAAATCTTCTTTGGACGTTGGTGCTGTAAATCCTATTATATTGCCTAATGATTATTTTTCTCGTCTTATTGTGCTAAATAACCATGAAAAAGTTCTTCATAGTGGTGTTAATGATACTCTTGTTCAAATAAGAGCCAAATTTTGGATTTTAAGAGCCAGACGATTTGTAAAATCAATATTAAATAGTTGTAGATTTTGTAAAAGGGTTAATGCTTGTCCTGGTCAGGAAATTTCTGCTCCCCTTCCTCCTGATCGAGTTGAAAAATCCCAGCCATTTGAGGTAAGTGGCATTGATTTTGCAGGACCATTAATTTTAAAAGATGGCTCTAAAGTGTATATAGCTTTGTTTACTTGTGCAGTTACCAGAGGAATTCATTTAGAATTAATATCTAATTTGAGTGCAGAGTGCTTTATCCAAGCTTTTCGTAGATTTATTTCACGTAGGGGTGTATGTAAAATTATATATTCTGACAATGCCAAAACATTTAAAAGAGCTGATAAAGAATTAAGTTGTTTGTATAGGTTGTGTAGTGATGAAAGTGTCTGTTCTTATTTTGTAAACAGTGGTATCACATGGAAGTTTATTGTTGAAGGTGCTCCCTGGTGGGGAGGTTTTTGGGAAAGACTTGTAAGATCTGTAAAAACTTGTTTAAAACGTATATTGGGTAAAGCTTCTTTAAATTTTGAAGAATTATATACAGTGTTGGTTGAAATTGAAGCCGTCATTAACTCACGGCCAATTACTTATTTGTATAACAATGTAAATGAACCTGATCCTCTATGACCAAGTCATTTTTTAATTGGGTCTAGATTAACTGTGTTACCGTCACCAAATGTTGTGCCTAAATCTTCTAATTCTGAATTAATTAAGAGATGGAAACATAGATTGTTATTGTTGGATCATTTCTGGAAAAGGTTTTATAATGAGTATCTTGTAGAGTTGAGATCTGTTATGTTTACTAAAATGCCAAATAATTCTGGTCAATTTAAAGTCAATGATGTTGTATTAATTAAGGAAGATAATGTAAAAAGATGTAATTGGAAGTTAGGTAGAATTAAGACTTTGTATCCTGGAAGGGATGGTAAAATTAGATCATGTGAATTACAGGTTGCTACTGGTATATTAAGAAGACCAATTGAAAGATTGTTTAATTTAGAGGCTCAGTGTTAATTAGTGATGCATACAAGTATGCATCGGCTGGGAGTGTAAAGTATGGCGAGCGCCCTCTATCTGTAAAGAGTATTTTTCTGTGAGTGCTGTTCTGTGTAACTGTAACTGTGAACCTCTTGTTTTCTTTCCATCTTCGTTTATGTACTTGAGTGTCGTGTCGTCTTTGTTCGTATTTAAAATAAATGTTTGTTTTTAAACCTCGCCTCTTCGCTTTGATTGATGAACTCCTGTCTCTACTAAAACTTACCCTTAAAAGCGGGTTGAACTAATTTTTGTAGTATAAAAATACATACTTATTGTTTTCAAAACGCTTTGGTGGTCCGGGAAATAACCTCACGCGGTCCGGATGCGGACCGCGGTCCGCCAGTTGCCGACCCCTGCACTAGACTATAAAAACTAGAGCTCAGTATTTCAAAGGGGAATGGTATAGTAAACAAGGCACATTTGACGTCACAAGCTGTTTCAGCTCAGACAGAAAAGAAGCTACTACTTTTAATTGAAAATAACTTAAAATTTAGGGCTTTGAAAGGTAAATTAAAATGTTTTTAGGAGAGGTTTTAAGCCATTCTGAATACATAAAGATTAAAAAAAAATTTGACTGCAATTATCCATTCATAAAAATGAAAGTTTCTCATTTTCGCTGTAAGAAAGGCGTTTTAGGACGTACGTAAATTCTAGCTAATTGAGCGTAAATTTTAGGGATTTTATTCAAGGCAATTCTCTGCTCAATGTGTCTGTGTACATAATCGATGCTGCTCTACAAATTTGTAATCGACCAATTTAGTAAATCTCAAACAGCCGTATTCACCACAAACCCCAAGCTTTTTCTAGACCTCTGATTGGTTAAAAACTAGTTTTCTTTGTTCAATCGCCAATCAGAGGATTAATTCTATACGACCGTAAAAGTTTTTAAAATAAAAATTATAACTCTTAACATTGACGCTAGGGGGCCTTTAAAAATGTCGCATCGGATAGGGCATGATCACTTTACTCTACTTAGACACCACTTTTATGACTATATCTGTATCGTTTCAAAATTTAAAGAGAGTGGACAGTTACTTTGGGACACCATAATCTACTGCTTAATCATTGATAAAAAAGGGTCACGTGATTTTTACAGACGTTGCACGGCCGATAGTACCCGACTTGTATGAAATAAAATCTATATATTGATATTAAACTGTTCCGCTCCTTGGTTAATATCAATATGAAGATCTTTTTCATACAAGTCGAGTACCATCGGCCGTGCAACGTCTGTAAAAATCACGTGACCCTTTTATTATCAAGCAGTATATTGGGACATAATTTCAGCCCGCTAAACACGAATTTTTGATATTGCTCCTAGTTTTTTCGTAAAGTATTAGTTTGTAGGAGGGAGGCTGAACAATTATTTTTGAAGTCATGTTTTATCGTCTAAATCAGGCGTGCCGGACTGGGACTCCCGTCGGAGCCAAAGCGGTAGCAACGCGGTGGCAACAGAGCCAGTCATTCTCTCGGATGGGTTTCCGAGCTTTCCCAACGCTACCGAATCAAACGAGCTGGCGCGCACACTTCATTTGAAAAGCGTGCTGTGATTTCCACTCTAAGTTTTAGGATCGTGGCTTCGTAATAGTATTTTTTATCTATTTGAATGGCGGTAATTAGCAGTTTCCGTAGCATCTGTTATTTATATAATACAATCGTGGCATTTGATTACAAAACCGGCGGATTGTTTAGGTCTGATTTTTTCCCGATATCCGTTGCTGTTGATATTAGCAAATCATAAGTATCAAGAGGCAGGCACCAATTATAAGAAACTTTTCAAGGGGGGTGCGGTCTTTTTTTATTATTTTTTGGAAGTAAAATAAACTCACTTATGCAACTCGTTTTGATACGCTTCAACCTAATTGTAAAGATTTCATGGTAGAATTTTTGCGTTTTGATAATTGAAGTTGTAATAATAGACATACAAGTGCCAATGGGGTCTGGGGGTCCTCCCCTCAGAAAGTTTTTAAAAAAATACCTTAAAATAACAGGGTTTTATTTTTTACTCATTTTGTTGTATAAAACCTTGTATACAGAAAAAAAAAGTTTTTTTCGGGACCCGTACCTTGTGTCAGAGCAAAGGGTGTGGCGATGGCCCCCTCCGCCCCCTTAATCCGTCCCTGTCAAGAGGGATAGAGTCACTACTTTTATGTTTTCAGTTGAAAAATATCTAAATTTTGTATGGATGAAACATTATTAGACGTGAATACTGCGCGTTAATTTCTATTGTGATCGGCGAAGTTTGTTAACATGTATCGCTTGTCTTGATTTCCCCAATCCGATCTGCCGTTTGTTACATCACTGAAGTTAGCAGGCAAGTTTCAGCGAGGTTTGATGATTCCTTTGGTTCACTGTTTCATGCTTTTAAGGAGAAAATGGATGATCATTTGAAAATTCGATTGAAGTTTGACCTGATCACTGTTTTTTTAAACATTTTATGGATCACAAGGATTTAATGCAATTTTGGGAAGCTTTTATAGGCCAGCCATAAAATGTTGACTCTACTTTAAAGTTCTCAACAGATAAACTACAGTAAAAACAGTACAAACTACAGCAGATATTGCTAAAAAAATCCGAAATTTTAAAGTGGACATTTTGAAATAATAGGAAATTAGAAACTCCAACATTTATTTTACAGTGATTTTAAGTCATAGAGTTATTTTGACCAGTGGTCAAGCAACATGAAATATAATTAGTACAACCTACTTTACCAAGGAGTCCCTATAGTTAACTAAGCAGAGGAAAAAAAGCAAAAAGTTGAAAAATACAAAATTATTATTGGTCAAAGGGGAGTGACCAAAGGTCGGGGCTTCCGAAAAAAAACCCATGAAAAAGAGAGAGAAGGTCAGAAAAGCTTTTGGTAGTGAGGAAAAAGGGGATTGATCACTGGTCAAGAGATGTTGACCAGTGGTCAAGACCAAAATGTTATACGTTTCAAGGCGTTTAGTTTAAGACCCAACATGACCTACTACAGTGCCAAAGCATTGAAGTAGCAAAAAGTTAATCGGATTGACCAAAGGTCAACCAAAAACACATGATATAACAATTGGGAATACAAAATATCAATTAGCAACTCCAAAATTAATTTTATAGTGATTTTTAGCCATACATAGTAATATTGACCAGTGGTCAAGCAACATGAAAGCAGATTTCGAGAACCAACCCAAACCAAAAACACATGTTATAACGATTGGGAATACAAAATAGCAATTAGTAACTCCAAAATTAATTTTATAAGTATTTTTAGTCATACAGAGTGATATTGACCAGAGGTCAAGCAACATGAAAGCAGCTTTCGAGAACCGACCCTAACCAAAAACACATGTTATAGCAATTGGGAATATAAAATATCAATTAGCAACTCCAAAACTAATTTTATTATTATTTTTAGCCATATACAAAGTAATATTGACCAGGGGTCAAGCAACATGAAAGCAGCTGTCGAGAACCAACCCAAACCAAAAATACTAAGCCCACTCCAGTTTCTAACACTGTCGGGCAAGCGGCTTATCGGCTATCGCCGTGATCTCGGCAAGAAAGTGCAATTCGTTCAACCTACGGAAAGAGCCGACCTCACTCGCGCTAGTTCGGATAACTTCGGATTTGACTCCCGTGGGAGTCCCAAACTTTTGCCAGGGAGTCAGAAAGTATGAAGGAGTCCCAGTTCGGCACCTCTGGTCTAAATTATGAAGAACCATGAATGAAGAACCAATTAATGCATGAAATTGTGAAATAGAGTTTATACAAAATGTAATAGAAATATTAGTTTGCTCGTTATTCAACGTCATAATTTTATTTAAAAATCGTCCAGAAGTTGTGCGCAACTGCAAGCGTTGAGAGAAAGATCTGGATAACGTTTTTAAATCTTAGAAAAATACTCTCGGAAATACTCCACATAGCGATAGAGTGAGGAGGGCTATTGAGGGACATTTATATAAAGTGGGTAAAGCTTGCCTTTCTTTCAAAGTTCATACAGAGGTTTTTAATCTACTTTTAAAAAAGGCCATACAAGATTTCAAGGCAGTTCTCTTCATAATTTTGTAGCTTAAAATTTCTTAGGTGAATTTATTCGGCAATCACAAATAGTATAAAATATAATATATAATATAAATATAATATCAAATATAATTTTATAGTATAAAATACCTAGAAGTAAGGGTAAGGATGCTATGATTGTGTATAAATTAAATATCCCTTCTTAAAATATTTCTGGTGTGACCTTAAGGGAATATTTATAAGACAATTTCACACAACTTAACTTTAAATTTGTTTTGGGAAATTAATGTAAAACGTTTTGATCCAAATAACTTGCTCGCTAAGTTAGATGGGTTTTCCAAATTAGGAAGAATAAACATTCATTTAGCTTTGTTGGGTGATCACTTTGCTCCGAGAGATCAAACAAAGCACAGATCCATCCATTCCAGTAAATATTTACACATTCTTTCTCAGAGCGCAATCGCCTGAGGAAGTTGTTGTCTGCATGCCTTTACTCATTAAGATAAATGTCTGCTCTCTCTAACACCATGGAAGCGAATGATAACACCAATGATGCAATCGTTTCCAAGGTTATGAAACAGTTTCGGTCGGATGTTTTTTCTATGATACCTTCGTAATACGACGTCGACCTGTACCGCTAAATCCGAAAACGTGCTTTTAACGCCAATATTAGAAGTCTGTGACGTCATAAGGGGCCATTCATTAATTACGTAAGGGTCCCGAGGGGGAGGGGGGTTGGAAAAAACTCTACATACCCTTACCTGGGGGGTGGGGTGTCAAACCCATTCTTACGTAAGATTTTCCAAGTTAATGTAAACAAATTCCAATTATTCTAATCAAATTACGATTGAATAACCCCCGAAAAACTTAAAAATGCCGACTATCTCGGTATATTATCGAAGATTTAATTTAAAAAAAATGAAAGTATATCAGATGTATCTTTTTTATTGGAGTAGCATTGAGTTTAGATGAAAAATAAAACTGTTGAATCCATCTTCCAGTTGTCAAAAGTCAAAACAAAACAAAAGCAAAAAGAGAAAGAAATCTTTATTAGTTTCAACTTTTTAACTTTGGAATCTTACGTAAGAATAGGGGGGGGAGGGGTTTGAAAAATCTTACGAACCCTTACATGGGGGTAGGGGGGGTCAAAAATTGCCAAAATCATCCTTACGTAATTAATGAATGGCCCCTAAGTCAACGAAGAGTTATGTCATTGCGAGTCCTATAGCGGCCATGTTTACCAACACACAGTGTTTCCAAAACCCAAAAAGCTGGCCAAAAGTCGAAAAAAAAAGTTTTTATTTCGGAACTTTTGACACTTGGGATAGTTTCAGGGATATATCTAGCACCTATTTGCACCATTGGTAAATGGCTGGGAAGTCTCTGTGGCTCAGGAAATCATTTCGTTTGTGAGCATTGAGCGAGTTGTTTAGACATCTCGAAGTCTAACAAAAAGTTCATTAACTTTAAACCCGTATAGAATCACGAAATATTGACCGATTTTGATTCTGTAAATTGGATTCTCATCTAAAAAGTACGCATAAAATAGAACTTTTTTGTGAAATTTATACAAGCAATATATTGAAGAGTTAATCAACAATGAAGATAGTCATATTTTTCAAAATAGCGTTCTAAGAAATCGTGATAAAAAGAGAAAAACAAAAAAACTCCCACCAGATCCCACTCTGAAACCAAGTGGAAGTTTTTAATTACATATTTTTTCAAAAGCCTGTAAAAAACTGGCTGCCTTTAGGGGCCATTTTGGCTTCTGAAGCGATTTCTATGTTGCAATGTATGGGCGCGATTCAATTCGAGCTCAATAAACTTTTGATTCTATTTCTCAATATTTATAAAAAATGTATTTATAATTAGGTCAAAACGTGAAAATAATGATATTATATTTTAATTTATTCGAAATTATTTCAATTAAAGTAAACTACGACTAAATTAACATTTCCGCCCATAGCTTTTAAAAATATATATATGAATATAACACCTAATGTATTTTAATATTGATGACATTAATTACTTTTTGAATGTCATAATCATATAGAAAACATTGCAAATATTTTTTTATACTTAACTGACTAAAATACTTCGGCATTTTGGTACGATAACTTCTTTCAACAACACAAGCTATGATGATGGTGATACTGATGATGATGATTCCAATGACTGTTCGTCAGATAATTCCTAATTTTTTTGTTAATTTCCGAAATGTTTGTTAGATTAATAATTTACATCTTTTTATTTATTGCTGAAATTTACATAAGCATGTAAACGAGTATCATATTGTGTCCCATTCAATTCATATTTTAGTTTTTTATCCTAGTAAAAATAATATAATTGAAGACACATATGAAAATAAATATATTTATAGTCATATTGTAAGGCTAAGCACGCACAAGATACTTCTGTCACGCGACAGAGACAAAATTATCACCCTGGCTATTGCAAGAAGCTTGAGCGCGCGCATTAGGCGACTAGACTCTTGGCCGATTGCCAAAAATCTACCATAGAAATGCATTGCTCTCGAGTGACCTAGTGTTTATAGTCGCCGCGACAGAAGTATCTTCTAGTGCGCGCTTAGAATAATTAAGATTAATTTCTTAATTTTAATATTATTTTTTTTGTTAAAATATTTAAGTTATTAAAAGTAATATTTCACATTCATAATTTTAAACGCTTTTTTATTCTATTCCATTACGCTATTTTATATTCTTCATCTCCTATCTTAAAAAGTCATAAGTACTAAATCCCATGTAAATTTAAAATTTTTTCACCAAATAGACGTCCATTTTGAATTAGTTATTTTGTTCTCTGGAAATATATTTTTCTGATTTGTAATCAGTAACCCGGAAATTGCATGTTCAGGAGATTTTTAAAAAATAAGAAGCAATTACTTTTCTCATCAAAACAGTTTTCCGCCATTTTGGTTCCGCCATTTTGTTTTTTTATAAATTTGACTTCAGATTCATAATCAGCGACCTCAAAAACCCCTATATATGAATTTTTATCGAAAAAAAAATATCACTTTCTACTTTTGGCCAGCTTTTTGGGATTTGGGACCACTGTGCAACAGCTCAAATGATGACTGACAACCATTAATATTAATACCACTATTATTAGATCCTAAAATAATAATATCATTATTTTAGGATCCAATAGTAAGGATATTTTTAGTCAGATCTAGTATCTTTTAATGTGTTGCCTCAAGCAAATGATTTAGCCTTAGAAGCGCTCAAAAAACCATAGCCTGTCTGGAAGAACAGATAGAATTTTTGGAGCAACAAATGCTTTCTATTGCGGAAGAAACCTATAATGAGCTCTATAAACGCATTAGTTCTATTAAAGGCATTGGCAATAGAATCGCTATAGTTGTGTGTCATCATTTGAACTGTGGGTAAACATGGCGACTGGAGGACTCATAAGCCTCTGTCATTGTGGGCACGGAGTCGGGCTTATCACCAGGCGTATCTTATCGGGCAGTGGATATCTACCTCATCTCTTTGTGTGGTTAGGTGAGGTCAATTAGCCAGCAAAAGAGTGGGGTCGATATCCTTATCGGGCAGTGGATATCTACCTCACTCTTTGGTTCGCTAATTGACCTCCCCTAGCCACACAAAGAGATGGGTTGGAGATACGCCTCAGCCGTTACGCCCAACTCCGCACCCACGGTGACCGCACCTTATTGAAGCTTTGCCGTAATTAGATCTATATGGTTGTCAGTCATCTTTTAAGGTGTGGGTAAATATGGCTGCTGGAGGACTCTTTCTAAAGCTGTACCGTTGAGGGTAGTGGTCTCAATTAAAGCCCTGAATGGAGAGAGCACTCCTCCCTCAAATAGCGACAAGAGTTCAATCGTCCGCCATTTTGGGGACTCAATCCAAATCGATAGCTACACGGATCATAGCCATCTTGAACAAGGAGGCCTGGACACTTCACCTCTATGATTCATTCTCCGTCTTCAAGGTAGCGAACCTCCAATAAGCGCGTCGCTTCTCGTGTTTTCCCCCAATTCTCAACCAATCGTTGGAAAGCTTTCGACGGAAAGAATGACTCATCCTCTTAGCTGTCCAGGCCTTCTATACTCTATTCATTTAGAATTGGCGCTTGAGAAATAGTGCTTTCCTCCATGCTAGAAGCGTAACCATAGTTACGCTCTTCGAGCAGCCGATAGTAAGCCTTCTTCGTCACTTTGACGTGGATAGTTGCTATGGTTACCGATCGGTGGTGGGGGAAGGAAATATTTTCAAGCGCCAGTTCAAAATGAACAGAGTATAGCTCTAGATGGCTATGCACGGAGGCTTTCTTTAACTTGGCATACTTAACATACTTGGGGGCTTTCATTTCAACTAGCGAAACTCCATTTTCCGGGATTCGAGAATAGCGGCTGTCCGCTATTTTGGGGACTTTGTCCATTTTGGGGCTAAATCCAGGGTTTTAGTTTCAAATGGATCGAAGTAAGGATCGAAGTTTGCTCTTACCCGAGTGCATTCCTATTCGCAGCATGAGGGGGTCTTGTGGGCGGTGTCGGATGCGGAACCGCTTGACGGCCTCCAACAGGTGCAGGGCCATGGAGGCGACCTCGGCCGCGTGGGCGTCACCGTTCCTGATGGGCAGTCCGCTCACCACCATGTAGGCGTCACCGATGGTTTCCACCTTGTACACGTCGTAGTGCTCCAAGATGGCGTCGAAGCACGTGTACAGGTCGTTCAGGAAGTCCACCACCTAACAAACCATCACCAACCTCTTATTGTCTGTTCATTTAGAATAGGCGGCCGAGGTGTAATGTATTAGAGGCAGTTACTATTACAAAGAGGCAGTTACTATTACAGTTAAGATTTTTAAATTAAAATTAACTGGCTACTTAAAACATTTAAAGTTTTGAGTATTTTTAACAAGTGTGGAACATTTAACTTAGATTTAATTTTATTCTGATGTATCCGGAGAGTTTGATCACAATCATCCATATTAAATTGCTGGATTGCTACCCCTAACCCTCTATTATAGATCGCTGGAAATTCTACAGCCTCTCTTCAAAAGTAATATAAAATGAGTTTCAATTTATGAAATAAATAAGATATTCCGTACAATCTTAATATATATTAAAGTTAAATTCCTTTGAATTTTAATTTTGAAAGTTTTCAATTAATGGCAATTTGAAGTAAACAAAATCTCATTAATCGTAGAAACTAGGAAAGCTCGAAACGTGAGCCAACAAAAAAGAGCCAAAATTAGCCAAATTGGTTTTAGATAGAAGTAGAAGTACAATACTGGCAAAAAAAATTGACTCAGACCCTATATCTCCGAAACGGCTTGTGATATAAAGACAAATAAGGTATCATTTTTCTTGATTTGAAGTATTCTATATACAGAAAATTTTTCAAGTTCTTAGGGGGTCGTCTTCATATTAAACGAAGCACCAACTTTCGTTTTTCCTATGGAAACCATCAAAGATTATTCCAGATTCTGAAAGAACACCCTCTAAAACCCCCCAAAACCAGTTTTCATGCCATTTGGTCCCCAAATGAAGCCAGGAGTGGGGGTTGAAGTTCGTCGAATTTACGTTGAAATCTCGTTTTTTACGTTGAATTCTCGATTTTGATCCTGCGGGGTTGATGGTTGAAAGGATCAAAATCGAGAATTCAACGTAAAAAACGAGATTTCAACGTAAATTCGACGAACTTCAACCCCCACTCCTGGCTTCATTTGGGGACCAAATGGCATGAAAACTGGTTTTGGGGGGTTTTAGAGGGTGCTCTTTCAGAATCTGGAATAATCTTTGATGGTTTCCATAGGAAAAACGAAAGTTGGTGCTTCGTTTAATATGAAGACGACCCCCTAAGAACTTGAAAAATTTTCTGTATATAGAATACTTCAAATCATGAAAAATGATACCTTATTTGTCTTTATATCACAAGCCGTTCCGGAGATATAGGGTCTGAGTCGATTTTTTTTGCCAGTATTGTACCTTCTAAAAATTCTGAAGCATTTATCTGTAACACCCTGTATACAGGTAATTTGAATAGGGAATAAAACACTTGTGGAAATTCTAGATTTCGACTGTTGGAAATCATCAGCGGGGTTATAAAACGCATTTCTTCATATTTTAGATTTTTTAATCATTAGTTTCTTTTTAAATTAATTTTCAAAAATTACGCCCGCTAGAATTGGAGGTGTGGCCTACGTGACGTCACTTCTGATTTCGCCCGAATCTTCAACCAATCAATACTTTCAAAGGAAAGGATATAACCATATTGCCGAATACGCTTTCGCTCAAGTGTACTGAAGACAGAAGTAACGTCATGCATCGAACCGCAAACCCTTCTGCGCATTGTAGTGTTTAATGTCTTAAAAATTAACTAATGATTAGATTTCAATAAAAAATTAAATAAAGAAGCTCTGTTGTTGTTGTTGTCGTGTCCAACAGAAATTGAATACTAAATGGAGCCAAAAGCGTTAAAAACGAGGGTCGCCAGGTCTGGAGCCCGGAGGCTATAACACTGAGCTATAAAACAAACTGGAGTGACTAGTTAGCGTGCTGAAACCGCATCACATCGGGAAAGGATTTCCATCTTCTTTTAATTTTCCCAATCTGTTAGCACAGTTGTATGCACATAACGAAACGACCATTCTAAATTTTGCTCATAATATTTAAAAAAAACAGGCATGGGCGGATTAAAAGGGGGAAATGCTCTTCCAACTTTGCTTTCAGCGTGCCTCGATTGCTTGAGCAATCGGGGCAATTTAACCTTCCGCGCTGGCACGATCGGTTGCTTGTAATAGTATCGGAGGTTGTCACTCCAGTTTGTTTTATAGCTCAGTGGGCTATAAAGGATCGTCTTATGGTGGCTAGCCAAGCTAAAAAAAGCTCTATAGAAATGAATTAAATTTGAAAAATCGTTATATTTAGGGGTGAACTTGCCTGCAGGGGGCTGCTCTCTGCCGACATGGTGGTGAATCCGACAATGTCGCTGAAGTAGATGGTGACACTGTGGAAGGACTCAGCCTCCACCTTGTTGCCTTTCTTCAACTGATCGGCCACGTACCTGAAAACAAAAACAAGACGTCTTTGCCTTTCTTCTTCTTTTCTATACTAATATATTATGTTCATTTAAAATTGGCGCCTGAGAAATACCCCCTCGCTAGCATAACCATAGTTACGCTCTTCGCGCAGCCAGCCTTCTTCGTCACTTTGACGAGGATAGTTGCTATGGTTACCGATCGGTGTGGCGGGGGAAAGAAATATTTTCGGGCACCTATTCAAAATGAATAGAGTATAGACAGCAACTTAAGTTGAACCTACTACGTCACTAACAAACAAAGTTATTCTCATCGCGGTGCGTCTGAATTTCGAGTGAAAGGAAGAACGTCAATTTTAAAATATGATAATTTCGTTAAACCCATATTTAAATAATGTATTTTTATCACGATTTGTGTACCGAAATTCCTCCTATCAACCCAACAGGCTTTGTGTTTACTCACTTTCTCCTTCCGCGTAGTGACGTACTGGGTTCAGGAAACGTTGCTGTGAAGTATAACAATGTTGTTGTTGTCGTGTGCCACTTGGAATACCCAAGCTCCACAACGATTCAAGGCAAAGGGGGTGCGGCTCCTGAGAAAGTGAGGCCCATAAATGGCAGGAGTCCGACTTCTGCCTCATGAGATGATAGATGCTGCCACTATCTATCGCCACCTTCACAATTTTGCCATGAGTCTGAAGGGGAGGGAAATAGTCTCCAGACACCTGGACCCAAGGTAAACTGCGCCATGACCGACCTCAGGACTTTCGGACACACAGATTTAACGAGCACGTACTCCGCATTTACTCGATGGGTCTTCAGTGGTGTCGGGAATCGAACCCGGGACGACCCTCCGATCCCAAGGCTGATGCCTTAACCACTAGGCTCCCCACTGCCTAGTATAACAATGATTGTTACATATACACATCCAGTTGTCAAACACTATTTACTTTACACATACAAGGTGTTTCAAAAGTCCGTTTCAGGGCTTTCATTAGGAACCAACGTGTCCTAGGGTCAAGGAAGTAAGGTCTAACGGTAATGACCCTGGCGAATCCATTTAGATGACTAACCCCCTAGTGGGGGAAAAAGTTAAAAAAATTAATTTAAAAACTAAAGGAGATAGAGAAAAATTCTCAATGAGAGTATTGTTGCCAACGCTATGAAGAACTCACTGAAAAAAATTTCGGGAATATTCGCGGAGATATAAGCATGTGAAAATAGCACTTTTTCAGGCCTCAAAAAAAGAAAAAGTCCGTAAATTTGAAAATTGTTTGATTTTTAAAATTAATTTTGCCTGCATTCAACTAAAAAACACAAAACTACACAATTTCACGTTGGTTCCAACTAAAATCCGCTAAACCGACTTAGGAAACACCCTGTATATTACAATGCAAAATTTTTTCAAAACAAGTTCAGAAGCGTAGCATAAAAAATGAAACTTTTTAGTTTTTAAAAATGAATATTATACAAATATAGAAATAGTCAATTAGCCCCAACGCAAATTGGTGATTTAATTCACTCACTTGGTCATTGATAATGACGGAGCACCTTTTTTTGTTTCAATTTGATAGCATTAAGTTTCCGCATAAAAAATAATAGGTTTTTAATGTTTGTATTCTTTCAAGCTAGGATGTATCTTTAAAGAAAAATTAAAATCTTCGTCGAAGACAAAAGAATAATAATAATTCACTCGTAGTGAAGCGCATTCCAATTTAATTACCAAGTAGATGTAAAAAAAGTATGAAGAGGATTAAAAATATTTTGTGGTAAATTGAGTTTCACTAAATAGAATCACTAATTGGAAGTATGCGATTAGGAGATGCTTTTTATGCTGGATTTTCGATCTTTTTTCTCTAAAGAATGTTTCAAAAACGAAATTAGTTGAAGTCAACTATGACATTTTTAAATATTTCATCGTGAAAAGTTAGTTAAGTAGAAACGCGGGATGATTTTTTTGTTTTGAACGGTCTGAAATCAATGATGGATGATTTTGAACGCGTATAAAAAACGGTCTGATGTAAAGTTTTTTTTAAAACGAATTTCTTCTAGAACTTCATTTCAATTTAGCTCTAAACAAGGAGAGACGTTCCAATAAAAAGATGCATTTGAATGTGAGGCAACATAATTTGGCACCTGAGAGAATGAACTAAAAAGTCCTGCATAAACCATCAAAGCTCTTACAGGTTTTATAAAAAAAAACGGTTTTAGCAGTTTTATAAAAAAGGATCTTGATAATAAAAAAGACAAAAAGATATAGTATTTTTTACATTATCTAAAAGTTCTTCTAAAATATCCGTAACTTGTAATTTTTGATCAAAGATCTTTGTGGTTCATTAAGTTCCCATTAGTGTTAGGAGGAAAGAGTTTCTCTTTAAGGGAACCAGGACGTTTTCGTCAACGAAAAATGCTGTTATTTTCCTTATTGAAAAAAAAAACATCTCTTTTCAGTTTAAGAGATCGCATGTTGATAAAAAATTGTAGACATAATCTGTACACTATTTCAACCAGGTTTATAAAAAAATACATAAAAAAACTGATAAATATTTCAGAAAAAGAATGTCGAAAAAGTACTTATTCTATGCAGCCTTATAACATATAGTGATGGAAAGGTACGCTCGATGTTTAGGTATTGTAACAAATACAGGATGGCCAGAAAAGAACTCCGGGTTTTTAAAATAGAATATCTCTTGAACAAAAATAGATAAAAATATAAAATTAACAGCATCGTTCTTGTAGGAGCATGTAATTTTTTGTGTTAAAATTTAAATATTTTAGTTACTTTAAAAGTTAGCAGATGGCAGGACGTTGAAAATGTCGCAAAATGAGCATATTCAGCATTTCAACTACCTTCTAACCCACAACCTCATTTCCTAGCAAAATTTAAACTGGATAACTCCTTTCCTTAACGATTTGATTCCAAGAACATGAAATATTTCTTTTGGAAAATTTCAATCTCAATAAAAAGAATCGATCTTGACAATAATCAAGGAATCGATATCCTGCACTCAGTTTGAACGATTCATTTTTCAACGTGCTGCTATCTGCTAAATTTTAACAATTTTTAATTAATAATTAATTTTAACAATAATTTAATTTTAATTTTTAAATTTAACACAAAAAATTCCATGCTCCTACAAGAACGATGCCGTTGGTTTTATATTTTTATCTATTTTTGTTCAAGAGATATTCAATTTTAAAAACCCGGAGTTCTTTTCTGGACACCCTGTATATAAATATTGCAATGAAGTAGTTTTTGTTCTAAATTATTGATTATATTTTTATAAAAAAATTATCAAAGTTGAAAATTAAAAGCGCGTAAAAAATGAGTTTTTTTAAGCATTTTGTGAACCCTAAAAACAAATTAGTATAAGGTCACAACACCCATAAATTTCATTTGTATCAGTAGAATTTGATACCAGCGTACCCAAAGATGAGAAAAACACATTTTGAGAAAATAAAGAAAAACCGTTATAAGTGTACAGTTGAAGAAAAAAATGATTCAGCTGTGATTTCTGGCGAACCACTTGGGTTAGGAAGACAAAGTAGGGTTCGTTTATCTTAATTAAAGTATTCTTTTACCAAAAAAATCTTTCGAGTCCTTAGGGGGTCGTCTTCATATTAAACGAAACACTAACTTTTTTTACAATGGGGACTCCCAATGAGGAAGCTGCATGATTCTTTTTTATTTTTTTTAATCGATTCTTCTTGCAAAAGTAAGCAACTACCCAAAATTTGAGGCCGATCGAGAAATTATTTGATTGCCAATAAAATTAACAAAAATCCCCTTTTTAAAAGCCCGCGAAAACGCCAAGAATATGGGTGACGTCATCTTATAATAAACATTGTTGTAAAGCAATGGAGTTGATGGTATTATTGTTGACATCATCTTACAGTTTAAACAATAAACGTTTTCAGTCACGTGTTTTTTTCTTGACTTTTAAATTAAAATATTTAATTACCTGTACATTTTTTTGAAAAACTGACTAGATATTTCATTTAACCATACAAAAAAACAATGCAACTTCCTTATTATTATTAGTTTTTCTGAAAGGCCATCCCCCCAAACCATTAAATACCTAGTTTCATCAGATTGATTAAAAAATATTTAAAAAAAATAAACTTTTTTAAATCGTGAAATTTTTTATGGTAATCGATTCTGGTAGTAATTTTATGTAGGAAACCAAAATTTCAATCGATTTTATCTAATAGTTTTTGATAAAACGAACTAGAAAGAGCATTTGCGGTATGCATTCGGCAACGGTATACGGCCCCTTAAGGTATTAATTCGTTTTTATCAAAAACTATTGGATGAAATCGATTGAAATTTTGGTTTCCTACATAGAATTACTACCAGAATCGATTACCATAAAAAAATTTCACGATTAAAAAAATTTTTTTTGTTTATTTTTTTAAAATATTTTTTTAATCAATCTGGATGAAACTGGGTATTTAAGGGTTTGGGGGATGGCCTTTCAGAAAAACTAATAATAATTGGGAGTCCCCATTCGAAAAAAAGTTAGTGTTTTGTTTAATATGAAGACGACCCCCTAAGGACTCGAAAATTTTTTTGGTAAAAGAATACTTTAATTAATGAAAAACGATCCCAATTTTGTCTTCCTAACCCAAGTGGTTCGCCAGAAATCACAACTGAGTCATTTTTTCCCCTCAACTGTACTTTAACTCGGAATTTCTCTTGGAATCAGGTTTCAAACCTACACATGTTATACATTTTTGGAATCAGCTTGAAATGTAGTTTTTTAAAGGTACATTTGAAAAATCGATTTTTTGAAGGTCTGTAACGTCTTGGTTCCCTTAAAGCAAACCAACTTTCTGCATTGCCAAAACCAGCTTTCACAACACTGAAACACCGGTTTAGTTATTTTTTTCCCGCAATACTCTTCCTTCGCCTGTGAATCTGTTTCTCCTTTCATCGTGTTAGTATGCAGAAAAACCAAGAGTAGCAGCAAGAAGTGCAAATAAATTTTCTTTCTATGTAAACTCACCTTAACACTAAAGTCCGATCGCCACGAGAAAACTTTTTAAAGTCGAACAATATTGTGTCAATTTTTATGGAAGCTGGTTTTATTCCACTCAATATTGGTAGTGATGGTAATACTATAGGACAGGGGTTCTCAAACTTTTTATGTCGCGGAGCCCTTTTCAAGAGACAAATTCTTCGCGGAGCCCTTTTCCGAAATAAATTTTTAAAGTATAAAAAGTAAATTACATAAAACCCATTTCTTCTAGAAATAAAAGCATAAATGCAGTAGTTTATATAGAAATTTATTTTGGGAAGGGTCCAAAATTATTCCTCAGCCCCTCCCATGCAAATTTATCAGTTTAACGTAGCTTTTAAAATCATTTTTAGGTATAATTTGCATCTAAGATAATTTATTTGTAAGAAAAATTGTGATGAATTAAGATCCAAGTACAATAAAAGGGTCTGGGGGTCCTTCCTCCCCAGAAGATTTGTGAAATGTGATCCTTAAAAACAGATTTTTAACTCGTTTTAGGTACATCATTGTAAAAATTTTGGCCATTCATTTTTAGGTAGTATTTTAATTTTAACGAACTTATTATAAAAATTGACAATAATAAAGTTTCAAGTACAATAGGGGGTTTTGGGGGTCCTCCTCCAGAAGAATTTCGGAAATTTGACCCTAAATAACATGGTTTTAACTTGTTTTGTTATACGTAGTGCGAATTTTCGGGGGGGAGGCAGGGCCCCCTCGCCCCTCCTATATACACCCCGGGATATATGGAATATTTTGTTAACCAATTATAATTTATCATTGGATGCAATGTAAATCTTTGTCTGTTTGGGGGGCTGCTAGACCATACGGCAGAGGTACAGTTGGGGAAATAAAAAACGACTCAGTTGCGATTTCTGGCGAACCACTTGGGTTAGGAAGACGAATGAGGTGTCATTTTTCATTGTTTAAAGTATTCTTTAACCAAAAAAATTTTCGGGTCCTTAGGGGGTCGTCTTCATATTAAACGAAACACTAACTTTTTTTTCCAATGGGGACCCACAATTATTATTAGTTTTTCTGAAAGGCCATCCCCCCAAACCCTTAAATACCAAGTTTCATCCAGATTGATAAAAAAAATTTATTTTTCAAAAATAAACTTAAAAAAAATTTTTTTTAATCGTGAAATTTTTTTATGGTAATCGATTCTTTAAGTAATTTTATGTAGGAAACCAAAATTTCAATCGATTTTATCCAATAGTTTTTGATAAAAACGACCTAATATCTTAAGGGGCCGTATACCGTTGCCGAATGCATACCGCAAATGCTCTTTCTATAGTTCGTTTTATCAAAAACTATTGGATAAAATCGATTGAAATTTTGGTTTCCTGCATAAAATTACTAAAAGAATCGATTACCATAAAAAATTTCACGATTTAAAAATTTTTTTTTCAAGTTTATTTTTGAAAAATAAATTTTTTTTTAATCAATCTGGATGAAACTTGGTATTTATGGGTTTGGGGAGATGGCCTTTCAGAAAAACTAATAATAGTTGGGGGTCCCCATTGGAAAAAAAAGTTAGTGTTTCGTTTAATATGAAGACGACCCCCTAAGGACTCAAAAATTTTTTTGGTTAAAGAATACTTTAAACAATGAAAAATGACACCTCATTCGTCTTCCTAACCCAAGTGGTTCGCCAGAAATCGCAACTGAGTCGTTTTTTATTTCCCCAACTGTACATATCGAAATTTATTTACACAGGGACCCAAAATCATTCCTTATCCCCTCCCATGCCATAGGATCAATTTAGCTTTTTTTTACATTTTTTTGGCAGAATTTGCATAGTTAAGTACTTAATATAAGAAACGTTTTGGGTAATTAAGTTCCAAATGCTATAAAGGGGGGGAATTTGACTCTACTAAAAACGGGTTTTTATTTGGTTTTGATACATCTACTCCGAATTTTTGACATACATTTTTAAGTAGGATTATGATTTTGCTGAACTTAATAAAAAAAGGTGCTGAGAAATAAATTTGCGAGGTGGGGGAGTGGGGTTGCTCAGGGTGCTACTATTCGGCTCGGGGCCGTTTGGGCACGGCCGTTTCAGTGGCAGAAATAAAATGAAAGTAAATAGAACTTTTATAATTCTTCTAAAAATTAAAAGAAGAAAAATTGGTGCCGAAACGGGCCGGCGCCTAAAAACAGGGTTTTAACTTGTTTTGGTAAACCAAAAAAGACCTGAAAAAGACAAAAACCAGAAAAAAACTATAATCAACAGAGCTCACTTCATTGGAGGCTCCACACCAAATCCACTTAAATTTAAGGATGATTTTAGAGCTCTAAAAACTTGGGTAGGAAGAAGCAAAAGTAAGTTGTTTACAAGAAACACCTAAAAGTAAGTTATTTATGTAACATTTCAGAGCAACGCAAATTAGAAATTATCAACGTATTTATTTCAAATTCCTTCGCGGAGCCCCTGGAAATGCTTGGCGGAGCCCTAAGGGCTCCGCGGAGCACAGTTTGAGAACCGCTGCTATAGGACATCTTAATACTATACTGTTGTCCTAAGCGAAATTGCACATAAACAACGAGTTTTCTTAAAACTTCACTTTCATTCACCCATTGGAGCATTTCTTAATTGACGAGAATATATCATGCTACTTCCAAGCTACTACAATGGTTTTCAAAATCATGAAAAGACCCCTTAAATAATAGAATTGAAAGCAAACTTATCCTTCTTTGTTAGATTGAAATTCCTATGAATTTAAATAGAAAATAATATTTAAGCTAAAACAGATTAGTTTAAACACATTCTGTAATAATTTTAAATATATAAGAGTACAATTATTACATCTGGAATATGCGAGTTTCTAGAAATTGCAGCTGAAATGCTAATTTTTCATTATCTGAAAATTTGTAATCGAACACCATTTTCCTTCCTAATTCCAAACTCTAATGCCACCCAATGCCATAGCCAATTACAGAATAAAAAATCTGCCAAATACTCTTTTGGCGAGAGTTTTCTCAAAGTAAATCTGAACAAAATTGCCTTTATGGGTACTTTCGCTTAGGACGGCAGTATACTAGACAGCAACTTAAATTGAACCTACTACGCCACTAACATACGAAGTAGTTCCCATGGCGGTGTCTGAATTTCGAGTGAAACATAAAAACGTCAATTTTCAATTATAGTTATTTTGTTAAACTCATGTATAAATACTGTCTGTCTATCACAAGAAGAGCTCTGGTTTACATCTCTGTTGCCAAGGCAACAGGACTCTGCTCATTTTCAACGGGTGAAATCAGAAGAAAGGCGCAACCACTTTGGCTTACTGAGCGCCTTGTTGGGGAATTAGGCGATAACTTTTATATTGTTACTTTGTAATTACATAAATCGGGAAATCTTAGAACAGGGTCGAATTGGCTGCGTTTCGTGAAAATCTTATTTCATCATGATCCATCGAGTGATAAATAGTTTTGTATTTTTAAAACGGATTGGATTTCCGTTACAGGATGATTAAAAATTAGAGGGAGAAAAGCTAGAAGGGAAGGGGCTAAAAGCGGATTACAACTAAACGACTTTTTTGAATCCTTAAGATTAAGAAATTACCGATTGTGATGTGTTAGCCCTTGACTGAAGTAAACATTAAAACTTTTGATTTTATAAAAATGCCGGAATCGAGCGATATTTCTGGGTCTTAAAGGGTAAAGCGTATATTCCAGATCTGGATGATTCAGTCTAAAAAATCACATGTCGCATTTCTGATCTTGAATTGCTTTGTGAATCCTAGTCGTCAAGGTTATATCCCACCCTTTTCCTGGCATTTTCCCCTCTGGTTTTGAGACAGCTTGTATTTAAATTTTACAAAAAAATTATGAATAATTTTTCTTTTAATGTAGTAATTTTCTGAGCAATGGTACTTTTTTTTTCTTTTAAGTAAAAGTCTTGAATCACCTGGCGAATCACACACTTGTCAAAGCCATCTAGTTCGCAGTTTCGCTCACTAGGCCTTGTACGGTGTTTTCCTGGTGATTTCAAAACTTGAGATGAGTTCAGTGCTGAAACTTCCATTTTTATCCTTTTGATTGTAGTTTCAGAAACACCAGTTGCTTGAGAAGCCCTTTTTATAGCTTGTGGAAGTGGAATCAATAAAGATTTCGACGATCCTTCACTTGAACAAAAATCTGCAACATTGTAAATTATTTTTCGCGCTTGCGATTTTAATATTTCACCCTTTTTAAAATGGAATGTCATCATGTTATTTTAAAGAAATAGAAAATTTATTGATATAAATCGAAACACAATCCAAAGGCAACAGTTAAATCAAATCAAATATGTGTAGGAAGCGGAGTTATCAATTCTTCTAAAAAACAAAATTCTATTTTTATTTATTACATTTGACAAATTCAGAAAAAGAAACTTAAATCAATTATCTATCAAGTCAGTTCCCTAGAATATACATGGTTAATTGAATCACTATTCCTCTTTGTTTATTATTTTAACAGTTCACTGCATCAATCCGAGAAGAAGAAGACCGTGCTTGGGATCGCCAAAAATTCGGCCAATAATCCTCCATCGGCTTTAATCTCCGCCAAATCCTTATACGGTTTATCCCTATTTAAAATGAACCGGTCTCGTTGCTATAGCGACCGCCATAATCAGACAAACTGGCGGGAGCTCTTCTTGTGATAGACAGACAGTAGTGTCTTTTTTTCACGATTCGCGTATCGAAATTCCTCCTATCAACCCAACAGGCTTTGTGTTTATATATACTCACTTTCTCCTTTGGCGTAGTGACGTACTGGGTTCAGGTAACGTTGCTGTGAAGTATAGAGTCTTGTTGGTTGGTGGTTGGAGTTTTAGGGCTCAAGGAATTAAGAGTCTGAACAAGAGACAATAAGGAACTTGCATGATTTTTTTTAGTTTTTTAATCTATTCTTCACGCAAAAATTAGCCACTACACAAAATTTGAGGCCGATTGAGAAATTTTTTGATTGCAAAAAAAATTATCAAAAATCGTCATTTCCGAAGCACCTGAAAACGCTTAATTGCATGCATAGTGACGTCACAATTTATTGACATTGCCTAAAATGTTTGCTTTGGATTTCTGACCGTCTCCAGAAGTGTCTAGAAGGTAAATATTTATTAAAACATTCATATCGGACACTTTAGAAAAAGAAATCATCAACTAAAACATAGAAATTCAATTTTGATTGCAATTTTGCCCGATGGAATTCTACGTCACTATGCATGCAAACACACTTCGCGTTTTCAGTCACGTGTTTTTTTTCTCGACTTTTAAATTAAAATATTTAATTACTTGTACACTTTTTTGAAAAATTGACAAAATATTTCATTTTGTTTTCCAAAAAACTATACGGAACACTTGAAAGTTTATGAAAATCTGACACATCCTTATTATTGTAATTTTAATCTGCCTACAACGCATGATGCACAAGACGCTAGTCCCAAGGTGCAAATTTTAGCCGAGTCTGGTCTGATTGGTTGGTTGAAATTTCTCATGGAAAATATAAGTTTTTTAATAAAATAATAACTGGGGATAGAACTAACGTACTGCTGCATGCTGTGCAGGCACGCTACCACTGATCCAGCGGAGATTCAGTAACTTTAAAACTTATTATAGCATCTTCCTTATTGGGTTAACTTTTGACGCAGGCGCAGTGTTGCTAATGGCAAATACTGACACCCTGAGAATAGGTCTTATACGCATGATGCCTGTTTCAGTTATTGTTTTGTTTTTTGATTAGAGTAAACGCTTGCATCTGATTTTGACAGGAACCATTTGAATTGGTTGAATGTAATAAATGCCGGAATTTTATCGCTTTCTGGCCAGATATGCGATGTTTTTTTTGCTAATTTCCTTCCCCACGATTTTCACCCATTGAACCCCATTTGCAACCCCCTAACCTATATAGTACGGGAGCTGGCGTCAAATTTCAAATACTCATCTGCCCGTACACGATTTTGATATGACAGGATAGTGTTAGTGGTGCTGATTACGGAATCGAGCGTCAGCTGGTCAGGTAGCGGTGGGTTGAGCGGGGGGAGGGGGTCAAAGTCGCAAAAAAAAGTGAAAAAAATACTCATCTGCCCGTAGATGAAACTTGGTGGGGATGGTAATTTAGACCTTCCTGATTACAAAAATGACCGTCAGCTGGCTGGGTGGTGGTGGAATGACCGTCAGCTGGTCATGTGAACTTGCAAAAAAAAGTGAAAAAAATACTCATCTGCCCGTGGATGAAACTTGGTGGGGATGGTAATTTAGACCTTCCTGATTACAAAAATAACCGTCAGCTGGCTGGGTAGCGGTGGAAAGACCGTCAGCTGGGGCCTCAAAGTTTAGCGAAACGCGTGCTTTTAGTCCGACGCGCCCGTGAATATACGGGCGTTCCGCTTTCTGTCTCTGTGTCTGAGGCGTTTCGGAACAACGGTCGAAAGGCTCTGAGCTGTCTTTTGCTTTGCGCTCGGAGCCTTTCGACATTTTACCATTCATAACATGTTTTTCTGAACTAAAAACTAATTTTCATCAATAGGTTTATGAATATTTGTTTAAAATTTTGAATAAAACAATTAGTGCGTGTAACCGAGTTTTTCGAAATTGAATACTCTTAAGTATGAAATAACAATACAACATATATTAAAATCCCCTTTCATATTGATATAATCTTAATTAATAACATTTTGCATCATATACCACCTAATTATACACAATTAAAATCCAGTGATAATACCAGTTGTAGTTTATTGGTAGTTTCCTCAATGATAATGGGTTTGTAAAAGAGCCGGGTGCAAGTCATTAAACTGTCAAGGGCGTGTCTCTTTTGTCAGGTGTTGGTCCAGTGTCCATTGAAAATAGAACCCTCTTCGATACACCTGCTCAGAATCCTTTTTCAACCTCCCTGATCGCGCGAAACTAATTAAATGCACCCCTTGAAGTTTATGGCCCTCTGCAGTTCAGGCCCCTCTGCCTCTGCAGTTCAGGCAAGGATAAGATAATGCTAACATGGAGTTAGCATTATCTTATCCTTTAACTCCAATGCCATTAGCTTTGTGCCATGCAGAAGGTGCTATATGCAAAACTGACAAATCAGCCCTGTTCAAAATCTTAGAAAGTGAGCTGGAACCTGAAGAAGAAACTTCTAGTCAAATTAACTGTGATGTTATAGTTTATGATGGGTTTTTCATTTTACATCAGCTCAAAGACATACCTGCGACATTTTCCAATGTATCAAAGAAAATTCTCAAGGCATTCACAACAAACCAAGCAAATACAATAATTATAGCATTCGACCGTTACTTTTCACCCTCAATCAAAGATAATGAGCATTTACTAAGAGGAAGAGTAACAGGTGCCAATTTCACAATCAAGGGACCTGATCAAAAACGACCTTCCGATTTTCAAAATGAATTAAAAAATATTTATTTTAAAGAAGCTTTAGTAAAATTCATTAGTGATGATTGGCAACAAGATTGTATGGCTCCATTTATCTCTGGGAAAACAATTTTCGTTAATTTTGAATCATGCTACAAGTATGAAGTAATTAATGATAAAGTAGTAAGAACGTTGATAAGAGAATTGTCTTGTCCTTCCCACGAAGAAGCGGACACGAAAATTATATATCATGTCTGCCACTTAGATTTTGATGCCCACGTTACAATAAGATGCTCAGACACAGATATCCTCATAATAATGTTAGGGAACATGTCAATGCTTCAGAGCAAGTTAAAAATTAAAATTCTCACCGGACTAGGTAGCAAGAGAAGATATGTAGATGTCACCAAGTTGTATGAAAAACTAGGACCGAAACTATGCTCAGCATTGCCAGGGTTTCATGCTCTGACTGGATGCGATTTCAATCCCGCCTTTTATAAGAAAGGAAAGAAAAAACCTTACGCATTATTACTAAAGAACCCTAAGTTCATTCAGGCTTTTATTGATATTTCGCGTCATGAACTGGATGCAAGTTTTGATATATTAGAAGAATATGTGTGTTACTTGTATGGATTTCTAAACATGAAGGATATAAACATGGTACGGGCTGCAACTTTCATGAAGGCATATGAAGTAAAGAGTAAAGAAGATGTTTTAAATCTAAGAAAAAATTTTGAAGGATCTTCATTGCCTCCATGCAAAGCTGAATTAAAACAGCATTTACTTAGAACTACATATATCTGCCATCTTTGGACACATGCTCACTTGTCAAGACCTTCGGTACTATCTCCAACTGATTATGGATGGGAGGAAAATGACGGAAAATATTTCTTCAAATGGTTCGAAGGTGAACAATTGCCTCATATAGACAAGATCATAGATGAAACTGAGAAAATTGCAGGTAATTAATTTAATATCATTTTATTTCAATCTACCAGCAAATGTGTATCAGTGTTTACTTCATATTTATGTACCTTGTAGATGTTATAACGGAGGAAAGTGACGAGGACGAGGTAGTAGCTACATCTGACGAAAGCTCGGATGAAGACAGTGAAAGTGATGACTTTTTACATTAAGAATTTTAGGGATAAAATTGCAGGTAATTTTTAGTTTTTTAATTTTTGATGTAGTCAGGGCTTCATATTTACAAACTGCGCATTAACTAAGACTTTAGTACATTGTAACGATGTATAGTTTTAAATATAAATAATAATAAATTTGTATCAGTATATTTACACGTATTGTGTTCCTTGTAGATATTATGTAGGAGAAAAGTGAGGAGGAAACTGCATACGATAACCAAGAAGAAAGCTTGTTCACTGAAAATGATGCTTTTTAAGATACAATAATTTTAAAGATAATTTGTAAAAAATAAATTCTTATTGTTCTGATGAAAAGGTTAGTGTTTTTGTGTTATAATTTGTGCCTTAAAAGTGGAAAATTAATCTTGGGAGCTTGGCCTATTTAAAGACTGTAGCTATGCAAAATTTTATTTTTTTGTGTTTATAATTAGGTGGTATATGATGCAAAATGTTATTAATTAAGATTATATCAATATGAAAGGGGATTTTAATATATGTTGTATTGTTATTTCATACTTAAGAGTATTCAATTTCGAAAAACTCGGTTACACGCACTAATTGTTTTATTCAAAATTTTAAACAAATATTCATAAACCTATTGATGAAAATTAGTTTTTAGTTCAGAAAAACATGTTATGAATGGTAAAATGTCGAAAGGCTCCGAGCGCAAAGCAAAAGACAGCTCAGAGCCTTTCGACCGTTGTTCCGAAACGCCTCAGACACAGAGACAGAAAGCGGAACGCCCGTATATTCACGGGCGCGTCGGACTAAAAGCACGCGTTTCGCTAAACTTTGAGGCCCCAGCTGACGGTCTTTCCACCGCTACCCAGCCAGCTGACGGTTATTTTTGTAATCAGGAAGGTCTAAATTACCATCCCCACCAAGTTTCATCCACGGGCAGATGAGTATTTTTTTCACTTTTTTTTGCAAGTTCACATGACCAGCTGACGGTCATTCCACCACCACCCAGCCAGCTGACGGTCATTTTTGTAATCAGGAAGGTCTAAATTACCATCCCCACCAAGTTTCATCTACGGGCAGATGAGTATTTTTTTCACTTTTTTTTGCGACTTTGACCCCCTCCCCCCGCTCAACCCACCGCTACCTGACCAGCTGACGCTCGATTCCGTAATCAGCACCACTAACACTATCCTGTCATATCAAAATCGTGTACGGGCAGATGAGTATTTGAAATTTGACGCCAGCTCCCGTACTAATACCGATTCTTTTGAAATCTCTCGACAACAAGAGAGCGGAGGGCGGAGGGAGAGCTTTTAGTCTAGCCTAGAGAGAGACTATACAGGGTGTATCTGAAATGGTGCAACGAACTTTCAGGGATGATAGTAGACACCTAGACGAACAAGAATCGGTATAGAAAGGGGGTCCCAGACCATATCCCAGGAAGTTAAAAATGGAGCCACACCCAAAAAAATCATTGAAGAATTCAATTTGTAGAAGAACTACTATTGGTAAAAACTTAATTATGGTCTCAAAAATTGTGGTTTAATATGATCTTTAAAATTACCTCAAAGGTCTTCACTTTAAAATTTGTTTTATTATGAAAAAAGTTAAAAACCACAAAAAAATGTGAAAATTCTGCCAAAACTTTATTTTGTATTTCAAAATCCTTTCTTTTGATTTAGTAATCTGAAAGATCATATAGTCGAAAACCAAGTCCAAAGTGTCACGTAAAAACTATCAATATTAAATGCTTGAGAGCCTGTTAAAGCATGGTTTAAGTCCGTGTTTTGCGTCCGCTAACTGCCGTTTTGAAAACGGCTATAGGAAACACGTTTGCGCACACAAAAAACGAACTTTAACAGGATCTCAAGCGTTTTATATTGATTGTTTTTACGTCAAACTTTGGACTAGTGGGTTTACAACTATGATCTTTCAGATTATAAAATAAAAAGAAAGGATTTCGAAATACAAAATAAGGTTTTGGCAGAATTTTTTTCATAATAAAAAAAACTTTAAAGTGAAGACTTTTGAGATAATTTTAAAGATCATATTAAACCACAATTTTTGAGACCATGATTAAGTTTTTACCAATAGTAGTTCTTCTACAAATTGAATTTTTCAATGATTTTTTTGGGGTGTCGCTCCATTTTTAACTCCCTGGGATATGGTCTGGGACCCCCCTTTCTATACCGATTCTTGTTCGTCTTGATGAGTACAATCATCCCTGAAAGTTTGTTGCACCACTTCAGATACACCCTGTATAACGGAAAAAGTGGTGACCATTGATTAGTCCTCCCTGCCGGAATGAACTGCACATTCCCTAGAACAGATTTAATTCCCCAAAGGCAAGGTATATGAAAAGGGAGTATTTCACCACTACCTCCGCTCTCTTCCGTTGCCTTCTTATGCCGTGCTGATGAGTCCTAACAAGGACGAAACCGGTCCATGGCTGGAGGCAACGCTTGAGAGCTGGAGTTTTCACATATTCTCCTCCAACCAGAGGTAGTGGTTAAATACTCCCTTTCTATGCCAATTCTTGTTGAATGAAAGGAGAATTTCGCCATTTATCGCTGGTTAAGCGGACAATAAGTGTAAACTCACAACTCTCAAGCGTCACCTCCAACCGTGGACCGGTTTCGTCCTTGTTGGGAATCATCAGCACGGTATAGGAAGGTAACTTTGCCTTTCTGGAATTAATTAACTGTCCTAGGAATGCCTTTGTCATTCCAGCAGATGAGTGGAGGACTATAATCAATGATCACCCTTTTCAGTTATAGTCGGCTAGACTAGTACTTACCCTCCGCTCTCTTGCGTCACCTTTCTATACCGTGCTGATTAGTCCTAACAAGGACGAAACCGGTCCACGGTTGGAGGTGACACTTGAGAGTTGTGAGTTTACACCAATTCTTGTTAGTCTTGATGTACCATATACCTCCCCTAGAAGTTTGTCCCATTCATATTGATGCATAGAGATTGGAGGTATATACTTGCTTTGGTAGCATTTCGTAGAGCAGTGCGTCCGTCTTTTTCTTCTCTTCCGACAGTTGGTCCGTTCGCTCGTCTACCAGAGCCTCCAGGTTGTTGGCGTACTTCTCCATCATGACCAGCATGTTGTCGAAGATGTTCGGCTTCCTGCACAAAACACAACAACGTTACATCCATATTCTATACACAGATTTTCAGTTTGGCTGCTCTGGTTGAAATTTCTCTTAGAAAGTACGATGTTTTAATAAAATACTGGATAAAATATAATGCGGGGAACTGCCGCATGCGGCTTATACCACTGCACCAGGAGGGGAGAATCAGTTACTACAGTGGTCCCCAACCTTTTTACCAGCACGGACCGGTCAACGTTTGGTAATTTTACCGCGGACCGCTGTTAGGGGCTTGATTGTTTACATTTGAGATTATTTTGATTTATTAATTTTAATTTAATTGTATTTAAGCATGCTTTTAAAATAAAATACAGTTACACCAAAAAATAAATATTAAGTTAATTATAATTCATTTCATTCATTAATTTGGAGTATAAGCCTAGGAATTTAAATTCATTTTCAATGAAATGGTCGGCTCGCGGCCCGGTACCATTTGATCCACGAATCGGCACCGATCCGCGGACCGGGGGTTGGAGAACACTGAGTTACACTACTCTACAAAAAATGGGTCTAAATGCCACAGAAACTTTGATAAGCAGATTCTTATGTAAAATGACCCACTGTATCCAAATCGGACCCCCGTTTTTCTCCATCACCCTCAGATTTTCGGGGAACAGCCCCACCCCCTTTTTACGTTTTTTGACGACTTTGTAACTTTGAACTCGATTTTCTGGGTGAAAGAGCATTGCTTTTGTCTTCAAATTGCCCCCCCAAGGGGACAAGAAAGGTTAAAAGTAATAACATATGAAAATTTGTTACAAATGAAAAAATCTAAGGGGTAATTACCCCTCTACAAACGCAAAAAAATCGTTAAAAATAGTAGGATTTGTTATACCCTATTTATTTTGCTTACTTTTGAAGGGTCCTGACCCTTCTCCAAGGATCCAAATTTAATAATGATATGCATCAATGATTTTTAGGAAAAGCCGTTAAGGAATTATCGCCCCCGAAGCACCCGCGGAAGAATTCGGAAGGCTCTGAATCGCGCTGGCGCTCGCGCGCTCAGTAATTAATATTCATGCTTTGAAAAGTTAAAATATGAGAAGTTTCTTATATGATCATGAGCGTCCATGCATTGATCAAAAAGCAAAAAATACCAACTCCCAAGACTATTTATAAATAGACAATATTAGGTCATCCCGAAAGTTTTGTTGCTTCAGGAACAGTCTGTATACAATGTATTTATGGTACTTTTTCATTACGGTAAACAAGTAAGTACTTCTACATCTATCTAAAAACAATGGGCAATACCATCATTTTTTGAAAACAGAAAAATGCATTTTTCCAGTAAAGGAAATAGATCTAAATCCAAAAATCCACATGAAAAGTTTAAAAAAAATTATCTAATTAAATATTTAAAATTAAAATCGCCAAGCCCTTTGTCTTTGTTGCCCTTTGTCAAGCCCTTTGTCCAAGCCCTTGGTCACAACTGACTCATACAAACTTTAAAGGGAAACCCAACAATGACTTTGATTTGTTTTAACAATTAAAGCATTATTTAAAATCAATGGATAGGGTAAAAGTACGTCACATTGGGAAATTGGACGATTTAACGCCTTTTTTATAGTCGAACTTTGAAATTACATAAAAAAATAAATAATCATCGTAATTAAAAAATTCTTGCGCGTATATTCCGCTCTAAGGTATCTCTATCGAATAAAAAATATATAGTGGTATTGCCCATTTGGCGAATTTTGGATCTTCTTTTGTTGGCTCACTTTTCGAGCTTTCCTAGTTGCTACGCTTAATAAGATTTTGTTTACTTCAAGTTGCCATAGATTAAAAGGAATTTAACTTTAATTTTAAATCATATTAAGATTGTACGGAAGATCTTATTTATTTCATGTATTGAAACTCATTTTATGCTACATTTGAAGAGCGGCGGTAGAATTTCCAGCGATCGACAGGGTGATTCAGAAATAATCATCAATAATTGGGGGGGGGAGGTAGAGGGGCCTAGACAAGCATATTTAGAATAGGGATGGTGGGGCGCAGCCTTACTGTTAAACAGCTAGGACCTAATGTAGTGCGAGCGCGTTTCAAAAGGTCGCTTTTAGAAGGCCCGTGTGACGAAACAAAACATAATAAAATGAAAAAATCTATTGCATGAGGTACAGGAGTGTCCGTACTACTTAAATCCTCAATGTGATAGAAATTGGACCACTTGCTAAACCGTGGAGTGAGTTTCAAAAGTGCAATATTAATTTTTTAGTCAAAGAAAGGAGTTAATTTAATGGTATTTAGAAAAATGACGATGGGAGAAGGAATTTTCAATGATCGTAACAGTGATCATTGAAAATTCCTTCCCCGATCATAATTTTTCCAAATACCATTAAGGGAACTCCATTGTTTGACTAAGATATTAATATTGCACGTTTTAAAACTCACCCCACGGTTTAGCAAGTGGTCCAATTTTTATCACATTGAGGATTTAAGATGTACGGATACTCCTGTACCTTATGCAATGATGTTTTTTATTTTATTATGTTTTGTTTCGTCACACGGGCTTTCTAAAAACGACCTTTTGAAACGCCCTCGCACTACATTAGGTCCTAGCTCTTTAACGTTAAGGCTGCGCCCCTACCTCCCTATTCGAAAAATGCTTGGCTATGGCCCCTCTACCTACCCCCTAATTACTGATGATTATTTCTGAATCACCCTGTAGATTCCTGCAAATCATCATCTGGATCTTTCCTAATAGAGGGTTAGGGGTAGTATTCCTGCAATTTAATATGGATGGTTGTGATAAAACTCTCCGGATGCCTCAGAAAAATATTTAAATCTAAGTTAAATCTTCCATACTTGTTGAAATACTTAAAACTTGAATTGTTTTAAGGAAGTAGCCAGTTAATTTTTATTTAAAAATCTTAACTTTAAGAAAAATGCAAAATTTTGAGCAGGAAAAAATGAAGTAACAAGTTATCACTTATTGTCCGCTTAACCAGTGAATAAATGGCGAAATTCTCCTTTCAAGTTATCATAGATTTGAGGTTTAAGGAACGCCCAGATGCCGATCAGTCCCAAAATCAAGCCAAGATGCCAAATTTACTGTAAATAAAGTTACAGTTTGTATTGGTATCACATAATACAGGGTGATTCAGAAATAATCATCAATAATTGGGGGGGAGGTAGAGGAGCCCTAGACAAGCATATTTCGAATAGGGAAGGTGGGGCGCAGCCTTACCGTTAAAGAGCTAGGACCCAATGTAGTGCGAGCGTGTTTCAAAAGGCCGTTTTTAGAAGACCCGTGTGACGAAACAAAACAGAATAAAATGAAAAATATTATTGTATGAGGTACAGGAGTATCCGTACTACTTAAATCCTCAATGTGATAGAAATTGGACCACTTGCTAAACCGTGGGGTGAGTTTTAAAACGTGCAATATTAATCTCTTGGTCAAACAATGGAGTTCCCTTAATGGTATTTAGAAAAATGATGATCGGGGAAGGAATTTTCAATTATAAAACAGTTTCAATGATCAATGTTATGATCATTGAAAATTCCTCTCCGATCATCATTTTTCTAAATACCATTAAGGGAACTCCATTCTTTGACTAAAAGATTAATATTGCACTTTTGAAACTCACTCCACGGTGTAGAAAGTGGTTCCAGTTATATCGAATTCATGGTGTAAGTAGTAGGGATACTTCCCTTCCTCATGCAATAGATTTTTTCATTTTATTATGTTTTGTTTCGGCACACGGGCCTTCTAAAAACGGCCTTTTGAAACGCGCTCGCACTACATTAAGTCCTAGCTCTTTAACGGTAAGGCTGCGCCCCACCATCCCTATTCCAAATATTCTTGTCTAGGGCCCCTCTACCTCCACCCCAATTATTGATGATTATTTCTGAATCACCCTGTAGAAGAGTAGTAAAAAATATAGCTCATACAGGCTGTCCCTGAAGCGACAAAACTTTCGGGATGACCTAATATGTTGGTTAAGTGCTTTACTCACATGCCCTTGCGCATGGGCCTTAGCCTGGCGCGCACCTGCTTGAAGTCTGGTCTGTCGTCGGGGTCCTCTGCCCAGCACTCCTGCATGCAGTCCACCAGGCAGTCGAAAGCGTCCTCGAGCTTAGAAGCGTGCGGCCGGAACGGGGGGCACTGGTCGCGACGCATCACGCTCTTGATGATCTCTGCAAACCATCAAAACCCTTTTTAACATTTGTCCCAAAAAAGCATTTTAAAAATCAATAACTCGAAAACTTGATATTATTAGCATGTGAAAATAGCATTTTTTCAGACCTCAAAAAAGAAAAAGTTCGCAAATTTGCAAGTTTTTCTCTTTTTTTTTTATTAAATTTTGCCTTCATTCAACTAAAAAAACACAAAACTGCATAATACAACTGAAAAAAAAACTACAAATTTGCGAACTTTTTCTTTTTTGAGGTCTGAAAAAGTGTCATTTTCAGATGCTAATACCTCCGCGAATATTTAAATTATTTTCATGAAACTTTTTTCTGCGAGTTTTTCATAACGTTGGCAACAATTCTCTGATTGAGGTTTTTGCTCTATCTCCTTTAGTTATTATAAATTAATTTTTTTAACTTTTTTATTTCGTCGCTAGGGGCGCTGTAAGTCCTCTCAATGGATTTTCCAGGGTTATTTACCTAGGGGTGGACCTTACTTTTGTGACCCTAGGGGTTCCAAATAAAAGCGGCGAAACGGACTTTTGAAACACCATGTATATAAATGAGGGATTTGATGAAAAGCAACTATCTTCCCTTGTTTTGTTTTACCTTTACTTTTTATTCCCCTTCTTTATTTGGTGCGCTTACAATTGGGTTTTTTTGTCGCATCCTTTTTCGTGAATTAATGATTCCTTTCTTTGTTGGCGATTGAGCGGACGCACCGTATTTGCTTTGCCGCTTCGTTTTGTATAATTTGAGCGTACCATTAAGAGACATCAAAGTTTGTAATTTTACCTGAACCTGGTTATCTTTTGTGTGCTATGGGTCGTCCATCCCACATAAATTATATAACTCCTAATTCTGATGCTAAAACACATTGCCGTAAAAACTACAACCATGTGTAATATGTAAATAGGCGTTTGAACAAAATGTTTCATGCAAAAAAAGGCTGTTGGAATTTCTTTTGCAACGAAAAAAACTTACGAAGATTATGGTAACCGGAGAAATTGCTTCGCATCACAAAACGGCAGCAGGCATAATAACATGAACAAACTGTCTGGAGAGGCAAGAAATAAAGAGAGGGGTCGTCCCTAAATTACGTGAGGTCGAAAAGGAGTTCCAAATTTCATATCAGAGGAGAGGGAGAGACTCAATGGAGAATTGCAGCATCTCTTAAAATTCTAATTCAATTTTAATTTATTAAAGATTGCAATTCTGATTTCAGAAATACGCTTGTTTTTTCCCACAAAATTTTTTAAAGGTAATTATGACATATTAAGCCCCAGTGACTCAGTGGTATAGTGCTTCGCGCTTCCACACCACAGGCCCGGGGTTCAATTCCCGGGCTGGGCAAGGTCCACTCAGCCTTTCATCCCTTCAGTGGGTCGATAAAATGAGGACCAAGCGTGCTTGGGAACTAAACACTGGGGGTCTCGCGTTAGAATGACCACCTAACCGGGACACATGCCTAACACCTTGCACCCCAGGGCCCCACGGTCACGAAAACGAAGATGGGGATCGTAGGCCTTGGCCCACTAGGGCTGTTGCGCCAATGAGTTTAGTTTTTAATTATGACATAGTTTAATACAGAAAGCTCCTAACAGCGTGACGTCACATGTGTCTCTTGTAAATGGGGAAACACCGTTTTCATCGAAACACTAGGCTATAAAAAACTAGAACTCAGTCTTTCCAGTCTTTCAAAGCGAGTCGATAACAAAAAGCGGGAGCAAGGCATATTTGACGTCGGTGTGGAGGTTTTAAGCCATTCTGAACACATTAAGATTAAAAAATTTAACTGCAATTATCCATTTAAGTCTCAAAATACTATACGTTTTTTCTCTTGTCTTTTTTAGCACCAGTTTAGGAAAAATGCGCAGATTAGTCAGAAGCCAGTTTGTCATGGTAATATAGCAAGTATGGCAAGTGAGATGGTGATAAGACGAAACATATTCTGTTTGATGGCCAGCCCTTTTTGTAGATGTGGAGGGTTCAGAATAAAAATGTGAACCAAGTCCACTTTAGCTACTTTTGAGCTACAGACGTTTAAAGTTAAAGCTTCATAGCAAAATTGCATGTTAACGCAACAGAACTTGCTGCTGCCAAGCGGATATTATCAGGACAAGGACTTGGTTCACTATTGCACTGAAATTTTACGTAGTTGGTGCATATTATAGCGTTGCTAACTCAAAAATGACAAAAAGTGGACTTGGTCCATTTTAATTCTGAGCCCTCCATGTATGTCAGGGAGGAGGAAACTTTGGAGCACATACTTCTACTGTGCACTTCTCCCCCCTTGCCCTCCAGAGCGATCTTTTGCTCTAAACTGGCTGGCGAGTCCATAAAGGACATCCTTAGGGATGAACGTTTTTGGTCATTGAGGCCTATGAGGGGCATCGAGGCAAACAGCCTCGGACGCTCGAAGTAAGTAGCAAGAAGTATAAGACGAAACATATGCGACTAAAAACATATCAAAGAAATTTATTTAAGTTGTAGAAAGATTCTCAGGGGGGTTCACTAGAGGGGGTCGAGCAAAATCTCCCCAGGGTAAGTAGGGAGGGGTCGAAAAGACGTATTTTCTGTACCAAAGGCTTACCTGAAGGCGTTTTCTCGATCTGCCCGTAAGGACCTGAGCGAGCTATGATCTCGTAGAGAATAATTCCGAAAGAGTAGACGTCCCCTTTCTGAGTGCCCCCTGGGGGGGCGTTCGGGTCCCGCAGAAGCTCTGGAGAACGCCACAGCAGTTCTACAACAAATTTAATAAATATAGAGAACTACTGAAAAAGTTTGTTCTTTTACACTGTTAAAACGATTGTATCAAAATTGAGTAAAAAGTACTCAATTTTGATACAATCGTTTAAAGAGTGTACCTATATTATAACGAACAAAGTCCAAAACACTATCAAGTCAAAAAAACTATCACGATTAAATGTAGCCTGCCGTATAAAATATCATACGCTGTTATTATAAAAGAAAAAAAATAACTCGAAACCATTACAATAAAACAATGTTCTCCTTCATTAGTTTTTAAATCCATTTCTAATTACTCCTATCTTATATGAATATTCAAAAGCTACATGAACAATTTCTTGATCTATTGATTAGTATTGATAAGAAAATAATAGCTCGAGAATACAACACATTCATCAAATGAGAAAAAGAAGCGTTTTAGCATAGAGAAAAATCATCCTAACAGAGCTATTTTCCAAAATCAATTAAAAAAAATCCAAAAGCTATTTTCAATGTCATCGTATGATAAAGGGTCTATAATGAGGTATTTGCATGAGTGAGGGATTTGCTTGATTTTATACTTTTTCGATACATTATGGTCTAAAACTCCCAAATTTCTGATTTTTAACTTCAAAAATGCGTTTTAAATAATTTAAAATTCAATTTTATTTTTGCCAAAACGTCAGAAAAGTCTAATTATCAGAAAACGGGCTTCTATTGGATGTGACGTCACAGCGCATGAAAACCATTGTGTTTTCTGTTTTCACGTGATCAGAAAACGGGTTTCTATTGGATGTGACCTCACAGCGCATGATTTGTGATTCGAAAGTGTTTTCGCGCCCAAACAAAAAACGAAATTTCAAAAATTTATAACTCAGAATCTAGGCTACGAAAATACATGATGCAAACGTCATTCTTCATGGTTTTTATCAACTATTTTAATAAAATTTAATCTCAAAACGTGAGAATACCTCATTGTCAAATATGAGCTAATGTCTATAATTGACAGAAGAGTATGAGGTACATTTTGAAGACCAGAGCTGTGATCGGCTGTGACGTGTTCATTCAATCTGCCACTCTCAAAGGCGTATTAGCGGATTCAACAATTGATATTTTTTCTCCGCCTCCCGTGACGTAACAAGGGAGAGCCGTATCGCAAGGCATACCTAATGTGACCATTTATTTTTTTACTCAAAACGGGACATTGGTTTATTTAGGTTAATTAACAGGTAGTCAGTAAAAAAACTTTTTAAAAGTTATTTATTCAGAAAAAGTCAGTTAGCTTAAAAATTACGAATTAAAAAATATATATACCCGAAACGTTTAGTTATTATCAGAGGAACAAATTTGCTTTAATATAGCTGGTGAGGTGATGATTTTAAGTAAGAATGAAAGTTTTGGCACGTTTTTTTATATTCACCTTTATTTTCTACATCGCTTTTAGAACTGAAATTTGTAACTGGGTCTTCTCAGATGGCCACAATTTTTTCATCATAGAAAATACCCTTTCTACTAGAGCATTTGTAGCAGGCAAACATAAAATATATTAAATTAAAATAGATAAGTTTTTATGCTGAAGATTGTTGGCTTGAAAGTGTTTAAATACTCCACCCAACAAGTTTTCGTGAAAACACTTAGATTACTCCATTCGGTTACTTTCTGCGATGTAATGTAGTAGTTACAAATTAACGAAAATTCGTCAAAAACTTCTGCATCTTTATTAGTCAAATTTACTACTCAAATTTTCACGTGGTTTCCGAAAACGGGACAATTATGGGTCCCAGAGTTCATTTCGGGGACACCGGGACTCTTAACTTTAAAAAGGGACAGTCCCGTTCAAAACGGGACGCCTGGTCACCTTAGGCATACCCCATGCTTATCCGATTTCCATTATCGCCTATGGCCATGATGGACTCTCTGTTTTGGTATTATTCTCTGGTTTTTAGATGGCAGAGCATGCGACGGAACAATACGAAAAGAGTTTTCCAAAAACCTTAATGAGGAGGTTCCTTCCGGATGTTGACTTTAGTAGAGTCATTGTCAAAGAAGAAAAGATTATTCACAAAAGGAGGTGTTTCTTAATTAGGTTTTTATGGAAAATTCAAACATTCTTTTATAAAGTATTTTAAATGGGATGAGTTTTTTTTATCGCCTTGATGCTTCTTGAAAGATGCAACAGAACTATCTTCAAAGACTTTTCGGATTCAGAGCAAAATACAAGGACAATAATTATTACAGTTTATTTTTGAAAATGCAGCATAAATAAATCTAAATGATTTACTGTTTTTTCCATATTTCAAATAACGAAAAGAGTATCAGACACTAATAGGATAAAAAAAACATTTTAGCGCTTTACACTACACATTTTCCAATCAAAACGTACTTTAGCATTTTAAAATATAACGGCATCATCTATCCATGACTTCTTTATATGACTATCCCCGCTTATACGTTGAAGAGTACAATTATAAACTCGAATATTATAGGATCCCTTTAAAGGTAAGGGGTCATCCATAAATTACGTGAGGTCAAAAAAGGGGGGGAGGGGTTTGGAAAAATCTCACCAAATCTCACCAAGGGGGGAGGGGGGGTCGATTAAAATCTCACGTCAACTTTTTTTAACTTAATTATAACTTAATTAGGTGCTATGAAGCACAAAATGCGAATAATTTTTAGAAAATAATTTTTAAAAGTTGTAGGCAAATCTCACGTGGGGGGGAGGGGGGGTCAAGAAAAATCTCACTAAATCTCACCAAGGGGGAGGGGGGTCCAGATTTCGGAAAAAACACCTCACGTAATTTATGGATGACCCCTAATGACTCAATTCTGCGATTTGAATGCAGTTCCTCAGAGGGTGCATTCTTCGAAACGATTTCTCCTGAGAGAAGTATTAATTGAGGCGTAGTTCGATTGCCATTTTAATATTCAGGAGATCGTTTCTCGTTATGAATTTTGCAAGGCGAAATTGACAAAAGCAACGAAAGACGTTGCGTTGACAAAAGCAACGAAAGACGCTAGAAAACAAAAAGAATGCCAATTATCATATTTTGACTTGCTTGACAATTTCATACATACTGTAACATTTTATGCCACACATTTTTATAACTTTTATTACCGAAAAAGGGTTAACTCAATGGTGCGTATATCTTTAACTCCCTTTTTGTAAGAACAGAATTATAATATCTTTGGTCATACTCTTTAGTTTGAGAAGAGCTGCGATAAAAACGACCATCAGAGTGCCAGAGTAGAGAGGACAAAGGAGAAAAAGCATGGGCTATGCCTTGTGATAGAGCCTCCCTTGTCACGCCACTAGAGGCGGAGATACAGAATCCCAATAATCTAATACCCCTTCGACAGGTTAAATGGACACATCACAACCAATCAGAATTTTTTTTCTGTTTTCAAAAAATGCTGGTATAGCCCATTCTTAGCTATTTCTTGGGAATACAGGGTAATTGTAGCTATACTAGAAGTTTTTGAGAACCGCTCATCTTCTTGTCGTCTACTCCATCCGGTGAGCCGGTGCTTGTGTTGAAACATCTCCTGCTCTGAGTCACGTGTAATGTCACATTACACAAGCTGGCTTGATCAGGGTCAGGTGATTGAAAGTGATCCAATCTCAATACCTCCAAGGTCACGTGTAATGTGAAAAACGGCGGAACATGTTTCAACACTAGGGTGTTGCGAAAGTCTATTGGAAAATTTTTTTATTCGAATTTCCCAGATGCCCCTCTCTCAAGTTGTTACAAATACTAGAGCATTATTACCTGCAAATTTTCAGGCCTCTTGGACGATTTTTGACCCCCACGCCCTTCAAAAGTATGTTTCCCATGTTAAAGTATAGGGAAAATATTGAAAATATCGTCATTTTTTACTCTTTTCAGTTTTAAGAGCCTGAATGCAGTCAATATGGAATTAAAACCTATACATCATTTTTGGGATATCATTGTCTCAAGATCCTATAGGAAAAACATTCAATGGCACTTACTTGGGGGAAGTTCCACGGGGGTTTAAAGCGTGCTTTCATCGAAAAAAGAGGATGCTCGCCGGGGCTTGCAACGGGAACTGGATGAAAGCTTCATATAGGGGTTTATTGAATCTTTTTCCTATTTTACTTCAGCTGGCATCATCTGATAGCCTTTTATCTCAGCTTTGGGAAGTAAAACCCTATGTGAGGCCTTCATCCAGCTCCCGCCGCAAGCGCCGGCGAGCCTGCTCTTTTTTTTTCGGTGAAAGCGGGCTTTAAACCCCAGTGGAACTTCCCCCCAGAAGGTGCCATTGAATGTTTTTCCAATAGAATCTTGAGACAATGATATCCTAAAGATGATGCATAGGTTTTACTTCGATACTGACTGCATTCAGGCTCATAAAATTGAAAAGATCCAAAAAAGACGATATTTTCAATATTTTCCCTATACTTTAACATGGGAAACATACTTTTGAAAGGTGCGGGGTCAATAATCGTCCTATAGACCTGAAAATGTGCAGGTAATAATGTTTAAGTATTTGTGACGACTTGAGAGGGGGGCATCTGGGGTATTCGAAAAAAAATTTTTTTTGCAACACCCTATTCAACACAGGCCACGTCCACTTGCTCCGTCTATCAGTATTCCAAGGTCTATGGTCTACTCACTGGCGCACTGCTTCTCAAAGTCCGTGCTGTCGTCGTCTTCTGCGCCGAACTTGAGCTCGTGGAGGCCGAAGTCGGCGATCTTGACCACCCATCGGCTGTCCACCAGGCAGTTGGACGATTTGAGGTTCCCGTGAGACCGAAGCTGAGGACTCTCGTGCAGGTACGTCATGCCCTGTTGGAATCAAGTGGTGGCATGGTTGAAATCAAGATGAATGACACTTAAATCAGGGTTTGCTGGAATGGACCCAATTGGGTTGAACCCAATGGGTTTTTTCAAAAAAAGAACACGTGAAAAAACCCACATTTTACCCCTATTTTTGTTTTTTTTTCAAGAAAAACCAAGATTTTGGTAGTTCCTTCAAAACTTAATGTGGTTTTTTTTCAAAGTTTAGGATATTTTTAAAATTTTAATGAGTTTTTTTCTAAATTTAAACTAGGTTCTAAAAATTAAATGATGTTTTTTCAATTTCAGGGAATTTTTTCAAAGTTAAATAGGTTCTTTCATTATTCAGTGGGTTTTTTCATTATTGAATGGGGTTTTTTCAAAATTTAGGACGTTAAAAGTTCAAACAAGATATAAAAAATAATAAAGATTTTTAAAAAAATTTCAGTGTGTTTTTCAAAGTTGAATAGATTTCTTTCAAAATTGAATGGGTTTTTTCAAAGTTTAGGATATTTTTAAATTTTAGTGGGTTTTTTCAAAATTTAAACCAGGTATAAGTAAATAAGGGGTGTTTTACAATATAGTGGGATTTTTCAAAGTATAAAAACTTTGAAAAAACCCACTTAACTGTGGAAAAACTGACATTACTTTGACAGAACACATTTAAAATAAAAAGAACTCACCAAAATTTGAAAAAACCACTTACTTTATAAGAGAAAACCACATAAATTTGAAAAAACCCACACTTTTTCTGAAAATACCCAGTTTTATATGGGTTTTTTCAGGGTTTTATTGAAAAAACCTAACTCACTTGGGTTTTTTCCAACCCTGACTTAAATGGAGGTAATTTTAAAGTAAGCCGCCTTGTAGATGTAGTGAATGACATGTATAATGCAGAACCCACGATAGTAAAATGGTCACCTGCTTTTGACAGACGATGGAATTATTTCGGAGGGTAGAAAGGAAGAAACTGACCGAAAGAGAAGGAGTCATTTGCTTGCTCACTGAAAGCCGCTTTGTCTTTTGCTGTCCAGTTTTAATGGTAGCTGAGATGAAATCGCTTGTTTGCGGATACCCTGTCACCTTAGCGACACTATTCATCAGGTGGTTGATCGTAGTGGCGTTACCCTATCCTTGAACAATTCAGTATTAGAAGTGTGGGGAGAGGTATATTCAGGCATGTGATCGCTCAAGAAAGAAATTATCAGAAAATTTTTAGAAGCGTCTAGATTAGAAACAGTGATATGGAAATTTGTTTCGGGAGGGGCCAAAATTATATTTCTAAGCCCTTCCCACACTATAAGTTCAATTTAGCTTTTTAATACTTTTAGATAGGATTTCCATCTTACTAAACTCAATCTAAAAATAATTGTGAATGCTCGAGGTACAAATATCAAAGGGGGGTCAAGGGTCCTCCCCCAGAAATTTTTTGAAATTTGACCCTAAAAACAGGGTTTTAACTCGTTTTGGAATACATTTTGTCCGCTACGGACCTCTCACGAATTTTTAGTGTGCTCAAAATAAAAAAATTGCAAATAACGACCGTTTAACATGCACAATAGGGTGGGTCAAAAATATTTTTTTCACATTTTTCCAGGGGCACAGCGACAAAAGGGTGCCAAATGGTCTCAAACTAACATGTGTAAAATATTATTCGATTATAATAACTCTTTTTGCCTCCGGATTGGCCTCAAAGTTTCGATTAATATAGTAATTTCATGTAAAAATGGACGAACGAAAATCAAGCTTTTACCTCGATTGCACAAATCCGTCATGAATATAAATGTGCACTATGGTATAAAAATCATCATTGAAGACTATAAAATAATTATAAATGAAACCAGAGTTAAAATACTTGAGTTGTAATACAACATATTTTGAAATATCTCAATGGTTAGAACTGGCAATCAAAAATTTCTTGCTGGAATCATTAAAATGTGCGAAACCTTTATTGTCGGTTGAGTAGGATGGTAAAAACATTAAATTTTAATAAAAATGGATATGTCAGAAGGTGGGTACCTTTTTTGGGTTATAGGTTTCAACCCCAAGGAAAACATTTGGATAATAGTTTAAAAGTTGGGATTTCCTTGAAATTTCTTGGCATATTAGGAATAGTCCATCCCAAGTGTCCCCATATGATTCCCTAATGTCCAAAACTAAATTAAAACCACATTTTAAGAGTCAAATTTTGAAATATTTTCTTAAGAAGTGCGGTAGATCCCAGTTTTCAGCTTAAAGCTCAGTATTATCCCGTAAGTTTTTAAATAAGATACATTACTTTTCAAAACTCACTTGTAATTATCCTTAACAGTTAAATTTGTGATATTTTAACTTTTATGAACGCATATGGGAATGCTAAGAAGCTATTTTGAGTCAATCCTCAAAGAAGTATAATTTCATGGGCCTGGGTTTCAGTCTATTGCTATAGCAAAAAAATTAGGTAAATCATAACTGAGCGAATCATAACTGATATTGCCTATGAACGAGCTATCCATTCGACAATTGTTTCATTATACTTTTTCGATCATATTTGGATCCCAAGACCAGCCAGTGAAATAACTGTCCGCTGAATTTCGAAAGCGCGGCATATTTATGAAAAATACAACTGTTTCTATTTTGAAAAATTAAAAATACCGTTTTATACTGACCAAACTTGAGGGAGAATGTATATGAACAACCAATATTTAAAATTTGTACCACTGACAATCCACTGTTTGTTGGCAAAAAAGAGATTCATATTCTACGGCTCTTGTTAATATGATAGCATATTATATTGCCACTTTGACAGTTGTTTTTGTATTAATAATGCACGAAGGTGACTAATGTGATTAAAACTGCTTTTAAATACCCTTATTTGTGAACTTTAAAGAGTTATCGACAAAAAAATTTAATTAATAAAATTTTTTAAAAATATGAAAAATTACATATTTTTGTTCTATTTGAGGCCAATCCGGAGGCAAAAAGAGTTATTATAATGGAATAATATTTTACACATATTAGTTTGAGACCATTTGGCACCCTTTTCTTGCTGTGCCCGATAGAATTTGTAAAAAATTTTTTTCGCCATAGGAAAATGACCCACCCTAATGCACAATCCGCCTCCCATCATTTCCGAAAACAGAACTGATTCAATAGTACCTTCAAATGACGTTACTTGCTTCAAACGAAAAATTTTAAACGGAAGCGAAATATTCCGATTTTTTTTCCGCTTTGAAAAATTAATTGCGCATACAATTGAGCAGAATATAAAATTTCAAAAGAACGGAATTTCGAAAATCAATACCTCTAAAATTAGCGGATTTCCGCTAATTAGCGGAAAAATCACATGCCTGTTATATTCCCAAATCCCCCTCAGCCATTACAATCAACCACCTTGCGAGCTCATGGTTGAAATCAAGATGGCAAATTATTATACTTAAATAAATGGAGGTAATTTTGGTTAGTTGCGCTGAGCGGACATTAATAAAAAATCGAGATAGAATCGGTAAATTAGTGATTTTATATGCTATTTGTATAATATATTTGTATTAATATTATAGCTATTTCAATGATCTTTTGCAGAAAAACTCAATAAAAGAAGCACACAAATAGAAAACAGGGATGAGATTGACAAAAAAGCAAAAATTCGGAAAAACTGCAGGAACGAAGTTTTGTGAAAAAAAACCCTCCTTTTAGTTTTATGGGTTCAATGTATCTTTTAAATAAATTTTTAGTTTCATTTTTGGCATATAAATGACAATAATACGAAAAATTGGGTATAATAAAGTTCCATGTACCAAAAGGGGGTCTGGGGGTCTCCCCAGAAAAATTTTGAAAATTTGATCCTAAAAACCAAGGTTTTAGCTTATTTTGGAACACCAGCAAAATTTTTTAAGTGAGGGCTTTGCCTCTCTTTTTTCCTTTCGCGACGGGCGGCCCCTATCGAGCTGCTCCCACGGGCCGGGGGCACTTCCGAAAAAAGTTTTTGCCAAGTTTCAAAAAAAGCTTTCCGTAACCAGAGCTGTTGTACGATTTAGTAACACCGGACTTATTGGCTTCGAACCACGGTCAAGTTGTTTTTTCTACATCGCAATAACAACGCGAGAAGAAGCCGACTTAAACCTGACGTCCGCGGCCTTCCACGAAAGCATCGCGGCAGAAGCGGTACACTCCGCGAATTAAACAAAAACGAAACTTTCACGATTTTCCGCGAAAACTCGTGATTTTTCTTGAAAATAATCCGGAAAAGTAAAATCTGAATTACAATTAGTTCGCGGGCCGCGAAACAATGAAAAAGCGGGACGTCTCGATTTTCTGCGGAAGAAACTCATGCCTGGAAGAAAGGTTCAACAATCCGACCTCCCTCAAAAAAAACCATAGACCAATAGCAGGCCCAAATTCCACTCAACATTGATGGAAACGATATTAAAGTTTCCCCAGGTTGTCATACAGGCTACGAGTTGACGAAACCATGAAAAATCGTACTTTGCATGGAGAAAAGGGAAGCAAATACATTTTTAAAGCGCAGAAATTTTCGAGACTTCATTTAATCCGTAATTTTTAATCGATGTCCGTAACACCGTAATTTTCTATCGAATCCGTAAATATTACGGTCAAATCGTAATACTTGGCACCTACTTGCGTCTAAGATGATGAACATCAGTAAAAAATCGTAGAAATTAAAATTGTGGTCTAAAATACCTAATTTTTACCATATGATCAGCATAACACATTCCAAGTAAATGCTGAAAAAATTGTACTGCTATCCCACTATTTTCTTTGAAAATTTTTAAAAACAAATAATGCTTAAAAATTCACAATTCCATATACCCAAGATGCATAAAACTGAGGAAAATGTCGTAAAATGAGGAGATATTTATCACAAGTAACTTATTCATGAAGATAAATAAAATTATTTAGAACAAAACCTATTTATATCTTCTTTCACTTAAGACCCGCAAAGCGCGCAGCTACTTTTACCGCACAGAAATCGTTTAAGCATCTTAAATTCTGAATATATATTTAAAAAAATATCTATTTCCATCTCCATTTCAACTAGACACTTAAACACATACATGTTTTCTGTTTTAGCAATAAATAATTCCATCCGAATGCAAGCGAAATCTTGAAGAAATAAATAGTAATACAGGGTGTCCCAAAAAAGACTGACGCATTTTAGAAATTTTTAATTAAAAAACTTAAAAAGATAAACATACGCGGTTTATTGCATCCTACTCATAAGACCTAAGAATTTTATGACACAAATTTTCGTAAATCATTGTTCCCAAATCCCCCGAAAGGGCATAAAAGTATCAATCTCCCCATAGGAGATAATGGAAAATAGTGCTCCCACGTGTAGGGGGATTTTTGAACTACGATTTACGAAAATATGTGTCATAAAATTATTTGGTCTTCAGAGTAGAATTCAAAAAACCGCTTGTTTTTATCTTTTTTAGTTTTTGAGTTATTGATTTTTAAAATGTAATGTGTCAGTCTTTTTTGGGACACCCTGTAACTGTCATAATAAACACTCCAACTCTCCTTGAGTTCCAATAAAAGAAAAAAAGGTGCTGAAACCAGCTGAAACACATGCTAAAGTTTATATCAGCTAGGGAAAAAAAGATCACTTCTCATTCACATTAATTAAAGCTGTTGATGCATTATGCATTAAATCTTGCTATATTCCTAAAAAAAAACCTCAGATATTAAAAATATTACATGGTGATGAAGGCCAAGATGTTCTCTTTCAAATTAGTATTTGACTATAACGGCGATATCTAGTGAGAAGGAAAAAATCAAATAAAATATGAAGATTATCTTAAGTCATATTAAGCAGTAGGCAAATCCGGGTTTACTGATTTTTCTTATGGATTCTTGAACGAACACGCCATCAATTTTTTCTCTAGCCAACTCCAGCTGTTCTCGATTCCTTTGTCTATCGCTCGAACATCAGTTCCATCCAAACGGACAACGATATCGTTGCGCGAGGTCGTCATAACTAATCAGGTTCTTAACTAATATTCCATCTTAATGTAACAATTAAAAAATTACGCGCCTACAGAAAGAATGAAAGCAACTGGGCAAGGTCAACCGAAGAGCGATACGCGCTGTCCGGAACGATGGGGAACGGGTGCTGATAAGGGGAGGTAGAGTTCTAGTTTTTACGTTACTTGAATTTTTCTTTCAAAAATTTTTTGAGGATGTAAAAAAATTAACATTTAGAAACGCTTAATTTTCAAAATGTAAAAAAAAGTCTGAAAATTTCGGAAAAAGTCTGAAAATTCTCAAAAAAATCGGAAAATTCGGAAAAAGTCCGAAAATTCTCAAAAAAATCGGAAAATTCGGAAATTCCGGAAAAATTCGGAAGAATCTCATGCCTGAGAAAATAAAATTTTGAATTTCAACTTTAGAAGAACTGTTAACAAGTTTAAGGTGGGTAAGGGGGGAGGGCTGCCACCCCCAACCACTGCAATGCAATATGTTCTTATACCTGTGTTGAAAATCTGATTAATACTCAGTACTGATTAATACTAATTAATACTGATAATTAATACTGAACACTAATTAATACCGATTAATACTCATTAATGTAGATCAGAAAAAGAACTGAACTTTCAGACAGAAGAAAAAACTGAATTAAAATTTCAGAAATTGTAACTATACCACGTGAAAGATGCCTTTCTGCCTTTTCGGTCACCTGAATGCATTTTCAGAATTTTAAATTGTGAAAAATCCCTGTTCTCGCCAATCTTCAAATAGTTTTCTTTTTCGGAACTGGGGAAAAACAGTTCGCGTTTATAAACGAGAGAAAATGGTTACATACCCTAACTATATCGCCTATTAGTGAAGCATTAAACATGTTGTCCAATTTCACATCTTCGTTTTCCAAAATATCCTAAAAAAGGAAAAAAAATTAAAACAAGTTCTCACAAAACAGATTCATCTTAAACTATCTGAAAGTAACCGATTAAAGCAGGTTTTAGAAACAATATTTCAAGATGAAACTGTGAAAGCTTCTACGGCCGAAAGCTTCTACTAATTAACACTTAGGGGCCATTCATTAATTACGTAAGGATGATTTTGGCAATTTTTGACCCCCCCTACCCCCATGTAAGGGTACGTAAGATTTTTCAAACCCCTCCCCCCCATTCTTACGTAAGATTCCAAAGTTAAAAAGTTGAAACCAAACCTAATAAAGATTTCTCTCTTTTTGCTTTTGTTTTGTTTCGACTTTTGACAGCTGGAAGATGGATTCAACAGTTTTATTTTTCATCTTAACTTAATGCTACTCCAATAAAAAAGATGCATCTGATATACTTTCATTTTTTTAAATTAAAGCTTCGATAATATACCGAGATCGTCAGGATTTTTAAGTTTTTCTGGGGTTATTCGATAGTAATTTGATTAGAATAATTGGAATTTGTTTACATTAACTTTGAAAATCTTACGTAAGAATGGGTTTGATCCCCACCCCTCAAGTAAGGGCATGTAGAGATTTTTCCACCCCCCCTCCCCCTCGGTACCCTTACGTAATTAATGAATGGCACCTTAGGTTTTCCGGGCTTGTTCGCCTTGTAGATTGATGAAAACTTCTGAAGATAACTCCCATAGAAGGAGTTTAAACGTTTAGTTTATACGTTTCATAATAATCTCCATTGAGAAGAGACAACAGAAAAATGTATGAAACTTCTAAATGAATGAAAACTCTCTAAAGTGTATGAAAACTCTCTAACAGAAAAATGTATATGCCATGAATAGAACCCCTAAATCGCTCCTCATAAGTCGAAAATATGAGAAATTTTCATTTCTCTATACCCAAGGTGCAGTGGCGGATCTACGGGGGGGGATTTCGGGCTGAAGCCCTTCCCAAAACGTCTAATATTTCACTAAGTTTGTCAAAACGCAAAAAATTATATCCGAAATTCGGATGTGGCGTACCAAAACGAGTTGAAAAAGTGGGGTTTTTGACTTAAATTTCCAAAAATTTTCGGGGGGAGGACCCCCAGACCCCCCTTTTAGTGGTTTCAGTAAGATAATTCACTACCTTTTCCGTATTACCATTAACAAGAAGATTCAATTGGATTATGAAAATTCTTAGCCCCCCCCAAAACCAAATCCTGGATCCGCCACTGCGAAGGGGTCTTTTCTTCCTACTAAATCGATGCTGCTCTACACCACTTTGTTACTGAATAATTTAGCAAATCTCTAAAAGTTTTTAGTAAGGTAAACTTCATAATTCCTAAAATTACCGCTAGGGATGTTGGGAGTCATTGCATTGGAAAAGCGCATGGTTTCTTTACTGAACCCTAGACACTACTTTCATCTCTATATTTGTAGGGGTTCAAAAAGTAAGGGGTGGACATTTATCGTGGGACACCCTGGTACATCATCGGTTTAGAAGCCTAATTTTAAAAATATCAGCAAAAATTGCTTTTAATCTAATAAAATATACATCCATAATAGTTATAACCTAAAAAAACGGCTAGCTCAAGATATTTTTTTTGTTTTAGGCACCTTGGTTATGTTTAAACATGACAGGAAACGGACTTTCAGTACCTACATATCTGATTAAAAGTTAGGTAATTTTAAACTATTCCATCACCACGAAACCATTATGGTTGTATTTCTTTCAATTTTATGTTACCTTTTGTCTAGTGTTGCCCCCCAATATTTTATTATATATATGCTTATGCAGATCACGATGTGTAACAAAAGAAGTTTTTTTAGTTAATTTTTTTAATAATTAAGATGATGAAAATAAGGGATGTCATTTATAGGAATGAATTCATCCACTCAAAATTAACTAGGAAAAAAATTTAAGTTTACAATAAATTAAAAAATCGTTGAATGATACAAAAAGTCCTTATTCTACGTAAACTTATCTTCAAAACCTACACTGTAAAAAAATATTTCTTCAATAAACGGAAATTTCCCGGCAGCAAAGCTGCCGGATTATTTTCAGCATTTGAGAAGGTATCCGTATTTTCTTTTTCCGTCATTTGAGGGAATGTCCGTTTTGTATTTTTCTGTCAAAGGAGGGAAACCTTCTGTTATTTTAGAGAACGTTCGTTTAATATCTTTTCGTCATTGGAGTGGAACTTTCCGTTACAAGTTAATCACAACTATTTAGAACATATTTTTGCGATCTAATATACTAATATTATTGTGATTCAGTATATTCCTGATTATAATTTTGAAAAAAATGAAAACAATCCGTAAAATCCAAATAGACGATTCTTTTAAATAATTTACACTACCGATCACAGTAATACAAGTCTAATCAAAAGTTACAAGTTATCACAACTATTTAGATCACATTTTTGCGATCTAATAAGACTAGTTAGGTATGCATTATTTTAAGACTTCAGCTACGTGGTGAAGAAAGCGATCGTACGATGTTTAAATATCTGTTTAAAAATAGTATATCAGAGTATTTCTATTTTAAAGCATGATAACGTTTACTACCAATAATACAAAAAATAAAAACAATATATTAACTCACCCATAATAAATTTGCTGAAGGTTCGTTTCGCCTGAAGACGCTTGCACAAACTTTCATTACTTATTTACAACTATATTTGAGTCTCACCAAAACAAGTGGAGAAATAGTACAATACGCATGCGTGAGGAGAGGAAAATTAAAAAACGGAAACTTCACGATGAAAATTCCGTTTTGTAGTTTACGGAATTAATCCATGAAAAATTCACGGAAAATAATACGTTAAAAGACGTTCTTTTTTTACAGTGTACTTATTTTCTATACCAGTGACACCTTTAAACTCTGCTATCGATTTTAATTAAATGATGCAAATTAAATTGAAACTAAATTAAATCAGGTAATTGAAATAATACATCCAATCGAATAGTTGGTTGAATAAAATTGAATTCGTTACAAGCTACAAGCGTTAAAAAACTATCATAATTATTAATTGAAATTCCAATGGTCTTAGTTTATATTAATAGAATGAACATGTTTTAGTTTGTGACACAAAAACTCTTTCCCTGAGAGTGGAATAATAATTGGATTTTAAATAAGGGGCCGTTCAAATATTACGTAAGCACTTTTTTGGTATTTTTAACCCCCCTCCCCCAGAACCTCCCCCCTCCGAAATTTCAACATCCCTTTTAGTAGGGGAGAACGGGGCACATTCGCACAAAAAGGGCATTTTGGAATATTTCTCTGGATCTAGATGAGATATTGAAACAAACTCGGATTCAAATGAAAGTTAAGACCTTTCCCGATATTTTAGAACGATAATTGGTCGCATTCATCTAGAATTTTTAACCTATATAACCAATCTAAAAAACGAGAAATTTCGTGCGAATGTGCCCCATGGGTAGGGCAGTTTTGCACACGTGTGGGGCACATTCGTACACACATTGGCGTCGGCGCCTCCTGAATATTGGGGGGGGACGCCTCAAAACTTCGGGATCCACTGGTTAAACTGGTTAAACTACTGGTTAACTACCCGAATATAATCATTTTTCTTTCTCGCCTTCGTTTAAGAATTTTAAGGTGGTTTTGAATCACCTAATTAACTTCTGTTCCAATTTTTTATAAACCGTTTGTAACTTTCCACGATAAAGGGGGGTCTGGGGGTCCTCCCCCAGAAAAATTTTAGAAATTTGACCTTTAAAATACAGGTTTAAACTCATTTAAGTGTTATAAGATTACAGTTTCAAAATCAAATTTTTTATGCTTCAACCAGTGCTGTAGCTGGATTTTTTTGAGGGGTCTCTTTAAATAATTATTTTTTTTTTTAGCTAGAAACAGAATTTTTTGTTGTGATAATGTTTTCCCAATCTAATTTCCCATCTGTTTCCCAATCTGTTTTCCCAAAATTATTGGTCTCAAAACTGGAAAAGCAAATGCTTCAAGAGGCATTTATTTTTAAATTTAAATTTCGAAAATAGGTAACTATCAGGCCTAAAGTTTATATTTGCACAGGGGGAGGAGACTTGGAATTCCCTCTAAGCCGCTCTATTTACAAGTTACTCATATTTACAGGTTTAAATTTCCCTTTCTATATTTTTTGGTAGGATTCTCACTTTAAGAACTTGATTTGAAAATAAATGTGAATATAGTTGAATTCTAACCGAACGGTTTTTATTTTACATCCTACGGGATTTTTACACTTAAGAAATGTCTAACAAAAAAGTCCAAAAATGGAAAAATCCAAAGAATTTTCAATTCTCATATCATACAAATTAAATATCAAAACATACAAATCAATTGTAATTATCTAGATAAAAATTAGAAGGAAGCATAAATCCTTAATCCCCCCTCTCTAACTTAAAAAAAAACAAATATAAACAACCTACCTCTTTCTTCTGGCAGTTGATCTTAAATAAATACACTTCTTCTGTCCAGGAGTCCAGGACAAGGAGACCAAAACAAACAACCTTTTGAAAGCACAACCAAAAAGGGACTGAAAGAGATCTGCTTAAATTTGATTACCCCCACCCAAGAAAATGTACCCTTCCTCGCCCTCCCTTTGGTTCGTGGAAGAGGCGGTTAGAAAACAAGAAACTTCGAGCAATCAGCAACCATAAAACGGTGTCATATCGGCTGTTCCATCTCCTGCAATTTGACCGTCGAGGCGACCACCCAGAGAAAAGACAATCGTCCACTCCTGGTGACCCCCCAAGGGGTGTGAAACAAAGTTTCAGCTACCATCGTCAACGCAAGGGGCTATAAATATTCTTGTCAGAGAGAGTGATCCTCTGTCGCCGTCTGGGGGTGGCCTGTCCGGCGGTCGTCCACCAACACGGACGTTTTCCCCCTCGGGCTAAGGCTCGCGCCACATTACAAGCGTCTCGAAACGCCCAAATCGTAAATCAGATAGGGAGAAAGCATGAAGTTGAGCCTGAGACTCCCCCTATCTTGACAGGAATCTTGATTCCTGTCAAGATAGGGGACTAGGCTTTCCCATGCTTTTTTTAATGGTGATTAATGGGTCGGGCGGTCATAAGACGCTAGGTCTGACTTGACGCTAAGAGGCGGAAGTAGTGTTTAGCTCCCTTCTCCGATGTTTGGATAGCTTTTTTTTCGGTCTTATAATGTTAAAAAATTTTTGAAAAATGTCTGAAATATTGGGGGGGACGCGTCCCCCCCGTCCCCCCCGGAAACGACGCCCATGCGTACACATGCAAAAAATTATACAATAATTATTTTTACGAACTAAAAAGTTTATGGCACTTTAAAGTAAGGATAATTAAACGAAATATTTGGCACTTTTACATATTTTTCCTCTAAATTGAAGATTTTTTTACAAAAAGAAAACAGCTTCAGAAAATATTGAACATCTAAGTTTTTGATGAGGAAAACAATTGTTGTAATGAAGAGTATATTGCACATTGACATACTTAACATAATATAATTAGTTAGAAAAAGTTTAACCAATATTTTAACTGTCAGGTTTTATTCGAAAAGAAAAGTGAACCAACAGCTCACTTATTAACACCTGAAACTGACGGTTGGGGAACTTGTAATACGATATTATCTTTTTGTATGAATGTTGAATCATTTCTTACTGGGAAAATAAAAGTTTCGTCATTAATTTTAAAGTTCTTCATCATTAATTTTAAATAAGCACCATTCAACTCAAAATTTTCTATTTGACCAGCATAACAAAATTTTCTTTTTAGTAGCAAATTCTACTGAAATAAAATCACCTAAGTCCAAGTCAATTGGTATTAAACAATTATCAGGGACATTATTTCTTCAATGTTTAAATCTGGGTCTAAATTCCTTAAAACTGAAGCTTTCTTTAAGATGTTATTTTCTATTATCACCAAATTTTGAAACAATTAAAATAAAAAACTAAACTTCAAGTTATTAAATATACTGCACTTATAAACATATAAATCACTTTCATAATCAAAAATGGGAAAGATGAGGCACATTCGCACTGTCCGAATCTGCCCCATCTTTTGGTGTACGAATGTGCCCCATCTACCAGTTCAAACTTACCACGTCCCAACAAGATATTTATAAATAAAGCAGGGAAATAAAACCTTTCTAGAAACTTACTTTAGTAGTGCCTCAACTCAATAAAATGCTGAATGTCCACTTGAGATTTATTTTTGATTGATATTTTACGCCAACAAAATGACAAGAAAATTTACTTTGCTGCTTCTAACGCTAGCAAATTTCTAGTACGTATACAACAAAATGGCTCAGGGCTTTGAAAATTCATGCAGGAGGTGGTAGTCATGCATCCATTTACTGGTATTTTTTTCAGATTTTTAAATTATTAATTACTAGGGGAAATGCCGTCTGTCCGAATGTGCCCCATGTGCGAAATAGCCCCTCTCCCCTACTGTTTTTTTTCTCCTTAAAAATAATTGGGTGACTTAAACAAGGAGCTGTCCTTTATGGGTGTGACCCTTAGGGTTCAAAAATGAGTCGAAACAGTACTTTTCGGGGTTAAAATTTCAAAATGTTTGGGGGTCCATCTCCAGAAAAAAAGTGCTTACGTCAGAAGAATTAAATTTTTTATTTATTAAATTTGTTTTTGGTTGAGTTTTGAAATTATTTATGCAAGAAACAAGAAATTTTCGAAAATGCAGTATCTTACGTAAGCATCACTCATATCCCCCTACCCCTTGTTGGGAAAAATAAGCAAAGAGCAAACTCCCAAACCCCCTTAGGTGCTTACGTAATATTTGAACGGCCCCTAATATCTTAAATCATCTGAAACGTACATTCCCATAATCAAAAGAGAAATTAATTCGAATTAGAAACACGATTACAGGTATTCAAATAAAAAAACATCTTGCCGGAGAGGAATATGATCTTCAATAAAAAAATCCGACAATGTTTTTGTACGCCTAAGTAAAAATTAATCACTTGAAAACGTTTGAAGAAAGGCAAATAGAGGAGAAACGCGTAATTTAATTGAGTAAAACCACGGGCGTCGTTTCCGGGGGGGACGGGGGGGACGCGTCCCCCCCAATATTTCAGACATTTTTCAAAAATTTTTTAACATTATAAGACCGAAAAAAAAGCTATCCAAACATCGGAGAAGGGAGCTAAACACTACTTCCGCCTCTTAGCGTCAAGTCAGACCTAGCGTCTTATGACCGCCCGACCCATTAATCACCATTAAAAAAAGCATGGGAAAGCCTAGTCCCCTATCTTGACAGGAATCAAGATTCCTGTCAAGATAGGGGGAGTCTCAGGCTCAACTTCATGCTTTCTCCCTATCTGATTTACGATTTGGGCGTTTCGAGACGCTTGTAATGTGGCGCGAGCCTTAGCCCGAGGGGGAAAACGTCCGTGTTGGTGGACGACCGCCGGACAGGCCACCCCCAGACGGCGACAGAGGATCACTCTCTCTGACAAGAATATTTATAGCCCCTTGCGTTGACGATGGTAGCTGAAACTTTGTTTCACACCCCTTGGGGGGTCACCAGGAGTGGACGATTGTCTTTTCTCTGGGTGGTCGCCTCGACGGTCAAATTGCAGGAGATGGAACAGCCGATATGACACCGTTTTATGGTTGCTGATTGCTCGAAGTTTCTTGTTTTCTAACCGCCTCTTCCACGAACCAAAGGGAGGGCGAGGAAGGGTACATTTTCTTGGGTGGGGGTAATCAAATTTAAGCAGATCTCTTTCAGTCCCTTTTTGGTTGTGCTTTCAAAAGGTTGTTTGTTTTGGTCTCCTTGTCCTGGACTCCTGGACAGAAGAAGTGTATTTATTTAAGATCAACTGCCAGAAGAAAGAGGTAGGTTGTTTATATTTGTTTTTTTTTAAGTTAGAGAGGGGGGATTAAGGATTTATGCTTCCTTCTAATTTTTATCTAGATAATTACAATTGATTTGTATGTTTTGATATTTAATTTGTATGATATGAGAATTGAAAATTCTTTGGATTTTTCCATTTTTGGACTTTTTTGTTAGACATTTCTTAAGTGTAAAAATCCCGTAGGATGTAAAATAAAAACCGTTCGGTTAGAATTCAACTATATTCACATTTATTTTCAAATCAAGTTCTTAAAGTGAGAATCCTACCAAAAAATATAGAAAGGGAAATTTAAACCTGTAAATATGAGTAACTTGTAAATAGAGCGGCTTAGAGGGAATTCCAAGTCTCCTCCCCCTGTGCAAATATAAACTTTAGGCCTGATAGTTACCTATTTTCGAAATTTAAATTTAAAAATAAATGCCTCTTGAAGCATTTGCTTTTCCAGTTTTGAGACCAATAATTTTGGGAAAACAGATTGGGAAACAGATGGGAAATTAGATTGGGAAAACATTATCACAACAAAAAATTCTGTTTCTAGCTAAAAAAAAAAATAATTATTTAAAGAGACCCCTCAAAAAAATCCAGCTACAGCACTGGTTGAAGCATAAAAAATTTGATTTTGAAACTGTAATCTTATAACACTTAAATGAGTTTAAACCTGTATTTTAAAGGTCAAATTTCTAAAATTTTTCTGGGGGAGGACCCCCAGACCCCCCTTTATCGTGGAAAGTTACAAACGGTTTATAAAAAATTGGAACAGAAGTTAATTAGGTGATTCAAAACCACCTTAAAATTCTTAAACGAAGGCGAGAAAGAAAAATGATTATATTCGGGTAGTTAACCAGTAGTTTAACCAGTTTAACCAGTGGATCCCGAAGTTTTGAGGCGTCCCCCCCCAATATTCAGGAGGCGCCGACGCCAATGAGTAAAACTATAACCTTTTCAATACTAGAACTGGGATTACAGTTGTATTAAATGTCGGCTTTATGACCAAATTTTGATTATAATGCAGTTATCTAATTTTTTCTTTCTAAAGGGGATATTTATTTTGATTAATTAATTGCTAATAAATAAATCAAAACATATACCAAGAATGTTAAAGTAGGGTGGGTTGGGGTAAAATGGGTCAGTTTTAATTAACTCGTTATAAATCAAATTTAAATTGAATTATTTTCGCTCATTTGTTTGTATTATAATCTTTTATCTGTTGGCAACATTTTCCGACTGTCAAAAATTTAGATTAATGAATTTAATAACTGAAAACCCATCCTGAACAGAACGAACTCCTTCAACTATATAATCAATCCTTATAGAGTTCATCTTCTCCATGCGAGTTTATTCTCCATTTCTCTTCGAACTCTTCCTCATATACTCTTTAATAGTCCCTAAATAGAACTCAACAGTACCTGTTCTCCATGCGTGCTATATGCCTGCGAATGCGGAAGCAAAAAGCACCAAAACAAAATACCCAACCAACCAACCAACCAATAACTGAAAAAATATTTTATTTGAACGGTAAAAGGTGTTGTCGAAAAAACAGGGTTTACCAACTTCAAAAAATCTATATATTGTAAAAAATTACAGCAGACTTTTGTAATATTTTTCCATAAAAGAAAGTCTGAGAGACATTTCAAGCCAATCAGCTTAGAAAAATATAAAATATTTTATCTTTTATAACAATATTTTGTACTTGGGTAAAATGGGTCATAGTTAGGAGGCCTTCTGTATTAAGTAAAAACAATGTTTTTAACTTATTTCCTTCAAATATACATTGAACTGTCAAACAAGTTGAATTTTTTCTCCAAATTCAGTATTTTAAATTTTAATTGCTACATTTGAACAATGTTCATTAAAACTTCGGAGTTTTACAATTAAAACAAATTTCTTCAGATAAAAACGGCTTAACCGATTGTCTTTTTTCTTATTTTCATGTACTATATTTAGTAATAAATATATATTTTTGACATATTTTTGCAATGAGACCCATTTTTCCCAACGTTGGGGTAAAATAGGTCATTACTTTGATGCTAAGTTTAACCAACTTATTGCTAAAAAATATTTGATGAAATTAGATGAAAATGTTCTGAAGGATTGTAATGTCAAGATCCAATTGAAAGAAATCATTAAAAAGTAATAGTTTTGATGAAATAAAACTATAATAATTGAATAAAAATTGACCCATTTTCCCCCAACCCACCCTACTGTTTACTGTTCGTTCATCTGTCTTATCTTTGAAAATTTCTCAAGGTAACTCTAAAATAAAATCAGTTTTGTATAAGAAAATAGTTTTTTTGCTCGATTTTCTAAACTTGAAATGAATTTGGAATAGATTAAAAAAATATAAAGGGTATAAGATTGGTTAAAAAGATAACTCAAAAACTTAAATTTTTGAAGTCAGGGCCAAAATTACTGCAATTTAAGGTAACTGGCCAAAAATTTCAAAAACATTAAAAATATTTGACACTTAAATTAACGCTTTGAAAACGATTTATATTACAATTAAACGTGGTAAAAATAATATGAACCAGGGCAGTCTATCTACCTACAATGCATGCCTGTTGATTATTTATTGGATTGTTTTTAAAGGAATGGGCCGATTCAGCGAAACAAAAAAGTTCTAGGGATTTAGAATGATTATGAAAGTTCTATTTACTTTTACATTTTATTTCTCACACCGAATAGTAGTATGGAACCCCTGTTTTTAAATAGAAACTTTTACATCTGATTTTTACATGAAACTTTTGAATTGGTGGTTGTGTGTAATAAATCTCGGAATCGAACAATCGTATCTCTTTCTTCCCAGATATGAGAGGGGCAACCCTTGCGACCCCCTAACCTAAACCAATACTTGTTTGTCTTGATGTACTACCTCCCCTATCAGTTCTGTTCTAGTAGAATGGATGTTACCTTCAGGCTTCCTCTGGAGCAGTATTCCGTGACGATGCAGATGTTGGGCGGGTCCACACAGGCTCCGACAAAAGAGTTTAGGTTGTCATGCCGCAAATCCCGCATCTGCAACATTCAATCACTTCACCAACTGTTCATCGGATCACTTTGCGATCAGAAAAAATCGCTTGTCGCATATTTCATTCGCATACAACATAATACTATACTGAAATATTTAATCGTCTCACATTTAATCGTCGTCACTATACTTCACAGCAACGTTTCCTGAACCCAGTACGTCACTATACGCGGAAGGAGAAAGTGAGGAAACACAAAGCCTGTTAGGTTGAGAGGAGGAATTTCGATACGCGAATCGTGATAAAAATACACTATTTATGCATGGGTTTAACGGAATAATCATATTTTAAAATTGACGTACACTCGAAATTCAGACACCGCTATGGGAACTGCTTTGTTAGTGACGTAGTAGGTTCAACTTAAGTTGCTGTCTAGTATAGTTTACCTTATACCTCAAAATTAGTAATCACACCTATTAGTTTTTAAAACGAAAATGTTCCCCAAACATCTTTTCTATACAAACCTTTAGCTTTTCGTTGCGTTCTTATACATTAGCTTTTGAGTAGTGGGGGCTAAAATTGTTAAAAGAATAACCATTTGATGTATTAAAATTATAAAATGTTATTATTATATTAAACACACTTAAAAATGCACTGTACGATGATATTTGATTTTTTATAATTTATCGTCTAGAAGAGACTTTTAATTTTTTTTCAATTAAAATTACAGGAATGCGGATAAGAACAAAGTTTATGTCAATAAAGCATGTTCTATCTATATACTTATTCATTCATTCTTCTCTTTTTTACATCGAATAATAATAACAAACGATTAAAACATCCGTTTAAAAAGGTTTTGTGTGAGAGCTCTTCTTATAGTATCTCTTTTACGGATTATGTTTGGAAAAAATAATCTGAGCTGCATGAATTATTTTTGTAATTTTACTAAATGTAATACACTAAATTTTAGATAAGATATTCTTAACCTTTGCTTCGTCTGAAAAGGACGGATGGTACATACACTTCTGCTGGATGACCATTATAGGGATGTACAGTACTGGAAAAAAAAATCGACTCAGACCCTATATCTCCGGAACGGCTTGTGATATAAAGACAAATAAGGTATCATTTTTCATGACTTGAAGTATTCTATATACAGAAAAAATTTTCAAGTTCTTAGGGGGTCGTCTTCATATTAAACGAAGCACCAACTTTCGTTTTTCCTATGGGCGACATCAAAGATTTTTCCAGATTCTGAAAGAGCACCCTCTAAACCCCCCAAAAACCAAGTTTCGTGTTGTTTAGGGGTCAAACAAAGCCAGGAAGGGGGTTTGAAAACTATGGTAATTTAACTTCAAAGAGGAAAGATTGGCGACAATTGTTTAAAATTCTCTAGTAAAGTTAGAACAGATTTGGCTACTTATCTGTGTTTTGGCACAATTCCTACAAAAGTTAAAGCAGATTTGGCTATTTATCTATATTTTGGCGCAATTTCGTCTTCCAATTAGAATACCCTAAAGTGGTAGCCCACTTGGTAGAGTAACAAGCTCGTGATCGCTAGGTTGCAGGTTCTGCCCCGCAATTCCGCATGTCTCATTGTTCAAGGTTAACCTATAGGGATACAGGCAAACACAAAGATGAATAAATGTTGAATACTTTTTTTTTCAAATCTAAAGCCTTTAAAACAAATTTATACAATTTTTATTGCCGTTTGTTTACAAAATAATAATTAATTGAGAGTTATTTAAAAATAACATTTTTTTAATTCTGGAAAAAAGGGAATAAAAATTTAAATAAAGGTATTAAATAATCATGCTAAATTATGAAAGTGGTTTTGTTGATAAGAGCTAGAAATTTAACTAATTAATGAAACAATAAATCAGGCTTTTGCGGCTCAAAAATTCCTATAAAAATACTTAAATACAGATAGTTTGATTTTTTGATGATTTTTTTGAGGTATTTTTAGCATTAATATTTAATCGATGTTTCTAATAATTTTCAATTTAAACTTACGAAAACTAACTTATCTTGAAAAATTAAAGCAATTACAAAGTTTAAAATTTGCTTATACATATAGGAGTAGAAAAATTTTCAAATACTGATTTTAATGATTCTGCAGTCATTTTTTTAATAATTAATTACGCGAGTTATGTTTCATTAGGTTGGATACAGAGTTTATTAATTTTTAAGGATAAACATTGAAGTTTCTGAACCGATGTGCTTGATGAATAAGATACCAAAATATAAATATGAAACATGTTGACTAGTCAATCATTAAATTTCAAAGTTAATAAACTTGATGAATGAAAAGAGAGAGAGAGAATATTTTTTAGGGGGGAGGGGAGTTTAGAACGTTTTTACTGCCGAAAATTTGGGGGGGGGGTGATTGGAAAGGGATATTGGAGTCTTATTTTAGGGGTTGGATATTTTTTTCTGTTTGTGTGTTTAAATTTTAACGTTAAGTGGCATGCTGATTTTTCTTGAGCCTCAATAAAAATCAGCATGTTAATTAATTTTAAATTTTTCAAACTCAACCTGTTCAAGTCCCTATTTCTATTTAACCTCATCTATCCCACTTAAACTAGTTTAACGTTTTCAAAATTAGTTTCTAAATCCGACGATACCGGTAAGAACCAACGATATCATCCATATATTCGGTGACAATAGCGGATGGATCTACTGATCACCCAATTCCAGGTTGAATGCAAGAAATGATTGACTTTGACTATACGTATAAAAAATAACATTAAATTAAAAAGTGGTAGCTAAATTGTTATTATAGTGTTAAACTTTTATTTTGTAGTCACCACTATTTTATTTATTATTAGTTAATTATGTAAGTCAACTTTTATTCAGAGCATTGAGCCCTCTGGCTGCGTAGGGTAGATTTAAAACGCTGCTTGCCGTGCCCCTGAAAACTACTGTAGGGGTCGGCGGCTGGTGCAACCCTTGGTTGAGCCAGTTATAGGCAGAGATGGTGTTAACCTTGGGGTGCATCAAATGGGAAAGATGTGTGAGGGGACATCCGTAAATTACGTGAGGTGTTTTTTCCAAAATCTGGACCCCCCTTGGTGAGATTTTGCTGGACCCCCCTCCTCCCACGTGAGATTTACCTACAACCTTTAAAAGTAATTTTCTATCCTATTCGTTTTCATTTTACTTAAAAAAGAAAGAAAATCGTATAATTTTTAACTTAAAAAGTTGACGTTAGATTTTAGTTGACCCCCCTCCCCCCTTGGTGAGATTTTTCCAAACCCCTCCCCCCCTTTTTGACCTCAAGTAATTTATGGATGACCCCTCATCCAAAATTCAGCAATACAATATTTATTGTGTCATGGTTAAATTAATTCATGTCTTGATAACATTTAATATCAAAGATAAAACGTTGAATTTCTTTTAATAAACAATGCTTGTAAGAAGAGACCGTCCTTATTAAGCGACGACTTTTCTTGACCTTGGATTTATATTTAAAACCACAAATATCTGCATGAAATCTGTCATGAATTCGAATCTTTATATCGAATACTCTTTTTTGAAACTTTATTCGCGTAATTCAAAAACATTTCAAATTTAATGCAGGTGAAATTTTTAGTCGAATAATTAAGTATTGTTTCAAAAGTAAGTGTTAAGTATTGTTTCAAAATTTTTTCATCTGAAAAAATTGTAATTTTAAAGATTTTTAATTTGTAAACTTTTATTTAAAAATATCATCAAAATTTAAAAACAAATAAAAAATTGGTTAATTTTTCTTTTACTGAAATTAATAGAGTAAAAAATAAGAACTTATTAATTCTAACTCTATCGGTAGTTTAAGTTCGAGGCATACACAAACTTCCAAAAGCAAAACAAGAACACGGAAGCTATGGGGTTCGAACTTGGCTCTAGTCTAGATATTTGCGACCAGACACACTAGCCGTTAGGCCATCCGGCTACGTTCAACATCAAGGTTTAAACAATAAATGTGTTGATTTCAGTTAGTAGATTATGGTTGCCGTAAGGTTACTGTAATTTTCATAAGTTGTATGTCTTTGGCGATATGAGATTGGCGCAAATTTTTCTAATTGAAATTTCCTACAGTGTGCGTAGGGTTAATGGTTGTAAGGATCAAAATCTATGAAAAACGAGATTTCAACGTAAATTCAACGAACTTCAACCCCCACTCCTGGCTTCATTTGGGGACCAAATGACATGAAAACTGGTTTTGTGGGGTTTTAGAGGGTGCTCTTTCAGAATCTGGATTAATCTTTGATGTCGCCCATAGGAAAAACGAAAGTTGGTGCTTCGTTTAATGTGAAGACGACCCCCTAAGAACTTGAAAAATTTTCTGTATATAGAATACTTCAAGTCATGAAAAATGATACCTTATTTGTCTTTATATCACAAGCCGTTCCGGAGATATAGGGTCTGAGTCGATTTTTTTTTCCAGTACTGTACAAGGCGAAACGATTATGGTTAGTTTCATTTTTTTTTCTCGCTTTAAAGGGAAATGCAAAAAAAACAAACATAACCATTACTTTCAATGAAATTTCGTGGTTTAGATAATGTTTAGTTAATTTTTTAAAACTATTTTTAAAGAGAGAAAACGCTGATATCCTCAAAGTTATTTTCATACTGGATAAAGCAAATGTATGCATGGCATAAAAAATTAAAAAAGCATGCATCTATAATAAAACCAACCAAGATGTATTAACGGATTCAATCAATAGTTAACTAAACCTCACCCAATTTAATTTGGATATTTCCTTTTATAAAATCTTGACAGCTCCATACGAAATGATAGAATATATAAGGAGAAGAAAAAAATGCTCGAGTTAAAAAATAGCTTCAAGCAAAGTCTATTTGATTGTAAAGAAGGAAGGAATGCCGCATATGAATTTGACACATCACATTGCCAAGCAACGACGATACAACCTGTTCGTCCAGAGAACTTTTCTTGTCAAAAAGACTGATACAAAATGTCACTCTCAATGTTTGGGTCTTCTTTCAAGGGAACCAATGCATAAGCTCGCAAAATATAAGTCCGTTCTTTTGTTTCATCTGGCTTTTTGAACGCGGTATAACTTAAATAAGTAAATTTTTTCTATACATGTAAATTTTTATATTCCCTTGTTATTCGTGGTCGTTACGTTCCAAAATATACCGCGATTAACGAACCCAGTTTTAAAACACGCATATATGATAATATAGCAAATATATTGTTTGGATTCCATCATTTATTACATAAAACCAGGGCCGAATTAACCATGTCGGGGCCCCTAGGCACTGCAAGTCTCGGGGCCCTTTTCTTACCTTTTCCCTCCTAAAATGTTTTTTTCCCACTGTACCGCAATTTTATTCATAATTACACTTTTACTCAGGCACGGATTAGTGCAACTTTTAAGGAGGGGAGCGACCCTGCTCGAAAAAATATTTATGATAAATTTTTTCTATAGTGTTATGGCCATATTTTTTTTAAGTATAGAAGACCTATTTGGCCTCAATGCAAGGGTTCTTGACTCCAAAATGTTCTCAGAATTATTTTTGAAATTTAACCCTTAAAGGGGCGGTGTTTTAATTCATTTAGAGGTCCATTGGAATACACCCGAAGAGGATCTTTCTTTCAGAATTTTCAAGAATAGAACAGGATTTAGAATATTCCCAAAATTTTGAAGGATGGGGTTGAGGGAACTCCCCCAGAAAGTTTTTTGAAATTTCACCCGTAAAAGAAGTATTGTAACTCATTTTTAGAGGTTCTTCTCTAAACTATTTAGATCTCTTCATGGACTTCTGTCCCTTTTTAGAACCGGACCCACATAAAAGTCTTCAGATTCAATTTTAACTCATTACGTTTCAAAAACATTATCTAGGCTCGGGGCCCCTAGCTGATAATGGGCCACTAACATTGCCTATTTGGTAATCCGGCCCTGCATAAAACTTATAAAACTGGTTAATGCAAAAAGTAGTTTTAACTGTAAGTTACTGTAAATATTTGTATATTTGTAATAATATTACTGTAAATAATTTGCAGTAAATACCAAAAGGGTTACTAGTTAGAAAACTTGCTTAGTAGAAGAAGTTACATTTTTCAAAATGGTGGTTTTGCATAATAAATACCGGAATCGAACAATCATATCTTTTTCTGCCTATCATATATCTTTATTGCTAAAAACTTTGAGATTGAAATCCGCAAATATGCGGGGGTAACATATTGCTCAACCGCGAATACTGAACCGCGAATATGCGAGGGCCCACTGTACTGCTAAAAAGAGGGATTATCAGGGGAGCCATTTTTTATTCAAGCAAATTTCAAAATATTAATGCCCATTAAAAGCGGTCTACTACTACTCGGCACTGGCCGTTTCGGCACGAGAAATAAAATGAAAGTAAATAGAACTATTTCATAATCCTTCTAAAAATTAAAAAAATAACAATTTTTTTCCCGCCGAAACGGGCCGGCGCCGAATCATCCCCGCACCGAATCGTCCCATTCCGCATTAAAAGCGTGACGGAATCTCCTTAAAGTAGCAGTTAAAAGCAGAAAGTATAACATTTTATTATTATATTTTGTAGGATTTCAAGGAAGTTTAAACTAAATTTAAGCAATATCCTACTAGATAGGATAAATAAACTATCAAGCTGTCATAATTGATTTCGTTATCTTGAGAGCTGATATGAAAAGGTATTGAAGAAAGACAGTTTTTTTTTCAAAAAATCGTTTGATCCCCAGGAATAAACATTCCCGCAAAGAGACGAATGAAAAGTTTATGTGTTATTTGATTTTTTATAATACTTGTCAGATTTTATGCATTTGTGTTTCTACACCTTTTCGAAAATGACATATTTCCTACTTTTTTCGAAAAGTAAGTTTTTGGAATGGAAAAAAGAAAGATTATGATATTACAGCCGTATTCACCATAAACTCTAACCTAAAGTTAAGCCGCGAAACCGGAGAAAAACTCGTTTCTCTCGAATCAAAGTTAAAAATTCATTTCACCATCGAAAAGTAACCACAGATTCTTCCACTGAACTCAGGTTCAAGTTAAAAAACCTAACCATGCTCAAAGCTAGGTTATACTTCAGTTAAAGACATCCGCCATCTTGAATCTATTACTATGGAAAGGGATGAATATTCTATTCATATAAATATACGCCAATTGGTACTTGTTATATGATGTGATAATTTTTCTTTCATTGTGAAAAGGTATTTTTACAAGATTTAGAGTTTATATTAATATTGTAAGACAGTAAAGAGTTTCAATAACCAAAAGTCAATTCATTTAGCCTATCGCTTATAGATGGCAGCACGACTGCCTGTTGAAATAATTAGAATTTTGATTTTTTTAACGTAGACATTATTTTATTTAAACTGTTTTTTATTGTTAATAGAGTTTTTAAGTTCAGGAAATATATTGGAATTTTTAAAACTGCTCATAATTATCAGGTTATTAATTTCTGCTATGTTTCTATTCTGTCAGAACCAGAACACGATTTTGTCGCCATCTTGAATCTATTAGTATGGAAAGGGATGATTATTCTATTCATAAAAATATACTTCATTTGGTACTTGTTATATGATAATTTTTCTTTCATTGTAAAAAGGTATTTTTACAAGATTTAGAGTTTATATTAATATCGTAAGAGAGTCAAGGAGTTTCAATAACCAAACGTCATTTCATTTAGCTTACCGCTTATAGATGGCAGCACGACGGCTGGTTGAAGTAATTGGCATTGTGATATTTTTTAAAATAGATTTTATTTTATTTATACTGTTTTTTTTATTGTTAAAAGAGTTTTTAGGGTCAGAAAATAATTCGGAATTTTTAAAACTGCCCATAATTATCAGGTTATTTATTTCAGCTAAGAAGGCAAATATGGCGGCCCAACTACCCAGTTCGGAAGGATCGCTCTTTTCTCACGGTTGAGGTTACGTGGTGTTAGTTTCGACCAATGAGGATCAATCAGCAATTTTGTGGTCAAGTAACTTAGATTTAAGTAACCGGAGTGGAAAAAATAATGGTGAAATGGAAATTGAACTCCGTTTTTCAGTTAACCTAACATCCAGTTCCCAAACCTCAGTTTTTAAAGTCAGGTTAGGTTTATGGTGAATACGGCCGTTACTCAATTAGGGGGTGTTAGAGCATTAAATAAACATTTCATTGGTTTTGAAAACTACAGGAAATCTAATCAAATCGTCTCTCACGGTTGCTTTGAAAAAGTGGTATGTCGTATTAAAAACTAATTTTGCATTATTTATGCATGAGTTCAAATGTACCCCTCTACTGGAGCACATTTGAACATAATTTCTTATTTTTTTCAAATGAAGATACGGGTTAGAAATTCTTGATAAATTCGTTAAAAAATTTTACCAAATTTTCAGGAACACTATAAATTTATATAGGAATCAGTTTACGTTTTTACTTGTATACAGGGTGTTTCAAAAGACCGTTTCACGGCTTTTATTTGGAACCAACGTGTCCTAGGGTCACGGAAGTAAAGTCTACCCCTAGGTAAATGACCATGGAGAAGGGATTGAGATGACTTACAGTTCCCCTAGCGGCGAAATTAAAAAGCTTAAAAAATTAAATTAGAAACCATAGGAGACAGAGCAAAAACCTCAATGAGAATATTGTTGCCAACGTTATAATAAACTCACTGAAAAAAATTTCATGAAAATATCGTGAATATTCGCGGAGATATTATCATGGGAAAAAAGCACTTTTTCAGACCTCAAAAAGAAAACGTTCGCAAATTCGCCATTTTTCAGTTGTATTGTGTAGTTTTATGTTTTTTAGTTCAATAAAGGCAAAATTTAATAAAAAATAGAAAAAAAATTTGCAAATTAGCGAACTTTTTCTTTTTTTAGGTCTGAAAAAGTGCTATTTTCACGCGAATATCATTGAATATCTCCGCTAATATTAAAGTTATTTTCATGAAATTGTTTTGTGTTAGTTCTTCATAACTTTTGCATCAATACTCTCATTGAGGTTTTTGCTCTATCTCCTTTAGTTTTTGAATTATTGATTTCGCCACTAGGGGCGCTGTAAATCATCTCAATCGCTTCTACAGGGTCACTTACCTAGACCTTACTTACCCTAGGACACGTTGGTTCCAAATAAAAGCCGCTAAACGGACTTTTGAAATACCCTGTATATTTCATCAAAACGTAAAATAATAATAAAATGTACTTTTGTTCAGTTGTGGTCTCCCACTCCTCTCCCCTATTTATTTCGGTACTTGCGTATTAGCTTGTTGTAGCCAAATCAATATTTTGTGTCAAATAAATATGTTCTCTTCCTTTCAAACAGTTTTAAATATTGATAAAATCCAAACAGTCCAATGGCTGCAAAGCAAGGCAAAATTAATCTCATTCATGAAATTCGTATTCATCACCTGTAATCGAGCATTTTAGCAGAGGATTTATCCCTAAGTAAACCCAAAAATCAATTTCCATACTCAATGGCCAATCAAGAATGGGGCCCGTTCAAATATTACGTAAGCACTTCTTTGGTCATTTTTAACCCCCTATCTCCCCTTGAAAGCGACAGTAAGAAAACCTCAACCCCCACTATAATTACGTAAGAAATTGCCGGAGGAGCTGTCCTTTTTTGGGGGGGTCTATGTAGGGGGTCTATCCCCAGAAAAAGTGCTTCTGTCAAATTTTCCTAATTCAATTTTTTTGTTAAATATTTATTTTGGTTGAGTTTTGAAATTAGTTATGTAAGAAACAAAATATTTTCGAAAATGCAGTATCTTACGTAAGCATCACTCAAATCCCCCTCCCCCCTTTGTCAGAAAAAATAAGCAGTACTCTTCCAGAATCCCAGCGCAAGCGATAAAGGGATATACGAAAAAACCATTCAATAAAAAACAAATTTATTACATGTGTGAGTTTTATCATTACTATGAGTTAGTCATCACTATGTTACTATGTATGAGAGTTAGTCATTATTAGGAGTTTTTTTTTTGTTTTTCTAACGGTTTTTGCATTGAACAGTTTTTCGCGACACCCGATAAAGTCGTCAATAATGATGCAACCAGTGCCAAACAGAATATCTGTTTCGGAAGGTCATGTGTGAGATGTCGCCAAAAAATCTGCTTGGCGAGATTTACGCCGGGATTCTGGAAGAATACCAAATAGGTAAAGAGCAAACCCCCTCCCCCCTTAGGTGCTTACGTTATATGGGGGCATCCATAAATTACGTGAGGTCAAAAAGGGGGGGAGGGGTTTGGAAAAATCTCACCAAATCTCACCAAGGGGGGAGGGGGGGTCGGTGAAAACTCACGTCAACTTTTTAAGTTCGAAATTAAACGATTTTTTTAAGTTTGAGAAAGGAATAATACCCACAGATAAGATACTGTGGTGATTTTTAGGCGGAATAATGTTCTTTTCCTCAAAATGCAAACGAATTGGATAGAAAATTATTTTTAAAGGTTGTAGGTAAATCTCACTTGGGGGGAGGAGGGGTCCAGCAAAATCTCACTAAATCTCATCAAGGGGGGAGGGGGGGTCCAGATTTTGGAAAAAACACCTCACGTAATTTATGGATGACCCCTATTTGAACGGCCCCAATGCACAGGGCGCTATTGCACAGAAACGAAATTTCACAGCCACAAACTCACCTGGAAGAGTATATGATATACTTCTATATTTTACCGTTTCGAATGAATGATTTATTCCCATTAGGTTACTGTAGGGTATTTCGAGGAGAAGAGAAAGGTTTTGAAATCCGAGTTCATCCAAAATGCATAGGTAATCTCTGTCAAAAACTTCACGTTTTCCCCGAAAGGCAAAAATATTGCCCAGACGACAAGATGATTTATGAACGGCATGAATTTTCGTCGTGCTTTTCTTGGAATGGAATGAAGCATTCGATTCGGTGTCTTGAAGCAGTGATTTATGTACTAATACCAATTATGGAGGGATGTTAAAAATTTTTTTAAAAGGATGTTAAAATTTCGGGGGGGTCCAGCAGTTTATTCCGTAATTATGGTAGAGGGGGGTGAGGTTTGCATATCTTTGCTGACAAGGGGGGAGGGGGTTAAAAATGACCAAAAAAGTGCTTACGTAAAATTTGAACGGCCCCTGATGAGCATTTTCACAATTTTGTATCCAGGAAGAATCACTTACTTTCAGGTAGGACTCGGGGACTTTTAAATTTTGCTCACAGTGAGAACAAAGACACTTAATGGCGAGGGAAGAGTTCTCCTCTACATTAAATGAAGAGGGAAGAATTCTCCTCTACACTAAATGAAGAGGGAAGAATCCTCCTCTACACTAAATGAAGAGGGAAGAGTTCTCCTCTACATTAAATGAAGAGGGAAGGAGAGGAAAATTCTTTCCTCTTCATTAGTGTAGAGGAGGATTCTTCCCTCCCATTCAAAGTAGCTTTTAGTGTTACAATCAGAGAGCACCAAACAGGCGTTAAATTGCAGACGTTTCGACTCATTCTGAGAGCTTCGGTTTAACTGAGCGGAGTGTCATAGGTGCGCCAATGCTAACAATGCATTTATTTTGTATACCTCTAGTTATAATATCCTGTAGGGGGCGCTGATGGCCTCTTTCATTCCGAACCTCACATTTTACGTTTGACGGCAGTACTCAAAACCAGCTGTTATGAACAACTGTAATGAAGGATTCAGAGTCGTTGATTCCTTCCTTAATCGGTGGTTAACCACTATTCACAGAATACGGCCTCTCAGATTAAGGCTCAGATTCGTTGACGTAAACTTAATTGTCAGTTGGGACATAGCAAGAAGCTAGAGCGCACGCACTAGGGCCGATTGCCATTGTTCTAGCGACAAGTCGCCGCGACCAAGCGTCAGAATAGAGAGTGTCCGTGGCAATGGAAAAAAAGAATTGTGATGATGGGGGTGATCGCGTCAAACTTCCTTTCCACGTCATGAGAGGCGGAGAAATACTAAACTAAACCATCGGCGCAACAGCCCTAGAAACCAGGGTCTAGATACCCATCTTCGTTTTCTTGACCGTGAGCCCTGGGATGCTAGGGTTATAGGGGGTCAGTCTAACATGAGTCCCCCCAGTGTTTAGCTCACATAGTATAGAGCTTAACAGAGATGCCAAACGGCCATTTTCCTCTTTCAGCTCCCAGATTATAATTCAGTTCACTAGCAGCCAATCAGAAAAAGCAAAATGCGTAAGTGATTCCTGATTGCATATGGCAAGCTGCATTTAAATTTCATCGGTGTTGTTTTTCCGATTTGGATTTGAGTGACAGCTTCAGTGGAAGAATTAACAGGAATGAGGTGGTATTAAAGAAGGCAGGTCCGTTTGGCCTGAAGTTTGTCTATGGGAAAAGCCCTGTTAAAAAAGTTGCTATTAGCGTCTATGGAGATGAACTCTCTGTTAAGCTCTATACTCTGTGGTTTAGCTGCCAATCATGCTTGGTCCTAATTTTATCTACCCCCTGAAGGGATGAAAAGGGGTTAGTCAACATTGACCAGCCCAGGAGTCGAACCCCGGACCTGTGGCGTGAGCCCACTAGGCCACCGGGCGTTTGAGGATGAGAAATAAACCCGTCGACACATTGAATGAACCAAATCGTCTTCTGTCCATCCTAATAGACATCAGCCAAATAGACCATATTAAACAAAAGAGCGTCCCAATAATCTAACATATAACAACAATAAACTATAATCTCCTAAAAATATCTTCAAACTAATCTAAACTATCTAACAATAAATAACAAAGACAAAAGAGCGTCGTCGGCCGTGGGGAGCCTAGTGGTTAAAACATCGAATTCGGAGGGTCCCGGGTTCGATTCCCGACACAGCTAGTATATGCGGAGTACGTGCTCGTTAAATCTGTGGGTCTGAAAGTCCTGTGGTGAAAGTCATGGCACAGTTTACCACGGGTCCAGGTGTCTGGAGACTATTTCCCTCCCCTTCGGATACATGGCAAAATTGTGGAGGTGGTGATAGATAGTGGCAGTATCTATCATGAGGCAGAAGTCGGACTCCTGCCATTTATGGGCCTCACTTTCTCAGGACCCCCTTTGCCTTGAATCCTTATGGAAAGCTTGGGTATTCCAACAAGTGGCACACGACAACAAAAAAGCGTCTTACCGCCTTGAGCTCCTTCTTCATCCTGCGCGTGATGTCGACGCTCCTCTTGCGCAGTCGCTTGATGGCCAGCATGCGCCCCTTGTACACCCCCACCGTCGCGAAGATGCTGCTGTACCGGAAATCAGCCTCCGCGTTCGAGCTCAGAGACACCTGGCTGCTCCTCATCAGGGGGTTCTAAACGACATTCAAACAAATGGTGTCAAACATGGGAAAATCCTACATACCGCCAAGTCAAAATCACTCAGATTCAATACTCAATCAGTACCAATTTATGCAACTAAAATTTGTTCCATGAAAAACAAGTTCTCCGATAAAAATAGTGTAGATAAAACTAAATTTTTACACTATACTATACTAGACAGCAACTTAAGTTGAACCTACTACGTCACTTACAAACAAAGTAGGTCCCATCGCGATGTCTGAATTTCGAGTGAAACAAAGAAGGTCAACTCAAGCCACGGACCGGTTTCGTCCTTTTTAGGACTCATCAGCACGGCATAGGAAGGCAACGCAAGAGAGCGGAGGGAGAGCTTTTAGTCTAGCCGAATATGTCGGAAAAAGTGGTGACCATTAATTAGTCTTCCACTATCTGCCGGAATGAACTGTGCATTCCTAAGAACAGATCTAACGCAGAACTCTTGCGTTGCCTTCCTATGCCGTTCTGATGAGTCTTAACAAAGACGAAACCGGTCCATGGCTGGAGGCGACACTTGAGAGCTGGAGTTTTCACATAGAATCCTCTAACCAGAGGTACTGATGAAGAACTGTTCTTTTCAAAGAATTTCAATTTTAAAATATGATTATTTCGTTGAACCCATGTATAAATGGTGTCTTTTTATCACGATTCCCGCATCCAAATTCCTCCTATCAACCCAACAGGCTTTATGTTTACTCACTTTCTCCTTCAGCGTATAGGGACGTACTGGGTTCAGGAAACGTTGCTGTGAAGTACAGCAACTTAGGTTGAACCTACTGCGTCACTAACAAAGTACGCGGTGTTTGAATTTCGAGTGAAACAAAGAATGTCAATTTTAAAATATGATTATTTCGTTAAACCCATGTATAAATAGTGTCTTTTTTATCACAATTCGTGTATCGAAATTCCTCCTATCAACCCAACAGGCTTTGTGTTTACTCCCTTTCTCCTTCCACGCAGTGACGTACTGGGTTCAGGAAACGTTGCTGTGAAGTGCAGTCGAGTCCGCTTAATGTGATCGCAATTGTCAGAGATTAAACTGATAACATTATCCGATTGATAACAATAAGCGATTTCATATAAAAAAAGCAGCAAACAGTGTATCTAGATTGTTTTCTTTAAAATTAAAATTACATAATTGTAATTAATGTATTTAAAACAATTTTAAGCTATGCACTTGGCAACATAAAATTTTTTAGAGGAAATTTAATAGTAGTTCAATTAATAAAAATAAAATAATCGTTTAATTCGTAATTTTAATTTTTATAGAATATGGTATAGAAAGGTCTCTCCTTTTGCACTTCATTACATCCTTCCACTCCAATTATTATAATCTGAATTCCAGTAAACAAGGGGAAATCAAAATATCTCTTAACAGAAACATCTGCAAGGCGCCGATGGTTCCTCAACCTAACCGATCACAAGCATGGATTTGGACCTCTATAATTCGGACCCTCCCCCCTTTAACAGTTTCAATAATAAGAAACGCCAGATGCTCTAGGGTGGGGCAGGTGTTCACTTGTGAAAATTGAAGAATTTGAACTGATTGACCTTCAAAACTTAATTCCAAAACGCACGTTTTTTAAGGGATATTGACAAATTTTGATAACATTAAGCGGCGTGTTGATCCACAGTTGATCACATTAAACTATGTATTTTACATTAAATTACATAGGAATGATCGGGACCTGTAGATTTCGATAACATTATCCGATTGATAACATTAACCGTGATCACATTAAGCGGATTCAACTGTATAATCACTTTTAGAAGATTTAACTCGAATCACTTCTAAATTCTCCCATGTTAAACCAATGTCCATCAATGAAAGTGCTGGCCGCCAAGAGGGTTAAATTAAATCCTATATGTGCAATAATTAAAACGATCAATTTGTCCCTTGTTCAAAGAATTGAATATTATAATAATTAGAATTGAATCTAGAATATAGCAATTTTGATAAATAGCTAGCAAGAAATAACTTGTCGTAATTTTTATCTTACTGTTAAGCTGAATAAGCATTCACAGAAATATTTTATTCTTTTACAAAAAAATGAAGCCATTAGACCGTCAAAAAGCAAAAGTCCATTGATTTTGGTTGGCCACAGGCTATTGGGAAGAAAAAAAAAGTCCATCAGCAAAGTTTGAAAATTGCCTTTGTTAGGATTTCTCGGCCCTCCATGTCTTTGGATGTTATACCGATAGACATGATGGTCATTTCTCACTAAAAGCTCCTTCAAAACCACATTTTCACCTACAAATAACTTTAGAATTCAAAGAAAACACATTAGAAAAAAATTCAGGATAATGTTTTCTCAACATAAAACTTTTAGCCTTAGTTTTGAATTTAGTATTTAATTAATTCGAACAAAATGGAAAAGACCACTTTCCTAAAAGCTGCATTAGGATTACTCTGTAAGCTAAATCATAATTTTGATGAATAAAACCATGCAACCTTTCATATAAGGCATAATCTGTATTAAAATGCCAAATATGTAATAATAAAAAGGAAATGTTACGTAATTTTTTTAAAGGGGCTCTTCATATATTACGCAAGCACATTGTAGGGAAGGGTGGTTTTCGCTATTTGCTGACAGCTCATGTTATTACAGTGAAATCCCGTTACAACGAATACCGATACAATGAAAAATCCCGTTATTACGAAATTACAGAAAGTCCCCAACCGTTTTTATTTGATTAATTGAAATACCGTTACAACGAAATTTCCGTTATAACGAAGACATTTTACGGTCCCGTAAAGTTCGTTATAACGGGATTTTACTGTACTTCCCTTCTCGGCGCGCCTGACGTGTTTCATCTGACAATCCCAACTTCACAACCTTTTAACAGTTAAATTCAGCATTGCGTGCACTGATTTTAACTAGTCTAATTTGAATGCGTATTTCATTATATGGGTTACTTTAATTTGAAAATCGGTCAAACGTGTGATTATTTTTGAGAAACTTGAAAATGGATAAATGTGTAATAAAAATATGTAGTTACAGGTTGAATGTGTAAAAATATGTAAATATACCGAAGTATGTGAAAGTATGTAAAATAAAAACATGGTCTCAATAGATTCAAAATCATTTAAAACGTGTAGAATTCAAGAGCACACTTTATTACCAGTTTCCTGAACAAATATGTAATTACATTTAAATCCTAGACTTAGTGATTACTATCCTTCAGTTCTATTTCCTGTTTTAAATGAAATGATTCCGATTTTTCAGATAAAGTTAATATTTATCTGTTCAAAATACGAACGTTGATGTTTTTATATAGTATAGGTCAGGTTCTAATTCATTAATAATTTAATTTAAATAAGCTAAAATTCAGTATTAAAGCGTCACTTACCCTACATATTCTGGCGACACTCGTTGTTGGAGTGAATTCGTTGATTTGGATGTCTTTGTAATCTATTTTCCACAGCAAGCTGTCCAGTTCTTGCTCATACGACCAATTTCTCAGAAAAGAAAAAGACTGTGTTAATTTACTTTAGAGCAATGTAAAAGAAACTGATTTCAGCATAAAGTAATGCATGTCAAAAGTTTGTTTTAATAACCAAGTTTTGTATTCAGTAAGATTTAAACTCTACATGTATGTATGTGTACGTTACGGTCGATTTTGTGATAAATCCGGACATTATTAACAATATGCTTTTTATATGCTACTAAATTTTCTAATTCTTTATAAAAATGCCGTTATATTTATCACATTACCGGCCTTACCTCGGCCATTAATAATATTGCCCGTTTAACACTTTTTCCGTAAATTTTTTTCTCAAATTCTTTTAATACGAAATACTTCCAACCTACTATACTCTGTTCATTTTGAACTGGCGCTTGAAAATATTTCCTTTTCCCACCACCGATCTGTAACCATAGCAACTATCCTCGTCAAAGTGTCGAAGAAGGCTTACTATTGGCTGCTCGAAGATCGTAACTATGGTTACGCTTCTAGCGTGGGGGAAAGCACTATTTCTCAAGCGCCAATTCTAAATGAATAGAGTATAATAATACACCGGTGTTATAAATCAAGGTAGAGGGTTGACAACTCGAAGACCTTTATTCTCATTTTTAGGGATGTACCATTTTTCTTTTATTGGATAAAAATTAGCTTGACTAAATGGAAATCAGTAGGTTGGTAATTTTCATTAAAACGGAAGATATTCGCCATATTGAATTGGCAGCCAGATTTATTGACTCTAACCCTTTAGAGAAAGTATGAGGGGATCTAGTTCAGACAATAGTATCTCGTTGACCTCCTCTAAAAACCCTTCATGGCCTCAAAACAGTGTTTCTGAGAAACAAGGATTTACGAACAGGAAAACTTATAATCATCCTAATACACTGTAAAATCGCTCAAGGAGGCCTGCATGTAAAGCAGTGGTTCCCAACCTTTTGTGGCCCATCGCCCCCTTTCTAGAGGTTGACTAACACCTATCGCCCCCTTTCATTGTATGTCTAATTTTAACTTGAAGTGTAAATATTAAAGCAATTTTATGTTCGGCGGTACCCCCACAGAAAATTTTTGGAAATAATACTAAAAAAAACAGGTTTTTAACTAATTATCGCACACCTATTCCGAATTTCGGAATATTTTTAGGTAGGATTTGGATTTTGATGAACTAATTTTAAAAAAGTTCTGAAAAATTAAGTTCCAAGTACAAAAGTGGGGTTTGGGGGACCTCCCCAGAAATTTTTTGGAAATTTGACCCTAAGAAACAGGGTTTTAACTTGTTTTGGTACAGCTCCCGTCAAAAAAAACGTTACAGTAGAATGTGCGGGTGAACGGGTGGGGTTAGAAAGATGCTTTTGGTGTCATTTTTCAGGATTTATTGTAAGCTTGAAATCACTAATTGACTATTTTTCTCTCAGAGGCCGTCTTCATACGAAACGCAAAATAAAGTGCAACTATTTTCATGGTGACCCCCAATTTTTATAACCGCATATGAAAGACCATACCCTTTAAACCCTAAATACCAAGTTTCATTTAATTTGGTCATTAAATAAAGCCATGGCTCAAAGTTAAAGTTTGAAAATTTATAGGTAAAAGCCTGAAAACGGTCGCCATCATCCGACCGCCAAGGCGAAACTAGTAGCAACCCTCGCTCCTCATTCTGTCTTTTTCGACCACAACTGCAGAAAGGATTTGAATGTTTTCGAGTTGAATTAAAAAGATATGAGGCCTCTCCGCTTTCCAAATTTTGTTGATTTTAAAAAGCAGAACACATTTATGTTTGAATACTAAAATTTTGATAATATTTAGTTTTTTAATTTATATCAGACATTTTCTATTTATTTTTGAATTTCAATAAAATAAACGATCGGTGAAGTTTCCTTTGAAAAATTATTTGCGTGATAACTAAATATATTCAAAGGATAATTTTCTTAAGGTATTTTACCAAACACAAAGTGCTTTATAAATAAGTTAAGAATCCGATTTCCCCTTTTAAATCATAGGGGATTTTATGTAACGTAGATTAGATATTAAAGGATTGAAAATAAACTTTTTGTAAAAAATTTCATTTATCCTCGTTTGGTAATATTCAGTCGCGTTATTTGGTTAAAAAATATCGTCTCTCATATTTAATATTTCCAATTTTTAATCAGGATCTTGTAAACATTGATCGACAAATACATATTTTTCTTTTACAATTTTCCAAATTTCGGATTGCCACCAACTTGACCCTAAACTTTGGGGTTTTGTTGAAAAAAAAAACGTTTTTATTTCAATTCTGAAAATTATGAGAAAAAAAAACTTGTGAGTGATTTGGTTTTGGTAAATCGTGATCAAAGTGATTTGGTAAATCGTGATCATCATGCGATGTCATATGCATCACTTGGTCTCGTTATCACATTTAACAACTTATCACATTTGTTGATCAAAAATATCGGACACATCTATCATAGTCCCAGTGACAATGTGATCACATTTATTCCAGTGACAATGCGATCACATTTATTCCAGAGACAATGCGATCACATCCGACTCCAATGTGATTGTCACAAAATGAGGACATGTCTATCACATAGTTGTTATTGTTGTAATTTTAAAATCAATAAATTATTCTACTTAAACTTTTTAAATAAATCTAATCTGTGTTTTAGTTATTTCACCAGATTTTAAAAACATTAAGAGATATATTGATCACATAAAACGATACATTATACGTTAAGTTAAATATTAGTGATCGGGATCAGTGTTTTTCTAAACATAATCCGATTGATAATATTAACCGTGATCACTATAAGACTATATTACGTAACCTTGTTTTTGGTCATTTCTGACCCCCTCCCTTCCCCTTTGCCAACTAAGATAAAATTAATCCGTAAAACTTCCCCAAAAAAGTCATCAGATTACTTTCAATCCAATTACATATGTAGTTAGATTGAAAATTTCAAATGTTATCAAACAACAAAAGTAATCAGATTATACTTTCAATCAGATTACAAATGTAGTTTGATTGCGCCCAACTCTTGTTCCAAATAACTGGTGAATGTAATTTAAAAGTTTCATTTGTAAAAACGGAAAAAATGCGAGATGCGCCAAACTGTGAATTGATTGCCAAATCCAGCAACCCCACCCGTTCCATCGATGGAGCAATGTAACGTTTTTTTTGACGGGAGCTGTACATTAAGTGTGAATACAGTCTGTCAGTACAGTACTATTTTATGTTCCCCCTTTGAATACTCATTGCCCCCCACTTATTTATCGCCCCCGTGATAACACAAATCGCCAACCAGGGGGCGATCGCCCCCCAGGTTGGGAACCACTGATGTAAAGAGATCATTCCCCCTTTAAACTCACTTTTTTGCTTGATTCTGGAACAGCTAATTCATACCTTTCAACTCTTGAGGTTGTATAATAGGGTGGGCCGAAAACACACTTTATTTTTTATTTCTGTTCTAATAGCGCGGAAAGGGTGCCACTTGGGCCCAATAAGGACTGTGTAAAATATTGTTTCGATTGGATAATATCTTCAGCTCCCGCATCGCACTTAAAGTTTGAAAAATCGGATGACTTTTTTACAAAACAACTAAAAAACCGAAGATTAAACTCTCAAATATTGTTCATGATTTTTTTATGAGAAACTAATATAGTTATAGACATAATGTCACAGGTTCCATTCTTTCATCACCCTTCTTTCGTTAGATATAATTTTTTAATGTTCAAAGAAATTTGGTAAAGTTGATTTTCTTGCATTTTTAATTAGCTAATAACTCTAGAACTAAACAACTTAAAAACCTGAAATCAGTCCCATTTTGTTCTTAATTTTTTTGTATTTGATTTGATATGCATCATGACCTTATTTTCAAAAAACAATTTCAAAATTAAAAAAAAAATGACAAAAAAAATTTAATAAAAAATTTTTTTTAAAAAACATTTTTGAAAAAATATTAAAAGCCTTTTAACTCTTAAAATGAACATTACTACTAAATTTCAAGGAGAAAATAAAATTTAATCATGTATAAAAAAATTAAAATATTCGAAATTTAGGCAAGTCCCCTAAACTATCGCTAAAATTATACAGTCACTCATGGAAAATTCATAAACTCGCTTGAGGGTGTTCATATGACTTTAAGACATGCAAAAAATGTCTCATTAATTTCAGAAAATACGACAATTTATAGATTCGGTACAAATCTTACAGTGCTAGTTCCCAACTTTAAGTTAATTCAATGTGCATGAATTTTACCAGAATATTCCTTAGAAATGTGTTTATATCCAATTTTTTTATGTTCTAAAACTTTTATTTACTTTGATTTGACTTGTTAAAAGTAAAAACAATTAGATATAAGCATAAATTTTAGGAATTCTAGGAGAAATGCATGCAAATTGAATTAACTTAAAGTTGGGAATTAGCACTGTAAGATTTTGTACGGAATCTATTAATTGTCATATTTTCTGAAGTTAGTTTAACATATTTTGCATATCTTAAGTCATATGAACACCCTCAAGCGAGTTTATGACTTTTCCATGAGTGACTGTATAATTTTAGGGATAGTTTAGGGGACTTGCCTAAATTTCGAATATTTTAATTTTTTTAAACATGATTAAATTTAATTTTCTCCTTGAAATTTAGTAGTTATGTTCATTTTAAGAGTTAAAAGGCTTTTAATATTTTTTCAAAAAAATTTTCAATAAAAATATTTTTATTAAATTTTTTTTGTCATTTTTTGTCATTTTGAAATTTTTTTTTGAAAATGATGGTCATGATGCACATCAAATCAAAGACAAAAAAATTACGAACAAAATGGGACTGATTTCAGGTTTTTAAGTTGTTTAGTTCTAGAGTTATTAGCTATTTAAAAATGCAAGAAAAACAACTTTACCAAATTTCTTTGAACATTAAAAAATTATATCTATCGAAAGAAGGGTGATGGAAGAATGGAACCTGTGACATTATGTCTATAACTATATTAGTTCCTCGTAAAAAAATCATGAACAATATTTGAGAGTTTAATCTTTGGTTTTTTAGTTGTTTTGTAAAAAAGTCATCCAATTTTTCAAACTTTAAGTGCGATGCGGGAGCTGAAGATATTATCCAATCGAAACAATATTTTACACCGTCCTTATTGGACCCAAGTGGCACCCTTTCCGCGCTATTAGAACATAAATAAAAAATAAAGTGTATTTTCGGCCCACCCTATTGTATAACTCACGCGCATGCATTAGAATGATGATTTCTGAATGACTATTTATTGGGTATTATATCATCCTATGTTAATACTAAATTTCATCAAAATATGTCCAGTAGATTCTGAAGAAAATTAAACTTATCTTCAATTTCTCTTAATTTTGAACACCAGATTATTACAAACTGTACTTAACTACTATTTTTAGCTTCACAAATTAAATACCTTAAAATCTACGGATTATTATAACATCTCAAAACTGAAACTCGGGATATCAATAAAAAGCAATACTAAAATCATCTTCAAGCAAAGAGTAGTTGGGAAAGATATAAGAAACGGGTGGGAAAATGTTATGAAAAATTAAACTCAATAAATCAACATTGATTTAGGATTCACTTAAACAAGCGCAGTAAATTATTAGAATGAAAAGGTTATACTTTTTAATTAAAAAAAAAGTATAAGTACTTATTATTCATTACTGTGAAGGCATTATTTTAAGGAATAGTAATTTAAATGAAAGATGTTTCTTAATTTAGAACTAAAAATGGGCGCATTTTCATTGCTTTGTTTGTAACTACCGTGAAAAGAAAAAAAATAACTTTCTCTCCCTTTTTTTATGCATTACATGTTAAAAAGGTAAAATTCATTTGTTTCTCAACATTTCATTTGATTGGACTTACAAAGAATATTTCGGATGAAAGTATAAATACTCATTATACACACTGCAAGTAACCATTTTAGTTTTTTACAGGAAACCTAATAATTAACATTGACACCTTACTTAAAGCATATTCTTTCTCTCTCTCTCCCCTTAAAAATATCGTTTTCAACTGAGTTTTCCGTTCAAAGAAAGTAACTTACAAGTTTTTAATTTGTAAGAATTAACATTAAACAAATTGAAAAGTTTTTTTTTCAACAGATTTCGGATCTACTAGATGTACTTAATGGGAAAAAGAAAGGTTACAAAAATCGGATGACCGGAAGTGTTTTTTTTTCAAGATGGCCGCCAAAACCTAAGAAAATCAAGATATTTTATAAATTTTGTGTTTCAAATTTCAATAATCCCCAAATTTAATTAAAAATGCATATTTTAGGAAGTAAAAGGTTCTTACATAAGCATACTGCTTTATTTCAATGAGGTATTTGCATGAGTGAGGGATTTGCTTGATTTTATACTTTTTCGGTACATTATGGTCTAAAACTCCCAAATATCTGATTTTTAAGTTCAAAAATGTGTTTTAAATAATTTAAAATTCAATTTTATTTTTTTCCAAAACTTCAGAAAAGTCACGTGATCAGAAAACGGGCTCCTATTGGATGTGACCTCACATCGCATGATTTGTGATTCGAAAGTGTTTTCGTGGCAAAACAAAAAAACGAAATTTCAAAAATTTATATCTCAGAAACTATAGGCTACGAAAATACATGATGTAAACGTCATTCTTCATGGTTTTTTATCTACTATTTTAATTAGTGATGGGCAAAATCGATAATTTTAGGTATCGAATACTTATAGGTATCGAATACTTTGGTATCGAATACTTATAGGTATCGAGTACTTTTAGGTATCGAGTACTTTTTTTCAATGTCGGGAAATGAACCTGAAGGGACAATTTTTTTAGGGCCTATCCATAATCAGACTAATATTCAAAAAACTGAAAGCGATCCATCAAAAAGCCCCGTAGCTACGGGCCTGGAGGTGGATAGAGGCGAAGGATTTGGCGGGGGAAAAACCTAGCCGCGTCAAATTTCTCTCGCGGATGATAACGACTTGGGTTTGAGCGTTGCAAAATGAAAACGGAAACAGGCTGCGTTTGATCTACAGTAGGTATTATAAAGATTACTTGATTGAAAAATTTAAAACGAAATATGTCAATAAAGTATCGATACTTTTGTGGGTATCGAATACACTCGATACCTATAGGTATCGAGTACTTAAGTATTTGGTATCGATACCTGCCCATCACTAATTTTAATAAAATTTAATCCCAAAACGTGAGAATACCTCATTGCGTTACTTTAAAACGGAGGAGAAACTCACTTGTAGGCCACCAGAATTCCTACCAAGAGCACCAGCACCAGTCCTCCAGTCACACCAAACGCCGATTTCCAAACTGAAAAACACGACCCAAATAAATACCAGCATTGAAAATAACGACTGGCATAGTAATATGTAGTTATAGGTTGAATATGTAAGTAAACAGAAATACAGTAGAACTCCAATTATCCGAACTCCAACTATCCGAATCGCCGATTATCCGAATCGATTTCAGAATTAATAAAAAAAATTCCGCCACGAATTTTGCCGTTTTTAATGTTCTTTTTCGTGTTCTATTTGACATTTCTATGTTCGCTTTGTTCTTTTTTCGTGTTCTTATTCATTAGTTATTCAGTATTAGTGTTCTTATTCATTAGAAAGCAATGACTGTCGAAGAACGGTACGTACTGTATTCTGAAAACCACTTGTAAATACTTTTTAGTATGTGAAATTCCTTTTCATTTAATTAATAAACAGCTCTTTTTCTTTAAATATAATTTTTTCCTCCTATTTTTAAACTTGCATATAGCAATTAATTATAGTAAACCCCTTTTTTTCGGAAAAAATCCAATTATCCGAATTTTTGATTATCCGAATGGGGTTCGGTCCCAATTGATTCGGATAATTGGAGTTCTACTGTATGTGAAAATATCTAAAATAAACATGGTCTTAATCGATTCATATAATATTTTAAAACATATAGAATTCAAGAGCACACTTAAATATCAGATTCCTGAACAAATATGTAATTACATATTAATCCTTGCCCTAGTTTTAAGTCATCGTTTGAGCCGTGGGTAAACACGGCGGCTGGAGGACTCTTTTCTAAAGCTTTTCCGAAATATTTAGTTGTACGCTCACTTCCAAAAGTGTTGATCAAGGAGAGGAATACGTACTGGACACAGCGGAGGTTGATCACCTTGTATTATACTCTATTCATTTAGAATTGGCGCTTGAGAAATAGTGCTTTCCCCCACTCTAGAAGCGTAACCATAGTTACTATCTTCGAGCAGCCAATAGTAAGCCTTCTTCGTCACTTTGACGAAGATAATTGCTATGGTTACCGATCGGTAGTGGGGGAAGGAAATATTTTCAAGCGCCAGTTCAAAGTGAACAGACTATAACAAGTGTGATCACACTTACTATTGATGGTGCACCCGCTCACACCTTCCTACCGGTTCCGCACCTATACTCTTTTTCATTTAGAACTGGCGCCTGAATAACAGTGCCTTCCCCTTCGCCAAAAGCGTAACCATAGCTACGCTCTTCACGCAACCTCAGAGACTGATTCGTTGCTTAAATTTTTTTTACTAAAGTTGGGGCTGGCTAGAAAATACAAGGTGTTTCAGATAAGTGTTTTATAAAACTTCTAGGGGAGGTAAGGTACATTAAGACGAACAAGAACTGGTATAGGTTAGGGGGTTGCAAGTGGTTCAAGGGGTGAAAATTAGCAAAAAATCTCGCATATCTGGCCGAAAAGAACAACAGTTCTTCGATTCCGGCACTTATTATTTTTAACCAATTCAAATTTTTCATGTAAAAATGAGATTTAGGTGTTAATTTTAATCAAAAACAGAAAAATAAATTAAATAGGCCTGCGTTGAAGGTAGATTTAAGTTACAATTGTCCCTTGGTCAGACTCTAGTTCCTTGCGCCATAAACTCCAAGAAACCAACCAACAAGACTCTAAACTTACGATGTTTTCGTCGTGACACTTTCTATTGCAGTCTATTTACTTATAACGCATTTATTGTTCTGTTTTTGATAAGAATAATCACTTAAATCTCATTTTACATGAAAAATTTGAATTGGTTGAATGTAATAAATGCCGGAATCGAACAATTGTTGCTCTTTCTGCCCAGATATGCGAGGTTTTTTTTGCTACTTTCGACCAGAGATTTTCACCCCTTGAACCCTACTTGCGACCCCTTAACCTATACCAATTCTTGTTCATCTTGATGAACCCTACCTACCCTAGAAGTTATGAAACACTTATCTGAAACACCCTGTATATAAAGCATATCTTTGGCATATTATTTATATTTAACCGGTTTACTGAAGTCAGGTGGAAAAGATGTTGTCAGCTTTCTTCGTCGCTTGTCGTTGATAGTTGCCATGGTTACTGATTCGGTGGTGGGGGAAGGAAATATATATATCCAGGCGCCAATTCAAAATGAATGGAGTATAACTGTTGGAAGTGAGTGCATTCGACCACGTTTTAAAGAATGATTTAAGACCGATTTACTCCAATAAATCCTCTCTCGCACATTCAGATAAGACAGATGATGTCTCTCTTCCACGAACAATAAAACCCCCCTAAATCCCCCAGACGTCGCACTCCCAAATCCGTGCAGGTGGAAAACTCCCTTCCCCTCTATATTTCCAGTCTATAAAATCACACTTTCTTCTAAAGTGGGGATAAGAGAGAAATTTATGGCGGATCTCACCGGTTGCTGTGTGCGTCAGGAGTGTAGTTTATAGTTAAACATGATTTGTGTGTATATCCTTCCCCGGAGATTTCTGGCGCAATAAAAAAATCTATGGTAAATGGTGGGTACAGTGGACACTTTTGGGAAAATTTTCGCTTAGAATCTCAGTAAATATCAATATGTTTGCTATAGGAAACAGATATCCTATTTTCAGGTTAACTGGATCTACTTCGTTAGATATTAATTTTAAAATCCTTATAAGATCGGGTAAAGTTTTTAAAAATTATTTTTAAAAATTGTATCTACTGTGGCTACCTCTTGCATATGAAGTGGACACCTCTCTTTTCCTGCCTATATATATGAGGTAGCGTGGTCAACAGGAATTCGATAATGACCTGTTGAAGCGACAGTTTTGCCGCTATCTTGAGTAATACAAATACAAATTAAGTCGACCAACTACAGGCGTAAGCCCAGCAAGGTTGGTCCAGTCTTTTTAACACAAACTACCGGAATCCCAGTATCTGTCAATTTTCCTCTTGAACTCGTTTACCCCACTTGAATTTACAATTTTTTCAGGCAACGCATTCCATCTATCCACAACCCTATTAAAAATAATGCTTTCTACAATCCGTCTTAAATTTGACTTTATTCAATTTGAAATTGTGACCCCTTGTTTTATTACCCGTATTGAAATCTAGTCCCTCTGTGTCCCTTGCTTTACCATTTTAAAAAGTTGAATCAAATCCCCTCTAATCCTTCTTTTCTCTAGAACAGTGGTTCCCAACTCAAATTAGGCCTGCGGACCACTTCACTTAAATTTGAACCTCCGCGGACCATCTCTATCCCTAACTGTATCTTCAAAATGTTAACTTTTTTCAGTGCATTCATTCCTCATGGAGGGTCTAAAGTTTGACTTTTTTCTGAAGTAAGGGAAACAGAGACTTACAATGAAAGGAGAATTTCCCCATTTATTGCTGGTTAAGCGGATAATAGGCGTTACCATCGTATACCGTGCTGATGAGTCCTAACAAGGACGAAACCGGTCCACGGTTGGAGGTGACGCTTGAGAGTTGTGAGTTTACACCTAGAGACTTACAATGTTACAACATAGAACTTAGAAAATTAAATAATCTATTAAACGTAAAGAAAAATTAACATTACATTAATTTTATATCTAATTATTTAAAAATATACCTTTTATAAAAGACAATTTAACCATTTTTATCAAGCATTTTTATCTATTAGCCCTAGAAGGGTTCACACCTACACAAAAGTTACAGGTTTAAAAAAACAACAGTATAAACTAGTTATTTTTCTGGTCTGATAGTTATCAGTTTGAAGTATATCTTTCAGCACTTCCTTACTTCACTTCGTATCAAACCAAGTATAAGACCGATCATTCGATTCTTTATTAGCCCCACCCCGACGCCTCTCAGTTTATTTAATCTGATGCAATACTTTTCCATATCATCACATTTCTTTTCTACTCTGTAATAAACTACTGTTGAATAAAACTGTGCAAAATAATAGAAATGAACAAATGATTCATAGGAGAGAAAGAGGAATAAAATTTTTTACTTATGTTTTTGTATCTGTAGTGCTTTTACTATTTCCTGGAATGTGTGATTAGGAAAACTTTTTTTTTTAAATTTTCCATAAATTTTTTGAATAAGTTATTTATAAATCTTCTCACGGACCACTTCTGAAGGCCTCACGGACCACCTGTTGAGAACCACTGCTCTAGAGTGAACATATTTAGCTTCTTTAATCTTCCCTCATAACTTAAACTGGATATACCCTTGACCATTTTAGTAGCCCTATGCTGAACCCTTTCAATTGAATCAATATCTTTTTTTAAGTATGGAGACCAAAACTGAACAGCATACTCCAGATGAGGTCTCACCAAGCCTCTGTCTGTATAGTGGCAAAATAATATCCTCGGACCTTGAAGAAACAGTTTTTTTAATGTATCCCAATATCCTATTAGCCTTTTTACTAGCAGATGAACACTGATGAACCCATTAACCCATTTAAAGTCCTCATTTACTATCACCCCTAAATCTTTGATCATATTACCTTCTTTAACTTTGCCCTACCATTCTCCCGACCCATATGAAGTACCTGACATTTCATTTTGTAACTCTAACCAATCTCTCTATTCTAAAAAAAGTTTTTGGTGAACGGTTTCCAGAGAAAGGCTTTTTAATTACTGGCCCGTACAACACATTTTTGGTATCAAACTGTTCGGATTCTTTTGAGGATGTGCAATAAGCCCTTAGAATTTCTAGAAAATTCTCAATTTTAAAATATTTCAATTTTTTTAGGTTACGGATAAGGCCGCAATTACAAAGCAAGTATACTATCAAACAACTTAAACATCCAATCACAACGACCAATGGACGCCATATTTTATAATAAAACATGAAACAAATTGTTCCCCTTTTTAAAAGTGTACTTTAGAGTACTTTCCAAATTAAATAGCATTAAATTACCGATAAAAGTTTCTAAAAACTTACAGTTATGATATTTCAAACTAAAATTACACACATTGTCTCTGAAATTTAAAATTTTTAGTCGAATAATCGAAATTAATTGTTAAATTAATTAATTGTAGGTTATCGAAATTAATTGTAGGTTTTGTGCTCTTATTATTTTCAATGGATTAAAAGGTATTGTTTAACAAGTCTACAAATCCGGGTTGAAACAAAAATATCAATCATAAAACACAACGTACTAGGTACAATATTAAATTTAAATATTCATTGGAGTACACTGTTTTTCTTTCAGAATGTTGATTAACAATTGATATTATTAGCTATAGTTAATTATATAGTAATAGCAGATAAAATTAATCATGATGCATATTTAAAAAACCATTTTATTAAATTATTGATAATAAGGATATAGTAAATATTCAAACTTTTTAGGGAGATTTATTCATGGAGATGATCTTGTGACGTATTTTTGGAAAATTGGTTGACGTTTCTTCTGCTAATTGTTTTTACGAATGTTTTATAAAGTGAGTTAGTTCAGTGATTTGGGTTTTGCGAAGCAATTCTAAAGGTTCTGCGTCAGCAGTTAACGGGGGTTAATGAGCGATAGCGAGCTGAGGGCGGTTGCTCCCTATTATTACAAAAAGAAAAAAAAACTTTTAACGTTGAGTTCCATGAGTTCCGTTGAGATCCATGAGATCCGTCTAGTTAACTATGTTCCATGAAACTTTTTATTTTATAGTCCAGTTACTTGGTGTCTAAAAAAGGGGAGTTTCAGGAAAAAATACAGATGTTTTTCTCAACTGTTTTATATGTTTTCGGGGATGCTGAACCCGAATCTTAACTTTGCATGCAAAATTTCTAAGTGGCATTTTCGTAAAATTCGAAAGAACCCTAAAATTTCACCTGATTTTTTATTTTTTCAGAGAGGAAAGTATGGGTTTCTCATGAAAATGTTGAATACAAAAAATAAAGAAAATAAAACAAACTACAAAATTATGAATAACAACTTTTTTGTTAGACTAATAGTTTGGTAGCTAGAGCGTGCTGAAAATGGGGCATAATTTTAGCATTTTTTCGAATTTTTACCAGAAAGTCATTTTAAATTTTGTATGCAAAGCTCATATTAGAATTCAGCACCCTCGAAAACATATAAAACCGATGAGAAAAAGAAACTACTGTATTTTTTTCCTGAAAAAACAACCAAGTTACTGGACTATTAGATTAAAATATAAAACTACTAAACTAATTTTTTCAAATAGGATATTGGAATCCCTATTAAATTATTTTCCTACAATCCGTCTTAATCTTATTCATGTTTTATTCAGGTCTTCTTCCGAAGAGTGCGAAATAAACATGCAAAAGTTTCATGGAACGCGAAGTTAGGTACCAGTAACATGAGAAAAGTTGGTAATCTTCAATGCATTATTCAAGATGGACGCCATTGATAGTTTCGTTCGGTATTTTGGGAATACTCACTGGCGCACTTCTCGCCTTGGAATCCGCAGGGTGGTTCGTCCTTGGGGGGCCCAGAACCCACCCAATCCACTTCGGACAGGAACTGAAGCACCTGCAAAACAACGCAAAACTCATCTTTAAAAAATCACACAGCCATCCGATCGAAGAGTTACTTGATTGACAAAAAAGCAGATAAGTCTAGATAACCGAGTGAACGACATTTTGTGAAAAAAAATTTGGCATATGCAGGGTGTATCTGAAATGGTGCAACAAACTTTCAGGGATGATAGTAGACACCTAGACGAGTCAGAACCCCATAGGATTTGGGGGTCCCAGACCAAATCCCAGGGAGTTAAAAATGGAGCGACACCCCAAAAAAATCGTTGAAAAATTCAATTTGTAGAACTACTATTGGTAAAAATTTAATTATGGTCACAAAAATTGTGGTTTAATATGATATTTAAAATTATCACAAAGTTTTTCTCTTTAAAATTGGTTTTATTATGAAAAAGTTAAAAACCACAAAAAATTTGAAAACTCTGCCAAAACCTTATTTTGTATTTCGAAATACTTTCTTTTGATTAGATAATCTGAAAGATCATAGTTGAAAACCCTTAAGTCCTAAGTTTCACGTAAATACAATCAGTATTAAACGCTTGAGATCCTGTTAAAGTTTGTTTTTTGCGTGCGCAAACAGCTGTTCTGGAAACAGCTCTAGAAAACTGTTTGCCAAAACTGCACCATTTCAGATACTCCCTGTAGATATACTAAGCCCCCATGTATATAATTGGGTTCAATATAGTTTTCCAATACATTTTTAGGTAGAATTTGCAACTTAATGAACTAAATATAAAAATGATTTGAAAATAGAGTTCCAGCACTGAAAGGGGGGTCTGGGGGTCCTCCCCAGGAAATTTTTGGAAATTCGATCCGAAAAATCAAGGTATTAGCTTATTTCGGAACACCTGGTCCGAACTTTTTAGGGGTGGGGGTTTTTCTGGAAAAAAAATCTGAAAAGATCTGAAAATCCGACAAAAGTTGGAAGAATCACTCTTAAAATGACTGAATCAAAATTGATTAAAAAGTACTCAAAAAGGCTCCGATCCAATAAGTACTCAAATTTGAATACATGAATATTGAATATACTCATTTCTGAAAATGTGCATACTCAAAAATGAAACATCTTGAGCTTGAACTCAAAAATGAGCTCACGCTGTTTCATTTTTGAGTATGCACATTTCAGAATGAGTATATTCATGTATTCAAATTTGAGTACTTATTGGATCGGAGCCTTTTTGAGTAATTTTTAAACAATTTTGATACAATCGTTTTAAGAGTGATGGCATGCCTTTGCTTGCAAGGCCAACCCTTTCAGTACTCAGGCCGTCTGTTGTGGCAAGTAGGTTGCGCAACATTTTTGTCATCTTTAGAATCAAATAACGCTGTCTTCTGGTCTGCTTCGGGAATATTCGGAATTCGCCATTGAATTTTTACAGCTTAACAGAAAATTTTTGTCCAAAAATACTGACTGGAATGACTAAAGAAAAATATTTAAAGCCAAAATAACCCGATTCTAGTATTTCTTTCATCTTTCAAATCTCGAATAATAACATTACTTTAACGCATATCACACCGTGTTAGAAGTTCGAAAATGAAATTTCTTTGAAAATGAATTATGAAACAAAAGAATCTACTTCAAATAAATTCTAAATATTTTACGCGATTTATATGTGCAATTTCTGCCAGAGTGATTTTATTCCTTCAATTCTGAATGGAACATTTTCGAAGAAAGAATGAAAAAGGAAACTCTTGGAAAACCTTGTGTGTCATTTTACTCTGCATGCCATCGAATACAATCCTTTAAATCCTCCCATAAATCGTAAGTTTCCAATAGAAAAACAAATGAACCGTAAAGTTTTATAGAACAAAATAATATGATGCAGTCGATACTGAAGGATCTTGTGTGTGGTTTTGTTTACTGCATCCGAAAACTATGTAGAAGAAGTAAACATATCTGCTTCAAGTTTGAGGACTTAATAAATATGAATATTTCAAGAAATATTTGTATGTTAAATATTTGGTTTCAATTTTAGGGAGATACGGGGAAGATGATACAGATGTTTTGTTGTGTTCTCGTTGCGTTTCTTAATCTAAAGCAAGGCATAACTGTTTTTATTATTCTATCCTCTTTCTTACCTTGGGATGTACATTAAAAATCTAAAAAGTAAAACGACGATAACTCACCAGAGAAAATAACATGAAAAGTTTTTGTGTAGAGCATTAAAGTATCATATTGGATCATTGGTTATCGGATGCTATATCAGTTAATGGTTATATAGAGTTCCGAGATCTAATCCCAGTGTAGTTTCCGCTTTGATTTTTTTTCAATTTTTTTTCATTTTTTTAATGCTTCAATTTGGAAAATCATAAATAGTTTTGTTTACAACCACTAAACCACTGCTTCCTATTGAAATAAATGAGTATTTCCTTTATTACAACTTTTCTTTGGAAAGGCAATAAAGAACATGATTCAAAGCACAGCTAGGTCATATTTTTCTGTCAGTTATGAAGTCTTTTAACAGTTTGAAAAGAAGAGTTCTTCACCAGTAACCTCTGGTTAGAGGAATGTGTGAGAAAACTCCAGCTCTCAAGCGTCGCCTCCAACCGTGGACCTGTTTCGCCCTTGTTAGGGCACATCAGCACGGTATAGGAAGGTAACGCAAGAGAGTGGAGGGAGAGCTTTTAGTCTAGCCGACTATAACGGAAAAAGTGGTGACCATTGATCAGTCCTCCACTATCTGCCGGAATGAACTGCGCATTCCCTAGAACAGATTTAATTCCCGAAAGGCAAGGTATGAAAAGAAGAGTTCTTCACCAGTAACCTCTGGTTAGAGGAATGTGTGAGAAAATTCCAGCTCTCAAGCGTCGCCTCCAACCGTTACATTGCGTTTAACACATTACAACATTAACATTGCGTTTAACACGTTTCTGAAATAAGCGATTCAATTGATCGAACTCAAGTTTTGAAATTTTAAGTTTTATCGCAAATGGCACCTATTCACACCTCAGGCGTTTTCAATTTCCAAAGTTGGTCTTTTTTGGCTAGTTTCGCTCCACCCTAATACACATGGTTTTGTTTAGTTCCCCCTCATGGACACGATACCAACCAACCAACCAACCATTGGGCCAAAGTTAACCCAACGTAATAAAACTTTAATAATTGTCAAGAAACGCAGTGAAACAAAATAACGGCATTATAAACTGTTAGAAGACTTCCTTACTGACAGAAAAATAAGACCTAGCTGTGTTTTGAATCATGTTCTTTATTGACTTTCCAAAGAAAAGTTGTAAGGTGAACAAAAATCGACATTTTGATACTACTCTGGTTGAAACATTCCTAGTGATCGTAATTTAGGAATATTAAGACACTGCTTTGAGGATATAATGACAACAATACCACCCATGGGCGTAGCCAGGGTTCCACTTAGGGGGGGGGCAAGCAGGGTCAACATTTTTTATGTTTATGGAGATCAATTTTAAAGCCCCGTGAGAGAGGGCCGTAGCCACAGTATTGTTTCGAGAGGGTTTTTTGAACTTTAATGAGATTAATGTAAAAGTTTTGTGGGTAGTGTAAAAACAATGAAGTCTCTTTCATCCATATTAGTAATAGGTTTAATGTAGTTTTTCAACACTTTTTTAGGTATAATTTTGCGTCCAAAAAAATTATATAAGAAAAGTTCTTAGTAATAAAGGTTCAAGTTTCAAAGGGGGGGTCTGGGGGTTCGCTCCCCGAAATTTTGTGGAAATTTGATCCTAATAACAGGGTTTTAAACTGTTTTTTTAGTTACACGTAAACCCAAATTCGGACAAAATTTTTAGTTAGAAATTTGATTTTAATGAACTTATTATAAAAAAGTGTGAATAATAAATGTTTTAATACTAAAGGGGGGCCAATTTTGAAAATTTGACCCTAAAAAACTGGGTTTTAACTTAACTAAAAGTAAAGTAAAAGTAAATTACTCAGGACTTCGGGGGAAGCAGCTGCCCCTCCCTGCCCCCCCTGGCTACGCCCATGATTCCACCTGTTGGATCTAGCATTAATTAGGAGGTAATTTAATTTTTTCATACAGATATAATAACAGTTAGAAACACTTTCCTGCTAATTACCGGATTAATTGAATGAAACTACGAGGGCGTTCGCGTTTGTCAGCATGGTTTTCGAGACGACAGATACTCACGGGCAGCACTGATCGGTTCTCGTGCAGCTGGAACACTCCGACGGGGTAGAGGCCGAACTCTCCGCTCGACCCTCGCTTCCTCGCGATCAGGGTGTAGTTGCCCTCCGCGTCTCCGTTCTCGTCCATGTACACCATGTACCCCATTGCACCTGCAACGACGATACTTTTAGATCAGGGGTTGGCCAGTTGTTCTACTCTGGTAAAAATTGAAAAATTTAATTTATGTACGTTAATTTTTTAATTTAACTTTGTTAAATAGAAAAACAACAATATTGTTAGATCCGGTTATTACCGTAACACTATTTAAGAAATAAAGATTGAAATGTTGCAGTAAAATATTTAAAAAAACATTGACTCAGACAAATAAAGGCGTTGTCACGATCAAGAAAATGGTGGAGGGAAATTTTTTGAAATTTGACCCTAAATTAATAAAACAAGGTTTTATCTCTCGTTTTGATACACGTAGTTCGAGATTTGGGGGAGGGCTCTACCTCCCCTTATTGCCTATGTCTGATGATTAAATTGAACAGTTTATGAAAATCGATGCAGATATATTTAAAGTATCCTAATATAGCCAATAGATTTTTTTCTTACATATTTTATTCTTTTTTTACTCCACGGTAATTTGATAAGCTTCAAAAGCCAACACGTTTGTGTAAATCATAAAATACTATATCGACAGCCACGTTGCAAAAACCTGTTAGTGCAAAACCTCAAAGTTTTCAGGAGACGAAAAAAACTGCATAAGTTGATAAGTATATTTCCCAACACATTAACAATGGGTTCGATGATAAGCATTTTAAAATAACGCTATATGCTCACGTTTTTCTGAGGACGACACGGCTTCCCCTCAGCGTCACTGCAACTTAGGGGTCATCCATAAATTACGTGAGGTGTTTTTTCCAAAATCTGGACCCCCCCTCCCCCCTTGGTGAGATTTAGTGAGATTTTGCGACCCCCCCGCCCCCCAAGTGAGATTTACCTACAACCTTTAAAAATAATTTTCTATCATATTCGTTTGCATTTTGAGGAAAAGAACATTATTCCGCCTAAAAATCACCACAGTATCTTATCTGTGGGTATTATTCCTTTCTAAAACTAAAAAAAAAATCGTTTAATTTCGAACTTAAAAAGTTGACGTGAGTTTTTCACCGACCCCCCTCCCCCTTGGTGAGATTTGGTGAGATTTTTCCAAACCCCTCCTCCCCCTTTTTGACCTCACGTAATTTATGGATGCCCCCTTACAGAGTTTTGCTTGGTGATTGGGAGGTTTCCAACTTACAGGTTATTACAAATCGTCATGGAGAAGTTATGAACCGTCTTTGGCCGATTTTGGTGGCACTGAGATGTGCGCAAGGCCATCTTTAACAAGTACAACTCAAAACCTTATTTTCGCCAAAAAATGTTCTTACAGGCTTTTGCAACGTGGCTGTCGATATACTATTAGACATTTTAAAAACTTGTCTCGACCCACCAAAAAGTGATTGGAGACCCACAGTTTTGAGAACCCTTGCTCTTCTAGATCAGGGGTGATCAACCCAAATGACGTTGAGAGCCATTTTGGAAAACCACAATACTCTCGCGGCCCGCATAGAAAATTTTAGGATATTAGGTGCACAGTATGACAGTAAAGTAAATTGAATAAACTAGGTACGATATAAATTAGGGGGGGTTTCTTAGATCCGTTAAAAAACACTTAGAATCACTCGAAACTAAGGAGCCTGTGAAGCGCCACAGCCTGTGGCGCTAATAGATATGTATTTCGGGAGGACCTAAATTTTCTTTAAAAATTGCAGCTAGATTTTTGCACAGGGAAAGAGTAAGCCCTCTGATATGCATATTTAATAGGTTCAATTCAAATATGCCCCCATGCATATTTAATAGGTTCAATGCATAAATTAAAATATAGTTTATATGTTTTGGAAATTTGACTATAATTAACAGGTTTTAACGCGTTTTGGTACACTTTGTCCGAATTTCGGGGGGGGGCTTAACTTACCCTAAAACTTTAACTTTTGACTAAAAAATTCTCGCGGACCGCAAAATTTTTTCAAACGGGCCGCGGGTTGGCCATGCCTGGTCTAAAGCTTTCCGAGATAACTTCGACTCTTCAATATTTAAATCGCATAAGCGAAAGAAGATACCTGAATTGTTCCCCAAAATCTTACATATATAAAGGAATTCATAGCTGTCACGTTTAATGCCTTCGAAACGCAAGGTAACGGATCCTTTTAGGTCATGTCTCGACCAGAAGGATGCAAAAGGGGAAATGGGGACAGGTTTAAGATTCCTTCCATCCTTTATCTCGAGGACATAAATGTCTCGTTGTCAGGAATTTCTTCCGAAATTCTGTCACTGTTTGAGGATTTTAAACGCTTTTAAAAAATGTTCCATGAAATATACAGGTCGCCGTCCTATTAGAGAATTTAGGAAGAACACATGGTTTCGTCGATCGGAAAAGACAGGTGACATAGGGCAGAAAATTGTCTTAGGGGTAAGGAAAAAGTGCGGCGATAAAAACAGTAATTCTCTCTTGATTTTAATTTTGTAATTTTTCACGGATTGCTGTAATTTTGAAAAATATAGTTGTATATAGCAATGTAAGAATAATCTTATGAATTAACACCCATTAAAACATGGGACAGCAAAATACAAAAATATAGTATCTTTTAAAAGCATTTAATACAGTAAATAAATATTTCGGAAAATAGATGTTCTTGAAATAGTATTTATTTCCAAGATATTATTTTAAATGTTGACCAATTTTCCTGAATTTAAGTGAATACTAAAATCCTTCAAGAGTTAGATTCCAAACGATTCAACAATAAAGAAAATATACGAATGAATGTGGAGTGATAAGGTTTAAAGCATCAGAAATAAAAATTCAAAATTCCTGATTAGGGCAGTTTAAACTGCCCCTCCATCTAGACTAAGGGACAAAATACTGCTCGAGAATCATTCTCAAGAGTTGAAAAATAAATGTTTAGAAAAAAAATTGTTTTAGGTTTTCAATATCATAACGATATTTGATTAGAATGACAAACCCTACGACTGTCCAAAAATGTTTCTTTATAGTTGGAAAGTTATTTAATATTTAAAGTTCACCATGTCTTCTTGGATTACTTTATACCATTCCATTTCATTAATTAATTTCACATAATTTTATAAAACATACCTTGCTGTTTTACTCAATTGCAACGAATTTTTGAAAAAGGATCTACAACAATAGACCATCTATTTCCCCAAGCGAACTTGATACTCATTTTAACGACCCCAGAGAGATGAAATGTTGGAACAGAAGCGAGATGTAATGGTGGGTTAACGAGTCTCCTGACCCTGACAACTTTCAATTCCTATGGAAGTGCTGCTTAGTGCGCTTGCTCCAGAACTTCGATCAGGAAGAAAATTCCATTTAAAGTGTTCATAGCTTTGAATAATTAAGCATCATCACTAATAAGCACTTCCAATAGGAATTGAAAGTTAGGCACTATACTCTACTCATTTTGAATAGGCGACTGAAGTTGAAGATATTTCCTTCCCTCACCACACCACAAAATCAGAACCCATGGCAAAAATCAACGTCAAAGCGACGAAAAAGGATCATTACTTTTTTCCCACCTGACTTCCGTAAACCGGTAAAATATAAATATCTCCCAAAGATTCGCCTTTTATTTTCCGGCCAGCCTCCCCAACCGCAGTAGAAAAATACAACTAACTACTGTTAAACCAACGATAGTAAAAGGGTCACGTGATTTTGACAACGCTGGAACTAGTATTTCGGAGGGGAGACAGGGGGAAGTTGAGGGGCAGTTGATCGAAAGAGGAAGAGACATTTGCTTGTATATAGAAGCAAGACCCCAACTGTCACCGGTTACCCAACTATCGGCCGTGCAAAGTCTGTAAAAATCACGTGACCCTTTTACTATCATGGGCGAACAGTAATCAGTCTCTAAGGCTGCGCGAAGAGCATAGCTATGGTTACGCTTTTGGCGAGGGGGAAAGCACTATTTTCCAGGCGCCTATTCTAAATGAATAGAGTATAGTCTGGTGGACTATAGAAAAGTGAAAGCTACTCACTGAAGTAGGTCGTCTTGGTGACGTAAGAGAGCATGGTCCTGCCACTGTTGGGGTCGTCGCCGTGCAGCAAGCATTCGTTCAGAGCCCTGGCGTACACGTACACCGCGTCGTACAAATACGCGCCCTCCGCCGGAACCTACATCAAACAACGGTAGAATTCATACGAGGCTTTCTGTGGTAAGCAGTTCGAAATTCCACAAATTCTGTGAGAAACAAATCTAATTATAAAATTAAAATTTGACTATTATCCTTGAGAAATAGGACTCACCCTCTTCATGCCGCCCAGCCTGCTGACCGGGTTGGGGAAGTTGAAGGGCGGCAGCTGCATGTACTTGTTAACTTTGACCGTGAAGTCCTCGAAGCCCACCGGAGGGGAGCTCACCACCCCCACGTACGACTGGAAGGCCTTCTGCGCCACTTCTTCGATCTCGTCCCTTAGCAACCCTGCAACACAAGATTCTACTGATGCCGTTCTAATGGCATGTTAAGTTAAACTAGTTTAAGTGCTTATCTATACTCTGTTCATTTAGAATTGGCGCCTGAGACGAATTATATTAGAAGCAGTTACCATGGTAATTATCATCGAAAAACTTTTCTTTTGCAATGACAAGGCAGCCTAAACAGAAGTAGTTAAAATACTGCAAAAGAATCGGTCACTGAAGTAGTGTGATGAGCGTTATTAGGCGTTATCGAGCGTTTTTGATACTGTTTCAGGCGCCAATTCTAAATGAACAGACTATAGCTCATGTAAAGTATGTGTGAACGAGCTGCCTTAGATTTAAAATTGTCTTAACTTTTAGATCAGTGTTTCCCAACGTGGGGCGCACGCCCCACTGGGGGGCAATATCATTTTCTAAGGGGGCAATTTGAAAATTTTCAACCCAATTGCCCCCCAGGTGGGGCCAATCCAGGGGGAAAATAAAAAAAAAACTTTTTTAAAAGAAGTTTATCAAAATCTGATCCTATTATCCTAAGAATGTATGTCTGAAATCTGGACCAGTATCTATCAAAACCCTGTTTTTAGAGTACAATTTCCAAACCTTTCCTGGGGGATGACCATAGATCTTTTTGTTTTTAGAACACTTATATTTGAAACTTTTTTACATTAGGTTCATCAAAATGCAAATCTTACCCAAAAATTTATATCCAAAATTTACCCAACTAGGGGTACCAAATTAGTTAAAAAGCCGCTTCCTAGAACATTATTTCCGAAAATTTGCTGGGGGAGGACCCAGCAAAAGCACACCCAGACCCCCTTTGGTACTTAGAACTTAATTACGCAAAACTTGATTTTGTTCTTTAGCATGCAAATTCTACCTAAAAGTGTTCTGAAAAGCTTCATTAGACTTATTAAATATACATAGGAGGGAGGGCTAAGACATAATTTTGGCTCCCTCTCAAAATATATTTCTATATATGCCACCGAGTGCGGGGGGCATGGAGAATTTAGAAAGGCTTTGGTGGGGCATGGACCGAAAAAGGTTGGGAAACACTGTTTTAGATGGTTCCCAAAACTATCTTAAATCCTAAGATTGTCCAAATACGTCGTGGCGCCATTTACTAAGAGAGGAGAACAAACAAAAAACTACTAAACATTTATTTTTTCTTGATATTACTTTGGCGCATCTATACTTTCTTATTTTTTGGCTCTCTCTCAGCCAGGGTCATGTGAAGTTACACTCTAAGGGCTAAGCGCGCACTAGATACTTTTGTCACGGCGACAGAGACAAAATTATCACCCTGGCTATGAGGAACTTGCATGATTTTTTTTATATTTTTTTAATCTATTCTTCACGCAAAAATTAGCCACTACACAAAATTTGAGGCCGATTGAGAAATTTTTTGATTGCAAAAAAAAATTATCAAAAATCGTCTTTTCCGAAGCACCTGAAAACGCTTAATTGCAAGCATAATGACGTCACAATTTATTGACATTGCCTAAAATGTTTGCTTTGGATTTCTGACCGTCACCAGAAGTGTCTATTAGAAGGTAAATATTTATTAAAACATTCATATCGGACACTTCAGAAAAAAGAAATCATCAACTAAAGCATAGAAATTCAATTTTGATTGCAGTTTTGCCCCATGGAATTCTACGTATCATGGAACTACGTCACTATGCATGCAAACACACTTCGCGTTTTCAGTCACGTGTTTTTTTTCTCGACTTTTAAATTAAAATATTTAATTACTTGTACACTTTTTTGAAAAATTGACAAAATATTTCATTTTGTTTTCCAAAAAACTATACGGAACACTTGAAAGTTTATGAAAATCTGACACATGCAAGTTCCTTATTGCAAGAAACTGAGCGCGCGCATAGGCGACGAGACTCTTGGCCGATAGCCAAAAATCAACCTAGAAATGCATTGCTCTCGAGTGACCTAGTGTTTGTATAGTCGTAGCGACATAAGTATCTAGTGCGCGCTTAGCCTAATAAGTAATAATAATTGCAGTACTAGTGGTCCAGTCAAATAGTATTTATTTTGGGAAAATTTTGGGGTAGAAGATATTTTTCGCTATCTGTATGTTTTTTGGGGTGTTGAATCCGAATCTGAGGTTTGCCAACAAAATTTCGTGACGGAACATTGTGAAAATTCGAAAAAACGCCAAAAATTCGCCCCTTTTTTTCGTTTTCGGCCCCTAGAACATTACCTTTGCGCTTCTGAGCTAAACAGTCAATACAAAAAATCAAGAACACTAACCAAGCTACAAAAATGTCAATTACAACTTTTCTCTCAGACGCATAGTTTCGCCGATAGAGCAAGTTGAAAAAGGGGCTATTTTCGTTCGATTGGCAAGAAATCCAAAAAATTTCACTAGTATCTCCAAAAAACCGCATTTTTGAAACATAATTCTATAAAAACTGCCTAAATAATATTTCACATGAAATTAGCCATCTAAAAACTCCAATAATGATAACTAAATGCATTTTTGTTAGGTGATTTCTTTTAAGAACGAAAGTTCAACAAGAGATAATAGTATTTCTATAACTAAGTTGCTTCTTCGAAATTACAAACAAAATTTTTCTATTGACTGCTCTATAGGTTTTTGAGGGTGCTGAATCCGAATTTGAGGTTTGCCAACAAAATTTCATGACGGAACATTGAGAAAACTCGAAAAAATGCCAAAAATTCACCACTTTTGTTCGTTTTCTGCCCTTAGAACATACACTTTGCATTTCTGAGAAAAACAGTCAACACCACAATAAAGAACAGAAACAAGCTACAAAAAAGTCATTTACAACTATTCTCTCAGATGAAGGGTTTGGACTCTAGAGCAGGGGTTCTCAAACTTTTTAACTTCGCGACCCACTTTTGAGAAACAAAATCTAACGCGACCCACCGACTTCAGTTATTTAAAATTAACTGAACTGTGATAATTATCTCATGCCTCCTCCCCACAGAATTTTAACTTCTCTGACTGGGGGGTGTTCCCCAACTATTTAGTTACAAGGGTATGAAATCGTTTAACTGTTGTGTAACAATGATCCCTACAGTAAAAAGGGGGGTCTGGGGGTACTCCCCCAGAGAAAATTTTAAAATTTGACCCTTAAAAACATGGTTTTAACTTGTTTTTTTAGCAGTATGGGATAAATTACATCAGTTGCATCATTTCCCAAGAAAATTCTTAAAATTTGCATTGATCCCCCCGGTGTGGATGGGGAGAAACACTTAATACTTTTTCAAATCTTATTTGAATAACCGACTCAGGGATGTTGCGGCTGCGCCAATTGCGCCAAACTGCGCCAAATCCTAATTCATGTGCTAAACTGCTACAAATACCGTATTTTGAGCAAAATTGCTCCAAAACTGCGCCAATTAACGATTTTCCTGAAATGAAATTATCAAACTCTCCTCTCACGTGACGAATTACTTTCATCCTCAGGAAAAAAACTCAAATCGTCTATGGATGAAATCTTTTCCACATTTCTATCACTTGAAGTCAAAACCGATGACGTCAGCCATCGAAACCAGATATAACATTTTTTATTGTAAATTTATCTCCTTTATAAAATAGGTTTCAATTCGCTGCATTTAGTCCGTTAAAAAGTCGGAAAATTAGCAAAGTTTCGGGGGGGTTTTGCGGAGTGTACCGTTCTTCCCGCGACTTTCGTGGATGGCCGCAAGGGGGCCGATTCAAGTTGGCTTCTTGCGTCATTCTTGCGATATAAACAAAACAATATTACCGTGGTCAGAAGCCAACAAGTCTGGTGTTCCCGAATTGGGGAAAATAGTGATTTTCCGCGACTGCTTTTCCTACGGGCTTATTAAGTTAGCTTCAACGGTGGTCCAGAAAAAATAACTTTACTTTGGTCAGAGCAGCCTGAGAAGTCTAATAAGATGATTTTTTCTCTATTTTATTTAAAATTTTTACTGAAAGGTCGCTTTATAGAAACTTAATTTAAATTAGAAGATTAAAGATTCTAAAAATACCTTTAAAAATACTTATTTCTTACTTTTTTGCTCTACTTAACTAAAAATTCTTGACAATATCGTTTTTTGCAATTTAATTATTTCTTAAATAATTCTGTTAACTAATTTCTTTTAATTTTTTATTTCATTTTAGTTACATTTTGACTTTTAAAGTGGTTTTAAAATCTGGTTCAGGAATATAACTGGCATAGTGTGTGTTTGAAGCTGTGTAAAATTGTTTTCTTTCTTATGTTATGTAAAAAGTTACTCCTTGAATTTTTTAAAAATACTCTTTGAAAACTCCTGGAATACTCCTTTATTTTGATTTCTGAAAATTTTTATGAACCCTGCATTTGGCGTTTTTGTTATTAAAATTAAAAATATTATTAAAAACAATAATCTTTAAAAATTATTTTGTTTTAAAAACATCATAAATTAATTAAAGTTTGTTCAGAATTACCATTTAACCTTTAATTTAAGATAAAATGGCTTATCAGAGGTTTTTAAATCTATTTTGTGATGGTACTTTTCCCCCTTTTTTGAATTTGTCGAAGGTACCTTTAAAAAGTTGCAATTTTGCTTACAGATCTCTAGCTGTTCAAACACTTGTTTTGCGTAATTCGTCATCAACTTTTAATAGTTAATTAACTTAATCATGCATAGTTTTAAGGTTAATAGTTGGGATAAATTATCAGTATATTTTAGTAACAAGAACTATTAACCCTGCTATGGATTTTAATTTTGATTGCTGCAAAAAATTGATTCGACTTGCTACAAAAATGGTTTATTCTGCTACAAATTTTAAATTTAGCTGCTACAAACTGCTACAAATTTTAAATTTAGCTGCTACAAAAACTGCTACAAAATGCTCAATGTGGTGCAACATCCCTGCCGACTAGATTTGCATTATCGGCACATTAAAGTGACACACATAGTACGTATTTACATTAATTGCCTTTTCCAATCCACTCCAAGTAGTGTAGTTTTTCCTCAAATTTTTATTCTTTTTACTATAGTATGGTAATTTGATAAATTTCAAAAGTTCAACTAATAGTTTGATAATGCAAGTCAGTAACAGCGTTTGTGAAAAATTAAAAATCTTCTCGCGACCCACAAAAAACTGACTGGCGACCCACCAGTGGGTCGCGACCCACAGTTTGAGAAACTCTGCTCTAGAGAACTCTGAATATTGGGGAGTTTTTGTTCCATGGGTGGAAAATTCATAAAATGTCACTCGTATCACCGAAAAGCGGCCTGTTTTGGAACAGGATACTATAAGAACGGCTTCAATTATGTGTTACGCCCATGAAATCACCGTTCAGCATACTCAAATGTTAATTAATAAATAATTAAACATAAGAATAAAATACGACCATTAGGAACATTTTGGGATTACTGTAATATTGCTCATTGTTAAAGGCTTTAATCGTGCATTAAATTATTAAATGCACGATTTATTTCATGTACCTATTTTTCTATATATATATTACTTTGATTAAAGCCTTTAACAATAAGCAATGTTACAGTAATCCCAAAATGTTCCTAATGGTCGTATTTTATTCTTATGTTTAATTATTTATCAATTAACATTTGAGTATGCTGAACGGTGATTTCATGGGCGTAACAAATAATTGAAGCCGTTCTCATAGTATCCTGTTCCAAAACAGGCCGCTTTTCGGTGATACGAGTGACATTTTATGAATTTTCCACCAATGGAACAAAAACTTCCCAATATTCAGCGTTCTCTAGAGTCCAAACCCTTCATCTGAGAGAATAGTTGTAATTGACTTTTTTGTAGCTTGTTTTTTCTTCCTTATTTTGGTGTTGACTGTTTTTCTCAGAAATGCAAAGTGTATGTTCTAAGGTCAGAAAACGAACAAAAGTGGTGAATTTTTGGCATTTTTTCGAGTTTTCTCAATGTTTTGTCATGAAATTTTGTTGGAAAACCTCAAATTCGAATTCAGCACCCTCAAAAACATATAGAGCAGTCAATAGAAAAATTTTGCTTGTAATTTCGAAGAAGCAACTTAGTTATAGAAATACTATTATCTCCTGTTAAACTTTCGTTCTTAAGAGAAATCACCGAACAAAAATGCATTTAGTTATCATTATTGGAGTTTTTAGATGGCTAATTTCATGTGAAATATTATTTAGACAGTTTTTATAGTATCCTGTTCCAAAAATGCGGTTTTTTGGAGATACTAGTGAAATTTTTTGGATTTCTTACCAATAGAACGAAAAAAACCCCTTTTTCAACTTGCTCTATCGGCGAAACTATGCGTCTGAGAGAAAAGTTGTAATTGACTTTTTTGTAGCTTGGTTAGTGTTCTTGATTTTTTGTATTGACTGTTTAGCTCAGAAGCGCAAAGGTAATGTTCTAGGGGCCGAAAACGAAAAAAAGGGGCGAATTTTTGGCATTTTTTCGAATTTTCACAATGTTCCGTCACGAAATTTTGTTGGCAAACCTCAGATTCGGATTCAGCACCCCAAAAAACATACAGATAGCGAAAAATATCTTCTACCCCAAAATTTTCCCAAAATGGCCTTATTTTAGGACAATTTGACTGGACTATAGTAGTAAAAACGTATTTTGCAAGAAAGCATTGATGATTTAAACTGGGGCTTAAAAATTCCTTGTCAAAGGTGAGATGAAAATTCACGGAAAAATAAAATGCACGCTTAATTAAAAAAACCCATTTCTAGAATTAAAGGACATTTAATCATGACATCCATCGGTTCCAAGCGGTGTCTTTTAAAACCTCGTTCTATACACAATAGCCTTACGAAACGATCAAACAAAGCACGCACTGTCCCGTGAAATATGTCGGGCGCACTCTATTTAAAAACCTTTTTATCAGTCTTTCATTTTCGATTGTTTGCGCCTCTTTCGTTGTTCGAAAATATATTTTTTCTGGAAGTAAACACGGCATTCAATATATCTTGATGAGAGTGCCTTGGACGCTTATTTCAAAAATATTTAGGAAAAGGTGAGGTTTTGAATTTACTAAGCTAACATCAGAGTATCTCCATTCAAAAGAACTCGATCTTGATGCAGTGGAAGTACGATAAAAAAAGGGGGAAGTATATTATGTAAGCTTATGCAAAGTAGCTTTTTACGAGATTTTATAACAATGAGGAAGTTGCGGGATTTTTTCATATTTTTTAATGGATTCTTCTTGCAAAAATAAGCAACTACCCAAAATTTGAGGCCGATCGGGAAATTTTTTGATTGCCAAAAAAATTAATAAAAATCCCCTTTTTAAAAGCGCGCGAAAACGCCAAGAGTTTGGGATGTGACGTCATCGTACGATAAACATTGTTAGAAAGCAATGGAGTTGATGGTATGATTGTTGACCTCATCGTTACTTTTTAAACAATAAACGTTTTCAGTCACGTGTTTTTTTCTCGACTTTTAAATTAAAATATTTAATTACCTATACATTTTTTTTGAAAAATTGACTAGATATTTCATTTCACCATACAAAAAACCATACGGAACACTTGTTTGTTTTGACACATGCAACTTCCTTATTGGAAAGTTCTAACTAGAAATTCGCTTTTGGGTCCATGGCCCCCTTAGAAACTATCTTTTTTGTAAAAAAATATCAATATTATAAACAATAGAGTTCCAAGTACCAAAAGGGGATATGGGGGTCCTCTCCCAGAACATTTCTGGAAATTTGACCCTAAACAACAGGCGCGAACTTAAATCTTTTTTTGAACTTTTTTTTGAAGGGGGAAATAACCAGAACAAAAAGTGGATGTTGATTAAATTCCGTTTCATATTATTAAAGATGAGGAAAAAAAAAGAAACATAAGAAAAACGATTGGTGTTTGAAGATTTTGACTCCTGACTTAAAAATCGATAATAGAATTCCTCCAATCATTAAACCGAACTACAGTAGAACCCCGATTATCCGCGAGGGCCAAGAAGAAAAAATTTAATGATGAGAGCAAATTTTTGATGAGATTAGAGAGATTTTAGATGTAGAGCAAAGGTTTCTGCTGTACTGTACATATTTTAAAAGTTTTACATATCATGTCTTTTTTACAATAGAACTTAGTTTTTATGCTGAAATATTATTTTCGTGTTTTCACCTCATTTTTAGTCTTTTTTCGGGTTATCCGCGATTTTCACTATCCGCGGTACCCTTGCCACCCAATTCCGCGGATAATCGGGGCTCTACTGTACTTTATGGGTATTTAGGGGTGTCCGAAATTTTTTAAGCCTGTTAAGGGCGGAAAAGAACCCTTGTCTAGTGTCTATGATGGTTTGAGCTGTTCCCTTTTGCACCACATACAGGATCTCCAACAGCAGGTGTTGATTGGTGGACGACCCCCCAGAGAGTGGGCGAACTTTTCGCCTCTCCGCTTTTGTTTTTGGAGCAGCAAAAGAAAAGCAGCTGCCCTCTCTCTTCAAACGTTCATTTTAATGAAATCACAGTTTTCGACTAGTGGAGAGAGAAACAGGTGATAACGGGAGGATAATTTAATTAGAAAAAGTTGAATAAAATAAAAGCTCTCTGAGTTCCGCCGACCATTCTCACCGTTCTAGCCCGATTTGAGTGTTCGGTACCGTAAAATGGGGTTACATTGGCCCAAATGGAGTGGTTTTTTCGCCTTAAAAGCAAATAACCAAACAAATTTGACTAAGTCAGTGGCTTATAGTATTTTAAACATACTCAACTTTAATGTCACTTAGGGTAAATTGGAACCCTTTTTGCCTATGGCCTTTTTGTAGCTCAATAGAAAAATTTTGAATGAGTTAAATTTGACCTTATTGACTTATTTCGTTTAGGGTCTTATGGTACTCTTCCGAAATCCCGGCGCAAGCGATAAAGAGTCGCCAATGTGTTTGTTTCTGCTTAGGAAGATCATGTGTGTGCTGTCGCCAAAAAATCTGCTTGGCGAGATTTGCGCCGGGATTCTGGAAGAGTACCAAATTTATTTATAAACAAAAATTTATTATTAGTTTTTAAAATAATGCTTTACATTTTTCTTAACTGGTCTATTTTTTTAAATGAGAGGAGTGACCCACTTACCCCAAGTGACCCTAAATAACGTTTTATTCTTCCCATAATGTTTTTTTCATTACTTGTTGACCCAATTCAAACTTCATGTAATGCAAACACGTGATTATGTTTCTACATACATTTAATGCATGTAAACTTTAATACATTTATCACACAATCCAAAACACCCAACTCCTTCCACATAATTGCGATGCCGCGCAGATAGTACTGCATAACACTAGCGGATCCAAGGGGGAGCTAGGGGGCTTTAGCCCCTCAAAATGAAAAGTTTTACACTTTATGATATGTCATCCCCCCGAACCCCTTAGTACTTGTAACTCTATTATTACAACTCTATTTTATTTTAAGTTTGTCAAAACGCAAAATTCTACCATAAAATCTATATCCGAAATTCGGATGAGGCGTACCAAAACGAGTAGAAAAAGTGGGTTTTTTTACTTAAATTTTCAAAACTTTTCTAGGGGAGGACCCCCCAGACCCACTTAGTTCTTGTAACTGTATTATTAGAACTCTATTTTATATACAGTAGAGCCCCGATTATCCGCGGAATTGGGTGGCAAGGGTACCGCGGATAGCGAAAATCGCGGATAACCCGAAAAAAAACTAAAAATGAGGTGAAAACATGAAAAAAAATATTTCAGCATAAAAACTATGTTTTGTTGTACAAAAAACATGACATTAAAACTTTTAAAATATGTAGGAGTACAGCAGAAACCTTTGCTCTACTACATCTAAATCACTAAAATAAAGAACAGTAAACAAAAACAATATATTGTACTGTTAAAAAAGTGTTCAGTTATGCCTTTACCAAGCAATATCTTAAATGCTATCCAAAATTGTATAATTCTTCCAAAATTTAAGGTTCGTAACTAAAAATTTATTTTCGAGGCACTCGCGGATAACACTGTTAAACAATGAAAAAATTTCCTTGATGAAAATAGTCATTTCTTATAGATTTTGGGTGGCTGAATACGAAAATCACCATTAAAATTCTCAATTGACTCAGGATTTTCAGGGAACAGCCCCTCCCCTTTTTACGTTTTTTGACTACTTTATAACTTTAAACTCGATTTTCAGGGTCAAAAAGCATTGCTTTAATCTTCAAATTGGCCCCCAGGGGACTAAAAAGGTTCAAATTAATAAAATATGATAAATTTATAACAAATGAATAGGTATAAGGGGCAATTGCCCCCTAAAAATGCCGTAAAATTGCTTAAAATTGTAGTGGTTTTTATACGCTATTTTTTCCTCTTATTTTTTACGCGATTCACATTTGAAGGGTCCTAACCCTTCTCCAAGGACCCAAATTTGATGGCAATATGCAGCAATGATTTTTACTAAAAGCGGTTGAGGTGAGAGCGCCCCCAAAGCACCCACGGAAGGGTTCAATGCCACACTTAGAGTTAAACACTGCTGTACAAAAAAATTTGAAGTCACTAACTGAATTTTAGCTGATTCTTGTGTAAAATGATCTGCTGAAATCAAATATGGCCCCCATTTTCCTCCATCACCCTCGGTTTTTAAGCGGATGCCCCCTAATTGTTATCCACAGCCGTGCATCTATTAACATCTTGAAACATGGAATCCTCACTCCCTAAAACCGGTAAGTTTTAAAAGAAATGAAGATTTTCTACTTAGTATACACCCAAATTATAAGAAAAACTTCATTTGTAATCTTTTCAAAATCATCAATATTAATTTCTGAGCTCGCGAGCGCCTTCGCGATTCTGGAAGTCTTCCGAACTCTTCCGCGGGGGCTTCTGGGAGGCTAACACCTCAGCCGCTTTTAGTAAAAATTATTGCTGCACATTGTCATCAAATTTGGGTCCTTAGGGAAGGGTTAGGGCCCTTCAAACGGGAATTGCGTAAAAAATAAGAGGAAAAAATAGCGTATAGAAACCGCTATAATTTTTAGCTATTTTTTTGTATTTTTAGGGGGGTAATTACCCCTTAAACCTATCCATTTGTTATAAATTTATCATATTTTATTAATTTGAACATTTCTTGTTACCTGGGGGCAATTTGAAGACTAAAACAATGCATTTTGACCCCAAAAATCAATTTTAAAGTTATAAAGTCGTCGAAAAACGTAAAAAGGGGGAGGAGCTGTTCCCCAAAAATCCTGAGTCAATTGGAAATTTTGATGGTGATTTTCGTATTCAGTGACCCAAAATCTATAAGAAATGACTATTTTCATCAAGGAAAAAATTTTGAAGGTCAAATTAGTTGAACAGTGTAATCGGGGCTCTACTGTATAAAGTTTGTCAAAACGCAAAAAATTCTACCATAAAACTGAAATCGGATGAGGTGTACCAAAACGGGTTGAAAAGTGGGGTATTTTTAACTTAAATTTCCAAAAAATTTTTAGGGGAGGGCCCTGAGACCCCCCTTTTAGTAGTTGGAGCAGGATAGCTACTACCTTTCCATATTGAGATCAGCAAGAAGATTTAATTGGATTGTGAAAATTTTTCGCCCCGAAAACCAAATTCTGGATCCGCCCCTGCTGCATAATATGGGGCCCCCTTCCTGCATGTCCCCTAGTGTTACGAATTTTCTAAATCGGGCCCTGGTTATATACTACGAGGGATTCCCTTTGTATCGAAAGCAGCACTTAGATAGTACAGACCTTTGAAGTACCTGCTAGGGTTCTGGGTCTCGTACTGTTCGATGTCCACTCCAACCACGTAGTACTCGCCCTTGTCCAGGAGTCCCCTCTTCTGCAGACTGACCATCAGACCGAGGTGCTCGAAGTAGTAACCCAGCACCACGTAGACTGAAAATCAAAAGGCTTCGAGTTACACTCTATTCATTTAGAATTGGCGCTTGAGAAATAGTGCTTTCCCCCAAGCTAGAAGAGTAACCATAGTTACGATCTTCGAGCAGCCAATAGTAAGCCTTCTTCGTCACTTTGACGTGGATAGTTGCTATGGTTACCGATCTGTGGTGGGGAAGGAAATATTTTCAAGCGCCAGTTCAAAACGAACAGAGTATAGTGCCTAAAACATGGATTATAATGTGTAATAATATAGTTCCAGACAAAACAAACTCAAGAGTACTAGTTTAACTTATTTCCACAAGATTTACTTGATGTTAAACTCCAGAAGTTTATTAAGAACAACCCAGGGTGTAAGAGATAGATCTAGTAAACATTAATACAGCAGCACACTTTTTATAACCGACTAAACAGCTACGGTTACAGTTAACTCGTTATCGTAGTTTAGTTAATCTATTCACAGGTTCAATTGTGCGCATTTCAACTATCAAGTATTACATGATGATTGTTAATGACTTGTAAGTTTGAGCAAAAAATCGAGCTAGTTTGATTAAATAAAACTCACGATTGGAGTTTTACGGCTTGGCGGAAATTCTGACTCACTGGCTATCAGAACTTAACTGTTTAACGGCCGGTCAAGTTACCGGTGAATATGACGAGCACTTAAAATATCTACAGTCTGATCTGACGTCATAGAAAATCAACGAATGGGAAGAAAGCAAATTAAAGTCAATCAACATTAAACACAATATCGGATCATTCAAGTTCGGAATCAAAGATCGGACTGTGGACATTTTAAGCGTTCGTGTGAATACGGGTGGTTATGGCTTATCAATAACCATCGGTTGATGGATCATTAGTGGCTTTATTCACTGTTGTTGTTGTTGTTGTTGTTGTTGTTGTCTTGTGCCACTTGGATTACCCAAGCTCCATAAGGATTCAAGGCAAAGGGGATGCGGCTCCTGAGAAAGTGAGGCCCATAAATGGCAGGAGTCCGACTTCTGCCTCATGATAGATGCTGCCACTATCTATCACCACCTCCACAATTTCGCCATGTATCTGAAGGGGAGGGAAATAGTCTCCAGACACCTGGACCCGTGGTAAACTGCGCCATGACGGACCACAGGACTTTCGGACCCACAGATTTAACGAGCACGTACTCCGCATATACTCGATGGGTCTTTAGCGGTGTCGGGAATCGAACCCGGGGACCCTCCGATCCCGAAGCCGATGCCTTAACCTCTAGGCTCCCCACAGCTTTATTCACTGACCAGTCGTTAACCATTGGTTGAAGGAGGATTTTCCTCCAATCTGGGTCAGTGAAAAAGAAGCTCGTAATCTCTCTTTAGCTGCTGGTCAACCACTGGTCTTTGAGCAAGGCCGTAGTTCATCCTTAAACTAAGACTGCACTTACCCGAAATAACTGCTGACTACGACTACGAAAAAAGTGACATCAAGAAAAAATTCACAAAGTTATATAGCAAGTTGGAAATTAAATTAAAAAAATCAACATCATATGGGCAAAGGAAGTAAAAAAAGGGTTAAACTCACTTATGTACACATTTTTAGAATCGATGACACTATATAAAAGCTCCAAAAAAATTTAGCTCGTTCGAGGCAATGAGTTCGAGTGGAACTTTATTTCTTAAATAAAGAACTCCGTTTATTTAAGTGAATTTTGTTCCACGTATTTTGCCCAACCCCACCAGGCAATTCCGTTTTTTTTACAAACACAACTAAGGTATTAAATATATTCATCTGCACGCGAAATATAAAAATTTCAGACCATTTATCTCTTTCAGAAAATTCATGATAACTAATTAAAAAAATATCTAAATGTGATAGCAGTTAAAGGGCCCTAATTTATTAAAAAGGGTTTTTTAAATCCTTTTTTTACACTTTCAGTCCTAATGCACCCAATATTACCATTGGATCCTATGGAAATTTTAGGGAAGCAACAACTTGTTGAACCGGTATACCCAATTTTTCACGCTATACAAAATTGTTCAACTAAAACTTTTGTAGGTATCCCCTTATTCAAGCTTGAATCTTCTCTCCCAGTTAGATGTAACCTCGTTTCATTGAACAGATCCCATTTCAGTTAGAATAATGGGATTTCCCACAAAAGATTAGGCACGTGGAGGTGCAACAGGATGACGGATCAAAGAGGGGAGGGATTAACTGTGAACTGTCACATTATTTTGTGCTGCTGCTACAACACAAGAAGGATTCCGTCATTATCTTTGACACGAGTTTCAAAATAAATAGTAATATATCATAAACTGAATGTTTAATTAAATTAATGTTAATTATGATATAAGTGTAAAAAGTTATTTTCTGCATCTTCTAAAATAGACCCCCATGGAGTGGAAACTGGTCTCATATAATTCTTCACCTCATTTGAAGAAAATTCGCCATTGAAAGTATGGGTCTAGGTTAAATATTTTAGGAAATAGCCTATCATTACAGGTTTTTTGAAACACCCTGTATACCCCTCTTAAAATATTGTTAAGGTAATACGATTCCGGACTACATATTCTCACTGTTATAGGAGACCCTATATGAAATGAATTTCCATTGAAAAAGAAAAAAATATTTCTGTCAGTACTTTCAAAAAACAAATTTATCCTTAATTTTTGGACACATTTTTATGAGAAAAATATATTGCTTTAATCTCTTTCTCTCTCTATCAACATTTCCCATGAAGGGGGGGGGTAAAGAAATAATCATACTTAAAGGCTAAACTAACTTTCTCGTGCTTTTCATTAAGAGTAAACTAAAACATTAAATGTGTAAAATATAAAGCGCAACAGGCTTAAAGTAATAATTTAAATAAACTTTGCTAGAGAAATGTGTAACTTAGTTTTTAATTAATAACCAAAATCGAGTCCTTTAATTCGAAATATACCTTATTATAGAACCTCGCATTGCAGGAAACATATTCGTAAATCAAACATCAGTGTTTATTAGTTGGCTAATGTAATTAAAAGGGGATTTTTGTGAAATCCATAGCTGTTTAACTAACGAATCACATTCTATTAGGGTATGGTACATAAATCAGTGAAGAACATTAATTACTAGCATCAGTGGCGTATTCAAATATCACTGTTAATGACTTGTAATACGTTGTTGGTATTTTCTGTTCGTTTTATGATAGCACGGTTAGGATCATTAAATTTAAATTTTATTTCTACTAATGATAACTAAAAACATGTGTATTAATATTCATTTAGTGCAATACATGTTCATTTAGTGTAATACTATGTATGTAAAAAGCGTATTCATCAAGAAGACGTATATTTTAGATTTAATGCGATGTAAAAACAAATTTTGCGAATTTAAAACGAATGACATATTTTTGAAGGGTGTTCCAATTTTAGTGTCCCATAGGCTAACTCATTTCCCCTGAAACATACTTCTTTAACCATTTATTTACCGACGGTACTTGTGAGTACCACTGGCTCAAGTTTAGAACTGCTGTTGGTTGGCGAGTTTTAGCTATTTGGCGCCATATTTAGAAGCCACATTATTCACTTAACATTAGTTGGGGTAACTATATAGTGATTTTTATCGCTAAAAACTTGGCGCATCATCAGTACTAAACTTGCCCCGAAAATAATTTGGTAAATAAAGGGTTAAGACCGAAATTTTTTTAGATGAACCAAAGTTAATCGAGAATGTTTTTTTATTTATTTTTTTTGCCTCAAAAATTGAATAAATTTGAATGAACAAAGTAAACATAAAATCGAAACTCAAATAAATGAATTGAACACTGGACTTAGACCTAACCCGAACAATTCGTTTAAAAAAAAGTCATATTGATCCCGATATAAGTGTATTTCTTAGGAGTTGAGAATCAAATATGAAATGGAAAAATACGAAAGCTTTTCTTTTTGGTACTCGCTCATTTTTAAAATGCCCAGTCTTAAATCCTGAACTTGAATTTCTTCTTTTCACATGTTTTGTATTTGATGTAAAATTAATTATCTGTCGCCTGAACGGGATTTATCAATTTTCCCCTTGGCGTCGAATGTATTTTTCCTTTTGCATTCTGTAAATATTCTTTGTGTAGTAAATAAATAGCAAATAAACTTATTATTATTATTTGTTTGACAAAAAATATCCAAATGTATGAATGCTGTTTTTAAAAAAAATTCATTTTAATTAAGCTAAAATGTAAAAAGTTATTTAATAAATTATCGTGGGTTCTTGTTGAAATATATATTTTTAACACCTTTTATTTGTGCGTAAAACAAATAGCATGACCTTTGACATTTTACTAGTAGTAGAGGGGAGCTTTTTTAAAATCCCGATCGTCTCTTTACTTAATCAGTTGACTAAATATTTGAGGATGCCTTGAATTTAATTGAAGGAAGGGAATGCTCTCCACTGGAATCCCTATGACTCCTTTCAGCATTTGAAATAAAGAGAGGAAATATTTCCCCGAAATTCCGGACTTTGATTGGGAAGTCGTTAGGTCAGGGGGCGGCAACCTGCGGCTCTTTCGATGTAAAGTTGCGGCTCCCCAGTTCCATACGAAAAAATTAATAATTTATTATCAAACCTTTAAAAAATCAGTAATATATTTTTTAAGTACCTAATCAAATCAATGATACTCACAAGGAGCGGTGTAACTCAAAGTTCTCACGCTGTGTCAAAACTCTACTTTTAAGGGTAAAAATTCAAAAATTTCGGGAGAGAACTCCCAAACACTCCTCAAAATTTTGGAACATGTGCTGTTTTCCCTTAAAAATTCTGTGATTTATAAAGAGTGATCCTATGAGTGATCCTCATTTGGTCATAAGGGGGCATCCATAAATTACGTGAGGTCAAAAAGGGAGGGGGAGGGGTTTGGAAAAATCTCACCAAACCTCACCAAGGGGGGAGGGGGGTTGATTAAAATCTCACGTCAACTTTTTAAGTTAGAAATTATTCGATTTTCTTTTTTTATGTATGAGAAAGGATAAGATACTGCAAATTATTTTTAAAAAGTTGTAGGTAAATCTCACGTGGGGGGAGGGGGTCCAGCAAAATCTCACTAAATCTGACCAAGGGGGGAGAGGGGGTCCAGATTTTGGAAAAAACGCCTCACGTAATTTATGGATGACCCCTAATAGAAGTTCTAAACAACGAATTAAAAAACTAATTTTAGGAAAAAAATTCCAAAATTTTTATGAAGTGGTATCCCCACCCCGTCTCTAAAGTTTGCTGTTTATTTTAACTGTACTATTTTTCCTTGAAAATTCTGCCACTTAAAAAATGAGAGGTGCTCTTTGGGTGCAATCCAAAAAGGCCTAAAAATGGGCTACAAAGCTATTTTGAAGAAGAAATTTCCAAAAAATTTTCTAGGGGAGGACCCCCGATCCTCCAATTTTTCTAGGAATTTACTTTGCTTACAAAATTTTTAAATTAATTTACAATGTGTATGTAAGTTATCTAAAACTTGATGACTTGATGTAAAAAGTACCCTAATCCGAAAGGAGGTACCTCAGAAAAAAAGTGCCAAAAAATTCTCCCCAACTAAAATAAAATATAATAAGCATATACTATAACATTGAACAGGGAGGCAGCAACGAAGATATAAATCAAAGAATAATAAAAGCGAGAATATGATTCAGAAGCCTTCAAAAATTTTGGAGAGCTTCCAGTATAAAAACCAACACAAAATTAAATGTATTCAAAGCTACAGTCCGCTCCATACTTTTATATGGTGTTGAGTGTTGGAACCTCCGTAAAACAGAAATAGAGAAGCTTGAAACATTCCAGAACAAATGTTTAAGAATTATTTTTAAAATTTTCTGGCCAAACAAAATATCAAATAGAGATTTATTAATGAAAGCGAAGCTATCACCTATTTACGAGGAAACTCTAAAAAGACGATGGAGATGGACAGGACATGTCCTACGCTCCAGACGGGATTGCCCAGCTAACATCGCACTCACTTGGGCTCCCGATGGAAGACGGAAAAGTGGCAGGCCAAGACTCACATGGCAAAGAGGCATGCATCAGGACTTGTGCAGGGCCAGATTAAAAGGATGGGAAGAGGCAAGAGGGTTGGCCCGGGACAGGGGTGCATGGAGGAAAAGACTGGACGCCTTATGTGCCAGCTCGGTGCGAAGAGGTTAAGTAAGTAAGTATACTATAACATGGAAGCAAAACAATTTAGTGGCTCGTTAAAAACTGGAAAATTTTTTAAATTGTAACTTTTGGCTCTTCCGTTTCAAAAGGTTGCCGACCTCTGCGTTAGGTTAAAAAATCAGGGGCGCGGGCTTACATATAGAATCAAAAACTACTATCTTCCGTTCGGCTAACTTCGGGGATCCCGATCCTTGGCGACTTAAAATCAGACGCCAATTCAAACCACTACCCTTAAAAAATCCACCAATTAAGTACCACTAAATCAAAAAATAATAATAATTACTTCAGATCGTTGGAGGCGCACATTTGATTGGTTTGGCACTTTGCCAGCTCGATGATGTCACGCTTACGAACCAATGAAATGAGCTTTCTCGCTTGCGATTCCGAATCAGACCGGAAGGCAGTGTTATTTGATTTTAAGATGACGAAAATATTGCGCCTGATATGGCAACCTGCTTGCGATATCAGACCGCCAAGATTGTCATTCAATCTAGCTCGTTTCGCAGCAGCCAATGAAATAATTGAAACACTTTTTTCGTTATAAAAGAAAAACTAATCATGGTAGAAGTACAATATTTTAAACACATATTCAATTACTTTTTTAAAAAAATATTTGCGTTTCGTTTTTAAAAAATTCGAATTAGTTTTAGAATTATTAAGATTCAAAGTTTTAATTTTTTCCCTTTTTAAGTTTAACAATAGATAGCAGCAACCCTTTAACAACGCCAGAACCGCCAACAAAACGAGCAGAATGAACGACTAAGCTGCGTGAATTTTCAGAGATAGTAGATTTTGATGGTGACGATATATGCAGCGATGAGAGAGCGATGGTCCAAACCTTCTAGTAAATGCTGACGTCATAGCACCAATGGAAGAGACAAACTTCCCGAATTGGAGGGGAAAGCAAAAGATAATTTTCCGTGGTTTTCCCCTCAGAGTCCATGGCCAGAGGTTCTCAAACTGTGGGTCACGAGTGAATTTTTGGCGGGTCGCTACAAGATTTTGAAAGTAGGATTTTTTATAATTTTAACGAAAGGGATGTTTGTTGCCTTAACAAGATAGTAAAGAAAATAAGTATAAAAAACTTGAAAGTAAAGGATAAGTAAAGAAACAATTTTATCTCTTTAATATAAGATGGTGATGCAAAAAATTCATTCAAATAATATTAAGATTCAAAAAAATATTTATAACAGTGTTTCTACACATATAGAGCACCTCTACAACAGACACTAATTAGGAATTTTGGATTTTTTCTCAAGAAATGTAACTGCATATAATTACCCTCAGATAAATAAAAAAAGAGTTTAAACGCCGTTTTTAATATCTAAGCTTCAAAGTATTTTATCTGCCTAAGTCAAAGTAATGAAAAAATTTCGCTTTAAATTATGTTCATCAAAAGTGGGTCGCGATGGTTTGAGAACCCCTGCCCTAGGTAGAAATCGAAAAAGCATGGGGTTGGAGCTGGGATGGCATTAAACTTTCAAGTCTCGAGAACCGGGTAAATAGAACCCCAATCGTCGAATTTTTTTATACCACTTTGGGAGTGACAGATTGAATGAACACGTCATTGCTGTGACTTCCAAATAGTACGCCTAACCATCTGTCAATCATGCAAACCTCAACCTGCCCTCTTTCACACGATATAGCATCTCTCTATTCTAAAAAAAGTTTTTGGTGAACGGTTTCCAGAGAAAGGCTTTTTAATTACTGAACCAAATGACACATATATGGTATCAAAATGTCCGAATTCTTTCCGGATTTCCGAGTAAGCCCTTCGATTTTTCAAAAAAATTCCTAATTTTAAAATATTTCCATTTTTTTAGATTTCGGATAAGGTCGCAGTTACAAAGCAAGAAACTATGAATTTTAAAACAATTGAAAATATATTTCACTGTTTTTTTAACATTCAAATACATTAAATAATCATCTTTCTATTTATCACACTAATTTAAATAATATATATTGGATTCTTTTTAACAATATTTATATTTTTGCTGTTCAAACGATTTTAATTATATTTAAAACTAATGTATAATTAATTTATCTTTTATTTTTAAATAATTAATTCATATTTATATATTTATCTTTGTCGTTGTGGCAACCTAATCATTACTATATTTACAATCTAATCAAGGTAAATAAACTAACAAGGTATGCTCTTCCGGCGAAAAAGGCGTGGCTTTTGAAAATGACGTCACCCAGGATATATTTCCTATTCACAGCATGGGAAAATGCTTATTTTTGGTGATTTTTATTAAATTAAGGGCCAAAGAAACTTCTAAAACAGTTTACACTGGACACAATTACGAACATGTTTATAAGTTATCAAGTTTTTTGAATTAGAATAATAATTTTAACTCAATAATAGCCGATCAAAAATATGAAACTTGAGCTCTACAACGATGTGCTTTAATCTCTCCGCTTATTGATTTTAATTACTAACTTGTATAAATGTAATTAACACAGCTGATGATACAAAGAAAAAATATTAAGCAAATATTCAATCATGAAAACTTCATGAAAACATTCTTGTTGTGATAAAATTAATATCGCTGTTCTGCAATGTCAAACTTGAATATCCATTGTATCGAAGCAGTTTAGATTTTAAGGACAAAAAATATTGAGTTCTTGAAATAAATGAAGTACATAAAAATATGGAAAATTATGAGCTAAAATCTAAGAACTAATTAATTTAATTTAATAATGGATTTATTCAAAATTTTAGTGCATTTACCTTAAATAATGATCCTACTACAGTCCACTCAGCTTGTTTATTTTTATTTGAGATTCAGAAATAGTATTCTTAAAATCGTCTGTATCCTTAATTATATTTTTAAATATTTTATCGGAATTTTTCAAATAAGTGGGTTATTGTATTCATAAGTTTTAAAACAAACTAAATAAGGAATTTCAATAATATCGACCCAATAAATCCTGATGTATCTACGATCTGTTCAATGGTGTTTATTGTATTATGGTGGCTGATATGCCCGTCATTGATTGGTCCGTTATTTTATATCCTGGGTGACGTCACACAGCGAGAGTTATGAGCATACCTGGTTAGTTTATGTACCTTGCAATCTAATATAATAAAATTGAATGTGTGTATATATGTTTGTCTTTTATACAAATCCACATTTTTCTTCCGATCTGCACCAAACTTGGTATACATACGTAAAAAAACTCAGAAAAAAACATAGGCTATGTTTCGAAAACTTTAATTGACCCCTTGACCCTCTTTTGACCCTTTTTATGGTCATTTTGCTGAAATAGCTTTATTTCTCCTCAACAAGAGATCTGCTTACTCCATTGTTACAAAGAAAATTTAATGTAAAACAACAAGTTTTTAATAGAAACACTAGGTACAAATCTATAAAAAATTATATTATTATTTTAAAAATCTATTTCAATGAAATTTAAAATTTAAGTATAGATAAACATATTTTTATTTAACAGATCTAATTTTTATATTTTAAAAGCTTTATGGAATATCATTGTTGTTAAAATAGTCTCCATGGAAACGAGGATGTAAAATCAAAAAGTGATAATATTTTAACTTTAAAGAAAGTTGGTTAACAAACCAAAAACTATTAAAACTCCCTTTAAACTAGAAAATATTGATTTTTTTCTTAAATTTCCAAATGGAATAAGCTTTAATTATTGAATAATTTCACCGAAAACGTTTATTCTTAAAGAAATGATTAATTAAGGAATCTGAGAAATTTTAAATAATTTTTAGAATATTTTTTCCATGTTGTAAATGTGGAAATCATTCAAAAGTTATATTGCGCTTGAGTACTGAAGGAATTTTAGTCCATCCGGATAAGAAAAATTACTAGGAACACCGGGATAGGAAAAGTTACCGGGAACACCGGAATAGTATGAAGAAGACGCCTAGGATACCGGGATGATTGGTAAATGCTGATTAAAAATTAAAAATGTATTTGGGAAAACTTAAAAATGAGGCGTTTGCTATCAAAACCAGCTCATTCCCTTTTTGGAAATTTTACAGGAGAGACAAAGCACTTCTCACGTCCACAAATCTAAAGCTAAATTTGTTTTTTAAATTTTTAATTGTAGGTATAACCATCTAGAATTCAATTAGTTTTTCATTTTCATTCCGGTTGCATTGAATTGGTGGCATGAATTGACGTTCACTTAACTTTTTCAAATTATCTGAAATTTCACAGTTGAGATCACAGTTTTCACCCGTTAATCTAATTTTGTGTTGGAATGAGCTGGGTTTGAGCTATATCCCTTTGCCAGGTTATGAAAGACCCTCTAAACTTTCAAAATATGCAAAAAAAGTGGATTTCAGAAAAATATGGAATGAGCTGGTTTTGATAGCAAACGCCTCAAATAATAAATTTATACTCTTCACCCGTGCAAGGCCGGGCATATCAGCTAGTCTAATATAATAAAGTAAAGTGTGGGTATGTTTGTCTTTTATACAAATCCACAGTTTACTTCCGATCTGCACCAAACTTGGTATACCTACGTAAAAAAACTCAGAAAAAAACATAGGCTATGTTTCGAAAACTTTAACTGACCCCTTGACCCTCTTTTGACCCTTTTTATGGTCATTTTGCTGAAATAGCTTTATTTCTCCTCAACAAGAGATCTGCTCACCCCATTGTTACAAAAAATAAATAATGCAAAATAACAAGTTTTTAAAAGAAAGACTAGATATGAGTATATTTAAAAATTATAACAATAATCTAAAAAAAATTAAATGAAATTTAAAATTTAAAAACTGGTAATTAAGTATATTATAAAACATTTTTATCTGAAAGTTCATCTAGCTTTTAAATAAAAAGTTTCATGGAATGACATTGTTGTTAAAATAGTCTCCATGGAAACGAAAATGCAAAAAAAAACCCAATAATTTATTGTTGCTTCAAGAAAGTTGATTTACAAAACAAAAACAATTGAAAATGTTAAAGCGATTTCAACCAGAAAGATAGATTTTTTCATAAATTGCAAAATGGAATACGCTTTTGTTATTGGATAATTTCACAGAAAAAGTTAATTATAATCCTGTATGATTAATCAAGGGTTATAAATGGGCATATTTTAAGTAATTTCGGGAGATTTGTTTTTAATTTTTTTAATGGGGATTATGAGGTTAAATGTAAAAATCGTTCAAGTATTATAATGCTTGACAACTGGATGGATTTTAATACCTTTCACCTGGTAAAATAAGGTATAAAATTGCAAATTTAAAAAAGAAATCCTAAAGCTATAACTCCACCCGTGCAAGGCCGGGCATATCAGCTAGTAAAATATAAACTCGCTTTCAGAAATTTTGAACTTTTGCATTTATTTATTACAATAATAATTATTTTTATATCCTTTTGCAAGTTATATTATTTAAGGTAGTAAAAGGTAACTTTCTTTTATAATGCCAAAACGCAAAACTAGATATGGCGGGGGAATGTTTTAGAAATAAAGATAAAAATCGAAAGTCAGAACATTCGTGTCATTGCTATGAAACTGACACAATTTCGATGTTTATTTGTTCTCATGAAGCAAAATTCTAAATTTTCGTGATGTTTACGATAATTACTACATTTTTCACAGACAATCAATGAAAATTATTACAAATTTTAAGAAAGTAAAATTTATTCCGGAGATGTTTTAGTGCTTCTGAATGGATCTGTGTGAGAAAAACATTACCTTGGGGAAATGGTAAAAGAAAGTTTACACTGCTTTGTTACTAATTTTCTTGGAATTAAATGGCGATCCGCCAATTCATATTGCCATAAAGGAACTGTTAAAATTTCGCCGCTGAATGAATATTCCCCTTTTTTGAAAGAATACCCCAGAGAAGTAGTTCCCCTGTTTTAAGAATGTTTTATAAAATGAGTAAGTGCTGTGAGCTGTGTTTTGTGAGGATGGCAAAAAGATCCTTATGTATCAGCGTCAGCAGTTAACGGGGGTTGGCGAGCGATAGCGAGCAGGGGGCGGTAGCTCCCTAGTTTTTAAAAAGAGCGTTTTGGACCTTCTGATAGGCATTTTCTCTGTGGTTTTCCCCACTGACGTGCATTTAACCCTTTATTTACCAAATTCTTTTCGGCACAAGCTTAGAACTGCTGATGCACCAAGTTTTTAGCTATAAAAATCACTATATAGTTACCCCAACTAATGTTAAGTGAATTATGTGGTTTCTAAATATGACGCCAAATAGCCAAAACTCGCCAACCATCAGCGATTCTAAACTTGCGCCAGTGGTACTTACAAGTACCGTCGGTAAATAAAGGGTTATAAACCAGTCATCATTTGTGATAAGAATAGTTATTCAATCTTGTTATGGTACTCAAAAGCAAAAGGGAACCTCTGTACCACACATGACCATCCACCGGCATTTACCTTTAATGGATAATGGGCAATACCATCATTTTTTGAAAACAGAAAAAAATACATTTTTCCAGTAAAGGAAATAGATCTAAATCCAAAAATCCACATGAAAAGTTTCAAAAAAATTTAGCTAATTAAATATTTAAAATTAAAATCGCCAAGCCCTTTGTCTTTGTTTAGGGTAAAAGTACGTCACAACTGACTCATACAGACTTTAACGAGAAACCCAACAATCAATTTGATTTGTTTAAACAATTAACCCATTAACGCCCATTGATCTATTTTTAGATCGCTAAGCATAGGGTCAGAAATGGTCTTTTAAATTAATTTAAATTTACCCCACAAAAACAAAACTGCTCATATGGCAAGAGAAAGCCTTCCTTAAGAATAATATCATGTGTTTTTTTCGTTTGCAACATTTATTTTCTTACAGTGATGGGCAAAACTTTGTCTTGGGGTCTCATTTTGCAGTTTTTTCATCTTGGTTCATGTTTTACGAAAAAACTATAAAAGTATACCACCAATTGAATCCTATTACAATGCAGAGTTTTGTAAAAAATAATTCATTTAGTGAAAAATTAGGTCCCAATATTGCTGATCTAAAAATAGATCACTGGGCGTTCGGGCGTTCATTTTTTCTGTGTTGCTTGCGATACGATTTTCAGATTTTTCGACTATAAACTGTAAAAAATGAAAATGAGAATACTCAGTAATGTTCAGGATGGTCACAAATATTGATTTTCTTAAGAAATTATATTATTGTGAGTTAAATTTTATAATTTCTTCTGGTGGATGAATGAAAGGTAGACAATATTGATTGATTACTTAGTAAATCACAGGATTGCAAATAGTATTATGAACTCAAGTTTATTCACATTAATTTATTTGCTGATACAATTTAAGTCAATACAAGCATTTCGTTTTGAAATACATTATAGGTAAAATTATTAGACAATAATTAAAGGTTTTTGAGGAGATGTAAAAATCTCAAATTGAAAACTGTAATAATTTTTTCTTTAAATTCGCCCCAAGACTGCTTTTACAACCTTAAAATTGACGTAATGACAGGATAGTAAGTTAATTGGATAAGTAGTTAATAGGAATAGGCCGGCGAAAAGCTTCAACACGTAGCAATTTTGAATGTACCGAATAAGTTACATTTTATTTCATGACTATCATTATTTTATGATAAAACTAATCCATAAAATTTACAAAAAAATACCTAATGCATTTTATTTAAATTAAATACACAATTTTATTAAATATTATTTCTATAATATGCTTATAAATTTAAAGTTCTTGATTCAACTCCCACTTTTTCATCTATTATTACTTTCAACATAGGCTATTCATGTAATAAATCTTGGGTAAGTTATTTAATTTTATAATTATTTAATTATTTTTCCACATATTTATAAATAAATACGCATTTTTTAAAGAAAAATACTAATAGGTCTATTTATTTTATATTTTTTAATGATTTTTTGAGGTTCTACTATTACTTAGCTCTGTGACAAAAAATATCCTCCGAACTCCCAGTGATCTATTTTTAGATCGGCATTTTTTAACGCAAGTAATGACTGTTTTCACAAAATTTTTTCATAATATCCATATTGAAGGCAAAATACACCAGATTCATGATTTTTATTAAATTCGCCCAAAAAAATAATAGTTTGGGCGTTAATGGGTTAAAGCAGCGGTTCCCAAAGTGGTCCATATGGACCCCCAGGGGTCCACAGCGAATTCCAGGGGGTCCACAGGTATGAAAAGGAAATTTGGGGGTCCACAGCGACTTCTAGGGGGTCCACAGCAACTTTTAGAGGTCAACGGGAAAAATTTCATTAAAATGAAATATTTTGATAAGTTTCAAATCAAATCAAATCAAATCAAATTTATTGGACAAAGACAAGGACAGAAAAACGACAAAGACAGAAAAACAAAACATACAAAGAGCATTAAAATATATAAAAGTAATAAACACACAACGAAACAACAAAGAGAGAAAATAAATATGTGGTATCACATGAGCCTAAGGCTCGTCCTTGATACCTATAGAAATTAATAAAAAAAATTGCAACAAAAGCTGGACTGACTCTATTGTAAAATATGAAATAATGCTTCTGTATTTATTTGCTCGCCTAAAAATTTATATATGCCGCATTTGAATTCAAGTTTATTGTTAGTTGTTTTAAGATTTTCTTTTAATTTATTAAATAGATAAGGTCCTAAAAATACATGAGATTTATGTAATATTTCTTTGTTAGTTTTAGGTATAAAATAATTTCCTTTTGTATTCCTTACTTCAAAGTTACTGGTTTTAATTTGATAAAAAGATTTGTTATTAAAAATAAAAAGAAGTAAGCGGAATACGAAGAGTTCACGTACGTTCAAAATGGGCCTAGTTAAATAATTACAATTTATATGAGATAAAATTTTAGTTTGTATTTGGATTAAAGGTCTAATATTACTTAAGTAGTCAGAAGCATAACAAGTTTCAAAAACCTTTTCTTTTATAATCAAATTTTGTAATATGAAAAGTTGTTTGGGGACCGTTCAAATATTACGTAAGCACCTAAGGGGGGGAGGGGGTTTGCTCTTTGCTTATTTTTCCTGACAAGGGGGGAGGGGATATGAGTGATGCTTACGTAAGATACTGCAATTTTGAAAATATCTTGTTTCTTGCATAAATAATTTCAAAACTCAACCAAAAATAAATTTAACAAAAATTGAATTAGGAAATCTGACGTAAGCACTTTTTTCTGGGGATGGACCCCCCAAAAATTTTGAAATTTTAACCCCGAAAACTATTACTTTGACTCATTTTTGAACCCTAAGGGATGTCAAAATTTCGGGGGAGGGGTCCGGCAGTTTCTTACGTAATTATGGTGGGGGGTTTGAGGTTTGCTTACCTTTGCTGACAAGGGGGGAGGGGGGTTAAAAATGAACAAAAAAGTGCTTACGTAATATTTGAACGGCCCCTTGTCACTGAGTCCATTATTAAAAAAAGTTTTACAAAATTACAAAATTAACATACACAAATTAACATACACATATTACATTACAAAATTAAGTGTTATATTAATAAATAATTAAAAATAACACTATAATTTGACTTCTGTTACATTAAGCTTTAGCCATTGATGGTCATTTTCTCATGTGTAACTTGTTAAATGTCAATAATAAAGGGGTGTTTTCAAAATTTGAACCCAGCAAATACCTAATTTTTAAAATTTAAATATCAGTTTGTTTATATTTTAATGTTGATAACCACTTTTTACAATTGAATAGTTTCATTAATGGTTCTCTTTTGGTGAAACTTAACTATCAGTATTTTTTTCTTCTATGGAAAACTCATGAAGTCAATAAACCCATGAAGTCTCATGAACTCAAATTTATAAATTCTGTTCAATATCATATGTAAATGCACATATTTCTTAATGTATGTATAAAAAGCAACACATATTTTTTGTTGCAAAAACTTTTTTTTCAATTTCATAAAAAAACTCAATTATTGTACTGAATAATTTAATTTCTTTTCATATTTGAACTTAAATTAAATGTTTTTTGTTAACATTCCCTGTATTAATTTTAATTATTTCTGAAATTTTATGATTTGGTGAATGAATAATTCACACATAAGCCATTAACTTTGACAAGTTTGCAACCAACACTTTTATTGCAAAAGCTAAAAGTTTTTGTGCCTTGAAATGTAATGTTATTAAAAGTTTAGTATTGTTTTTAGTTTCAAACTTTTAAAATGCTTGATTTTATAATTTCATTAAAAATGTCGTGTAACCAAACCATATCAATGGCAATTTGATTTCTCTTCATAGTTGCACTAAATTACATATTGTTTGTTAACATTCCATGTATTAATTTTAATTATTTCTGAAATTTTATGATTCGGTAAATGAACAACTCATTCATAAGCCATTAACTTTGAAAAGCTTGCAACCAAAACTTATTCTTAAAATAAAAAAGTTTTTGTCTTGAAATATAGTGATATTAAAAGTTAAGATTTGCTTTTATTTCAAACTTTTAAAATGTCTGGTTGCTATAATATCCTTAAAAATATCAAGTAACCATATCAATGGCAAAGTTTAAAAAGCACAAGATTTTTAAAAAAAATATGTTAAAGTATGAAATTAAATGCTTATTAAAGCACGAAAAAAACACTTGAAAAAAATTACAAAATTTATGCGTGACTTAGAAATATAATCATAAACATAAGACTTTTAGATACTTTTTTAACTGTCCCTAAGACAGGGGGGGGTCCACGGGGTACGAAAAATGTCGTCAGGGGGTCCACGGGCCAAAAAAGTTTGGGAACCCCTGGGTTAAAGCATAACTCAATTGAAAAAACAACGTTTATTTTACAGAATGAACGTTTGCACAAGAACAATGAACATTTGCACAAGATTTTTTCGCTAATTATAGCATAGTTTAAAATCAATGTATAGGGTAAAAGTACGTCACATTGGAAAATTGGACGATTTAACGCCCTTTTTTGAACGAAACTTCGAACGAGTCGAAAAACGATTACATAAAAACAATAAACAATCATCGTAATTAAAAAAATTTTGCGCGTATACTCCGCTCTAGGGTACCTCTATCGAATAAAAAAATAAAAAATAAATAGTGGTATTGCCCATTGCAGTCAAAATTTTTGTTTAATCTTAATGCGTTCAGAATGGCTTAAAACATCCAGAAAACATTTTAATTCACCTTTCAAAGCCCTAAATTTTAAGTTATTTTCAATTAAAAATAGCTTATTTTCTGTCTGAGCTGAAACAGCTTGTGACGTTAAATGTGACTTGCTCCCGCTTGTTGTTATCATCCCGCTTTGAAAGACTGAGCTCTAGTTTTTTTACAGCCTAGTGTTTCGATGAAAACGGTTTTCCCACATTCCCAAGAAACACATATGTTATGAACTCACATTGTTAGGAGCTTACTGTATTAAAATATGACATAATTACCTTAAAAAAAGTTTTTGGGAAAAGACAAGCGTATTTTTGGAATGAGAAAATTTTTAGTAAATTAAAATTGAATATTTATAAATTTTAAGAGATGCTGCAATTCTCCATTATCATCTCATAAGTGAGGTGTTTGCTATCAAAACCAGCTCATTCCATTTTTGGAAATTTTACAGGAGAGACAAAAAATTTCTCACTTGTCCACAGTTCTTAAGTTAAATTTTTTTGTAAATTTTTAATTGTAGGTATAACCGCCTAAAATTTGATTAGTTTTTCATTTTCATTCCAGGTGCATTACCTTGGGCGTAATTACACTAATTAGGTTGAATGAGCTGATTTTGATGCAAAAACACAATTTTTCATGCTTTTTCAGTTTTTTTTTGTTCAATTAAGGTGGTGAGAAATTGGTTTTTCCAGTTTACCTGTTAATATTTGTGTCTTTACGAGTTTTAAATAAATGACACACACTTAACTTTTTCAAATGATCTGAAATTTCACAGTTGAGATCACAGTTTTCACCTTTTCATCTAATTTTAGGTTGGAATGAGCTGGATTTGAGCAGCTGTATCTCTTCGTCAGGTTATGAAGGACCCTCTAAACTTTCAAAATATGCAAAAAAAAGTGGATTTCAGAAAAATATGGAATAGGCTGGTTTTGATAACAAACACCTCAAGTAGTAGTTTACCAACATTTTATGTTCGTGTTATGAAAATTCATTCACCCTATGAGACAAACATTGGAGACTATTTTGTCAATTAGTATATCATACATACCTTTCAAAGGCATATTTCGCATTTATTCCTAAAATTGACACTTTCAATTCTATTATTATGGAAAAAATAGATTTGAATTATCGCATGATAAAATATTTGTATATTTAAAGCAGGGTTGGCAAAAAACCGGGTTTTTAAAAAAAAAACAAAAAAAACCGGGTTTATTTGGTTTTTTTGGTTTAAACCAGGTTTTTTTTGGTTTAAACCAAGTTTTTTTAGAATTTTGTTTATCAGAATAAGTTATTTTAGCATTGATGTTTGAAATTGAGTTGTAAATGAGGCATTTATTTCAGGGGTTGTTTATAATGGATAAATGATTTGTATATTTCAATTAATTAATTAAAATTAAATTAATTTGTTTTAAAAATAATTTTTGTTTCTAAAATATTCCAATTTGAATATCTAATATTATTGTAGTGAATAAAAATCAGTGTTAATTTATCTTGGATAAATGGTTGAAATAATCAAATTATTTATCTTAATTATATATGGATTAATTTATGAACTTAAGAAATTTCTTTAGAAAGAGAAAATTTTATTTTTTAAATGAGAAGTAAAAGTGAAATGTAAACAACTAATGTTAATTGAAATTGGATAATTGATAAAGATAATTAATTTTATTAATTATTAAATGGTAAAATAATCAAATTAATTATATGGATTGTTTATGAACTTAAGAAATTTCTTTAGAAAGAGAAAATTTAACTTTTTTAATAAATAAAAGGGAAATGTAAGCAACTAATGTTAATTGAAATTGGATAAATGATTGAGATAATTAATCCGATTAAGGAAATTAACGGTTTTTATTAATTTAGTAAAAAAACCCAACTGGTTTTTATCTGTTTATAAACAAACCAACTGGTTTTTAGTTTTTATCATTAAAGAAATCAACGGTTTTTATTAATTTACTAAAAAAACCAACTGGTTTTTATGACTGACAAATAAGACAAATTGGTTTTATTAATTAATTAAAATCCAAGCCATATTTTATCAGTGAAAAACAGATAACTTTCGTGTATGTTTAGTTACTCTTTGAAATAATGCTTCATTTTAAAGGAAATTAATAAATGAACTATCTCTTGCAAAATATAATAAGTTTAACTTAAGCATTTAAGGTTAAGTTTAGAGAGAATTCAATAATTAAAACCATTAAATTAAAAGATTTCCGATTTTTAATCACCTTAAAATGTCAATTTTTTTATAAATCTGACCTTTTAATTTTGTGCAAAAGATTATACTTCATAACACTTTCTTTAAAAAATCCTGAAAATATTTTATAATTTCTAAAAAAAACAAAAAAAAAACAAGTGGTTTTTTTGGTAAAAAACCATGGTTTAAACCAAATGGTTTAAACCGGCCAACCCTGATTTAAAGCATAAAGAAAAGGACACAAAATGTAAAAAATATTTTAATAAATTAATTAACTCAATGAATAAGATAACATTAATTCCTCTAAGTCCAAAAATGTTTCATCGCTCAACCAAAGATTTTTCCGATTTGTGACTAAAAGTTTATTTTTAAATACCTTCGAACCAAAAAGGGATCAGGTAAAGATTATATTTGTCAAGTCCTCCAGGGAGTATAAGAATAAAGCGATTCATTAGAAACACAGATTTGTAACGTAACAGAATATTTTGTGTCCGGGATTTCTTCAGGAGTTTTGGCGTTAAGATCAAAGAACACAGAAGCTGTAATAAATATTTAGGGGATCAAGTGTTTAATTAACTGGAATTTCGACTTTATGTTTCCGAAAATACACCAAGGGTTGAAACGTCTCATTTAGTTTCAGTATTTAAAAGGATGTTTTCAGCTGAAATCCTAAACTTTCGTTCTCTTTATTCTTTCACGTAGAAATATATTCAAAACGCATATTATACATAGACGAATGTAATACAAATGTAAATGAAATCCAAGTGTTTATTTATATAAAAGTCTGACTCTTTTACAAGTGCTAGATATTATGTTAATGATCATCTAACTCGCCATAATAAATATCTGTTGTATAAAGCAAAGCAGTACAGGGATGAAAAAAAGGAATTTAAGTTTGTCTGGTGCAGGGATGGAAAGGTCTTTATGAGAAAAAACGAAAAGTCAAAAACGATTAGAATTGTGGAGGAGAGTGATTTTGATAAACTAGATGGTTAATTATAAAGCATCTCATGATTATTCTTTCCTTCCCTGCACCCCTGTATTGCAAACATCAGATATTGAGGATTTTTTGTGTATGGGTGATCGCTACCATTTATCAATCTTGCATTTTAACATCAGAAGCTTACGATCTAACTTTGATGAACTTGTTTGTTATTTAACTTCTTCAAAATGTCAATTTGAGGTCATAGTTCTGAGTGAAATTTGGATTGGATCAACTGAGACACAGTTTTTTAAACTGGATGGTTACTGTGAAATTTTTCAGTGTCGCGATTCTAATAGATCAGGTGGCTGTGCTATATATTTTAAAAATAATCTAATTGATTTTGTTCAAATTCCTTTTCCAATGTCTACTGCTGAATGTGTTTCAGTTGCTTCTTCTAAAATTGATTTTCAAATAATTGGTATTTATAGATCCCAGCAATTTAAACCAGAAGTATTTCTAGAAGAATTTGAGAAAATGTTAAGTGTTACAAAAGTTAAAAATCTCTTTATTATAGGGGACATTAATATTAATATTCTTGAAAACTTGAAAGCCACTTATATATATCTAAATGTAATGCCTACTCATGGCCTTAAACCTGACATATTTGGTACGACTAGAGAATTTAAGGATGCAGCTACTTGTATTGATCACGTGTTCTATAGATCGTCCAATCTATTTAATATAAAATCAGCAATTATAAATTATCCCTTAACTGATCACTTTCCTATTTTATCAGTATTATGAATGGTAAATCCTGCTTTTCCACATTCTAATGAAATTGTTAATAGAGTTTGTCATCTTAGAACGTTTAATAAGTTATTAACTAATTCTAATTTAAGTTTTCCGTTGTTACCTAATACTGACGTTAACCTGGTTTTTGGCGACTTTATGACTCAAGTTAAAAAAATTATATCTATGTCGGAAGTTACCCATATTTGTAAAAAGGAAAAAACTCCAAAAAACCTTGGATAACACCGGAAACATTAAATCTGATTAATGAAAAACATAAGTTATACAAAAAATACCGTAAAAAATAAATTTAATCAAGAAATAAAAAATCAATTCACCTCACTCCGAAATAGGCTGAAATCTAGATTGAAAACCTTGAAAACCGATTATTTTCATAAAAAATTTTTAAATTCTAATCACAAAGATCAATGGAAGGTAATTAAAGAAGTTCTTGGTGAAAAACAAAGTATAGTTTTACCGACAAATAACAATTTAGAAACTTTAGTTGAAGATTTTAATGCTCATTTTTCTTTGGTTTTCAACACAAATGGTGGTAATCAAAATATCGGTCTTAATAACATTGATTTACAATCTAACGTGAATAGTTTTTTCCTAGAATCCTAGAATATGTTACAGATTTTGAAATATCAAATGTCATAAATTCGCTTCCTAATAAAAAAATCCACTGGAATAGATAAAATTAACAAAAATATGATAAAGGTACTTTTTAACTGTTATCCTGAATTTATCACATATCTGATTAACCTCTCATTTCAACAAGGTGTATTTTTTTCCGGTCTTAAAACTTCTATAGTTGTTCCAATTTTCAAACAAGGTAATAAAAATGATTTGAATAATTATAGACCGATTTCCTTACTCAGTGTTTTCTCAAAGGTAATAGAAAAATTAATTCATTCTCGTCTAGTAAAATTTTTGGATAAACAGGGTGTAATTGCAGACAATCAATTTGGTTTTAGGAAAGGTAGAAGTACAGAGCTTGCTTTAATGAAATTTACAAAAATAATATTTTCGAATGTCAACAATAACCAAAAAACAGCAGCCGTTTTCCTAGACATAAGCAAAGCTTTTGATACAGTCAATCACGATTTACTTCTACATAAACTTCACATGATTGGAGTTAGAGGAAATACATATGATTGGTTCAAATCGTATTTAAATGACAGGTCTCAAATTGTTAAAATTAATGATATTTGCAGCTCCCAAAAACTTATTAGAGGTGGTGTTCCTCAGGGTTCTATTTTAGGGCCATTATTATTTTTGATTTTCATTAATGACTTCTGTAAACTTGATTTGAATTGTGATATTATTACATTTGCTGATGATACGGTTTTGGTTTTCTCGGCGCTTAATTACTCTGAGCTGTTTAAAAAATTGAAGTTTGCCTACAAAAAGTTAATATTTGGTTTTATAATAATATGCTAAAGCTTAATGTTTTGAAAACTAAATTTATGATTTTTAACCTTAAAACTTCAGTGACTGTAAGGGATTCCCTAAAAATCCATAAACCAAATTGTAATCGTGAGTGTAATGGTTCTTCCTCCTGTGATGTAATTAAGTGTGTTGATACAATTAAATATTTAGGTCTACATTTTGATTCTAATTTAAAATGGAAATCCCATATAAACATCTTGTTAAACAAATTGCGTTTTATCAATTTGAAGCTGTTAAATTAAAAGGTATAATTGACCATAAATTTCTAACAGTATATTTTTTTCTTGGGTGCAATCAACAATTAATTATGGAATAACGTGCTTTGCATCTGATTATTACAATAATATTAAACCGCTCATTCAGTTACAAAAAAAGATTTTATCTCACTTAAAACATAATTCCCTGCCTAATAATATCTTAACAATCAGAGAACTGTATATTTTTCGTTTATTACTTTTTATATATAAAAATAAACATTTATATGAAGCCAAAAATATAACTTCTTATCTTAGAAACGCTAAAGGTAACTTGTATATCCCTAAATCTAAAAAAGAAATATTTCATAAATCTCATGCCTTTTTGGGACCATACATATTAAATAAACTTGAAGAAACTCTTAAACTAACCAACAATATTCACAAATTTAAATCTGGTATTCATCTTTTTATCTCAGGACACTCAGATATTGAAGCTTTGTTCAAAATTCCTAAATAATAAGCGCAGATCTTGCCACATGATAAAATCTTTTTTTTTTAATTTAGGTTCCCTGGGCGAGCCTTTGGATCTTTGGGATCCACATAATCAATTTTTTTGTTTTTTCTATGTTTAAACAAAATGTCAATATATGTATATATTTCCCTTTGTGTTTTTTGTACAGTCCTTGTCTGTGTGTTCCATGTCTTATATATGTTTTGTCTTTTGTCCAATAAATTTGATTTGATTTGATTTTGATTTGAAAAGTGTGCAAACTTCACAGCAACGTTTTCCGAACGTCACTACACGGAAGGAGAAAATGAGTAAACACAAAGCCTGTTGGGTTGATAGGAGGAATTTCGATACGCGAATTCTGATAAAAAGACACTATTTATACATGGGTTTGAATTTCGAGTGAACGACAATTTTAAAATATGATTATTTTGTCAGACACCGCGATGGGAACTACTATGTTTCATAGTGACGTAGTAGGTTCAACTTATAAGTTGCTGTCTAGTAAAAGTGTAATTTATCCATTTGCTGTTTGTTTTACCATCAGATAGGTCACAATAATGAACGTCTAAGAAAGTTGACTCGTTTAAATAAATGGACTAGATGAAACTTGTTACATGATAATTTTAATTATATTTTTTAAAGTTAATGTTTGCTACAGAATTGTGATAATCTTTCTACCCGAAGAATAGGAGAGTTTAAAGTTTCTAATTATTTTACGACCATGCAAGCGAAAGTCAATCTCTTTATTTTTGAAAAAGAAATCTGGAATTATTTCAACATTTTTGGAGGGATTACGGAATTTACAAAAAGTAATATTATTTATAGAATTTTTTTTTGCTGAAAACAGAGAATTGGAGGCAGACCCTAGTAGCACTTGTCAGAAAACGATATCAAAAAATAATACCGTACGATACCATTTCTGATATCATATTAGCTAAAAGTGGTCATGCTTATCGAGACCACTCGATATCAGAACTCGGCATTCCTTGGCATTCGCTTGGCATCATCCTATACCACTGGATATCAGAAACTGGCATTCCTTGATGTTATCCTATTATCAGCGAATGCCAGCTGATATCAATTCTGATATCCAGCGGTATAAGGTGATGTTATTCTTAAGCAGTGAATGTCAAGGGATGTCGGTTTTGATATCGAGTGGTGTAAAAACCCTCGCTAAGCCTAACCATTTATAGCTCGTATGATATTAGAATATGGTATCGTACGGTATATTTACTCCTCTTAATAGTGATCTTAAAAATAATTTTTCCCATTCTCATACTGTACAAAAATAATCGAATATGATATGGTTTATATTTTAAAGGTAATATAACGATAGGGCAAATTAATGTATTTCAAATAAAATTCAAAGGCTTTTAAGAAAAAATTCGAGTACTTTACAGGGCCCTTGAAAACAAAAAAAAATGAAATTCAAGTAATTTTCAAGGATATTCAAAGCTCGTGGGAACCCCGTAAATGCGTTTGTGGGCGTTGAAAATCCCTTTTGAAAGGCCGAAGAAATCCCCTCTGATTGAAGAGAATGAGACTAATGAAGGCCATTCAGATACAAAACGGAATTAAACTCTTCCCTCAAAACAATTTCAATGCAGGTTTATGTGAGGAGGGCCGCGAATGAGCATCGTTTTTGTTTCATGCTGAAATTTCCGCAAGCGATACCGAATAAATGTTTGAGTTGATTTTGCTTCTTTTATTGAAATGGAAACTGTTTACTTAGACACAAAAGCACTTCAAAATGAAGAGCATAATTGTGAGGTAAACTAGTTGATATTTACTAGTCTGTCTTTTATATTTATAAACGGTTTTTATATTTTTATAGTGTCGTGGTGGCACGTGCAAAATATTTTGAACGCGTTTTCTTTAAATGGCAGGAGTTGTTTTCTCAGTTTGAAAAATGTTATGGTTTGTGTGGTTGTGTGTTGACACTAATAAAGCAAAGTATTTTTATTATAATCTTGATTCTTGAAACTTTACATGTCGCTCACATTGTGGTGACCCGGACGTGATCTATTAGAATTTATAATTTTGAAATTGACCGACATGTTGAGTTTAGAGCAGCTAATCCTAAAGAGAACACCTGAGAGGAGGTGGGTAACCAGGTATTGTAATCTTATTGAAACGGCATTAAGAGAAAAGACAACAGATGATTTTGAAATTGGATTAAACAAGGAATTCCTTGAGAGATATGTTTCGAGAATGGAGAAACTAGACGAACAAATATTAGAGCTAACTTTAAAGAATGATCCTGATAAATATGATGAAGAGCATGCCCAAATACAGGAATACCACACGAAACAAGTGTGTGTACGTCATAAGATAAAAGCGGTTTTTGAGAGGGCTCCTGTTACGGAGAACGTTTCCACTAGGTGCAAGCTGCCTAAAATGGAAATAAGGAAGTTCACGGGAGAAGTCAAAGAATGGTTGGGCTTTTGGTGTCAATTTAGACGAATCCATGAAGACGTTTCTGTCAGTAATGAAGAAAAATTCCAGTACCTCATCCAGAGTATGGTGGCGGGCAGTAGAGCCCAGGAAATAGTCGACAGTTACCCACCTACAGCCGAAAACTATCCCAAGGTCATTGAAAGTCTGAGAGAACGTTTTGGTCGTGAGGAAATCTTAACAGAATTTTATATAAGGGAGTTACTGTCGTTGGTAGTTAAGAATGCCACGCATTTGAAGTCAAAACAGAACATAATGCAACTCTATGATAAACTGGAGTCTCATTTGAGATCACTCGAATCGATCGGTGTTACTAAGGATAAGTATGCTGCGATGCTTTTCCCACTGGTGGAATCCTGTGTCCCAGAGGACCTTTTAAGAGCTTGGATGAGGTCACCAGAAGTTGGATCAGGAAAGTATGAAGATAAACTTACACAGTTGTTGAGATTTTTGAAGAAGGAAGTGGAAGGAGAGGAGCGGATAGTCCTGTCCAGATCCGGCTTTCATATGGGTGAAGCATCTGGAGGGAGAAAAGGAAAATCAAAGGAAACCGAGAATTCATTTCCCACGGCCAACGACCTTGTTTTGGAAACAAAAACCTGGATATCATGTTTATTTTGTGGCCATCCGCATAAGTCACAATTTTGTTATAAAGGTCAAGCAATGAGCTTTAAAGATCGACGGAACTTTTTAATGAAGAAAAATGCTTGTTTTGACTGTCTGAGGGTTGGGCACTTTTCTAAAGATTGTACGGTTGACGTAATATGCGGCCAGTGCAAGAAGAGGCATTGGACCACTTTGTGTCCATGGAAAGGTCCTTCAGGAGAGGGATCATTAGAGCCTTTTAGAGAAATCACTACGGAAGTCCAGGATAATGAACAAAACACCGTTCTCTCCAACCACAGTTATACCGAGGTCCTTCTGCAGACACTTTTGGTGTCAGTGAAAGTTGGAGGAAGAAGCAAGATTGTTAGGGCGCTATTTGACACTGGATCACAGAGATCTTATATTTTAAAATCAACCATTGATCAAATGAGAGCAACACCAGAGAGATTAGAGAATCTGACCCATGTAGTATTTGGTGGTACTAGTTCCACGAGGACTCATAAGTGTTATGAGGTGATTGCAAGTAATTTGAACAGTTCATTTTCTTGTAATTTACAGGTGTTGGATCAAGATATCATTTGTGGTACTTTACCTAGCATACAAAGGGGTCCGTGGATCGAAGAGATGGCAAGCAGAGGAATTTACCTCACTGATGTTGGAAAGGGCTCCCAGAGGGTGGAACTACTAATTGGAGCTGATTTCGCCGGAGGCCTCTTTACTGGTAATTTGTTTGAATTGTCATCAGGTTTAGTTGCCCTTGAGACTTATTTGGGTTGGAGCGTGATGGGTAAGCCTAGGGAGGCCAATGACGGAGGATTTGTGACTTCTCTTTTAAGACAGAGTAGTGGTGACATCTCTGAGTTATGGAAATTGGAGGCGATTGGTATAACAGATCCATGTACTACGGAAAAGGCAAAGGAACTAGAGGAGGAGGCGTTCAATCACTTCTCCAGTGAGGTCAAGACAGAGAAGGATGGGAGGTATGTGGTCAAGCTTCCGTGGATGCGAAATCCAGCAGAATTGTCAATTGACAGAGAGGGGGCTGAAAAAAGATTGACTTCTATGACCAAGAAATTAATAAGAAATGATCAATTTGGGGTTTACGATGCTGTATTTGGGGAGTGGCTGAAAGAGGCGTTCATTGAGGAATCATGTGAGGGTCCTGGTCATTATCTTCCTCATCGAGGGGTGTTTAAGGAGCAGTCCACTACTAAAGTGAGGCCAGTTTTCGATGCATCTTACAAGGCAAGGGGAAATTTGTCATTAAATGATTGTTTAATGAAAGGTCCAAATCTTTTGGAGGTAATACCAGCAGTGCTCCTGAAATTTCGGGAAAAGAGCATTGGAGTAGTCTCTGACATAAAAAAGGCTTTTTGTCAGATATCTGTTGACGAAGGGGATAGAAGATACCTGAAATTTTTGTGGTGGGAGGATGAAGTGCGTGATGCAATTAAGATTTATCAACATGCCAGGGTAGTTTTTGGATTGAACTGCAGCCCCTTTTTGCTGAGTGCTGTTATACGTTACCACCTTGATCAATATTTGGATTCTCCTTTTCGAAACACTGCTGAAAAGTTGAAGAACTCGTTCTACGTTGACAATTGCGTTACTTCAGTTGACAATGAGGAAAACCTGCAACGATTTATTAACGAGTCAGTTAATGTAATGTCAGCGGCTAAATTTGATCTTAGAGGGTGGGAGTTCACTGGACAATCGTCAGACGGAAACAGAATAACTCATGTTTTGGGTCTGTTATGGGATAAGTTGGAGGATGTTCTCTTCTGTGACTACACCCTGGTAGGGGACCTTCCAAATAGTGTAACTAGGCGGGTAATTTTGTCCTGTGCCAACAGAGTCTTTGATCCAATTGGATTTACTTGTCCAGTGTCACTTTGTCCGAAATTGTTACTACGGGATAGTTGGATGGCCAAGATGAGTTGGGATTCTGAGGTGTCATTGGATATGAGGGAGAGGTTCGTTAAGTGGTTTAGAGATGTAAGAATGTTGCATCTTGTTAAAATTCCAAGACACATTTCTGTTGACGTTACTTCCTCTTTGAGCTTGCACGTGTTTTGTGATGCTAGTGGAGTATCATATGCAGCTGCTGTTTTTCTGCGATGTCAATCTGATCATGGTACTGGGGTTCAGTTGTTGAGCTCAAAATCTAGGATATCCCCTCTTAAGCCTATTACCATACCGAGGCTGGAACTTCTGGCTTGCTGTATTGGAGTAAGACTTGCCAGATCTGTGAGAGATACTTTGGATTTTCATAAGGTTCCAACGTGGTATTGGTCGGATTCTTCTACAGCTCTTCAGTGGATAATAAGGGATGAATCATGGAGTGTGTTTATTCGAAACAGAGTTAAAGAGATTCGTGAATTCTCTGATGTCAAAGAATGGAGGTATGTCCCGGGATCATTGAACCCCGCTGACTTGCCATCACGTGGATGTTCGGTGACAAAGCTCATTGAGTCCAGATGGTGGGAGGGACCTGCATGGTTGCGATTACCTGAAGATTCTTGGCCGGAGTCGAGATTCGTAATTGACGAAGAGACTGTCTCGAGTGAAAGGTGTGCAAAATCAGTCTGCCTAGGAGTCAATTCTGTTTGTTCATTTGATCTTTTCTTTCGAGTTTCAAGGTATACCAGAATAGTCCGGGTTATTGCCTGGGTCTTAAGATTTCTGCATAACTCTCGAACGTCACAAGGGGACAAGAGAAAGGGTAATCTTTCTAGTTCTGAGATAGATGAATCAGAGAAACAAATAGTACGGATTGTGCAGAAGGATTCCTTTACAGAAGATTCGCTTAAAAGACTTAAGACTTTAAATGTTTTTAAAGATGAAGAGGGAATTTTGCGGATAAAGACTAAATTAACAGAAAAGGAAGATACAAAAAATTTTAGATATCCTATGCTTCTTCCCGGTAAACACAAATTGGTAAAACTTCTGGTCAGGGATGCCCATTTAAAGCACTCTCATGCTGGTCTTCAGATACTGCTGTCTCGGTTGAGAGAGAATTTCTGGATCCTTAACGGAAGAAGGAACGTCCGAAAGGGAATCAATGAATGTCTGAGATGCAAACGATATTCTGCACGGAGAATAGAAACTCAGCCCGTGGGCTTGCCTCAAGATAGAGTGGAAGAAGTTGCTGCTTTTGAGGTCATAGGGGTAGATCTTGCCGGCCCACTGATACTAAAGGGAAATCAGAAGGCTTGGATAGTGCTTTACACATGTGCCGTGTACAGGGCAATTCATTTAGAAGTGGTGTTGTCCTTATCTACTAAGGCTTTCCTTCTTTCCCTTGGAAGGTTCATTGCACGACGAGGCAGACCAAAGGTAATATACAGCGATAACGGGACTAACTTCGTTGGTGCGGAGAATTTACTTCAGAAGTTAGACTGGGATGCTATAGAACTAGAGACGGCTACTCAAAGGATAACATGGAAATTCATCCCACCTTCTGCTCCCTGGTGGGGTGGATTCTGGGAGCGTATGGTTCAAATGGTAAAGCGACTTCTTAGAAGAATTTTAGGAAATGCTTGTTTGAATTATGAGGAGGTTGTCAGCGTTCTGTGTGACTGCGAGGCAACTATAAACTCTAGACCCCTCACCTACTTGTCGGAAGACCCAGATGACCTCATTCCTCTTACACCCTCCATGTTCATTCAGGATATGCCCACAGTGGGAAGGCCAGATTTAGATCAACTCGATAGTACCTGTATTAGAAAACGTTGGAAGTACCAACAGAATCTTAGATTGCTCCTGAGGAAGCGGTTTCGACGGGAATATTTAGGTACATTGGTACAGCCACGGAAGAAGGAGACCTCATATAAAGTAAGAGCAGGAGATGTCGTGCTAATCGAGGATGATAACAGAAAAAGATCCTTCTGGACTATGGCCAGGGTGATTGGAGGGGTAAGCCGTGGAAAGGATGGAGAAGTTCGTGTAGTGCGACTTAAGTTACCCAGCGGTGAGACAACACGTCCAGTCAAGAGGTTGTACCCTTTAGAGATTCGACAAGAGGAGGACGCTGAAGCTTCGGATGGAAGGACGGTGACTACTCGAGGTGGAAGAAGGGTCAGGATCCCTGTTGGACTTTAAGAATTTAATAATTTTTTATATGGAAGTTTAGAGTTAAGAATGTTAAAAAAAAATATATATATATAGTTTTGTTTAGATGGTAATTTGGCATAAGTGTTCGCAAAGTTTAGGTAGATTTTTTTTAGATTAAATTTATAACTCCTGTTAACTTTTAAACAGTTTACCTTTTTAAGTTTTGATGAATCAAAAGGTGGGAGTGTGAGGTAAACTAGTTGATATTTACTAGTCTGTCTTTTATATTTATAAACGGTTTTTATATTTTTATAGTGTCGTGGTGGCACGTGCAAAATATTTTGAACGCGTTTTCTTTAAATGGCAGGAGTTGTTTTCTCAGTTTGAAAAATGTTATGGTTTGTGTGGTTGTGTGTTGACACTAATAAAGCAAAGTATTTTTATTATAATCTTGATTCTTGAAACTTTACATGTCGCTCACAATAATTGAATCGTCAGTTGGCAGAAGGGAATAAGTCCAAAAACCAAGTTTTGAGAAAATCGAAAAAAACTGTATAAGTAATAGAATTTTCATTGTATAATCACCAAATTTTTACTGAAAGTTCACAACCCTATTTAAAAAACAGAGCAACCATCGAAACAAATATAAGTATATTCAAAAATATTTTACAGTCAAAATAAGTTGATGGACTTATTCCCTTCTTCAACCTTATGAAATTTTTCTGATGAAAAAACCTTAAAAAACCCTTAAATTCACATTTAAATTATATTTCTCCTTAGTTTACACCACAAAAGGGTGAAATAAAAGGAATAAGACAAATAAAATTCAAAATTATAGTGAAACTGAGTTATTAGAGCAGTATCAATGGAGTGAGTGAATATGGAGTTAAACATTCCCTGCATAAAAAAAGTTTGAAAAAATTTTAAATTAAAAGAAAATTTCAATTTTAACTTAGTTTACAGCTCAAAGAATAGGAAAAGAAAGACAAATTAACTTTAACTCCAAATTAACTTGGAAAAATACAATGAATGGACATCGATTTCACAACTTCAAGGGGCGATATCTCCCTGTAGGGGTTAGTTATTTCCCCCCTCTTTTCACCCCTGTGTAGAACAAGGCTTGGAGATTGTTTTGAGCTCAAAAAGTCAATTTGTCATTTTTAGGACTTATTCCCTTCTTCAAACTGACGATTCAATTATAGCGTGTATAGAACAGGTGCGGATCCAACACAGCTCCAAAGGGGGGGCACTTTTCCAGACAAGGTCCCCTTTCGGAACAATTGGGAGTATGGGGGTCCTCCTCCAAAAAAAAATTGAAATTTGACGTGTAAAAGTAGGGTTTTAACTCATTTTTAGAAACGTTTTGAGTCTAAGGGGGGCACTTTTCAACACTATTACCTTTACTTTTTGACCCAAAATGTCAAAATTTTGGGGATTTCCTAAAATTAACCCTGAATACCTCATTTTGATACTAATGGGGGGTATGGGGGCCTCTCCCCAAAAAAATTTTGAAATTAGACCTGTAAAAGTTGGGTTTTTACTCATTTTGAAAACCTTTTTGGGTCTCCAAGTGGGGAGGGGCACTTTCCAGAGTGCCACCCCCTGGATCTGCCACTGGTATAGAAATACCCAGGGCCCGATTCAGAAAATTTGTAACACTAGGCCCAACTAGAGAGCCTGTATACGAGAGAGGTGACAACCCGGTATATCACGCTGATTGGACAACAGCGTTTTCTGTTCACCGCAGGTTTCCCTCCATTGGATCAGCATGGGAGCGAGACAAGCGGCATGATATAGTTTGGACAGAATTGGAGATTTGGACAGTTTTAACTGCGCGCAAGGATGCGCAGAGACGCTTTTAAGCGAGTTGTCGTCTCTCTCTCTCTCGTATACAGGCTCTCTAGGCCCAACATTCAGGAAGGGACCCCCACGTTACGCGGTACATATGTGTTATCATAACCCCGTGCAGGAGTTGGGTAATTTGGATTGTATTAATACAAGTAAAAATATGGAATTTTAAGTGCATTAAATGTACTATGTAGTAATATAATCATATGTTTGCATTACATCAGGCTCTATTTGGTCAACAAGTAATGAAAAAAATTCTAGGAAGCATAAAAAGTTATTTTTACTATAAATGTTAATTTACTTTTCAAAATTAGGGGGCCCCCAAATTGTGGAGCCCCTAAGCCCGGGCCTAGTAGGCCTAATGGTAAATCAAGCCCTGGAAATACCGCGATGTTTTTCAATACATAATCTAAATAAGGAGTGGGTGTCCCACATACCCCTCTTCTTACGGAATGGGACGATTCGGCTCCGGCCCGTTTCCGCGCGAAACAAAATTTTTTTCTTCTAATTTTTAGAAGGATTATGAAAGAGTTCTATTTACTTGAATGGACAATTCCCGCATTTTTTTATTATTTTTTTATTTGAAAGAGATCGATGAAAAAGGAATTTTGGCGCAAAAGTTTTTTAATTCCCATGTTTAGTTATTTTTTTATTTAATTTCAAAGTTTGTCTTTTTAAAAAGGCACGAAAACGGCTGCTTCGTCACAAACAGTTGTGTGACGTCAGTGGGCATGCATAACAGTACGATCATGTAATCAGGTATATCCTTTCGGCAATACTTGATGTTAGTTTGTGCCCAGTTACGTCACACCTGTTTCAACGGCAACTCAAATTCAGCTATTTTTATTTTCAAATACCTAATTAAAGAAATTTTTTTGAAACTTTTAAAGCTGATTTTTGAAAGTAATAGGGGGTTTTCTAACTTGATTTCGCGTGCTTTTTCGTGATTATGCTTAGTGAAAATAGCCATTTTGTTCCTTAAAATCTGTAGTTTACGAATCGTGATGGTGGACACTTCGGGTCTGCGCCAGGGGATGGTGAGAGGCGCAGAAGTGGAAAATCGACGAGTTTCAATTTTGTGTTGTTTGGAGTCAAAATGGTTCCTTTTACTTTTTTAATTTGCTCAAATGCCCCATAATACGAGAGAGGCGAGGGAGGACTAACGGGACATAGAGTTTGGAAAGGATCAGTTCACTCCAGTAGAAGGGGTGGAAGGATAAAGTGGAACGTAAAAATTGGTAAGCCTATTTTCTCTGAGGCGCAGGCTTATAGTCGTCCATTAACGTAATGAAAGGTGCCATTCTTTTCCTTATTTTCAGGCGAGAAATAATTGCGATAGTAGAAATCTGGCAACGCTCACTAGGGGCAGGGAGAGGGGCAGGAAAAAATTACGAAAATCAGCAATATCTCCTGAAAAATAATTTCTTTTCTGCACCAACTGCGGTTGAATGTTTTGTAAATTGACACCAAAAATGGGTAAAATGCATTAAACCGATTTTCGAACGATTCTTCTACTTAAAATAGGGCCTGAAAGGTGTAGAAAAAAATAAGGGGAAATTCTCAACTTTTAAGTCTTTTAAAAACTTATTTTTACTCGTGAAGAAGCACTAATTTCAGGCTAATTTTTCCCTTTATACACTTAAGAATACGAAATACCATCGTTGATATCTGGGACCTGCGATTAAGGAGGGGGGCAGGGGCAGAAAAAAATATTCCTGTTTTTATACTCTTCGTGAGAGTAAAATTCAAAATTTTCTACTTTTAGTAGAGTCATAAGTGGTGCAAATAAAGAAGATAGATACCTGACATGTCTAACAGCCCGTTAGAAAAGAGTTCCTCCCATTGGAAGGTGAAATGGAAGGGTTAAGCGGAACATGAGGAAGTATATGGGATGTTTTGAAAAAAATTGTGTCTATTTTAGTGAAATAATGTAGAAATCTATTTGAGCAGGTTCTATGTAATCTGTAGAACTGGAAATGCGACAATAAGTAACTTTCATTCTCGACCGAGGATAATAATTGGGGCAGAAAAAAGTTAAAATTATACTTTACTGAGAAAAAGAGTATTTATCCTGTTTAAAAGGTTTTATGGACTGAAATTTTTGATTGGGGTCACTCAAGGTGGCCTATCCTGAGAAGCATAAACTCATCTTTGGGGGTTGAATGGATGAAATGGAATACTAATTCGATTTTTTGACAAATGGCGTGAAATTTCTTGGAAGAGAGTGATAATAAACAAATCGATTCCTCTTTCCAACTCTCTCGAATAGGTTACCCGACAATGAAATTTGGGAATCAAGACAAGGGTCCGTGGTCGGCGCAGAAAAATTTTATACATTAAATTTTAGTTTGTATAATTGTGTCTAAATAAGATAAAATATCCCTAAAATAAGAAATTTCATAGCAGATATGAAGGAGACCCATGTTAAAACTGTTTCTTGGAGGGTAAGAGGATAAAATAGAATATTAGGGGGTATAACATTTTACTATTTTACTAAAAAGTGAGTATTTCTCGCAAAAATTGCATTAAAAGGATTAGATTTTCCAATTTTACTCCATGGAATATGATACGTATAAGATAAATCTGTAGTATTAGGCAGGGGAAGGTTAGTTGGGCAAAAAAAACCTGTAATTATTACAAAATTAAGACAAAAAACTTTATAATATTCTAATTTTTTGAGAAATAATTAAATGTCTTAAATTTGTAATAATTACCGGGTTTTTTTGCCCAACTAACCTTCCCCTTCCTAATACTGCAGATTTATCTTATACGTATCATATTCCATGGAGTAAAATTGGAAAATCGAATCCTATTAATGCAATTTTTGCGAGAAATACTCACTTTTTAGTAAAATGTAATACCCCCTAATATTCTATTTTATCCTCTTACCCTCCAAGAAACAGTTTTAACATGGGTCTCCTTCATATCTGCTATGAAATTTCTTATTTTAGGGATATTTTATCTTATTTAGACACAATTATACAAACTAAAATTTAATGTATAAAATTTTTCTGCGCCGACCACGGACCCTTGTCTTGATTCCCAAATTTCATTGTCGGGTAACCCATTCGAGAGAGTTGGAAAGAGGAATCGATTTGTTTATTATCACTCTCTTCCAAGAAATTTCACGCCATTTGTCAAAAAATCGAATTAGTATTCCATTTCATCCATTCAACCCCCAAAGATGAGTTTATGCTTCTCAGGATCGGCCACCATGAGTGACCCCAATCAAAAATTTCAGTCCATAAAACCTTTTAAACAGGATAAATACTCTTTTTCTCAGTAAAGTATAATTTTAACTTTTTTTCTGCCCCAATTATTATCCTCGGTCGAGAATGAAAGTTACTTATTGTCGCATTTCCAGTTCTACAGATTACATAGAACCTGCTCAAATAGATTTCTACATTATTTCACTAAAATAGACACAATTTTTTTCAAAACATCCCATATAATTCCTCATGTTCCGCTTAACCCTTCCATTTCACCTTCCAATGGGAGAAACTCTTTTCTAACGGGCTGTTAGACATGTCAGGTATCTATCTTCTTTATTTGCACCACTTATGACTCTACTAAAAGTAGAAAATTTTGAATTTTACTCTCACGAAGAGTATAAAAACAGGAATATTTTTTTCTGCCCCTGCCCCCCTCCTTAATCGCAGGTCCCAGATATCAACGATGGTATTTCGTATTCTTAAGTGTATAAAGGGAAAAATTAGCCTGAAATTAGTGCTTCTTCACGAGTAAAAATAAGTTTTTAAAAGACTTAAAAGTTGAGAATTTCCCCTTATTTTTTTCTACACCTTTCAGGCCCTATTTTAAGTAGAAGAATCGTTCGAAAATCGGTTTAATGCATTTTACCCATTTTTGGTGTCAATTTACAAAACATTCAACCGCAGTTGGTGCAGAAAAGAAATTATTTTTCAAGAGATATTGCTGATTTTCGTAATTTTTTCCTGCCCCTCTCCCTGCCCCTAGTGAGCGTTGCCAGATTTCTACTATCGCAATTATTTCTCGCCTGAAAATAAGGAAAAGAATGGCACCTTTCATTACGTTAATGGACGACTATAAGCCTGCGCCTCAGAGAAAATAGGCTTACCAATTTTTACGTTCCACTTTATCCTTCCACCCCTTCTACTGGAGTGAACTGATCCTTTCCAAACTCTATGTCCTGTTAGTCTTTCCTCGCCTCTCTCGTATTATGGAGCATTTGAGCAAATTAAAAAAGTAAAAGGAACCATTTTGACTCCAAACAACACAAAATTGAAACTCGTCGATTTTCCACTTCTGCGCCTCTCACCATCCCCTGGCGCAGACCCGAAGTGTCCACCATCGCGATTCGTAAACTACAGATTTTAAGGAACAAAATGGCTATTTTCACTAAGCATAATCACGAAAAAGCACGCGAAACCCATTTTCGTGAAGTTAGAAAACCCACTATAAAACCATTTGTTTTACTTCAAATATTG